>CM022401.1:45259897-46459897 GCA_011833715.1 Carcinoscorpius rotundicauda
TTTCTGTTTCTTAGCCTCATATATCACAGATAGTAGTAAACAGATACTTTAACTGCAGTATTATTTTGAGCTTAGAAAAATATACTTGTTTTTCACTTATTTTTAAGGGGCTAAAATGTCTGCTATTTTTACTTGTAATTTGATGTTGAATTACAAAGTTCAAATAATGATTGTACATTTAAGATGTAGTATGTGACAAGCTTCAAAATTAATCAAACCATTAGTTAAGACAAACAAACAAAACTGTTCATCCAAGTCAGTCTTAGTTAGTTTTCCACTGTTGTATTCCTAAAAGCTTTAATTACCAGTAAATTTATTTAGGGTATAAACCACTCAAAATATTAATTTTAAAATTATATAATTATTTCTGTAGTTAGTATTTACTATAGAAAATAAAGTGATGAATAATGCATTACTTCATTGAGAAACTTTCTTTATTACTCTGAAGTAGAAGGAGGAAATAAAGTAATTCCAAAGCTCAATTTATAAAACCTTTGAAATGTTTGAATATTTTAATTTAGTGAAAGTTTTTTAAATGCAGTATATTTTGTGTCTATGATAGTGTACATTTACAACCCTTTTTAAATAGAACTTAAAAGAAAACATATACCCCACATGCACTAATGAAATATATTTGTTAATTTTCAACTCTGGTTTTAGCAAACTTTTCCCTTAGTTTTGATTATATTGTGTTTCCAGCTTTTCAACTACAAGTTCTTTGTTGGAGATGGAGTTTTTGATGTTTTCTGGTTACAGCCAGATGGAATTTGTTCCCTTGTGAAACATTATGGGACAAAACTTTACTAAGTCAGTGAAGCACTGCGGTTGTTGAGACAAGTGATTAGTGAGGTAATTAAGAGTCTTCTTCTCCACTTACCTTACCCATGGGCTTATTCAGTCCGTAACTGTAATTTGTTGGAAGTTTTTATGTTATTTTGTGGAGTAATTATTTAGTATGCTGTTTTAGTTAAAATAATGATAAAAAGTGGTGATAGTAATCATTTAATTTATGATATCTTAATATTTACCACTATCCATATGAAGTTTCCAAATAGTATGTAGTGCTTGTTGAGGTTTAATTATGTAAGTCACATAAATTGTATGTAAAAGCTATATATCTTTATATTTGATTTCTCAATATCATTCAATAAATTATATTTTTCCAATCTTTATTTCAACTGATGTTATTTTCTAATACTTGAAATAAATTAGATGGTAGGATAAATGAGAGAATAAATTGTTTGGTATAATGATGATGTGGTAAACTTTCTGTAAATATATTTGTATGTTTGTAATACATATATGTGTTTGGTTTTTTTAATCGTGATGACAGTTAACACGTGAATTACAGCAAAAAACAAACTGATGCATAACTGTATCTTAGCATGTATAACAATTTTATTTTCAACAAAATGCATGTTTTTGCATATATGAACATCAGTTATACATTTATCATGATATCACATATTGCATAAACATACATAATCACATGATTTATCATCAACTTTATTATAAATGGAAAATTTAAACATTTGTGCTTATTCCCCCCACCAAAAAAATCTATGTACACATCTTACCAATAAGTACTTAGAATATTTTTTATTAAATAGACAAACATGAAACAAAGGGTAAAACATTACCTATTGCACTTAAAGGACTTTTGTTTTGCAGGACTTAAGACAGGAAAAAAGCTATATATCCTGCTCATAAACTATTTGATCTTGTGGTAACTTGGATGAGAGTGTCTCCAGAAGTTGGATGTTTTAGATGTTTGCACATAGAGCAATCAAGAATGGTCCTGTTCTTCAAGCCATTGACTTATGACAAGGGCCATATGAGGAAGAGCCCCATCTTTCCTGAAAGCACTGTGTTGATGAAGATAGGTAGCAGGTATCTCATTGTAAACCATCAGTTGTGATTATCTAACTGTTTAAATGACACTTCACATGAAAAGCAAAATACTGTTATATTTTACCATGGCTTGCAAACAGTGTAACAAAAGTTCTTAGAGAGATTATTTGCTAAACTCATGTGTATCTACCAGAGACTATGAAAATTTTGATTCATAAAAGAATGTTAATGTTCCATAGGACAGAATTCTGTGAAAGTGTATGTGATGTCTACTACAATTGATAATATAATATTGCCTAAAGTAACGAATGGCTTCTGAGTTAAAACACTTATTACAGCCCATAGTATGAAGATAGCTACTGTGATGGTATTGAGGAATATTGGCATCTGTTCTATAAAAGTAGGTGCCATTTGAAATGAGTTATTCTTTTCACATCACAAAGAAACTATTTTACAATTTGATTGCCCAGGTTGTGCATAAACTTTTGTTTTCTGATGCAATTGGAACTGCATTTTGATCTTATCTTCTGTGGTAGTGCAAACATCTTGGTGACTTCTCAGGGATTTTGATTATTCTCCCATTGTCCAACTGAGCATCTTCATGAGAATATGGTTAATTTCTAGGGTTCTGTGATTTGTCATAGATATTTGTATTATGTTGCCTTGTCCAAATGTTACCAGATTTTAGTTGTTTTCCATTTTTGTTTCCTATGACCTTAAAAATGTTTTAAAATAATTATTGAGTTTATTAGGGCCAAAATAAAATAGACTTAGCTCAGTCTGCATTTGTTTCCAGCATATACCAGCATACTATATAATGTGTGTTTTACATGTACAATATCCACAGTTTAATATTGACTGAATTGGAAGTTTGAGTTTTGTATGCTAAAGTTTCTAGAATTTAGTATATGTAATTGCAAATGTATTAAGCTAAGGATGTTGACATGAATAGCAGCAGTTTGTTGTCTTATTGAACATATTCAATAACTTTCTGATTATAATTTTAAAGTGTAAATTGTAATTTTTTCTTTCTGATTTCTATCATTAGAATTTAAATGAAGTTTGTTAATGGTCAGTTTCTGAATGATATTTTTTCAGTCTAAATGTGTAACAATAAAAATTAACTAGTCTCTCTATAATTCAGAGTTCTCTGTATCTTTCTTCGTCATATTTGTTGTCATACTGTTTGTGTTCAGTGTTGTGGGATCTGTTTGGCATATGCATTCTAGGAGTGATTTATTTTCCTACAGTTCATTATTGCATCAAGAAAGATTGTTGGACACTATAAGTTCTGTGTGGTGTAGTTCATGAGTGAATCTTGAAAAACTAATAAAAAAATCATAGAACTAATTTTTAATAGACCAATTATGATAGATTATAAATTTCTCTCTCATGTTTGTTGAGGAAAGACATTTTTATAGATATTATTTGCATTATAATCTCTTCACAGTTTATAATGTCTCTGTTGGGAGACACACTGTTTATCACTTATTTCTTCTTCCAAAGACTTTTCAATTGAGTGCTGTTCCTTTATTTCTTGGCATTTTGACTTGAAACTTATATCTTTCTTCAGTATGCCCAGTCTTTTCATTTTTTGTTTTAGATTTTTTTAAGGAAGGTAAAACATTAAAAAAAATGTATATTTGGGCATTGATTATATTTTCAGCATTAAAGATGAAAATTGGCACATTTATAAATGTTATTATCTTCAACACATGAGATACAAAAATGTTGTATTTACCAATTTTGAATTTTTTTTATTGAAGTCAAAGCTCATTAAAACAATTTTGCAGTTTTGGGTTAATTACTTTGCTGTATTTTGACCAAAGTACATGGAATTTAGTACAAAGAAACTTTTCTACTTGTCTCACATATTTACAAACAAAATTGGGGAACTTTTGCAGTTTTAGTATTTATAGGGAAGTCAAGATGCTACAAAGAGTATAATTTTAAGATTTTTTTGACAATTAGTTTGTTGTATATTTGCCAATTTAGATGAGATTTACTGTGTTGCATTTTGGCCAGTTTTACAAAGCTATTTTTTATAGGTCCCAAACAGAGATACAGACAATTATAAAGTTTTTCATTGAAGAGAGCACAGTTTGGGGTTTTTGTGAATTATTCATGTATATCTCAACCAACTTGCATGGGATTTAGTACAAAGACACATTCTTGCAGGTTCCAATCAGAGATATAGGCAGTTTTAGATTTTTATGCATTTCTCATAATTTTTATGCTATCAGAATTGGCCATACTAGAATTATGTGGCTGATACATTTAATTATGTAACTAAATGTAAGATAGAGTAACTGTTGGAAGAAACATTTTGTCACTTATTAGTTTGCATATTTTAAAAAGGCCATTATCAAATTGAAAATATATGTTACAAGATACTTCTATCAACCTTCTAAGTGTACACATAAATCTAACTCTGAATCCATGATTTATTGAATAGAAAATATTTATGTATTACTTGATATTTATAAGCATATTACTTGTTTGCATGTGATGTATGACTAACTCCAGGACAAAGTAAGTGTTTTCACACAGAATAGTTACAAATATTTTGTATCATCTCACTTCTGCATCATTATTATAAGTAGATTAATTGGGAAATGCTTTTTGTGTGGACAACTTTTGTCTTGGGTTTGTTCATGATAATTCTTTGGGTTCTATGTCGAGTCTTTCTTTAGATTTGGAGAGTTATTTTCATATTTATTTTATAGTACTGTTGAGTGTGGTTTTGATGGATATCTTCTTAGTTTTTTGGGTTTTCTTTGATTAATTTTGAAATGTATTAATCTTGTTTTTATTTTTATTTTTTCTGTTTTCAGTAAATGGCTTCATGGAGCCTAAACAAAATACAGGAGCTGCTCGCAAGAAAACTTTCCGTAAATATTGAACTTGCTGCAACAAGAACCTTCATTAATTAGCTATTTGAGGCTTAAAATGCAGAGAAGTTAATAGAACTTTAGCAAAACAAAGAACAGCTTTGTACATTCTTTGGTAAATTTTGAACTGTAAGCTTGAGTTTACCACAATTAAAAAAATGACAGTTGGCTGGATAATATTAATGTTGATATGAAATTGTTTTCTCTACTGTGTTTTCAGTTAGTTTACATATGTGGATATATCTTTTAGTCTGTAGAAAACTTTAAAAAATCCATTCAATTATATTTTGAAAAATATAACTTAGTTATTTCACTTGAAATTTAAAAAATATGAACAGTTAAAAGGGGATTATTAAAGAATAATGTATCACAATGGAACATTTTGTCACTGTTAATGTGAATACATATTAATTGTGAACAGACACACTTTCATTGATTACAACGTACAAAACAACACAATAATTAAACAATTAATCTGCAAAATTCAACATTTTAATGAATTAACTACACACTTATGCTGACTTAACCCCCAGGTTGCCTTTGTTAGCCACACAAACTTAATTCTATTCATTAATTGTTTTGCATGAGATGGACTTTAACTTTTCTGGTATCTTTATCCTGGCCACAAACTTCAAATACTTCATTTACCATAACATTTTCCCACTCCTTTCTTCTTTTTCTAAGTCACCCTAGTCATCTCCTATTATTATTTCTAATAGTTCTTCTGTCCTTCCCTATTTCTGAAGCTACCAATGTCTCTCACAATAATACCTCTTTTACTCAATCTACCCAACTAAAAACTCCCTCTCTTACAATGATCCTTCAAGTGCTGCAAGAGGACAAAACATAAATCATGCTTTCCCCAAGATACCACATTCCACAAATAGCTACAATCATTTTTCTTATGTTTCTGTTGTTCATTTTGTTATCCACAAACCCTCTTTTCTCACAAGATCACAACAAGTGTAAAGTCACATGTTCTATGAAACAATCTACATCAGTTGATCAGTTTATTGTAGAATTACCTTTACTGAAACACAATAGTCTTTCATCTGTTAGCACAAATTCACAGAATGACCACCAGTGCACTCCGTACCCTGAAGAACATAGTAACTTTCCTCTTCCTTCCCTTAAGCTTAATCATCTTCTATCTCACAATTACAATAATTTCCTCACACCAATATTTGTTAATATTCAACATGAACCAAGTAGTGAATCATTCAATTACAGCAGAAAACAGCTATTTCTAAAACATAGAAAACTTGTTAAGAAACACACAAAACATTATCAACAGGACCAGTTGTTAGTGCATAACATAAAAAAACAGAAATATCCCTAAATCTCTCTCATTAAAAGCACCAATAACAATAGGAGCACACGATCAGAACTTTTGCAACAAATGGCAACAGATCCATGAAAACACCTCTTTAGAACTCATAAATATCACTGAAAATATTCTGTCAAAATTTTTTTGATATTCTAGATAAAGAAATTCCCTACTATTATCACCTCTACAACCCTTTGCTGGAGAAAAAAAAAAGAATTACAAAAATTTACAAATAAAGCTGATACATTCCTTATTCCTACGAATAACAAAAATCAACTTCCTTCCAATAACACCAATTTCAAAAGCACTTCTAACAATACTCTTTTTTCTTTTGTCATAAAGAAGCTACCATAACATCAAGCAGTCTACCAGAAACTATTAAAATCCCTTTATCTCACAATGAACAACTTAAAATGACCCTTAAAAACACTTCCTACTCTCATATAAATAAGCTTTCTTAAACTAACAAATTTGTTGAAAATAACAGTGGCCTTACGAAACATACAAATAATGATGAACACTTCCAACATACCCTCTAACATTGTTAAACTTTTGGTAATAACTCAGTCTACTTAGTGATGGTCTCAACTTCTGCCCAAATAAAAGCTATGTTAATGAACTTGAACTTCTTACTGACCTTCACAAATTCTCTAGAAAACTAAGATTTTATCCAGCTGAAAATCAACATAGACTGAACTTTATATAAAAGTCTGTATGGACATTATCAAATGGAGAACCAGATTTAGTGTTATATTAAAGTTGTAGAAAATGACATAATAAAAACTTTAAAACCTTCCAAGCAATATCCTAATAATATTAACCAAAACAAAAGCAGCACTTTAAACAATCTTAAATCAAGTAACAATATCATAATAAAGCCAGCATATAAGGGTGGAGCTGTTGTTATTTTTGACAAAGATAACAATATCATGAAAGTTAAGTAGCAACTACAGGACACTAATTTATATTAAAATAAAAATTCATGATCCTACATCTCAGTTTATTAAGACTATAACTGATAACTTAAAGAACTCCACCAAGACAATAAAATTAACAAACAAGCTTTTCCTGGTAGATTTTATCTCTTACCCAAAATACACAATTTTGGCCAACCCATAATTTCCAATATAAACATGGTTACTGTGAAGCTGTCTGTTTTTATTGATCAACACATAAAATGTTTTCCTTGAACTTTCCCATCTTGCATGAAGGATACTACAACAGAAGATATTAATACTGACGGACAGTTACCACGCAATGGTCTTCTTTGCTCAGTGGATGTTTCTTCCCTTTACACCAGTATTTCACATGACTAAAAAGTCTAAAGTTTGTATTAAATTTTTATAACCCATCACAATTGTAAATAGTAAATAATCTTGCCAATCTTGTTTTAACTCTGGACAACTTCAAATTTAATAACGAACATTACATTCAAGTTAATGGTACTGCAATGGGTACCAATATGTCTCTCAATTATGCCAACATTTTTATGAGTCATATTAATAGCCAACTTTTACAAGTCAGCTCTGTAAAATCTCAAGCATGGAAATGTCATGTAGATGACATATTTTTAATTTGCACAGCCAGTCTTAAATCACTTAAAGAATTTATCACACATGCAAACTCCTTTCACAAGTGCTCAGGTTATAATTCTTTTATTCATTTTAATTGTCACAAATATAGTTTCCCAAGGGACATTTTTTATGCCAACCTATAACTGTTTATAATTTTTAACAATCAAGTATATAGTGTACCTATTTTTAATATACATCATATCCTGTTGTGTGAAAAACATTTTTAAGCCTTTATATTTAAACTTTTTTATATGTATGCCTGTTTTTTACAGGAAACATACAAGTAAAAATTTTAAAAATATGTATTAGAACTAAGATACTATTCATAATCTCCTTTGCAAGTTTGAAAATTTTAAGAATGTGTGACTTGTGCACTGAGGAAAAGGAATATATATATATGTAGTTAATGTTCTTTGGTATTTTAATCCTCCTCACTTAAGTTATGTTCAGATTTCAAAACTGCTGTGTACTAAAGAGTTAATCACCCTTCATGATTTGAATCTTTTTAAAGTTATAGTAATTTATATTAGCTGTCTCATTGTATGGATTTATGAATGGTTAAACTATGATACCTTACATTGGATGTGTTATTCTTTGAATGTGCAGGATGGTTGTTTGACTGCAAATAACCTCATTTTTTATGTGCTAAAAATAAAAATGAACATTTAGTATTATTTAAACACAATAACTTACATTGATTATTTGATAAGACATTATCATTCCATTTTTTTAATCCCTTTATTACCAAAGATGAAAATTGACTCCTTAGTTCCAATGTTTGTGAACTTCTTAAGCTTCAATATTTGTTAATTTGTTAGGCATACTGTTGACTATGGGAGTGTTTTTAAAGGTGAGTCAGTGAAAATGATAATCAGAAGGAACCAAAATTATTAAGAGTGTCTTGAACTGTGCTTTGTTTAGCATTGAAGGTGTGTTTTGATATCATTACTGAAGTTAGTGTTAAAGAGTATGAAAAAACTTACAGATTAAAAATTATCTTGATGATGAAGAAAAAAAAAACTTTGACAAGAAGACTAAGTTGTTGCTTAAATTTTAAGTTATATGTTGTCACCACTATCTTACATTGCAACAGTTTTGTTCTTGGTTAGTATGAATGCTTGAATGGTATGATATGAAGGTTTTGTGAGCAGTAAATCCTTTGTAGATTTATTAACTGAATGGATCTACTTCGGGACTGCTCAAATACTGTGAAAATTGAAATTGTTTTTGTTCTCACTTTTACGTGAAGAGTAAAATTTTATATTTGTAAAATGCATTTTTTTATATTTTATATAGAAAATCTTAGATTACAGTTTGAAAAAAAACAAGTTAAAGAGGATGTGTTTGACCACTAGAAGTAATTTGTTGATATTTTCATACATTAATTTTTATGTGTTTTGAACAGTTTACCATTCTGTAAATACTATATACATTTATGAGCACCAATTTAAAATAACATAAATAAAAATAAGGAATGGGCACACATTCTGCTTCATTTTCCCAACTTTTTGTTTACATATTAGTTTCTAAAATATTTTATCTGTCAAGCATAGAAATGATGTGCAGCAGATATGTATCAAATTCTAAAGAAAATTACCCATAATGTTGTATCCTAAAACAGTGGTTTCTAACTTTTTCCTGTACATGGACTGGCAAAATCTCCATTAAAAGTGTACTAATCATTAGGAGCATTTGACTGTAGATGTATGAAGTACATGGAACATAAACAGATATACATAAGATTTTAAAATCAAGGTGGAAAGAATTTATAATTTCTAGAATGTTCATCATTATACATAATTTTATTTATTATTTATTCTACATTTTTGTTGTTCTCCCTGTCAGCTTTTACCATTTGTTTCCAAGTAAATATATCTGCATGACTGGTTAGGAACCAAACCTGCTTTAAATACATATCTCTACACACTTCTCTCTTTCCCACATTACAGTCTGGTCAAAACTTGGACAATTTACAGTTAGCATTTGAGAAGTTTGTATAACTTACTACATTAGTTAACACTTCAGTTTCATTACTTGTTAAAAATACCAAACTTTTCTTAAGTTGAATTATCATTTATTCAGAAAGCAGTCTGAATGGATTTCCCATACTAATTTCGAGCTGGGTAATTTTACCTTCATTTATTTTACAAACTATATAAAATTATAAGCAATTTCAAATTTTACATGCATTTATAACATGGAAGTTCTGAGAAAACTTTTTTTTGTTTCAATGAAATGATAAATTGGACAAATTTGTATTTACCAAATGCAATGTGTATATTAGAAGTATCTGGCAGTATACAGATATTATCCTATCATTAGTATAGTTAAAAGTATAACCATTTTTAAAATTTTAAAAACCAGTCATGTTTATATCCAAGAGAGAAACTTATTTTCTTTGTATGTGTAGATGTTTCTGTTTTGGGGGTGAGTTTATTTTATTTAAACTACTTCTGCAATTATACAGCCAAATTTTACCAATTTTTTCTAGGATCACAATCACTGAGCAATGGATGTTTGGACGTTTTTTTTGTGGGTCATTTTCAGAAATAACTTTCATACACCTTTCACAGGTATAACAGTTATGTGGAATACCAAATTTTCATTTCAAGATTTTTCATGATGCTTAAGATATTATTGTCAAAAAAAATATTGAATATTTATATTGATGACTAATGTTAGTTTTGCTGCAAACTATTTTAATCTTCACTATGATCTGTCATTTCTTTCTTTGAAATTTTTAATACTTATCATTGAAATTTCATTGTTTTTAAAGAAATTTTTAGGGTAGTTTACATTTTAAATTGGATGTTCTATTGATTTACAAATTCTGAAAAACTTTGTACAAAATCACCTTTTATCTCTGTGTAACATGATTCTTTGAGAAAGCAAACTTGACTTTTATTGTATGTATTTCCTATGAAATTTTGTATTCCTAGTAAAAATATATTTCTGTTGAAATGTTGATATTTTCAATATATTAATAGAAGGACTTTTCAATTTTAATGCTATTGCCTTTATTTTCCATTTGTATTTCTGTTATTGCATATACAGAGATTGATAATGTTATATTAAAAATATTAAAACAATTTTTGGAGCCTTACCATGTCATATATAGTCTATTTATTGTCATGTCCACTCATGATGTATCTTACAACTGTATACCATGCGAGTCCTGTAGTGTAGTTTCTATTGCAAAGGAATCTATCATTTGGTTATAACAGCAAAAACATATAACTCCTTCCTGCTGGTTTTTCATAATTTACATATTATACAAAGATGATGGTTTCTCAACAGCCATTTAAATAGACAAATGTCACAAAAGTCCTTTGGCTCATAGTCTATTGATGTGTATTCTCATAGAATCACATTAATGCCTATTTAATTTTCCTGTAGCTGCTTGAGGTATGTAATGATTTAAAGAAAGTATGAATGGAAGCTTTATCTTGATAAACATATACTCTGTTGGCCTTATTGGCAAATGGACACTCTTTTTGATTATTATGTACTGTTGCCAGGGGTATGTTGATGGCTTTTGTGACTGACATATGTGTTTGTGGATTTTTATCCGTTACAGAATACCAGATTTTGCTTACCATAGTTGGGGTATGACACATTACAGTTATCTTTTTGGATAGTCCTGAGTAAGTTAATGCATACGATGTCTTTGAGTACAAGGAATGTCCCCATACATGAAATTCTGAATCCCTGTTTTGAACGCATCTTTATGATCTAAGAATATTTTGTTTTGAAAAGGGCTGTTATGTATTTTCAAAATAATTCAGTTTTTAAAAGGCATCACATTACCTAATAAACAACAAACAACGTCAAAATGTTTTCCTGATACGTACCTTTCCATCCTAAATTTGTCAGCTGTGATTGTCACATGAGATAATGATTTACATACTTAAAAGTATTTTACTAAAGTGTATTTGACTCTGCATTTAATCAACTTACAAATTATTGAAACAGTCTAAAAGCCTGTAAAAATATGATGCTACTATAAATGTATTACATTTTTACCTTTCAGGAAAAGTGATATAAGTATTTACATAACAAATAACTTGGATATTTTCTTTTGTAAGAACCATAGCAAAATTTTAACTTTAAAACTCTTGTCTTGTAACCAATGAACTTTTACTAATTACTGTTAATTTTTTTCGCTATAATTAACACGAAGTAAGGAAGCAAATGTCGATGTTAATCCTTTTAAAATTCTATTTTTCACAGTCGGAAACTTGTTGTTTTGAATTAAGCACAAAGCTACACAATGGGCTATCTGTGCTCTGCCCGCCACGGGTATCGAAACCAGGATTTTAGCGTGTAAGTCCGCAGACTTACCGCTGAGCCACTGGGGAGCAACGCGGAAACAACAAACGCAAAAAAAGTTGTGTAACTCCTGCGCTTTTTATATTCTCCAATATAATAAGGAAACGCTACCAACTTAATCTATTTAATTTCACTACCTTCCTTAACCCTAACTTAGAATCATTGATTGAGGAAACTTTTACGTCAAACAGCATCTTCTAACCCTAAATAACACCCAATATTTATTTATATTGCTCATTTTTAGTATGTATAATAATTTTGTAATTGGTCTTAATCTTTCTGTATTTTCTTACTAAACTTTCTCTTGCTCAGTTTCTGTGCGTTTGTTTTTGATTTAATTATTGTTAAATGTAGCTTTATAATTTTAATGATATCTAAGGAATGAAGTAAAGTCTTCAGGAGGTATGATGCAATCTCTAGATGAAGTAACTTTTATCTTTGTCCATGTTCAAAGAAATTAACAATGTTGTTCGTCAGAAGTGGTCGTAATCCTTTGTTATTACCAAACGGGATTGCTAACATCCTGATAGGACGATATAGAAATAACAGTCTTCAACTATACCGTTATCTAATTATAATTATTGAAAGTTTCAGGTTGTTTAACTGATGATAAAAGTAACATTAATTTTGGGAATTATGTTCTAACAGAAGAACCTTGTTTCACTATAACGCGGCCAGGCATGGCCAAGCGCGTAAGGCGCGCGACTCGTAATCCGAGGGTCGCGGGTTCGCGCCAAACATGCTTACCCTCCCAGCCGTGGGGGCGTTATAACGTTACGGTCAATCCCACTTTTCGTTGGTAAAAGAGTAGCCCAAGAGTTGGCGGTGGGTAATGATGACTAGCTGCCTTTCCTCAAGTCTTACACTGCTAAATTAAGGACGGCTAGCACAGATAGCCCTCGAGTTGCTTTGTGCGAAATTCCAAAAAAACCAAACCAAAACCACTATAACGTAAAGACTTGACCAGTATGATTGAATTTACGCGAACAAAGCAACCAAGTTTTGAAAGTATTGGACAGTTGCTGCCCGTAAGAATATCAGACAAAGAATCAGTGTTTGACATAATATACTACCATGATCGTTATCTGAAACCTGATAGAAATTAATTTCGATTAAAAAGCTTCATTCACGTTGCATCTCTTAAAGAAACAAGCTAATGGGAGAAATACACAGTTAATATTAAAACAAGTGTTTTTAAACACAATGATAGTCCCCCGTTAGTATAGCGGTAAGCCTTCAGATTTACAATGTTAAAATCAGGTTTGATTCTCTTCAGTGGACTCAGCAGATAGCCCAATGTGGCTTTGCTATAAGAAAACAAACAAACACAATGATATTTATTATAGAAAACAAACCAAGTATTTCGATAGTAACTTGGTCTTTTGTTGTTATTTTCAAGCGCTATCCTGCACCTAAGTGGGGATGCAATTTTATCATATTTTTATTTGTGAACAATTACTCTAAAATATTTTTCCTGTTAGGACAGTCAAAAAGGAGTATCTGTCGAGGTACAATGAAAACTGTTATCAAGAATAATTGAAAAAAGTTTTGGAAATGAAAAACATTTTGTACATAAATTCAATGAGAAAGTGAAACTTTTTTTTCTCCCTTCTTCAGATAATCTCAAATGTGGACATGGCTAAATTTTCATTGAATTGTATCACAAATTAAATACTTTCTATGTTGACAGCATTTTTCACACCAGTTTTATGAAGGTGTAACTAAAGTTAAAACGTAATTGTGTTATATTCGGTGCTATCGTAGTGTTATATGGACTACGATTGGCATGTGCATTGTTTTGCTTTTTCAAAGTGATTTAATATAACTTATTCAGTCTTTTGTATATTAATGAATTATTTGTATGGTTGATGTACTGTGTAGAAATTTAGCAGTGTAAGACGAGAGGGAAGGGAGCAAATCATCACCACTCACCACCAACTCGTGGGCTACCTCTTTGCCAACGAATAGTGGGATTGACCGTCACATTATAACGTCCCCATGACTGAAAGGACTAGTATGTTTGGTGTGACGGGGATTCGATCGAACCCGCGACCCTCGGATTACGATTCGAGTGTTTTAACCATTTGGCCAAGCCAAACAAATAAATAGAAGCTTTATATTATATTATAAATGTGAACTAGCACGCAAAATAAAGCTAGTCCTCAGATGGGACAGCAGTAAGTCTACGGATTTACAACGCTAAAATCAGATAATTCGCTACGGCTTTGCTGTTAGATACTCACACACTGTAAAACTATCAAAAGTTTGTGTGTGTTTTTTTTCAAAAAGGTGTAAGATTAACATCGATCGGCCCGGCGTGGCCGAGTGGTTAGGGCGCCTGACTCGTAATCTGAGAGCTGCGTATTCGAATTTCCTTCACACCAAATATACTCGCCCTGTCATCCTTGGGGGCGTTATTATGTTATTGTCAATTTAACTATTCGTTGGTTAAATAGTATCCCAAGAGTTGGTGGTGGGTGGTGATGACCAGCTGCCTTCCTTCTAGTTTTACACTGCTAAATTAGGGACGATTAGCGCATTTAGCCTTCGTGAAGCTTTGCGCGAAATTCAAAAACAAGCAAGATTAGCATCAACTTAACATAATTAAAAAATATAAAAACTTGACCTTCGGCTAAAACCTCGCCCATGTTGGCTCAGCAGTAAATCTGATAACTATAAAAACCGGGTTTCAGTGTCTGCGATGGATAGAGCAGAGATAACTTATTGTGTAGCTTTGAGCTTAGCAAAACGTTAAAAGCTAAAATTTTAAGTTTGAGGTTTTATATCACTAGACTTCGCAATGCGATATTAACTTCATATATAGCCCATTGCGTTTGGATTAAAACACAGAAATAACAGAAAAAAACCCAGCGTTAAAGCACCTTATAAGGGGCTTGAATGATAAATGTCAATTAATATTTAAAGTAAAACTATTCTATATATATTACATGATGTAGCATTTAATTTAATATACTAATTTAATTAGTATATGATTTTTATAAAGTACGTAGACTTCAAAAAAAATTTTTGCTGTATCAGAAAAGTATAAAAACTACAACTCAACACTTATTCTTTTTTATATGTGCGATTTAAGCTTTTATGTCTACTGAGTTATATTAACTAATATTTAAAAGTTATTTATATCCTACTATGATATCGTTTTTCTAAGTAATCTCAAACAACTTTAAAAATTCACGCAAATCACTTTTTACAAAAAAATAAGTCAGTATGTAGATTACTTTAGCAAAAATTTCTTTTCTCATAAAGATTTATCAAAACTAAATATATTATTCACTGGAAGCACCCTAGCGTGCTAATCAGGACGTTTTGATCTCAAGTTTAATATAAAAAAAATGGGCTCATCTGTCTTTGTGTGCTTATTAAGGAGAAAATTTTGATTTAAAAACAAAAGCAGTGTTATTTCTTAATATGTTAACACGGTTCTATGCATCAGTTCTGTTCAGTGCTTAATGTAAGTTTAACCACTTAGTTTCCTTATATGGACGTATTGAACAATAAATGAATTTTTGCAAACATTTTTTTCGTAGTGGCGTTAATTATTGGAATACTCAGTTGATTTTCTTGGCAAAATATAAATTTTATTTATTCAGAAAACTGTCAGTTTATAAACAACCTTTGTAGAAATTTTAACAATTTTGACTCGAACATAGTACTAAATATTTAATCATTTACTTATCTTACAAAAATTTTACATTGATACAAAATTCGTAATTTCTTAAACTGAGAAAGATCTGGTCAGGTGGGCTATGGCGTTCGACTCGTAATCTGAGTTTTGCAGGTTCGAATCCCCGTCGCACCAAACATGCTCGCCCTTTCGACCGTGGGTTCATTATAATGTGAAGTCAATCCTACTATCCGTCGGTAAAAAGTATCCCGAGAGCTGGTGGTAGGTGATGAAGACTAGCTGCCTTCCCTTTAGTCTTGCACTGCAAAATTAGCAATGGCTAAAGCAGATAGTTCTCGTGTAGCTTTGCGCGAAATTCCATAAAACAAACAAACAACAAAGATCTTTTTAAAATGTATAATCTAAAGGTTAATGATTTTGAGAAACAAGAACGACGCTTTAATATTGAGTACTGATGAACATCGATGATTTACAATAACAGAAACACAAGTGCATTATGCGTTAATTTAATTTACAAATGGAATTTTGGAGTTTCTAAAGCAATCACATAAGCCCCATTAAAATGACAACCATAGTCTTTATTAGAGCAATTCACATTAAAATATCATTAGATAATAAAAAAGTAATAATATTTCGAAGTACTGATATCCAGGTAGTTAGGACGTTCGATTCCTACTCTGCAGGTTGCAGGTTCGAATTCTTATCACAACCACAATTCTTACCGTGGGGCGTTATAACGTTACGATCAATCCCACTATGTGTTGGGAAAAAAAGTACCCTAAGACTTGGCAGTGGGTAGCAGTAACTAGATGTCTTCCCTCTAATCTTACTTTGGTGAATTTGGGAGGAAAGCGCAGATAGACGTTGTGTAGCTTTGCGCGAAATTCAGAAAAAAAGAAAAAGTATTGATATATGGTGTATTTAGGAATAGCTAATGACTAACTGAAGACTTGAAAAACGAACTTTATATTTTATAAAAAAAAAGTACTATACTGGAAGTGCGTGGTCTAGTGGCTAGAATAGTAAGCTGCGAATCGAAACATTCATAATTCAAGACATTATGTTTGTGAACACGCTTCTTAATTTCAGCTGTAGACGCAATAAAAATAACAATCAAACCCAATATCGTATTTAAAGAACCGAAAAAACACTTGTAACGACTGGTTAGTAGTTCAGAATTAAGCACAACTATGCCAGAATCTTAGGGGCCCCTGATCTAGTTGTTTAACCCACGTTCGCAGCCATTTTGGTTGAAAAATTCGGTTGTACACACTTCCTGGTTGCTAATTTATAGTAAGATAATTTTGTAGTTGAGGATTGATTTTCTTCCAAGGATTTATTTCAAATAAGATTTTCAACTGTAAAATATGGTTAGCATAAGGGATTGTAAGGAAATGTGCTTCTTAGGTGTTTCAAAATCACTCATATTAAATTTCAAGAGTTGAGTCACGTACAAAATTGATTTTGAATATGATTTTAGCCAAATAATAAGTAATTTCCAAACATTGAAATGTGTAATTCTGCTTGGAGAAATTCAAAACAAAACAAACAAACTTATCAGGATAATGATATAATAAACAGAAACAATTCTAATTTAATAGTTCTGTAATCGATAACAATCCATGTATTGAAATTTAAAACAAATAGAATACTAAGTACACTAGAATTATTTTAAATTAAACAATTCTATTATAACTATTTTAAGGTGGTAGTACTACAATAAATGGGACCATTTTCTTTGAATGACACAGTTATAATAATGTGATAGTGCTACAAAAATAACTTGTGGTATGCTGCTGTTACAACAGATAAACGTGGCAATGTTACATATAATTAACTTAGAAATAGTGGCAACATTTTTAAAATGCATAAACAAACACAACTGATTGACTGACTGGTGGCTCATTAGTAAGTCTGAAGGTTTGTAACACTTAAAATCGGGTTTCGATACTCCCGGAATACTGCAGAGATAGACCATTTTGTAGCTCCAAGCTTAAAAACAAATAAACCAATTAGAGAAAAGGAAAAAAAAAAGAATAACAATAATCGCCATTACTTGGGTGTAATTTGCATAATATGAGTATGTGAAAAGCAGCTGAAAAAAGTAAGTCTAAAAACACATGCAAGCAGTTGTGTCTCAGCAGCCTCTCGAAACTATCGTGTAGCATTACTTTCAAAAACAGAATTAATACGCAAATTTGAAAAAAAACTTGAATTTTTGTTTACTGAAATTATCTTGAAAACTAACTTTCGATAAGTTCATTGTGATTTTATATCATTTATAAACATCAATTACTCTGTTTTATTTATTAAATGTAATCACAAAATTCCCATTGGATTACAAGGATTCATATGTTTACTGTAATTTAATTTAAAACTTTATCTGATAATACTAAAAATGTATCATACAATATATTTTTTACTCTTATAACGTTTCTTAAAATACTCAAATTTTTAATGTACCTGATGTGACAGAATAGAACTGAAATTGGAAGGAGTATCTAATCACTACAAAAACAGATACAATGATAAAACATACATTCCCCACACTTTTAGATCACTACTAAACATCTAACAGAAAGAAGGTTTGTGACATTAAATCGTTTTAGCAGATAGCTGAAGCCAGCCACAACATACGAGGCTATCTAGATAGTTAAGATATGGTGAGACGGTCACAAATGGTCCATGCAGCATGCGTAAATCTCGCTCAGTAAGAGGAGCGGACGGACAATTCATTCATTATGCAGTTAAACTCTATTTTATCCTAATCTTGAGCCCGTAAACAGAACTAACGCTTTCATCAGCGCTCGTTCACAAGATGACAATGTTCCAGGCAAATCGTGTTACGTACCGAGTGCTATGGCCTCCTGTAGCTTGCTGAAGGCAGCCTGTGGCCACATGGTTTGTTAGAAAGCCTTCCACCACACGGGCGCCGTTCAAGCAATGGTCCATAAAAATGTTGCTCCGTTCTCCGGAATTGATGAAGTGAGTGAACAACCTCAAGGATTCGGCTCTCGCGAGTAATCTAATTGCACTTTATATGATTTTCTTTTAATTATCAGACTGAACAATTGCTTCAAAGTTTCTACTGTCTACAGAAAAGACTCGGTTCTGTCACTAGAAAAAAAAATATTATGTTCTCGTAAGCTAAGCCTTTGGGTAACGAATATGTACATAACACCCATTCTTGACAGCCTACCGTACTGTTTATTGATGGATTAGCCCCCTGACAGCAAAATTCTTATCTGTCTATTTTTACGCGGCTAGCTGTGGTATTCGACTTCTTAATGCGGTGGAGTAGCAACCTGTCAAGATATCTCGTTCTGTGCATCGTTGGTGTCCCCAGACAGACCAACAAAGTATGGGTACATTTACCACTATTATATTATCTTATTGCTTTGAGAAAAAGCTGTACGAACAGCCTTTGTGTTTCTACTGTCTAGCGACGCGTATTAATGGAATGCTGGTGGTTCAATTTTACAGGTGAGAGAAGTACACTGAAGTGTGACGCAGACCATCGAGCTACGAACGTGAGTGCGCGCTAAAAGAAACGGCTAATGTGCACCTGACGATACTCGCCAGCTCGTTACATTAACAGGTTTCGCACTAGTCGTTTGTCACGCGCAGCCCCACGGGTAGGGAACGTGATGTGACGTACAAAAACTTAGGAAAGTGTCAGCAGACAGATTGAGTGTCGCACTGTTCTTCAATCACAGCAAATCTGTTTGTGTAATGGACACTTGATTGCCAAGCTCTTTCTCTTTACCCTTGTCGTTTTTGCCTCGATTTCGTTGATTTTTCGATCACTTTCGCCAGATTGAACGAGGTCGCTTGACGACAGACGCTTGGCAGGAACATCGGTTATTATTTGTAGTTGTTGTTCCAGTATGAGAAACTTCAGCAATTCGTTTTCTTCGACTGAATGTGCAACTTAAAATCATTACGAAAAACTCAAGGGAGTCGTTAGAATATTCTTAACAAATTTTTAACTTTTAAAATTTACTGAAGATAATGAAGTCAGTTTACGATGACTATATCTCAGTACTTTATGCCAGAAATTACTTGCTACGTTTATTATACAGCTCAGAGGTTTGACACGGGCCACATTAGTACATATTAGTAATTTACAATTTTCCTGGTACCACACACCTTAAATTTATGTCTATTTAAATATATTGCGTCAGCGTCAGAATCACCTAGAGAACTAAAATTCAAATACCACTATTGTTTTAACTGGATGTACGACAATAGAATCATATAATATTAAATACATAGTATAACTGTCAATTAATACTTAAAAAAACAAATTTATATCACATGTTAAGTCTAAAATACGAAACATTTAAAAACTTAGAAGAACCCGGCATGGCCAGATAGTCAAGACACTCAACTCGAAATCCGAGAGTCGCGGATTCGAATCCCCGTCACAACAAACATGATCGCCCTTTCAGCCGAGGGGCGTTATAATGTTACGGTCAATCCCACTATTTGTTGGGAAAAGAGTAGCTCAAGAGTTGGCTGTGGGTGGGGATAACTAGCTGCCTTCTCTCTGGTCTTACTCTGCTAAATTAGGGACGACTAGCGCAGATAGCCCTCGTGTAGCTTTGCACGAAATTCAAAAAATTAATAACTGATACTTTTAGACTAAATACTAAAATAAATTAACATATATTTGTTCGTTTTTTGCCTATGGTAATATATTCAGTTTTATAACATGTCCCCTTGATTTTGATAATATATCTTATCTTAATCATATTCTCCTTATAATATACCCTTTATTATAACACATCCCTTGCTTATGATAATACCATAATGTAACTCATTATTTATGATAATACACCTTTTATTAGAAATACTCAAAATAGAAGAAACAACAGATGTTTCGAAGTTTAATGTAAAATTATTTTTGTTATAATTTTTTTCTGTTTGACATTATGAATAAAAAGTGATTAACCGTTAAAAGCATGGTTTCCAGTATGTATATATCAAACAAAAGTATGTTAGTTGTTTAATAACTTGTGTTATATGGATGAAACAGTAAATACAAAATTTAATTTCACTTTATTCCAAGAGTAGAAAATAAAAATCGAATTTCTTCGATATTGTTCCATCTGTATTTAAGTGTCATAAATTCGTAGACTGTTTTGCAGTTATAAACGTTTCTTCATTTAATGTAGGTCGTATGGTCCAAACCCAGAAATAGGCCAGTTTGTATGGAGCAATACAAGGGGCTTTTCAATAATTTAAGTGTTTTGAAATGAATCTAAATATTTTAACAAGCAAGCCCAACACTGCCAAGCTGTGTAAAATGTCAATATGTATATTTATTTAATATCAGTCCAAAAACCATAACACTGGAAAAGAATCAACGAAGCGAAAAAAATTGAACGTGAATGTATATATTTTGAGACGTTGAATAGGAATCCGTTTAATGGTGAGTCCCCGACCGTGTCTTTTGTACGAGTTAAGGAAAGATGGAGAACACCGAGTGAGAGTTATGTCGTCCGTTCGAGGCTTATTTCATTATTTCACCGTTTTGCCACTTTATTGCTGGCCTCTATGTCCAGCAATCCAGACAATACAGAGCTATTGTACATATACTTGGCCAGTTAGGAAGAAAATACGATGGGGCTTTATTATATCATGGCTTACCATAAATAGCGTTTGACGATATCGTTGTCAGGATTTGTCTCTATGTTGTGCCGAACGCTTTGTCAGTTTCTTGCTGACATTTCAGTAATGACAAACAGTAAGAAAGCTAGAGAGAAGCGTTGTCCATCTATATGTCTCACTGTAAAATATCTATTTGTTCAGCTGACTAAATATTTTCTGTCTTTGTGTTTGACTGTTACCTGTACATTTAGTTATTCATCTGGCTTTCTACACAGCAGATAGTCAGAGGTGGCCTTACTATAAAAAAACACGTATTCACGTATGCATATGTCTATACATTTATGTTCACGATAGATAAAAACTTACAGAATAAAAAAAATGTTGAATCATGAATAATAAACAAACAAACTCTGGCGTTATCAATAAGTGGTTATGATTTCATTGGAAATAGAATGACTTATTTATTATTGGAAATAGAATGAGTTATTTGGTGTTGGAAATAAAATGAGTTATGTGGTATTAGAAATAGAATGAGTTATTTGGTATGCTTGTGTATTTTCTTGCCTGTCAATTCAAACATTACAACATCAATTTTTGCTTACCCACATTTTTAACTTGTTTGAAAGTAGAAATACATTTACAACCTGTTGTAAAACGAAGCTAGTCGAAAGTCAATCCTGAAAAAGAAATAGAGAATACACAGTCCCAATAAAAACTGTTTATTCCGATACAAAACATGATACAATTTGTTATTAATATATTTCGTGACTTGTAATTATATGAAAATCACAATATTTTTATCAGATTCAAAATATTAATCATATATATATATATATCATATTAGCATGAGAATATCAGTATTTGCTGTTGTCGTCATTTTAATAATGAATTGTCTTTTAAACTTAGTAGTCACATGAAAACGAATCTGTCAAAAGCTAAATGTGTTACTTTCTGTTTTCAATAAAACTCATTTGGTTTAATTTCACATTTTGTACTTTTTTAATATCATTTCTAAGCAAAAGCTCACAATCTAGATTGTTAATATTTCTGATGTTGTTTGATGAAGAATAACAGTTTATACTTCAATTTAAATTGTTGTTTTTATATCAAAACTAAGTCACTAACCCGAATTTTTATTTCCGCTTTTTCGGATTTTAGCAAAGTTGTTTTATTTTAATGATAAGAACAGGGAACTTGCTTACAGTTTGTTTTGTAAAATGTTTTCTAAGCAAGTTAAAATACTGAATTCACAATTATTTGTTCATCTTTACACATTAATAATTGAAAATCAAGGCTTCAGTTTCATCAGGTATTTTACCTCTTCATTATTCTCACTAAATGTGTGCGGACTTACAACGCCAGAATCTGGAACTCGATACCCCTGCTAGGCAGAGCACAGATATCTCATTTTGTAGCTTTGTGCTTGATTACAAACAACAACTGCAATATTTGTTTAAAAGTTTTGTTTGATGATAGTAAATACATACTTTATTATTTGTTCAAGAGTTTTGTTTAATGGCAATAAATAATTTCTTCTTCATTATTTGTTTCAGAGTTTTGTTTGAAGATAATAAATAATTTCTTCATTATTTAATCAGAGGTTTTATTTAATAACAGTAAATAATCTTGTTAATTGTTCAGGAATTTTGTTTGTTGAGAGTAAATAAACTTTTCATTTATTTATTCAGAAGTTTCCTTTGATGACAATAAGTAATCTTTTCATTGTTTGTTCAGAAGTTTAGTTTGGTGACAATAAGTAATCTCTTCATTGTTTGTTCAGAAGTTTAGTTTGGTGACAGTAAGTAATCTCTTCATTGTTTGTTCAGGAGTTAGGTTTGGTGACAATACGTAATCTCTTCATTGTTTGTTCAGGAGTTTGGTTTGGTGACAATACGTAATCTCTTCATTGTTTGTTCAGGAGTTTGGTTTGGTGACAATAAGTAATCTTTTCATTGTTTGTTCAGAAGTTTAGTTTGGTGACAGTAAGTAATCTCTTCATTGTTTGTTCAGGAGTTTGGTTTGGTGACAATAAGTAATTTCTTCATTGTTTGTTCACACCAAATAAGTATTCTTACTTTTTCTTTTATGAGTTTTGTTTTATGAGAGTGGATAAGTAAATTTATGAACATTTGTTAAGGAGGCGGTTAATTTTATTTATTTGTTTAGCTTAAACGCAAAGCTACTTAAATATATGTGCCAACTGCATTTATTGAACCCTGAACTTTAACATTATAAACCCTTAAGGTTACCCCTGAGCCACCAGAAAGCAAGAGTTTTAACAAAATAATAGGATCATTGTAATCTAAAATACAAGTGAACTACGATGAGCTGTGATTATAGTTATAATGTCCATCAAATTTGGCTGTTCAGAGGTTTCGGGTTTTTTTTCTGATAGAACAGCAAAACGAATAGTGTGATTATTTTCTCTCTCACACTTTCCCTGTGAATTATTTTACAATTAGCTCCCAACAATAAGATACTTCTTTCTTAAGCCCGGTATGACGAGGTGGATTAAGGCGTGCGACTCGTAATATGAGGGTCGCGGGTTTGAATCATCGTTCCCTCAAACATGCTAGTCCTTTCAGCCGTGGAGGCGTTATAATGTGACGGTCAGTCTTACTGTTCGTTGGTAAAAGAGTAGCTCAAGAGTTGGCGATGGGTGGTGATGACTAACTGCCTTCCCTTTAGTCTTACACTGTTAAATTAGGGACGGCTAGCACAGATAGCCCTCGAGTAGCTTTGCCTGAAATTGAAAAAAAACAAACCAATAAACTAACAAACAAATACTGCTTTGTAAAATGTTGACGTACATCATTGAAAACAAGGGGCGAACTAACCTGTTTGCGTGAAATTGTCGGACTGTTATTCGTGATTCCGTCTAAACTCCATGAGTATGTTTAAGTACCAGACTCATAAGCAATGATCACATATCAATGTTTGGAATATTTATTTAGTACTCATTTAGCAATCATGTGACATTTTCAAAGATAAATTTAATATGTAACATTCGTGAAGGTTTTTTTTAAATACACTGCACATTGTTGTTATACAACATGGTGCTGTCTTCCACATGTAGAAGTTCAGTCCATGAGATAGGTATGCTACGTTCTTAAAAGAAAGTGCGCCACAATTGTACATTTTGTTTTATGTACGACTTGCTTTATTATACATATTAGACTAACCAGTTGCTAGCTTTACTAAGCTTTAATGTTGTGATTGGATATTTATTTAGAATAATATTTTGGTAAAAATTAGGGACATTTATAAAATGTTTATATGATACGCTATAAGAATTTGGATATTTCAATGGACTCTTATGTCAAAGAGAAACGTAACGCATTAAATGAAAGTTTGATAAATAAAAGAACAGTTTCCAGGTATCTTGAACTCAAATTCATATGATGGCATTAGTATAACATTTTATGTTATAACTAGCAAGTACTTAATGTTTGTCTTTAAATTGTTTTCTATAGCATTGTCAACGGTATAATTTAGTTTGCGTAACAAAGACAAAGAAGATAAGACGAACAGGCTACAAACTCCCGAAAACCTAGTCTTTGTACTTTGTCTCTTGAAATTAATTAGTGTGTAATTATAAGACGTTTCCGTCAGAGCAGAGTTCATTATCGTAATGGCCCCGCTACGGTTCCCTTTCTTCGCCAGTGTACTTTACTTCATTAGCCTAATAAAAATCTCCTGACTTAGGCTTCTTTTCTGCCAGCCTTCTTCAATCTCTTCCAAGCAGTAGAAAGATTTCATTTGCTGACTTGCATGTGATGCCAAAGGGGCATTCTCTAAATTACCATCCTGCACAAATTTAGAAACTAAATTATCTTTCTAGTCATTTCACTGATTCATTTCCTTTGTAACCACAAGAATTGAAAGTGTATCAAAAGCGTTAATAACGCAGTTAGAATTGAATTTTACAATAATATTCTATGTAACACAGAACTGGTGTTATTTCCCTAGAATAATTATTACGAAATTTGCTTTTCCCTGCTTGCTCGTATCAAAACAAGCATCCATGGTCAATAGGACGTCAGTAAGAAAAGAATCACTGGCTTTGTTACGAAGAATGACACCAACGGTTGTTTCGTCCTTCGTTGACGAACAAGTTTCAGCACTTAAGTGATGCTCAATATGCACTTTAAGCAGCCTCAGTCTGTCTGGGGACATCTTTACTGTAGACCATTACACATACTTGTTCTCTCTTAAATCGAAATTTTTTAAAAACCCGCGGGAAAATAGCTATTTAAGAATATGTAATCAGCCAATCGTGCATTCAGCATGTCAATAATGCGAGATACTCGAAGATAGCATTTCAAACTTCAGCTATCAGGACTTTTTTATGAAAGTAACACAGCAACTTATTGTTTCTGATCTTTTTCTTATTTAAATTTGTTTTGTACTCCTAAACCTTTTTATTTAAATATGTTAATGATCTCTATTGTGAACGTTTCCGTTTGTCAGAGACCTTACTGATTTCCTTCCAAGTTAAGGAGTTTTAGTTAGAATGAAACTTCTCCAAGAAAGAAGAAACGTAGACTTTGACAAGAAACGTGTGAGTGTTTAAAAGACGGATATCTAGAGAATTTAGACAATACCTGAAAAACATCGGTGGAAAATTTTGCAGAAACGAAAACGTTTTGGAATATTGAATCTGAAGAGCCAATAAGTATTTTAGCTTCTACGATGTGTATCAAACACAAATCACCAAATAATAATTTTCAATTTAAAAATTCGCTGATAAAAAGTTAACATACTGAAGAGTTGTTCTGGATAGTTTAAAAAAATCTATGTTGCTACACGTTAAGTGTCTTAAGTTATCTTGTAAAAACTACTGTGATTCTGGAAGAATAAACATGAGAGAAGTGCTTCTGGAGTAAACATTCCTAATTAGACGAAATTTAATTTAATGACAATTGATAATTCTGGATCAGAAAATATTAAGTTATTTGTAGGCCTGGTGGTTAGGACTGGACTTCCAATCTGTAGGTCGCTGGATCGTAACCCCTCAACGACTATGCTCGTCAATTCAATTGTATTGTGATGTTGAACTGTGACAGTTAATCCCACCATTCGTTAGTGAAGAGTAGCCCAAGAGGTGACGAGGGATGGTGTTGGCTAGCTGTCCTTCCTCCAGTCTATTACATCTCTTTGCACGAAATTTATCAAAGTAAACAAACTGATAAATTTGTTTAAATTATTTTTGTGAAATCTATAAGAAAACTATTGAACAAGATGTTCAGTGTTTCGAAAATAGATTCGTAAAACAATATTTGACGAGTGATAATTCTTCACTGTTTGTTTTTGCTGTTTAACTGTGTGTTCTTGTTGAAAAATTGCTGTATTTTCAATCTATAGCGCTTTACGCAAATGGTCACTTCCAGTCAATTTCAGCTTCTCCTTTTCTTGTCCAGTCGTCTTTGTCGGTACAGCGAACAAGACGAGGTTTGTCCTGTCACAGAACATCACTACAACTGTCTTTAAGCCTCCTGTAGCTCACTCGTTTATTAAATCAATTTGTTCTTCCTTCATCACTCCTGTAGGCAGCCATTGGTACAAAGACAAACGACATTGAGGCTGGATAATGTACCTTAACACGACGTTGCCGTCTGAAGACGTTGAATTTGCCAACTTGATGGGCCTATCTCCTGCATATTTGGATTCAAATCAAATTCTATACGCAGACCTTTTTTGCATGGGCGCCTCGCCCGCGCGTGCCCGCCGTCACAACCGATTTATTGAGCTCGCGCTGCCGCCGTCTAATAGCAGGATTAGATTACAAAGCCTTATACCTTCGCCACCTTTATTACAGATAAATTTTATTATTATGGATGGAACACAACTGGCCTATAGATCATGCGGCTCCCAACGTTGTTTCTGAACGTCAGCGCGTGCGGGCGGCGTTGTCACCGTTTTGTCACATTAAAGCTTACGTTCATTCAAGTTAGTTATAACATACGCACTTCATGAACAGTAACTTTAAAAACAAAATCAAGACTTTTTACCACTTTTTTAAAAGGGCCATTTATTATTATAAAAAAAAATAAATTTTTACTTAACTTTCAACATATAGTAAACATTACAGTATACAGATGTCAAGTTCTATATGGAAATCATCGAAATGAATTTAAGTTCAACCACAACTGTATTTATAAACAGAATATATATTTCAATTCCTACGTTTATTATCATTGCGATTATATTTTTAAACGTCCCCGGTGTCTCGTATGTCGGAGGACTTATAACATTAACATTCTGATTTAGATATTTACCAAAGTGTAGATAGTTCATTGTGTAGCTCTTAAAAAACTTCCTTTGTTTCTTTTTAATGTAGAAGAATAGTTTATAATGAAGAAGTAATTAAACAACTATGTGGATGATCACAAAAACTTTAATGTCATAGGTATGACCGCTTTTCCATTTTTTTTTTTTGAGGTTTTTGCTCAGCATTTGTTAATCATGTATTTTTGTTACTGGTAATGCTGTTTTGCTTCTTTCTAGTTTGTTTTTTATCTATACCTGAAGAAATAGAATATCTTGAATATTTCAGGTTTGAATTTGAAATGTTCTATTCACCCGTCCGTCTTTCTGCTCGTTCATCCATTCATACAGCCAGCTTTAATGGCTCTCAGTTTTCTAAATCGAAAAGTGATGACGATGTCGTTTAAGCCGAAGATTTCAAAGCTACTCCAAACTTGATAAAATCGTTTGTTTGTTTTTTTCCAGTGAGTGTATGATGTAATACAGGCTTTAAGTGACATGATATTACATTACAGTTTTCATGATGTGTTTTATCTTTGGTTCTTAATGAATATCAGTAGACTTGAAAAGTTTTTGAGTGCAGTACTGTGTTAAAAATGTAAACTTATTAGATTGTATCTAAATGCTACTTTTACATGTACAAATCATTTTAACTATCCATATGTTCCTGACAATTCAGCCATTGGGTGTCTATATTTATGTAAAAGTTTAGCCTACCGGTGTTTTAATGGTCAACATTTTCATTGAGAAGAAAAAACCTGAAGATTTGATCGTGCTAAAACTCGTACCGAGTTATTCAACACTAAATAGTATGAAATTTTTAAATCATGAGTTAATTATCAGAAAAGTAAACTTGCATCTTTCTCTGTTAGTTATGGATAATGTGTTTTATATATATGTATATAAGGAAGCTCAAGATATATTGAAAACAAAGCTAACTTTGATCACTATTCTTTGGTACAAATTAAGTCTTAGATCTTCCGCGGTTAAATATATTCAATATACGAAGATAAAAGTTGTATAATGGATAACAACTACTAATATTCCCGTTTAATTAAGATGTTTTTAATTTAGTTTTAGTTAACTAAAAAAAATCAAAAGTTTTCAAATAGCTTACATGCTACAGTCAATTAAAAACATCAGTTATTCACAAACTGTTTATATTCTAATAATGTTATTTATCACAGTTCAGGCTGGAGTTTATATCTCACTTCTACTCTTTTTATAATCAGAGTAAATTAAAATTGAAAAACTGTAAAACCTTTCAGTGGTGTGGGTGGTTATTGAACTTACTCATTTTTTTAATTCGTTTTCATTAAGTGGTCAAAGAAATGGACCGTTTTACCAGCCTATTTGTTCAGTTTTTTATCAGCTTGTTTCGTCAGCTTCAGTAGGTACTTAGCCATGTTCTTCAATATTGAAATCTTGTAGCTCGTAATTTTCTAAAATTGAAAGATAATTGTTTTATTATTTTGCCAACCGGATATATTTACTGTGTACTTACCCATGTAGAAGCTACTTAAAGCGTTTTTCCGCTCTTCACTAGAACTATGCAATACTTTTACGGAAGGATAGTTATTAAAGATTGCTATTTAGAACACAATATATAGCATGTTGGTTGACAAACGTGATGCTTGTATTCAGTAGCTTATTCGATAATGTTCTGCTTTCTTTAGTTCCCTCGGTGAGACAGCGGTTAGTTTATCACAATAGCATATTGTGACCTCGCTCTAAAACAAACAAAACTTTCTTTACTCTCGGATGGTAATGTTTATGTCATTTAGAGTGTGAAACCTACACTTTTCAGTAAATGACCAGTTAATAAACTGGTTATTTGATTTTATGTTATAACTAGTACTTTGACTATTGGTATTTATTTAATTCTGACTATACGTGTGTTAAAAGTTGGACTTCAGATTGGTCAGTGGTAAGTTTATGGATTTACAATGCTAAATTTTAGGGTTCAATTCCACGTTGTAGAAAGTTCTCGTGTAACCTATTGTTTAATTTTGGGCTAAACCAAATAAACAGATTCAAACACTTTTACGTAATTTTACTTTTATGGTATCTAAAAGCGTCATGTGTAACAAATTATGTAAAGTACAACGAATGTAATACAAAGCTACACTGTTTTTTATATCAGATTTATATTAAATTAAATACCAGATTTAAACATAATATTTTTTCTTCCCTAAGACAATCTTATCAGATCCATATTTTTAATATCTGGTCCCCCAAGATTGTTTGTAGTCAAGCGCAAAGCTACACAATTGGCTATCTGTGCTCAACCCATCAAGTGTATTGAGACGCGGTTTCTGTGTTGTTGATAATACAGTTAAAGTTGGCCCAGCATGGCCAAGCATGTCAAGGCATTCGACTCGTAATCCGAGCGTCGCGGGTTCACATTCCGGTCGCACCCAGCATGCTCGCCCTTTCAGCCGTGGGCGCGTTATAATGTTACGGTCAATCCCACTATTCGATGGTAAAATAGTAGCCCAAGAGTTGGCGGCAGCTGGTGATGACTAGCTGCCTTCCCTCTAGTCTTACACTGCTAAATTAGGGGTGGCTTACGCAGATAGCCCTTGGGTAGCTTTGCGCAAAAATTCAAAACAAAGAGTTAAAGTAGAGATTTTATTATTAGTCTGAATAGTGTGCCAAATTGTAATAACTAGGATACTTTATACATTTGTTCAGAAAATAATATTAAACAAAACTCTTATTATCTCACTTCTTAACTGGAATTCCATTTATTACCTGGTAAGTGGTCCAGCAGTAACTGCACTGGGATTTTGATAAGTCATATATCGTTTGTCTGACTTCTGTAAATCATACTCCAACATGTCACGAAAGCATTAAAAAAATGTAACACAAACATTTATATATAGAAATTTTTGTGTGTTTATTTGTTTTCTTATTGCAAAGCCACATCGAGCTATTTGTTTAGTCCACCGAAGGGAATCGAACCTCTGATTTTAACGTTATAAATCCGTAGACTTACCGCTTCACTAGCGAGGGACTATATCGAAGTAGTCTTGTATGAGAATTACTCTATTTATTACTATGAAAATTCTTATATTTAGGAATAATAATAATGTGTTTTTTGTATTCATGATAATGATTCTGTTTTATGTTGAAGTTTCATTTATTCTTCTAAGATGCGATATTTCACATAGTGTTACTTGTTTAAATACGATTACAATGTATAAAACTAAATTGCCAGATTATTTGATTTCATAAAATATTTGCTAGTGGTGTAAGACGCGCAAGAACAAGTTTATTTTGTCATGTTCTTCAGTTATTGAAAATGGTTACCGATGGTAAATGACACAAAAACAAGCTAGTACTGTCATATTCTTTAGTTATTGAAAATGGTTACCGGTGATATAAGACGCACAAGAATAAGCTAGTGTTGTCATGTTCTTTAGTGACTGAAAATGGTTACCGGTGATATAAGACGCACAAGAATAAGCTAGTGTTGTCATGTTCTTTAGTGACTGAAAATGGTTACCGGTGATATAAGACGCACAAGAATAAGCTAGTGTTGTCATGTTCTTTAGTGACTGAAAATGGTTACCGGTGATATAAGACGCACAAGAATAAGCTAGTGTTGTCATATTCTTTAGTTATTGAAAATGGTTACCGGTGATATAAGACGCACAAGAATAAGCTAGTTTTGTCATGTTCTTTAGTGACTGAAAATGGTTACCGGTGATATAAGACGCACAAGAATAAGCTAGTGTTGTCATATTCTTTAGTTATTGAAAATGGTTACCGGTGATATAAGACGCACAAGAATAAGCTAGTTTTGTCATGTTCTTTAGTGACTGAAAATGGTTACCGGTGATATAAGACGCACAAGAATAAGCTAGTGTTGTCATGTTCTTTAGTGACTGAAAATGGTTACCGGTGATATAAGACGCACAAGAATAAGCTAGTGTTGTCATATTCTTTAGTTATTGAAAATGGTTACCGGTGATATAAGACGCACAAGAATAAGCTAGTGTTGTCATGTTCTTTAGTGACTGAAAATGGTTAATTTACAATAAATTATTGTCTGTAATATGAGAAGCACCAGATAAAATGAATACTAAAGAATGCCGGAAATGATGGTCAATATAAAAATTTAAAAAGTATCAGAAAATTATTTCTCTGAAACCAGGTTTATAAAAGTGTATAATTTAACCATCAAAAGTTGTACATTTTAGTACACATTTAAAAATCCATAATCATTGAAAAATTTGAATATCGGCTATTGTCACTAGTGCTCTCCAATGCGTTACAAAGGAAAATCCCGAGTTTTTTGTTTGTTTGTTGTTTTTATCCAAATCATGAGCAAATGTTTGTTTGCTTTTTGAATTTCGCACAAAGCTACTCGAGGACTATCTGCGCTAGCCGTCCCTAATTTAGCAGTGTAAGACTGGAGGAAAGGCAGCAAGTCATCACCACCCACCGCCAACTCTTAAGCTACTCTTTTACCAATGAATAGTGGGATTGACCGTAAGATTATAACGCCCCCACGGCTAAAAGGGCGAGCATGTTTGGCGCGACGGCGATGCGAATCCGCGACCCTCAGATTACGGGTCGCACGCCTTAACATCCTTGTCCATGCCGGGCCATGAGCAAACGTCTTTAACTTGGAACAGAAAGTGCAAGGCATATGTAGCTAGTACATTTCATTTCGAAATTGATAACAAATATATGGAACTTTACGTAGATAACCGTGATGGTGTTTATTCTAAGTACTTACAAGCTTCAATAAAAATATATTTAATCGCACTGTTATAAAACATTTTCTGCAAATATTATTTTTGTATCGTAAAGACATTTTCAGAGAGTTACCTAATTATAATGACTTTTAGATGATTGACCCAGGAATAAAATATTTTAAAAAAAATCACTAAACAACTTCCGTGTTGTTGGAAAATGTATTGTGAAGAGAAAGACATACTGACTGAATAACAAAATTTTTTTAAGCATTCTTTACAATTTCAAATGGTGTTATACGGTGATGTCTGGAAAGCTTCAATAAGCCATAGAATTAGATTTATTGTTTTATTTTCCAGACACAGTCTATTTTCTTAGAAGGTCTATTTTTAACAATTATCAGCACAAATTAAATATTGTCGAAAAAGTTGTAAACATTGAAAACGACCATTCACAATCCGCCATAAGAAGTGTTACCATCTAAAGTGTTCACAGTCTACTGAGAAGAGATGTTAATATATACACATATGTATTTGTGTATATAACACAAAATAGTGACTAGATTTTCTCTGACTTCAAACCAGAGAGACCTGATGTATCCTGTTTTTTCATTATTTAGCTCAGCTCTCAAATTAACTTATTGAGAATGACAAATAAATATTCTGTCTGTAGCATGTCCTATTTTAGGATATTTAAAAAAAACATAAAATATTCAGTTCAAGCCTATTTTCACATAAATTTAATATAATAATAAAACGTATTTTTAGTGTACTGTTTCATTAATATGTGAAAAATATATCCTGGAAAGATTATATCGTAATGATTTTAATGCTTTTAATTAATTACCAGTTTAAATACTTATGAGAAAATCAAATTAACTGCAGATACTTTTTTATATTCGTCCTAACTTGTCTATCTCTAGTTAAGCCTAATAATTATTAGGCTTATTGGTTTCTAATGCTTCGCCAGTTTTCGGCATTTAAACCGTAACATTTAAAATATTGTGTATGTGTTTGATTTACTTAGTATTATTGTTGAGAGTAAGGAAAAAACATTTACAAATGAGTCATGAATTGTAGTACGTGTGGACAGTTCATTCCAGAATCGGTCTTTGTTCCTTCACTGTTATAAGAATAGATAAATCTAGTGGTAAGACGTGTTATTTTGATTTAGATCTTGCTTTAGTGGTTTTATTTGATTTTAATACAAGTTGAATATTTCATGTTAAAGAGATATACCATTACATGCATTGCACATTCACAGCTGATAGTGTTCTAAGATACAGTAATAAATTTATATATAAAAAAGGTTTAATGTAAAATGTGGGAGATTTAGGTTTGAATTTGTCTTCTGATTCATGCAAATATCTTCTTTAATGTTGTCTTTTAGTAAATTTAAAAAAAACCAACAAGAACTGCTGTGAAAAGACACTCTGTGTGCGTGGTGGTAAGATTGAGCCGTAAGTTGATGTTTTTTCTGCCTAACAACCCGTGTCGTGTAATAAAGGTGGAGATGATAACTGATAAATCTTCATCAACGACTGCCTGCTGAGTTGCGCTGGAAACAGCACATATTATACAGGCCGGAAATATGACATGTGAAAAATAATAGTTTACCACAGAAAGGAAAATGAGGAGAAATGATTTTATTCATTTCATTGTTATTGTCTTCGTCTGATTTTGAGTATTATATCAGTAACCAAAATCATGGTACATTGTTTATTCTGTTCATTTTGAGAGTGGTCAAGAATTAACTATATTTGATAGATGGCGCCAGAAGTGAAATGTCTTTAAATAATTTGATAATTACGTGGATCACGTTTAAAAGCTAAGAACATGCAACTAATACCCATCTAATTTGAAAACAAAAGACTGAAATGGTACTTTTTCTACATTTGCAAACTGTTGTTTGATAAAAAGGATTTGCTTATATCAAAAAATAACTTTGTTAAAATTGTGTGACTAAGGTAAATGAGTAGTGTAAAAAAATAATACAGCAATTAATCAAGGTAAAATAAAAAAACGACTAAAGACGTTTTCTTAAGTGTTAAGAAGTAAAGTTGGTTTCACTTAAAGGGAAAAAAATGAAAGAAACAATGATTGGATGGCTTCAATTATTCTATCTGCACAATTTTTTTTCTTTACTTTATAGTTTATAATAATAACTGACAAACAAGCAACACTTGTCCTAACCTAATAGTATCAAATCCTTAATAGTTTATTTATAGATGTGATGCATTTTGTTATTGTAATTAGGGGGTTTGAAATCGTACAGTAACCTAAAGTAATATGTGATGGCATTGCTATCTTATATTTATTTTGCTATCGATATTCGTGTCTGAGATTCGAATCAGAGACAAAATTCGATCTAAATTTATATTTATATTATAATTCAATTAATATATTTATCAATGATAACAAGATTTGAACATTTATTATTATCAAGATTTTTTTTAATCACCCTCCTTCGAACAACTAGAAAGATATAACAAAAGTTAATTGCTCGAAGTTGTAGAATTCGAGGTTAGGAAATTAGTGAGAAAAATTAAATAAAAACGTATTATCGAAATAATAGTTGATGATGATTTGTTGTCTGAGGAAGAACTAGGGGTATACCCTGGTGTTCCCACTAGTGACTAGCCAATTGGAATTGAGTGATAAAAATAGATTGGAGATATAGCTAAAACTCAAATAAATCGGGCATAAAAAAGCTCAGATTCAAGTTGAAAGAGAAAATAAACGTCGGGAGGCCGAGAATACTAACAGTGAAGCCGAGAAAGAAATTAAGCTGGAAGAAGTGGAAATTAGACTCAACTTCTATCGGCTAAGGCAAGCCATGAACGTCATTAAGAGGTCATTTAGGTGCCAACAAGCATGTGAAAAAATTATAAGACATTTCTTTTGGTCAAAAGTTAGGTAAAACATTTTTAAGTTTTGTTAAGTTTTCTCATTTCTCAGTTGATCAGAAAACCTAATCAGAAAATCCCTGTTGCTCCTATGAAACCTATTCCAACTTTCGAAGAACCCTTCAGTTGTATGAAAGTTGATTGTGTTGTGAGTTATCAAACTCTTACCAACAACAAAAGGTTGATGAGAGTTTTAGGAAGTTTTGTAAAAAATTTGCTAACATCACTGTACCATTAACAAATCTATTATAAACAAATCAAAAGTTTGAGTTATCAATCTGCTTTGGAAAAGGTCAGATTATTATTGTGCACTCATTCTGTATTGATGGCACCTTATTAAACCTTTCATATTAGCTGTTGATGCCAGTGATTGTGGTTGTGGTGCTGGTATTTTATTTGAAACAGATGACAAATGTCATTTTTCTAGAAAGTTTTATTGTCTTCAAAAGAACTATTGTTCTAAGGGAAAAGAAACATTGGCTTTAGTGTTAGCTTCAGAACATTTTAATGTGTATGTATCCGCATCACAACTACCAGTTGTTATTCACGTGGATTACAACCCATTGAGGTTTATGAATGAAATAAAGAGTAAAACAGAAGGCTCTTAAATTGAAGTTTAACATTTTAAAAATGTGATTTGAAGATAATCCATGTGTAGGGGTTAATAACATTGGTGCTGATGTAATTTTGCGTGCTATATAATTTTATGACCATAAGGTTCTTTGCATTAAGTGTGTTATATATTGTGTCATGATTACTGAAATTGTATAATTCTTTAAAATTGTATTATATTTAATGCGTTGGTAACAACGTATATATATATAATAACGTCAATTTTGTTCTCTAAGCAGGGAGTTTAGACGGTTTCATTATGATGTATCTATTTTAATATTGATGTTTGTTTAAGTTAAATTTATACTTTGAAATGAATTACGAAATTCCCATCTATTTACTAAAACACTGGTGTATCGTCAATATTGTCGTGCCGGTTGAAATTTCTAAAAACTCTCCATACGCTTATAAATATAATCAACGCGACATGCCAAAAGACTATATACTGGTTTGCTATAGTTGATATACTACAAACCTCGGAAGCTATAACGGTTTCTCTTATCAATTGGTAACTTCAAATATTTGACCACAAGCGTTTATAAATTTCGAGCATTACAAACCGTTTAGGCCCGGCATGGCCAAGCGCGTTAAGGTGTGCGACTCGTAATCTGAGGTTCGCGGGTTCGCATCCGCATCGCGCCAAACATGCTCGCCGTGGGGGCGTTATAATGTGACGGTCAATCCCACTATTCACTGGTAAAAAAGTAGCTCAAGAGTTGGCGGTGGGTGATGATGACTAGCTGCCTTCCATCTAATCTTACACTGCTAAATTAGGGACGGCTAGCATAGACAGCCCTCGAGTAGCTTTGTGCGAAATTCCAAAACAAACAAACAAAGAGTTCAGCTTCGGCGGATTCATATCGGGCATTAATGTTCTTACGAAAACAGTACGTAACTTATTCGGTGGCAAAACTCGACGTGCGACCAGCAAAGAAAGAAAAATACAGAGCTAGATAGATCCTGGTTAAGCGAATTGTATTCCCTCATTGTGAACCCTCGATAAAATATCAAAAAGGTTCCGGACGAAATAGAAGACTCAATATTGATTGTAAGTTTGTAAAAAATTTGTATATAGCTCATTATTTGTAATAACTCTTATCGTAAGTTGTATTATTGTTTGTATAATAAAATATATTTGTATCTGATGTGTATGCCAATTTTCATGGCAAGTGTCGTAAATTGGATACGTATTGACATTTACTCAACTTCTAACTTAAAGTTATCATTTACCTCACTTAATAAATGCTATAACTTCAACTCAGTCTGTCATATCTCACTTATTCTTCAAACACTTGTATTTCAGTAACTTCAAACTATACATTGAATCGAGAAATTAAGCCTTATATATATATAACATAAAAAATTAATGACGGTATAAGCTTTGTTATTTCTATCCGGAAAGCTGCTGAACTCGGCAATTTCAATATCTCTAACTACAGATGCTCATTGCAGTTAAGTAGTACAGGTGTGTCTTATTTGACATTTTTCCCGTCAGTACGTTTTAGTTGTTGGCCACTTGTATTGTGATTCACATTTAAAATATTGTACTTATAAATTATTTATATAGTTTAAGTTGTTTGAACACTTATTACTCTTTATCATTATTATTTTTACAGAAATATAAAAAACTGTACTTTAGAAAATGAATAGGGTATCAAATGTTTTATCCTGTAAAATATCGTATTGAAGGCCCTTTCGTAACAGAAATTTTCTGATATCCGGCAGATGGTAGCTGATAAAAGTCTTTTTGTATCTTACTTAATATATTTGTAGTTTATGTTAATCTCTGACTCAGATTTTAGATACATCTTTAATATGCAGTGTTTTGCCATAAAACTATTTTCTTCGTTCAACATTTTGTAAATAAAGACAATACTATTATGTGTTATGTGTTACGATTTCAAATAGTCAGGTAAGCCCAGCATGTCCAGGTGGGTTAAGGCGTTCGACTCGTAATCTGAGGGTCACGGGAACAAATCCAGGTCGCACCCAACATGCTCGCTCTTTCAGCCGTGGGGGCGTTATAATGTGACGGTCAATCCCACTATTCGTTTATAAAATAGCAGCCCAAGAGTTGGCGGTGGGTGGTGATGACTAGCTGCCTTCCCTCTAGTCTTACACTATTAAATTAGGAACGGCTAGCACAGATAGCCCTCGAGTAGCTTTTTGCGAAATTCAAAAAAACAAACAAACAGCCAGAAATTACAATTTTAATTTAGAAGTTAATTAAACTTCATTATCTATCAAATTTATGATATTTGACAACACTATTGATACACATAGTTTTCTTTCTTAACACAAACCTATTTTAATATACAAACAACAATACAATTTATAATAATGCTTATTACAAATAACGGTTTATATACACGCAAATATTTAATGTCATCGTAAAAATACTGATACACGAAGTTAATTCACTGAAGTTGAACGGTCTGTAATGTTCGAATTTTATAAAATTTCCAAGTCAAATATCCGTAGTTTCCCGATTAATAAGCGTTTGTCACAATTAGAGCTTCCGAGGCTCGTAGCATACTCACTGTAGCTGAATAAATAATATTCTATATTTTTTCTCTTGGCACGTCGATTTATAAACTTTTAGGCAAATTTCTAGAAAGTTTAGTTGGTAAAAATACTGACAATAGTTATTATTTTATATACATCGTACATCGTTGATTCTTCTACAATCTTCTACACATTTAGAGAAAGGCCGAGACTTGCACAATACACATTCAACGAAATATATGTCGCATGCATTAAACTGAAACAAACGTAGAAATTAAAATAAAGGTATAACAGTGAATACGTTACACCTATCTCCTTAAAAAAATAAGAATTAGTGTTAGACAGTTTTAACTCGGATACTATTCATTTATATACATTACGAATAATACATTAAATATAATACATTGTCAAATTATTATACAACTTCAATAATCATGAAAATGATACAACACAATCAGTACAAATAGCTTTATGAGAATAAAATTACCCATCACATAAAAGTGCTTGAACAGAAATGTTATATTTTTAACTTAACACAGTCAACAATCACATGACTGAGGTGTTCTCCAAAAGCTGGGAGAGGTTTCAAAGAAGTAACTGTAATTTTATGGTTTAATTTTCCAACTACTTGAGAGGTATGATAAGTTTTAGAAAACTCAGAAAATCTTGCCTAATTTTTGGTCTCATGATTTTTTCACATCTTGTTGACTCCTAAATGATCTCCCATGGAAAGTTCAATAGCAACTTTCTATATTTCAGAACGGTATGCTTTTGGAACAAAAGTATGATAAAATTATAGCCCAGTGCTCTGAAGCTGGCGCATTTGGTGATCTCAATTTTCTCATGAACACACTTTTCTCGAAAAAGAAACTGTTTGGAAATTTCTTCAGTTCGTTCTTTGGAAGTGCATATTTAACTTTTGAAGAGATCTGCAGATCCTTTCCTTGTTCAGCGATCAGTTTGGCAAACGGAACTTCCCCAGCTAAATGAGATCTCTCACATTCATAATTGTCACTCACCAATGAATTATCAGTAACACAATTATTCATAAGATCCCTGTCGGATCCCCCCAAAATGCCTGAGACAAATATTTCTATCATTCACATTTGGTGTAGTTTCTTAGTCTGAGCTCGAGTCACAGCACGGGAGAAAGACACATCTGGGTTTTCCTCAACAACAACATCATCCTTAGATGAAACAGTGATCACTAATCATCTTGGGTTTAGCAACAACCTTTCCTTCAGCCAAATCGTTTCTCAATAATAATGATACACTCTTAAATGGCAGAGAAGGTCTTACTCTAACCACAATTGGTCACCAAACTAGGTCTGATATTAAACAAATGTTATAAAGAGGAACATTAACAAAGCTACTCTCAATACCTTAGACAATAACAGACTTACCAGTAGCAAAACTCGAACCTAAAGGCAGTATACCTTCTAACAACAAAGACTGAGTCACCACAGTATCACGTGGAATACGTATGACTATAGTATTAGCAATGCCATTTGCCAAAGATACAGAACCAACAGATATAAAAGATCAAAATTTCTCCTTAACTTCATCAGTCTTTTTACCAGTGGCCAAATCAAAAACATCAGGTGATCTGGTGAAACTTGGCCTATAAGTGGACACAAATGCATTGGGTTTTCCCTCCTCTCCGTTTTCTTTTTCAAACGCCAGCAATTGAGCATAAGATGACCATGTGTTTTACAAAAAATGGCAGAGAGACCTTTATGATTTTGATGAAGTTTCATCCTTTCTGTAATAATATTTCGAACTAGAAAAGATGGATTTTTTTAAAAGAACCCTGAACTTTATTGGAACAAACAGATGCAAATATAGGTCGAAATGGTGAGGAGTTAATTTTATGAAAGTGATTTTGTGTGTTTAAGTGTAATTATCAGAAAGAAAAGCTACTTCCTGTATTGTTTCAACTTTTTTCATCAATTAAGTTTTGAGATCTTCCCTTATACAATGTTTAAATTCCTTAACTAGAAATAATTGTCTTAATTTGTTGAAACTGTTGTCAATATATATAGAATTACACCACTAATCAGAATAAATCTCTTTTTCTTGGGCGAATTACATATAACTTTGAAACTTTTGGCAATAAGTTTCCAGTACTAACTTGTATGCTTTGAGAATAGCTGATTTAACCTTGTCATAATTCTTTTTGAGAGAAAGCAGCATAAACTTCTGTGCTTTACCAATTAAAACATAACAAAGTTATGCCCATGGTTTGGGCAACTTTCTCATAATATTGTAAATATTCATCAGCTTAATTTTCATCAAATGGTGGTACTTTAATATATCAATGAAGTTCAATGTTGTCATTTCACATTGATCAATCACAGTTGAGTCTAATTTCCATTTCTTTCAACCGAATTTCGTTTTTGGCTTTCATACGGGTTTGATCGGCCTCAAGACGTTTACTTTCTCTTTCCGCCTTAATGCGGGCTTGTTCAAACTCAATTTGTTTCAGTTTTAACTGGATTTTTAACATATCTTTATCATTCAACTTTGACTGGCCAGTGAAGATAATAGAGTATTCTCCTAATTTTTTCTCAGACAACAAATCTTTAACAGTTGCTATTTCAATAAAACGCTTTTGATTTTATTGATTTTTTAACTTCTAATTTTTAAATTTTGTCAGTTTCGAGCAGTTCACTTTTTTATTATATTTTTCTAGTTGTTCAAGGGAGGGTGATTGAAAATGTTGATCGTCAGACATTATCATATGTTGTTAGCAATAATAAATATAAATTGAATTATGATTTGCATTTCTATCGTATTTTGTTTCTGATTCATGTCTCGAACACGAGCCCCTAGTTTATTATTAAATGTATTGTAATTTTTCTCGGACGAGTCTTCGATTTATTATATTACGCAGAAATAATATCGTCCAAAGTTAATTAATTGAAGTTGAACTGTTTGTAATGTTCGAATTTTATAAAGTTTCCTGGTCAGACATCTGTAGTTTTTCCGATTAATAAACGTTTATCACAATTATAGCTTCCGAGACTTATAGTGTTATGAATGTAGCTGACCAGACAATATTCCATATCTGCCTCTTGGCGCTTCGATTTATAAACTTTTAAGCGAGGTTCTAGGAAGTTCAGGTGTCAAGAATACTGGTAATTACTAGTATTTTATATAAATCATGCATTGCTGATTCTTATGCTTAAGAATCTTCTACAATTTTAGAGAACAGACAAGACTTGTGCAATACACATTCAACAATATATGTCACATGCATCAAACTGAACCAAGCGCATATATTAAAATAAAAGCATAACAGTAAATCCGTTACAACTATTTTAGTTAAATTTGCAATGACGCAATAGCAATACTGACTACACTTAAAGTTGTTTTCTTAGAAAGCTGTAATAAATGTAATATTCAATATTCATTTTAGAGCATCAGAGACAATCTCGATAATTCGCTAGCGTGTTCTCGCTTTTCTATTATACACCAAAAGTCGAAGTTGTTAACTAAGCGGGTTGAACTTACCGATCTCTAGTTATCTAATTGTTACTCAGCTATAACACAAATAAATGTAGTATTACTTTTCAATAATTAATACATTTTATCCAACAATACTAAGTTTATTGTAGCTTACGTATTAGATTTTTTTTTATAAACATATCAACAACGAATTGGCAACTTTGCGTTTCTGTATTTTGTGAACATTACATTTTAAATTGTAATTTCAATGTTATTGCTTTTTCTTATTTAAGTGAAGTGTTTATTTTAACATTACAATTATATCCATTGTTTGTTTTGGTTAAAACTTAGTACTCGTAGTTTCAAACATTCAGTAACACTAATATTATCTCTTTTAATTGACAACCACACGGTCCGCCTAAAACAGTTTGATTTGTGCGTGTTTGGGTATTAATTATTCTGATTTTGAACTTTGGAACTGTCATCCCATTAGGTTTGTATGGACTTATTGTTAAACCTGAATAGTTTTTATCAAAACAAACTAGTTTAAGTACTTTGAGGCGTCATTCCAAGGTTTTATTGACACATTGTTTAAAACCTAAATTTTGTGTTTTACGGTCAACCTAGACAAAAATACTTAAGCATTTTGAGTTGTCATTTGATAACATTTTATTGATAAATTGTTTTTAAGGTTTGAACAGAAAGCTTGTTTGTTTTGGAATTTCGCACAAAGCTACTCGAGGGCTATCTGTGCTAGCCGTCCGTAATTTAGCAGTGTCAGACTAGAGGGAAGGCAGCTAGTCATCACCACCCACCGCCAACTCTTGGGCTACTCTTTTAGCAACGAATAGTGGGATTGACCGTCACATTATACGCCCCCACGGCTGAGAGGGCGAGCATGTTTAGCGCGACGCGGGAGCAAACCCGCGACCCTCGGATTACGAGTCGCACGCCTTAACGCGCTCGGCCATGCCAGGCCAACAAAAAGCTGAACTGAGCATTTCGAACTATCACATCATAAGGTTTGCTTGAATCATTGTTTAAACATACATTCTTTGTTGTGTGGTTAAAACAAACAAACCTAATCATGAGTTGTTAGTTAGCGAGGTCTGGCATGGCCAAGCGTGTTAAGGTGTTCGACTCGTAATCCGCGGGTTCGAATCCCAGTCGCACCAAACATGCTCGCCCTCCCAGTTGTGGAGGCGTTATAATTTTTACGGTCAATCCCACTATTCGTTGCTAAAAGTGTAGTCCAAGAATTGGCGTGGGTGGTGATGACTAGCTGCCTTCCCTCTAGTCTTACACTGCTATATTAGGGACTGCTAGCGCAGATAGCCCTCGAGTAGCTTTGCGCGAAATTCAACAACAAACAACAACATCATGAGTTGTTAGTTATCGAACAGAAGTGTTCGGATGTAGATAAAAATTTAATTTGATCTTAAAAATACTTGTGAACCCGTTGTTTTCGTCCAAAAAGAAATATTAGTTAAAAAGTAAAAGGCATGTTAATGTGTATTTTAATTTTAAGAGTGTTAGGATAAGCATGGCCTAATAGTTAAGATGATGATCTAAAAATCGATTCCTGAAACAAGCTCTGTATTTCAGCTGCTGTTGTGTTATAAGAGTGTCAGTCTATTCCGTTTATTAATTCAAAGCTGAACAATATTCCTGTGGGAGAAGGTGCTGCTAACTAGTTGCCTCTTCTCTGGCTAATGGACTGAGTATGGTCTAGTGTCTATTGTACTAAACTATGGATCTCATGCTAGTTGTTAGATGGCTTGTTGAACAGCACGTCTCTAGATGGTGGGTGGCGGTGGCACGTGCATTAAATCAAAAGCAATAGGAGAGAGGGGTAAAAATGATAATGACATAGTTCCACGAAGTGGAACCACAGAGCGCGTTGCTAGGCTACCCTAATTAGATTAGATGATTAATTTTGAGACTTTGATAGCTACTGTATAGTTAATGTCATGTTGATCTATCTGTACACTCATCATACCAATTCACTTCCCCAGCAATGTGTTTTCTGGTATAAGACAATTTCCGTTGTCAGATGTCATGGTGGTCCAGTAACGCGACCTATGGTTACACTTCGTGGAACTATGACATCGTTTCTATCTCTCCCCTGTTGTCTGAGGCCTACACACGTTTCGCCCTCTGTGGGGTGCCGATCAACAAACTCCCTAAGTTCTGATATTTTCTGATGTGCCACCAAGAAAAAATACATTTCCCATATTAGGACCGAAAGTGCGCTATAACAGAAATGGCAAAATCCCACTTTTCATTCTGACAAGAGTAATCTAGCTGCCTTCACTATAGTTTATCATGTAAAAGTTAGTGACGATTGCACCTAACATATAGTGGCTTAGTACGTGTGTGCATGAAGTACGGCTCATGTTTAAAATACTAATATTTTGGGGGTTCAAAGCATATTTCTTAAGGAAAAGGTTGATAGAATTACAATATAACCTCTTACAACAAATTGACTAAAATTAGTTTTGTATTAGCGACTGCCAATTAATCAGTGCTGAAAATAATTTAACAGTAACGGATGTTTTGCATCTACTTTTTCAAAGAAAATGTAATAATTATTCAACAAGGTCATGTAATTTTGTGTATTTTTATACACTGACATAAACCAGTATTTGTCTGATGACACACTGAGAAAACAGGCGTAATTGTTGTACTTGTTGAGCCTGGCATGGCCGAGCGTGTTAAGGCATGCGCTCGTAATCTGAGGGTCGCGGGTTCGCATCCGAGTCGCGCAAAACATACTCGCCCTCCCAGCCGTAGGGGTGTTATAATGTTTCGGTCAATCCCACTATTCGTTGATAAAAAAGTAGCCAAAGAGTTGGCGGTGGGTGGTGATGACTAGATGCCTTCCCTCTAGTCTTACACTACTAAATTAGGGACGGCTAGCACAGATAGCCCTCGAGTAGCTTGGTGCGAAATTACAAATTCCAGTTGTACTTGTTATTCCATTTTTATCACTTAAGTCTAATAACGTCTTAAATGTTTCAAATAATTCACGACATTACAATATTTTCTTTAAAGTACCTCACTAGTCAACACCAAAATGTTTCATTCCACCAATTAATTTGTTAGAAAATTCTCGTCACTGTGACATTGAAACCATTTAATGAATATTACAATTACGTTGTTTGTTAGGCCAATTAACAATTCAAAATTAAAATGTACAGTAATTAGTGTACATTATAGTAATTAGGCTACTATCTTTGTTTAAATTACAATTTACTATATTAGTTACTTTATAAGTTTGAGTAGTTTTGCTAACTAAAACACAAAAATGGTAAATTTCTTATCTCTAGCATTTCCTATTGTAATTGGTGCCAGTTATTATCTCTCAAGTGGCCCAATCAATTAATCGAAAAAATATCGACTAAATCGATTACTAATTAATTGTGCAGTAAACATACTTCTAGCTAACATGCCTATTCGAGTAAGAAGTCTGTGTAGGTGTATATGTAACGTCATAAAGATCTGAGTGACGACAAAACTTTGAAAATTGTATAGCTTAAAACAAAATATAAATAATGGAAGATATAATTTTTCAAAGACAAAGAATTGTGGTCTAAAAAGGATATAATTAGTTTTATCAAACTATGGTAAAAGAAGGAAAAATAAGAAATTAAGATAAATTTACTTATATTTATAAAGTCAACAGACTTTCTTCGTAAGGAAGGGAAATTTCAACTAACGTAATTAGTGGGAAATGACGAATTTGTTCTAAAGAAAAAGGTGATATTGAATATCGAGGAAAAAAGTGACAGACACTAATTAAAAATTGTGTTCATATTTACATAAAAATCGTACATCAGAACGTAATGTCAGCTAATAATCTTATGCTGTGGCAGCGGGTGTTAATTTCATTAAGTAAATTACGGAAGGAACTGGTTTAGAGATTTATTATTGAATATTTCAAACAATAAAAAATAATAATCCATACAATTTTAATTGCATTTATTTTTCGCTTATTTATATATATGTCTATTATGTAATACATCTCAATATTTGTTCATTTTTTTGTACATTTATTAAATTTCTCCATTTAGTCACAACCTAAGGGTAATAGTCGCTTTTTTAATTGAGATTTATCCTAACCGAAATCTATTGAAAAAAATGATATAATTAGAAAACAAAATTTACACGAATACGAATAATTATCATCAGTCTAATTTAGTGCATTTATTAAGTTAGAGATTAGGAGAAAGACTCGGTTCTGATGAAGGGTGCCTGAATGTCAATAGTAAGGCTCTTTTTATGATCTGACCTTTCGGTGGTTCAGGGGTAAAGTTGCAGACTTACAACACTAAAAATATGTTTTCGATACTCGTTGTGGTCAGAGCCCAGACAGCCGAATTTGTAGCTTTGTTTTGAACAACATCCAATTCAAAATTTGATAAAATGTATTTGCTTGTGATATTTTTTCAAAAAGACTATGGACGGAATATTTGACAAATTTCTATGTAAATTTGAAATAATATCGTCGAGTGAATATAACAAGATGAATTTAATTTACGGTGTGTGTTTTTATTATAGCAAAGTTGCATCGGGTTATCTGCTGAGTCAACCGAGGGGAATTGAGCCCCTGATTTTAACGTTGTAAATTCGTAGACTTACCGTTGTATCAGTGGGGAACATTCAGTTTAGGTTCCAGCCAATCACAAAGGAATTTTATCAGAGTTTCGTTCTAAGTTTAGAATTAAGTGTCGCTAACACTTAACATCTCGAAAATATAGATTGATCGAGAAACGGAAACGAATAATAGATTGTGAGCTATTCCTTATTTGAATATTCTTGACCAGCAGTTAAGTATTTTATTTGAAAGTACTGGAGACTGAAAGTCGGAAAGTTTAAAAAATGTCAGTGGCGTTTTACTGTAGTGAAGATTGAAGTGTGGTTAAAGAGTTTCTTTCAACGTTTTCGTGACTTAACTGTATTTGAAGTTTTATATCATGCATACATACATGTATGACAAAGTTTCAAATATGCGTTTTCGCTATATTCTATTTCCTGGCCCTAGAACTGTGAATTTTTCATGTAATTTTCATCGAGGACAACTAGGGAATCTTTTTCGACAAGCCAAATCATATTACTTCACTCCTAATTCAATAACTCTTGAATGATAAACTGCGGCTGGTTTAGCAGCACACGCACTCGTCCTACACCACCGTGGCTACTTGGAAGAGTCTTTATTTTCGTGTAAACCACCGGCCGCTCGCGCTCAGGAAACGTCCCGCTAACACAATTATACACGGTCAGTGCAGTGGTAGTAGGATTACCACAATAGGGAGAAAGGAAGGGAGGGGGGGAAAGCTGATTTGTACGTTTTATGCATTTTCTTCGGCGGATTTAGAAATTGTAGGACAAACAAGAGACAATTGAACAAACATGACCACAAGGATTAAGATTTATTTTTGACTTGATTTAACAGGCCAAACGATGACTTTCATCAGTTGATACACAGTTTTAAAAAGATCGTAGTTTTATTAAATAATTCTTTACTCAGGATTTTTTGGTGTGGTTGTTACGTACTGAATAGTGGAGAAGTTATCAACTCCAAACAATTTCTTGTGGGTTAGATGTATTTCCTAGAGGTAGCAATGTTAAATAAAGCTTCCAAAGTATTCCCACCCCTCGTCTATAACTTTTGAGCATTCGTCCAGGAGATATGTGCACAAAAAGGACATAATTTTATATTTCCCAAGCTGAAAGTAGGGAGGAATATAGTACGTGTCTGAGAGTTCCTGTTTACTATAGTTTTAAAAAAATTATACAAAACTTACTTTCTGCTTTTAAACGTTTGAAGGATTTACCAAAGCACACGTTGTTTCTAAACATCGTGTTTTAAGGACAATGTTTTCTGATCTATCATCAAATTCAATTTACTTATTTAAGCTGAACTTCACAAAGAATTATACTAATTAATAAAGGTCATGCAATCTGTTATCTGTTGATTTTTTTAAATTAATTTCAAAACAGAGATGACGTTTGTTTGACCGAAACATTAGCCATATCTAATTTTTCTCTTGCATCACACTCTAACAATTAACATTTATTTTCTGTGATAGATGATGCATTGATCGTATTGTAATGACTGTACATCTAACCACAAATACTCACATACATATATATATATATATATGTGGTGAGTAGTTATGTTATGTGATACATGTAATTATATTGTTTTTTGTCACGTGTTTGTAGTTATTAGTATATCGATTAGTTTACTGTTCTTTGATTTGTTTGTTGTTGTTTACGGGATGAAAATAAAGTTAGTTCAAACAACTCAGATACTGGTATCATAAGAGATACTGAGCAATTTATCATAAAATTGTGATGTTTATATCTTAATATGTATCAGTTTTGTGAACATTGAATAAAGGTGATGTGCGATAATCAGTAACACACATGCACATAAACACAGGAATTGGCCATTTTCGCTAATGCTGTATGTTGTGGAGTAGCGTGTGTTTTTATTCTTGAATTTCACCACAGTGGGGAATCACGTATGTGATTGGATTAAGCGGAAAGAGCTAAAAACCATGTTCATGGTGAGATTGTTCTGACGAAATTCGAACTGTCTCTGGGAGGGATGTTTTTTGTAAAACTGTGCTAAGTTAGAGCTGGTTCACTAAGTAATACTTGTTTTGTTTCCGCCTTTAGAATGATCCTATAATTAGGTTAAACAAAATAGAATGGAATACATTAAACGGATGCTGCATTAGTTATTTACAGAAAATATTGCTTTATTTCTATTAGCTTTTTGTTTGTCAAGTGTTATATACACTAGTCGTCCTAACTTTGAAGTGGTAAGCCAAAGGAAAGGATGTTAGTCAGCGCCGTCCACTGTCAACTCGAGGGCTGCTATAATCATATATTGGGATCTGTTCTTTATTTTTATAACTGACCTACGGCAGTAACAGGTCAAGAGCTTAAAATCTACATTCTGGCACGCTAACCACTGGACCTTTCTCAGCTCTAAGCTAAAAGAAAAATAAGAAAGAAGAAAGCAATAATTATGTGAAATGTTTGCTCTCTAACATTTACAATATAAGTTCTTAAAAGCAAGCATTTTAAAATTACTACCTCTCAATTCCAGAGCATTTTCGCTTTGTCTTGGCTGTCCGAAAACAAAAAAAGAAGTTCTTGTATTTTTTTAAACTACTCAGTGATCAAATAACTGTTTTAATTTTTTTTTGTTGAGAACACAATTCTTATAAAACAAATTCTTAACATTAACGACTTTATATATGGTTTTTATCATTAAAAAACGGTGATAATGCTGTCTATAAATTCTGTTCATTTGCTTTTCAATTTTTGTTCAATAATTAACATATTTAACATGCATGAATTTCTTTTCCTTTGTTTGAGATTCTAAGTAATTGTATTAAAAATACTAAACGACAGTGATCGGTATACACAACTAAACGACTTGGTTTACACAATAAAGTGCCAGCAGCTACAATTAAGAGTAGATGTCTTCAAACATTAACTAATACATTTAATTTAGTGGCACATTCTTTATTGCTAAGAAAGTTTCGAATGTGTTTCAAAGTTTGAAAAAACAATTCTTAACATATCTGAATTTCATATATAAATAGAACTAATTTGATCAGTTTTTAAAGTCGTGAGTCTTTAGCGTATTAATACATTATTTAACCTCTTTTCGAAGTTATTTCCAGCCAGCAACTTATTTTTACACCATTTTAACAAATTAATTTTCTTCAATATTGTTTTGTGCTTTTTCCTCATTTTTGTAGAAATTATACAGACTTAAAGAATTATGTTAATAAAGAAAGTTTTAACATACAATTGTACCGTTTATATGAAGGATTTTTTTCTTACGTTTACCATAATAATCTATAACTTATATGTGTTTTTGTCGAGACTTGTCTATATTGTATTAATTTACAATGTATTCGAAGTTCTTCCAGATTATTTTCTGTATTCAACTCTGCGAAATACCAAAACTTTTTTTTTCCAGAAATAATATATATTAATCTTTGACTCCATGTAATGATTCTTAATGAAAGACTCATTTACTAGTTGTTGTTCTATTTGGTTGTTTTATTTAATGACTTAACTCCTTAATTTGAGATTATCTAAGTTCTTTAAGTCATTTAATGTTTCATTTTTTTTTAATCCATTTTCTGGAAAAGTATTTAGTCCATTATTCATCTTTTTGGAAAACTCGTTTTAGATTATTAACAAGTGAAAGTTTTGGATTTATTTTGCTGAAAGAAAATACACTTAACGACGTATGAATGGCCTATCTTAATGGTGAAATATTCATTTAGAACAGTATTGTCTTGGTCTGGAGCTTTGATTCAAGTAGTTCTCTCTAAAGACAGGTTGAGAGTTGTTTAATAAGAAGAGTTTTTCTGTAGTTCATACGCATGAAAGGAGCCTTTTCTCCTCTTAAACCCCACGCCTACCACATTAGTAAGATTAAACTGTAAAAAGAAAAAAGAAGCCAGGTCTTCCAATAACCCAGCCGTTAGTGGCTAATCGTTTCTCGAATTTGTTTACGGATGAGAAATATCAACCATTGACGTTCCATTATCATGATGAAACAAAGGGACGGTCCCTGGCTTTTTGAATATTGGATCAGTGTCAAGATTTGAATAATAGAAAATGAGAAAGCACTCACAGTGTAGCCTTTGTTTCTGTTTTCCTTTAAATTTTATCTAAAAAAACAATACTGATAAAATGTTTAAACAATGAAAAATGTACAATATTATGCAATTTCGTATGTTAAGAAATAATTGAAACCAACGAATAAATATCTGACTGCTTATGATTGTCTTTAACAATAAAACAGCTAAATAAAGCAAAGAGTGTATGCTTTTATCAGAAATAAATCAATATAAATAACATGCAGTGAAAGGTAGAAACGTCTGTTTATAATAAAGGTTCTATATGATATTACAATTAGCTTCTTACGTGACTAACCCAGCAACCGTCAGTTGCAAACTCTTTTTGTTAACCTGAAGATGATCTAAGAAGTTCTAAACGTTTCTCAGTACTTTAACTTAATTAACGTTGTATTACCAATACCAGCCGTCTTATGAATACATAAGCTAGTATAAGGTAGGCGTAAGCAAATACTACATACAAGATGAAATTATTAATGAGATTTTATGAGTGAAAGTAAAGAAGTGTGAAAAATAATATGTCAATGCTGCCTGGTTGTGCAATTTCCGACGAGACCTTTTGTCTGATGTCTCATGTCTTCAGGCAAGCAGAGTTGTCCAACGGACATAATAGTGGTTAAGACAATAACTCTTATTGTGTGAGCTAGATTAAATCGGTGAAGTGTAATTTTTTCATTAATTTTATTTATGTCATAACACATTAGAATTATAATAAGGACTTGTTGGCACAATATTAGACTTAATTTATTTACTTAATTAAACCCAATAAGTTAATAAGCCCCAATTTTTGCCGGTTTACCATTTCCGGAAATTAACCTAATTGTACGTCCTAATTCATTTTAATATATATATATATATGTGTGTGTATGTGCATATATATAAATTATTGTGAAGTGTTCAAGTTTCACTGTGCCCTGCTTTAAGCGTCAGAGTTATGTCATATTTTGTGCCTTACAATTTAAAATAAAAGTGAATTGAAGAAATCCCAGTGCCATTTATCAAAACTGAAACGATTTTTATACGAATTATTGTTCTATATTTCAATGAATACTACCATTTAAAGGTAACAGTAAACAATGTTAGCTCGTATGCTCTAATATTATTATTTGATATTTCGATTATTTGACATATCACAAAACTTTCAACTTCATATCAGTTGTCACCTTATTGACGCTTAAATACTAATTTATTGCAACAGAAGCCCGACATGGCCAGATGGTTAGGGCGCTCGACTCGCAATCTGAAGGTCGCGGATTTGAATCCCAGTTAACCAAACATGCTCGTTACGGATGTATATCTGGTAATTTTTGCTTTTTACTTCTATTTGTATACCATGTAAGGTTTTTGAATAGCGGTTAAAGCTGATGAACAATGTACCTATGTTTTGTACATCTATCTTAGCTTTTCTTTCCAGGGATATCTTATGCTATATTTCTTCCCTGTTTAAATACTAGTTTTATTTGCCTGTCTTCTTTTATACTGTTTGTTTTGAATCTAATTGTTTTGATATAAAAATAAAAGATTTTTGGGAGGTGCTGTTATCTGTGCCGTTCTACAATGTCTTCTTTCCTTCAGATGGTGGAGTAAACATGACAGTTTCCATTTAATTACATATATTCATATACAACTATATGGTATCCCAAACCGAGTTTGACCCTCTAACTTAAATTCGACACTGTAAAAAATCCAAAAGTATTTATTTTCGATAATCAGAAGCTACTCACTTTCCTACATTGTAAACAAGCGAGCTAGTAGTTAGCTTCATTGTACGCCATGTGTATTGTCTGACACATATTTCTTTTCTTTTTTTCTACATTCCTCATTTTTTGCTGGTGTACTGTTTCAGAATATTAGTTTCATTGTGCGTCATGAAATCAAGAACGTTTTACACATATTCATTTTAAGTTAAAATGTGGACATTTTTCAGCTGACAGTTATAAGAACGGGTAACTACACATTGACAGTAAATCAAAACTTGAATAAGAAAAGTAGAAAACGAATGTTTGCTTTCATGGTTGGACAGATATTCCAGTAGGTGGAGTCACTGTGATAAATTACAATTGACTACTCTACTATTTTAAACAGGCCACTGCGCATCAAGTTATGCATGCCTTGATTTTTGATTCCATGTAGTCTTACATTTCTCAAAGCAGAGAATCATTAAAACAAAACAAAAACCATTTGTTCAATATAGTTGCACAGTATTGTTTAAATACTTCCTATATTTGAAGATAATATAGGTCTGAACAAGTTGCCTATTCACACAGTTACCTTCATTTTTGATGCACGACCACAACCACTTGTGTGAAAATTTAGTTTTACATTAAAATAATTTCGCATAGGTGTAATTACTGTTTTCAAAATAAAACATTACACTTAAAACATTCTCTTATCTACAAGCACGTTTTCTGGAAATAAATTAAACAAAGTACTTTCCCACCGCAGGTAGCAATTGACTACCAGAAACTTACGTTAATGTATTGATCCAAAACGTTTAATTTCTAACATCTCGTGCCACATCGCATCTTTGACAAAAGATAACCCTAAAAATGTCTTAACAATTGAATCTAGAAAAATGTGGCCCTGATAAAGTGCATCTAAGTAATTAAAGTCACGGACAAAATCATTCTGAAGTGATTCAACAACAGCAACAAGTTTTAAACGTTCCGATACTGTAGTACTTAATGCTTTCTATGTAATGATCAGTGATCTTAAAATAACCAATGTTGTTGTAACGGGACATATTGAAATATTTTCCATGATGCCTTAAAGAATTGGTATTTTTTCCAACTTGAATAAGTTACATAACTCCCGAAATATGTTAGTCCATCGCAGTGACAAAATACCACTTTTTGATTTGGTAGTGTAATTCAGTAGATATACCATTGTACTACTGGGAGGTCCGCGTTGTGAGAAGTATGAGGTAGTTGAACAAACAGCGTGCGAAATATTGACGAAAGTTATATGTACGCTGGTAGGTACTTAGATGAAGTGAAATAAATAAACAGTTAAAAGTTCGTATTGACGAACACGAGTAGACAATCTAAAAGTGATGTTTAAATTTTGATAAAGTTGACCATATTTTATAAATTGTTCTATAAATTGGAATCGTATCAAAACTTTAGAATCTAATTATATTATTACTGGGAAGGGATTTTACAAAGGTTGAAAACAAGTTATTCTCTTTTTTCTTTTTCTTTCTTCATTTTTGAAATTCCGCCACAGTATGCCTAGTACGTAGGCATTAACTTAGTCTGTTTGACTTAAACAGATTTTTGAAAATGACAGCTAACGGTTATCGAAATGTAGCAGTTTGTTCTCATCTGGCACATTTAATAAACTCATCACAGATCTAGTTGAAAGGTTAGGATATCTAAGAATTGTTCATGTTTACACATTTAATTTTTTCTGTTTCATAGTTGATAGTTTCAGAAACTCACATGCTGTTTATTAATATTTATTAAGCTATTTTGTTGTATATTGCCAGAAATTCAATTTTCATTTATTTAACTCAAAAATATTTTTAACAACAGCTGGTAATGTTTTTATTATTCAAAGATAGAGAGAGTTTATCAGGAATTAAGGCTTATATTTCGTTAACGGTACTTCGCAACTCAATAATAACAACCTGATACAGGAATCAAACAAACGATATGATAATCAAATACTCCTATAATTGAAAACTATAGTATTCTAACGCACTTTCTTATAATAATCTTATTTATTATTATCTGTCTCGTAAGATAAAATGCTGTGGTTATTATAGCATTTCAAAGGAAATACGCTTTTTTGTGCAGGAGGAGGGTCTCTGTACTTTTGATTATTATAAGATCTATAAAAATTGAAATGTGAATTTTTTAATGGCCGTTAAGATGTCTATTGTCACCTATTTCTTTAAATCAGCAAACATGCCTTATGGACATAATCTGATACTATTTTCAAGAATTACAAGAATTCTGTAGTTGTATCTTAATGTTCGTAGGGGCATAATCTGACACTGGTTAACAGAGTAATATGAATTCTTTATTGACGTCTTAATTTTGACGAGGATGTAAGATGAAGTTATTTCCAGAAATTATAATAATTCTTTACATGCGTTTTATTGTTGGCATGGGCATAATCTAATACTGCTTATCAGAATGGTATGGATTTTTTATTAGCATGTTATTGTTGACGAGGACACGATCTGTTACTAGTTTCAAAAAGTATAAGAATTTTTTACTTATATGTTAATGTCAGCGGGAACCTAACCTTGTACTCGTTACAAGAGCTGTATGAATTCAACATGTTACTTTTGACATGGATATAATTTAAAGAAGTTTGAAGAACCGTAATAACTCTTTAATAGCGTGTTATTGAATAAGATAACAATTAGACACTATATATTGTTACAAGAGTTGTAATAATTTTTATTAACAGGGTGTTGACAAGACATAGTCTTACACTAGTTACAAAAACTGCAATCATAGTTTACTTGAATATAACTGTCACTAGTTTAAAAAATTAAGATTTTTATAAGCATATTATTGTTGACGAGGACATAACCTGACACTATTTACAAGAATTATAAAAAATCTTTTGCAAGTTAACGTCGAAACATAATTTGTTGCTATTTACAAAAACTGTAATAATTTTTTATTAGCATGCTGGTATTAACAATAACACAATCTGACACGAGTTACATGTATTGTGAAAATTATTTACTTGCAATTGAATGTTAACAAGGAGATAATTTGATACTAGTTACAAGAATTGTAATATATTTTTACTAGCATGTTATTTTTGACAATAAAATAACCTGACACAAGTTACAGGATGTAAGAATTATTTACTTGTATGTTAATGTTGACAAGAACATAATTTGGCACTAGTTAGAAGAAATATAAGAATATTTTATTAGTGTGCTAAAGTTGACGAAAACATAATCTGACACCGGTATGACTGTTCTACTAATTTATACAGAAAATAACAACGTGTACAGTACAACATTACTGGGAGATGTGAGGGTTCCTAATAGGGAAGAAATATAGTACACAGCAAACAAAGAAAATGCTTTACAATATAATATATAACATTTTACTTCCAGAATAGCATGATCATATGAAATCACAGGTATTTCGTTCTAAGAATTTGCTCTAGATACAAACTGACAAATATGAAATAAAAATGTAACTTATGTGAACATTCGTTTATCTTAATTATTAGTTATGTAGACTCAACACTTTTTAATAACATAGAGAATTCTTGAGAATCTACGTTTCTTATGCCTTCTATAGAAGCAAAACAAACTTTATATTAAGCTGGTTTGAAGTAATTATTTCTTTACACAAGTTTTACTTATGTTTTATGTCCATACGCAGTCTACGATGGTCATTAATATATGTCGTGAATTGTTTCAATAGGTTTTATTTTATCAGTTATTGCTAATACATCTCACGTTGTAATAAACGAGGACATTTATCTTTTGAGTGATATTAATGTTTTGGCACGAATAACGAGAGCTTAAAGACCTAGAGCAGCCGTGTGTTTCTGTGCTTTTAACCTGAGATCGGCAATACTTGTATTTTTGTTGGTTAACCTGTCGGCAGCCATGAGAGTTGATAGACTAAAGGGGTGAGTGGGAGAAGGATAGAAGAAGAAACTTGGATGGGGGAGTGTGCCATGTGCAACTTGTGTGCCGTGTGCAACCTGCGCTGCAGCAGCGGCAGCTACAGAATACTGATGAGCAGCTGCTAAAAAGGCAGGATCTGCGTAAGGCAGATAATGGGTAGTTGGCACCAGGTAGCGTTCTTGTGGCAGCCTAGGTGGTGTACTGCTGACGTTAATATAGGGTGCAATCCGAGATGATTCGATAGGTGTACTAGCTGCCATCAGTAAATCTGAAAAGTAAAAATAAAAAAAATGTCTAAGTTATCTTTAGCTGATTAAACTTAAAACTGATAAACATATAAAACTAAGATAAGCATACAAAATTAAAATACAAGAAATTAATAATACGACTGCTATTATATGAAAAGGAAACGTTTGATAATTCTAATCGGATTCGTAAAGTCTTATCTATAGAAAAAAATTCGTTAATTCAAAGTTCATATTAAAAATATGAGTTTGGACGTTTGCTACATTATTTCTCATGACAGCCATATAAAAAACGAAGCTCATTTATAAAATTCTAGTATGATGTGTTTCTCTGTGTTAGATATCAGTGTAAAATATATATATATATTCACAATATGATATGTTACCATTATCTTCTTTTAAGTACACTGGTCAAAGATAAAATACTTTAAAAGTTGTTTAATCTGTTTAATCAAACAAACGTGAAATTTCCAAAAAAAAACAGAAAAAAAAAGTCAGGCACATTTTGGAGTTTTCATTTTTCTTATGATGACGCGTTTGTGAAGTTCCCATCTGAAATGTACATAACTGGACACATTTAAATTTTCTGCTAAAGACGTACACATTGATAAAATTAATTGTTGTTTATAGGATGGGGTATATATATGCATACATACAAAAATATATTCATGTAATCGTAATTATTAAGCACATATGACGAACATTATCTAATATCTATTTTAAACATAAACATCAAATAATCTTCTACTCAAGCCATTCCACTATTTTGCCATTTTGTTTCTTTGGGAAGTCACTTTATAAAAACAGTAAGATTTTAGTCGTGTTAATAAAACTTTGTGGAGTTCATGGTCGTTTATAATTATCGTTGTAACGTGTTTTGTCCGTTCCTTGACTAGCAAATACTGATGAATCATGAACTTATAATAGGTGTAAATTTTAAGAAAGTAACAGAAAAGGAGTTCATGTTCTACACGGTAAAATAGAAGGCGACAAATGTCTTCTATTTAATCTCTAAGACATATGTTAGGTTATAAGTTCTTTAAAACAGTTTCTGAACATAGATAATTTTTATTATTAACTATATTATAAAATATTAGCTCCTTATTAACTACTTCCTAACATCCTGCGTATAGCAGTACTTGAGTTAGTTGTTGTTAATCACAAAGTTATAAAATGGGCTATCTATGTGCTGTTCGTCACGGGTATCGAAACCCCGGTCTTATCGTCTCGAGCCAGCAGATTTATCGCTGAGCCACTTGGGGGAAGAATGGTGTGGTTAGTTAAATATAGATATGAATGACATGTGGGTCAATTCCATATATCTCTCACCATTTATTAAGAGGAATGTCTAACGCTTTTAACTTACTTTCTCATAAAATTCATTGATGAGTAAAGGGCAAGCACTTATGTTCTGTGAACTAGCGTTAGCTAATATTTACTAATTAATTAAGTGTAGCTCTTTTAAGTTATAGTTCAATTTCACGTGACATTCATAGAAGTTTTGTCATTTAACCTCAAGTTATGTTAACTAATGAAATCAGAGAAATTTCAGTTTTTTTTATAGTTTCAACTGAGAGTGGGTAACTGCCATTTCAAGCTGGCAGTTCATTGCAGTTTTGATTAACTTCTTTATTAATCTGAAATTAAACTGAAGAAACCGTAATACCTTGGAGGTTAGGAAATCTATTTCTGATTAATTTTTGTTCCAAGTAAAATCACAAGTTAAGCCAATCAATCAACTTGAATTTAAAGAGCTTTAGACAATAATGATCTTATAATAAGCTGATGAAGAGAAATTGTTTACTTTATGTTCAGCTACCTGTGTAAACTAAATGTGACTAAAGTAGTTATTTCTGTTTATATTTTAACTCACGTGGAAAGAGTGAGACTCAAGTTAGATTTATTTGAAATGTTATTGGTTTTAAGATAACAGACCTATTTTGGTGTCAGATTAGCACGTTAATCGGTGCAATAGGTTTGTTGTTATTCGGTGAACTGTACATGTTTTATTTTTTAATTCGTCTAAATCATATGTTAATACAGAAAAATTCAACTTAAAACCAGTATCTACTTATTATATTAATTTCATTTATCTGTACTAGGAAACATTCTTCGTTTATAGATCTATAATTTACGGTACTATTTATTATTCAAACAAAATTATTTTGACAGAATTTTACTTATTTGTAACATAATTAGATGAGTGTGTTCATGTCTGTCAGCGTTGTCACTATGGGTAATTTTGAATTAAGTTAGAAGAACAACTGGTAATTCTATGAAATATAGTTTCATGTGATCTTACCCAATTAGTAAAAATTAATTCTTGAACTTAATGAGCTTTACATTACAGTAATTTATTAATAAGTGTTTGTTAATTTTACGACTAGTCGTTCTCGTTGTATATATTAAATTATTGCTGTTAATAATATAATAAATATAATGATATCAGTTCCATTTTATACAAAAAAGTGACAAGGATATGCATATCAATTTATCTCATAATCAAAGTGCTAATAATTTAGGACACTTCACCTGTCTTTTTTTCTCTGCCAGCTAACGTATGTCATTAATTTAAGAGCAAAAAATTATTTATGTTTGTTTCGCAATAAATACAATGGTTACCCATCCTTAAAATCAATATTAACCTCTCAATTCTTGCTAAAAGTAGTGTATAAAATGATATCATTTAGTAACAGTACTCTCTATATCCTGGTATCTACTCAAAGAAATGTATATACATAACCTTATAACAAAGTAGACTATAATCTGGTAACATTTACTGACAGTAGTGTCTATATCCTGGTAACATCTAGTGATAGTAGTACATACAGTATATTTATCTTTGTAACGTTTTTCAGGGTGGTATGTATATATCTTAGTAATATCAACTGAAAATAGTATACAGCTTCGTAATATCTACTGAAAGTAGTTTTAAAGTGCTAAGTTATGAAAAAATGTTTTATATAATTGGTAATATTAAATGAAAATACTCAACCTCGTTGTAGTTACTAGATAAAACCTGCTGAAGAAATAATAAAAAACTCAGATAATCTTCAGAATTTACCCTTAAATGTCTTTAATTAATTCAAACTTATTCATTGCCTGCTAATATGACGTAACCGGTTGTCAGCTTTCTTGAAGAACGAATTTGGGTAATAGGTATATTGAAGTACACTAAATTTTCTTAACTTGTTTAATGTGCGTGTGACGTTCAATCCCATTGTTCATTGGTAAAATAGTAGCCCAAGAGTTGGCGGAGGATGTTGTTGACTAGTTACTTTCCATTAGTGTGTCTATCACTGCCAAAATTAGAAAGGGCTAACTCAGGTAGCTCTCAAGCAACTTTGCGCGAAATTCAAACCAAACCAGTGTGTTTTTAAAGACTCATAACAAAGTCGTGCGCTTAGATTTACCAAGTTCATGTAACGTTTTCTGTCTTCTTCATTATTATTGTTGTTTGTCTCAGAAAGAGCAGATTAATCTGATATAACTGTGAACAGTAATTACATTTAATCAAACAAACTGGTTTGACTAAAGTAATTAGTGAACTTGTAAACGAGTGATAATGTTTCTGTCAGAAAACGTGACACTTTTTCTTCCTAAAATGAAAGTATTCAGAGCTGATGTGGAGTAACTGTCCTACTTAAGGTCTTTTATTTCATTTTAACTTTGTTTTGAGTCGAGTAGTTTGACCTAATAATCTACTTTATATAAGAATAATTATTGTTCTATCATTATATTTTCTCCAGTATTTAGAGATTTGTTTTTGAAGCACAATAAGAAATTTTAAAATCGTAAATTAAGATTTTTCTACCCAGTCTATTTGAAAAAAAATCTTTAATATTAACTTTTCTAACAACTATTTTCCTCATCACACATGATTCAATTTACGAGGGAACTGTATAAAATAATGTCTTTGTTAAGCTGATAACAGATCGTAATAAAACAGCACCTTTCAAGTAAATTATGTGGTCATTTCCATCAGTCATAAAGATGTTAGGTAAAATGTTACTTACATGAGACTCGACTAAAGAGACAAGGAAGTATGCACTTACTTTTCTGCACTTGGCTCTCGTGCTTACGACACTTGGCTCTTCTGTTTTGAAACCAAACCTGTATAAAGGAAAAGTAATAATTATCATTAGAAGTGTCAACTCACGTAACTGTGTCGATGCCTGTGTCGTAAACAAAAGTGTTGACAAGCACGCGTTAGTGAACACTCGCCTCACGTAGCACGCGGTCTCGCGGGGACCATTCCAACACTACATGCGTCAAATAAGGATGTAAGGAGAAGTTTATTATGGACGCACAGAGGCGGTTATTAATCATGTCCTTATCCAGCCCAGACTTAATGACTCTGTGGAAATATCCACATTTTCTTTCATCAACACGATTGCATTAGCGAGGCCACTTATTACTGATAAATTCAATCTTGTTAAACGGCAATTTGGTAATGAATAGATTGCACTAGACCGTTTAGTCTGGAATTATGTAAATCCTCGAGCTTTGTGCAGACTTAGACAAAATACTGCTTCTCTAATTTAATTCATTCGCCCCCCAGGACCCCGCATCAGGCTTCCAGACTCGTTGTCTTAATGATATTAGCGATAGCAACTTTCATTCGTTTCTTTTATCCCGTTTGCACGCTGTCGTCTTCTAACGCGGGTGACGCATACAGAGGGAGGGGTTTTCTTGTCAGTGCGTTTGCATGATTGGTTAAGTTTGGAAAATCTTCTTCATTATATTAAATCATTTTATAAAATACAGCTACATAAGCAAGACGAAGGTTATCTATCTGGATGTAAAGTAGGCCTCCTTGAGACAGCGAAACTTATTCTGTTGTTTATAATACGAAGCATACATGTTCCTCTTTATGGCTGATTATCTTGTCACTGTTGAGAACATTTGTTTATTTACGTAATCTGTTGGACAAAAGGCTGATAAATCTTCACACAACACTAACAAATGTTTTTTTTTTAATATTTTAACTTAAACGCTAAATCCTATCTGTAAAACTTCCATGCACAAAATCAATGTATGTATGGCAGGATGATTGGGTTTACACGTAGGTTTGTTTGTTTGTTTTGGAAATTCGCACAAAGCTACTCGAGGGCTACCTGTGCTAGCCGTCCCTAATTTTGCAGTGTAAGACTAGAGGGAAGGCAGCTAGTCATCACCACCCACCGCCAACTCTTGGGCTACTCTTTTAACAACGAATAGTGGGATTGACCGTCACATTATACACCCCCACGGCTGGGAGGGCGAGCATGTTTAGCGCGACGCGGGCGCGAACCCGCGACCCTCGGATTGCGAGTGCACGCCTTAACGCGCTCGGCCATGCCAGGCCTCTCACACGTAGGAGGGCAGAGTTTGACTTCTTACCAAAAATACGCATAAAGGACTTCAACTTTAGGGAGTTGTTCGTTTAACCAAAAATTACAAAACAATAATGTACTCTTTTGGAAAACGACAAATGAACTTTACCGGGTAATGTTATTCCATAATTTTTGGACTTGCATAAAAATGTTAGATTTGTAATGAATGAATGACAGTCTTTAAAAAAAACGAAGTTTTCAACAAAGCCAGTATTATTTGAAATGCTAAAAGTAAGTCACAAGTAATAAAACTGATTAATTAAAATTAAAATAAAGCAAACCAAAAAAAGGGGTTTACACAAATTTTGATACGTAGTTCGGATGCGACTGTGAGGTGAAAGTAACAGATTTCATCTTGTCTATCACTTTAGTCACGTGTTTTATATGAAGATAATAGGAGTTTTATCATGAATAGATATATTTCTTTTCAATTTTTACATTTTACTCCATTTAATCCAGCGACTACGAAGCAAATGCAATACGCTTAATAATGAGATATTCACAAGTTTTTGTACTAGTACAAGTTGTTCACACCTTGTACAGTTTCTAATAATCTGGGTCTAGAAGTTAGAACCAAATCTGATGAAACATGTTAAGAAAGTCAATAAGACCCAACATTTCTCCTGTTTGTCAGAAAAATACATAAATTTATATTGTTTATGTCCAATTTTGACTAAGTAAAGTTTAATTCAACTTTTATTTACATCAAATGTGTTTTTTTAAGGTATATTCGGTAAGGTTTGGTTTCTTTTGAATTTCGTGGAAAGATACACGAGGGTTATCTGCTCTAGCCGTCCCTAATTTAGTAATGTAAGGCTAGAGAGAAGACATCACCATTCACTGCCAACTCTTGGGCTACTATTTTGTCAACAAATAGTGGAATTATAACATCCCCACGGCCGAAAGGGCGAGCATGTTTAGTGTGATGGGGATTCGAACCCGCGACTCTAGGATTACGGGTCGAATACCTTAACCACCTGGCTATGCCGAGTCTATTCGGTAAGAAACGCATCTTTCGAGCTTCTATTTGTTTCGAATCAAAAAACTGCACGAGCCTGAAAAAAAGTTTTGAAAATCTAAAATGTCCTTCCTGTTTGGAGAGATTGATTCAAGTCAAAGATAAAGTTTTGAGTCAACATCAAAATCGTTGACAAATTGGTCGTTTGTCTCAACAGAAGCAAATGTAATTGCTTTTGCAGCATAAACAAATATATTCTGATATTTAATGGCTTATGCACATAAAGCATAATAACCCGGAGAAGTCCTTAGTTATAGTGATAAAACTACTCATTCTTTTTACGAAATATATAATCTATAATTACAACGTTATATAAAATATGATCTTATCATTTGTAAACGGAATAATACATTGTGGCTCGTCTACTAAAGTCAGCTTCTTAACATGTTAAATCAAGTCAAATGTTTTCAAACCCATCTTCAACTATTACCAGGAGACTCAATACTCATATCTTTCTATTGTTATAATAGTATATGAAAGCTGATCTTCTCAGATTCATCTGTAATCAGAATATTAAGACTGGTTTGATCATGTTTTTTGTTATTATCATGCTATATTAACGAACTGGTCTATTTCTACTGATATGTAAGTATAATGTGATATTTACTGTCTTGCAAATTGTATGTCATCATAGCTTTATTCGTAATTATGAAGCTACTTCATGATTCATCTATTTATGTCCATATGCTTAAATTTACTGGTATGTAAAAACTTGTCTAATGATAAAGAATATGATGCAGTATTAGTGCTAAAGAAAAAGTTACGGGTCAACAAATGTTTATGTTAATAAGGAATATTGAGAGAATAATATTATTCGCATAATTAAACTTGCCAATTATTCGAAGTCTTCACGAAACAGAGTTAAAAGAACCTTATGATGATGTCACTATAGTGAATCGGTTAAGTGATAATCTTACGTTATTCCACCATATAAACCTGGAGTCTATTTTCATGATTAGATAAATTAGTGGTATTAAGTGGGCTTTTGTAGCTCAGTGAGGTGCTCTAAAAGATGTGTAAACTCTGTGCTGGTAGCTTGTCATCGTTAGAACTTTAGTTATAGTCAAATAAACAGATCGTATAAACAGCTGCCCCGCGAATAAGAAGTGTCCGTGGGTTTTTCTGTGGATTTACGAGCATATCGAAAGGAGTGACGGTCGCTAGGTATTGTCGGGATGCGCGTGCTGCCTATCATTCCATGCTCTTCGCTGACCTTTCGAACCAATTAAGTTGGCCAAATGAAAAGGGCCAGTCTCCTTAAAAGAAGCATTAGGGAAACAACGATTTAATCTGTATAAAAGCCAGAGTTAATTGACAAGCTAGTTTACCCCTAGTGCTTTCTCTCTCCCAACAGGCGATGACAAGCGCAACGTAATAATACCGTCTCCCTCGTTACGTGGTAAATTGTAGAATATACGTTTTACAGGACGAAGGGTTTTTATAATCAAGATAATGCGTATGATCTTACCATAATAGTGTCAGGGAGTGTTAAAGATGTACACTTTACATAGAGAGAATTATGAAATTTAATTTAACTGTCTGAATATCTAAAGTGTTTCACTTAGTACAAATTATAGTATAATTTTTTTAACTTTTCCTCCCCTCAAACATCATTCATATCTTGTGAAATTCGCTAGAAAATATAGTAGAGATTACGAAGAGTCAAGATGAAAAATGAAAGTTCCAGAGAACGATCAAAAGCATTGAAATAAATACTTTGACCAATTTATCAAGTCAAAGTATAGAAATTTTCATATTTTTTGCAGTTAAAATTACATATATTTTAATAAGACTTTTTCCTAACCAAGCTATAGACCCCCCAGTGGCTCAGCGGTATGTCTGCGGACTTGCACGCTAAAATCCGGGTTTCGATACCCGTGGTGGGCAGAGCACAGATAGCCCATTGTGTAGCTTTGTGCTTAATTCAAAACAAACAAACAAAATAACCAAGCTATAGCTCATACAAGATCTATTTTTTTAATACCAGTTGTAAATACTTTAGACGCACAAAAAACTTTTTGTTCAAAATAAAGTTTGGGAAAATCTAATCTCTTCTCCTTCCCATCGCTCAATACTAAAAACATAAAATACACTATTCTTCGAATTGATTATGTTAGCTACCAGAAGACTGTACAACTTTAAGGCTAGTTCGTCCGTTTAAACGGAGCTTGTTGACAAAAAAAATGCACGTTTTTTTCCAATAATATAAAGTATTTTTAACAACTTTAAGTTTGTTGCAATAAATTTTTCGCGGAAACTTTGTAGGTTTGAGAATTTCTTTACATCTAAACAAGTCGTTTTATTCTTTATTGTGGATGATATCTTCACTAAGTTTAACGGACTTATCAATTGTTTTGTTTTAGAAAGTTATAGTTACATGAGCTTCATTGTTTTACGTATCTCATCAGTAACTCTGGATTACACAAGCCTCAAGACGTTAGTATTCTTTACTGTATACTGGTATTATGTTAATTATATTTAGAATTTCACAATAACATACAGTCGCTATAATGTCATCTAAAACTTGTTATGGAACGTTCCAAGTTTTCTAAAAGTTGTGACTTAAACTGTTAAACTGCTGATGGTTTTGGATGTGTTTAGAAAGTTTCGTTCTGTTAGAATAACAGCTTTCCATTCAGCAACTGATTATGCATAAGGTTTAAACTTTCATTAAATGTGAGACAGACCATTGTTTATATTAATTACGCTTACAAATAAATTATGATAACAGTAAGACAGAAGCTGGTTTGTAGTAAACCCGTTTAATGAGGATGAGACAGACCGTTATTCGTACTAACTGTGTTTACAACAAATTTCCAGTAAGAACGACACAGTCACATCCTTTGTTCAAACGATCTGTTTACAACAAACTTTTGATAAGAATGAGACAGACCTTGTTTATTGTAATATGTTATCAACAAAAGTTTCATTAGAGTAAGACTGACCCTTGTTTATACTAATTGAATTTCCATCAAAATTGTGATAAGAGTAAAACAAGCCCTTATTTATAATAACTCTTCTTTTTTTTCAAACGACATCTTTTGATAACGGTGAGTATGTTTACAACAAATATTTAGTTAGAGTAAGTGTGTGTATTTTTTTTAATTGCAAAACCACGTCAGGCTATCTGCTGAGTCCACCGAGGGGGATAAGAGTAAGAGAATGCTTTATACCAAATCTCTTTCCACTGGATAAATCAAAGTTTTTATTAATTATCATGCCCCTTGCTAGTACAGTGGTATGTCTCCGGATTTACAACTCTAAAATCATGGGTTCGATTTCCCTCGGTGGGCTGAGCAGAGAACCCTTTGTGGCTTTGCTATACGAAAAAACAAAAGCAAATTAAATATCAAACAGACCTTTGGATATAGGAGATCTGTAGGATTGGGTCCATCAGAGATTTTGATAATAGTTCGTCATGCTAAGTTTGTTTGCACTATAAATATAAGAACGATTTAAGGTGCTGAAGAGGACTTTGTTCGCACTGACACTATTTCTGCCTGATACATCATAATTTTGTTAAAAGTGCTATAGGTCTTTTTTCCTAGTAACAGAGATTTTGTCTTGACACATAATGCTTTTGTTGAAAGAGGATATTTATACAAACAGTCTTTAGATCACAATAAAAGAATTTGTCATGAATATAGCTCACGTAACACAGAAACTTTATTGTACGTATAGAAACATGTCAGCTAAATGTGAAACAGACTATGTTCAAATTAGAACTACTTCTCTTGCTTGCAATTTCGTGTTTAAGAATAGCTAGTTACATTGAAAGTGCAAAAGAAGCAAACAAAATACACAAGTATTGGTGGAACTCCTCTAAATCCAATCAGATATATTTATATTTTTATTACTTGACACGATTTGATAAAGTACAGATAACATAAACACGTACCTGAACTCGAGCTTCTGAGAGTCCTAACCGCTGGGACAACTCTTCTCTCATGAAAGCATCAGGGTAGTGAGTTTCATCAAACAGTCTCTCCAGTTCGTTCAGCTGCTCCAAGGTGAAGTTAGTTCTGGAACGGCGCTGTTTGGCTGTCTTTGAGGAATGGGAGTTGGTGGTATCCACAGAAGGCGCCGGCGACTGGGTGTTAGATTTGTTATTGTCAATTTCTTTCTTCTCTTCTGGTTTAATGTTTTCTTCTGATAAAATAGGATTGCTGTCATCCTCAGACTTTTCTTCGTGTTCATCAGATGTTGTCTTAGTTTTCTTATGGCCAGATGCTGATGGTTTCTTATCACTTTTTCTCTCCGATGGTGAGGATGGAGTTGATCTGGCCGAAGAAGGAGATTCTGTGGAATTGTGAAAACCTCTTGAATCACTTTCCAATGACGAAACTAAACTTCTCCGTTGTTGTGGTAAATAAGTCCAATTTATTTATATATATTTGCGTTTATTCGTGACAATTTATAAAGAAACAACAGTCACTAATATCAAATAGTTATGACTATGTAATTAAAAGTAAACAAGTTTAAGAAGGTGCTATTTCCAGTCTTTCCCTAAAAAGAGTTATTGGTATTTTCCTTATTTTGCAAAATAATACATTTTAAAAGTTATATCTTCTGTGCATGGAAAATAAGAATGCTCGAGGAAGACAATAGTAACCGTAGCATACAAACAAAAATACATTGTAGGTTCTAAATTATATTAGTTTATTTCTACGTCGTTATGTCCACTACATGTTATTCATCAGTTGATTGAAGTAAGCTATTATATGGGCAGTAATATTCGTCCAATCTAATTACTGATCCCTGGATAAAGTGGTTATAAGTACGTTATATTGAAAGTCAAATCCGATAAGACGCCTGGGAGCGATTAGTACCCTTTAAACCATAGACGTCTTAAGTGATAGGTATGGCTAGTTCATCGCCTGACTTGACAGACTAAAATTAGCTACATCATATCTTCGTTATAAATAAAATATCTCCCCAAAATCACATAAGTGGCTAAAATTATGTCTCATTTCGAATGTTATTCACAGTACAAGGACTATTTCATAGTCTAGATTTAAGGATAAGCGTAATTAATTATCTCAATTAAATATTCCTACCAATCTTTAAAACGATGAAAGTACCATAGATGAAACACAATTAATTCTTGTCCTTAATAACGAAATCAGGTGTTACTATTATTACTTAGTTTAATAATCTTGGCAATATTCACATTCTTACACACTTTATTGAGGAATTGTTTGTTTGTTTTGAATTTCGCGCAAAGCTACACAAGAGCTATCTGCGCTAGCCGTTCCTAATTTAGCAGTGTAATACTAAAGGGAAGACAGCTAGTCATCACCACCCACCGCCAACTCTTGGACTACTCTTTAAGCAATGAATAGTTGGATTGACCGTCACATTATAACGCCCCCACGGCTGAAAGGGTGAGCATGCTTGGCGTGACCGGGATTCGAACCTGCGACCCTCCGGTTACGAGTCGAACGCCTTAACACGCTTGGTCATGCCGGGCCATCTTTATTAAGGAATCGAGTATTATTTTAAAATAATTTTTTACCGAGTAATTATCGAATTAATAGTATTTTTAACAATTCTCTATCAATATCTTAAATATTTAATTCTGCCAAAATTTTAGTAAGTCGGATATTAGTGTTCCTGAGTTTTCTTTATCTGCTCTATTTCTACATAAAATTTTAACTATCGAAAATATTTTCAGTTTTGTAGATGATTTAAATATCGATTGATGTTTGGATCAAAATTACGAGTAAGTTACTCCCTCCCAACCATCAGGATTACATCGGTATGTCTGAGGACTGACAACACTAAACATCATGTTTCGATACTCGTCGTGGCTAGAGTACATATAGCCATGGTGTATCTTTGCGCTTAATGACAAACAAACAAGCAAGTTACAATTTTTATTAAATACGATTACAATCTAATTGATTAATTAAACGTATTTTTTTTTCAAAATTATTCTAATAACTTGTATGGATTACTAAATAATATTATCATTTTTAACAAATGGATAAATAGATATTTCAAACTGTAATTGAAACGAAATATGGCGCCAATAATATTGCACTACTTGGACTCCGAGATCTGGTTTAAGAGTAGATCCTGTTTAAGACCCAAGAGGTAGAGCTTCCTCCTTGTAGAGGTTATTATGTTATAGTATATGCATTAAACATCTGGTGTTTGAGATCGAAAAGGCAGAGACTTTTTTCTTTAAATTTTTTTTTTACGTTGATTAAACATCTATTGTTTAAGATCCAAAATGTAGAGATTCGTCTGTCTTCACATTGAGTAAAATTTCTCTAACATCATCCAACATCAGTTAATAACAGATAATACAATTACAGTTCTCTTTGTTCATATAATGTATTTTCTTGCTAATTTAAACTTATTGTGTTTCATATTATACTCTTTAGAAGGGAAAATATTAAGAGTATGTGAATATTTAATCTCTCGTGGTTAACACGTGTGAGTTAACACACTTTTTGTTATCTAATCATGTGGAACATAAATAGATATATGGTTTTGGTTGTTAATGTAACATTGGGAAATTATTTAAAACAGTTTATGGAGCAAATAAGCGGCTCTAACTTTAACTGATTTAAATGGCATGTCTTATTACGTTATGAGATACTGTTAGCTCTTGGTGTTTCTAAATGTTTATATATCTCTCGTTAAAACATTTTCGGCTTGTTAAATATATACTTGTTAAGAAGTGCTACGGTTTTAGTGTTATAAGAGATTGTTTCGAAAGAATAAGTTCCTCGAATTTTATCAGGAACTCAGAATGAATATAACAAAGAATAATATTATTTTTGTTGTCTACTTTATTTTAAAATATGTGAGCTGGTTTCATGTTCAACTGATGCATCTATAAGAAATTAAATAAAACACTGGTATTATGTATTATAGTATCGTAACCGAAACTGTTTTTATCAGGCTTTTTTAACAATTGTGGCTGTGTAGTATTTGACTGCATATGCATATCAAAGAGTGCTATAATTTCTATATATCCCAGTCTTTTTAATGTGTGTTCTACATACACATGTGATTTTAACAGTATACAACGAAATTCCCGCTTTGTTCTTCAACTCTAGCTAGAGATCTCTAATTTTATCTTATTAAAGTAACTTTGGTATTCAATCATGGCTTTACTCACAGAAACAAAACAAAAAAGGCAATTTGACTAAAAAAGTAGATGTAAAAACACTGATGTCTTTGTCTCTGTTCTCACTTCTAGCTTCCTTTTATAAAAAGAAACAAGAACGCCGGAAGGGAAATTCAGTTTACAGCTTTAGTCGATATTTGACAAATCACATTGCATGTTTTAAAGCAAGCAGCTTGCATTTAAGTCTGCTTGACATCAAGTGTTGTCAGTTTTCCACATCGATACAGGCGCTTTAGGCCCTTGGGCAAATTCGAGCCCGCTTTTTGGTATAATAGCAGGCTCCCGGAAATCATCCTCATCTTCAGCTGCCATCCTTGATTTGGTTTCCACTTCGGTTTTCTCGACGTTTGCATATTAGCGGATATTAATTCCCCACGTCTAGCTGTCTGGTGGTAGGAAAAATAGCCGGAAAACGGCCTACAATGAATTGGTAATGACGTGCTGTCGAAGTGTTGTCTATCATTATATTCACAGTATTTCACCTACAACTTGATATGTTTGTGATCAAAATGTGTACAATTAGACCTGGTTGTGTACTATGGAAGAATGGATACAGATAATCTGTTATTATTAGCTTCGAAATTTAAGATGGGGAAATGTGATCAGTACGTTTATGGCAAGGAATATTGCTTTTTAGGTTTAAAAATACTTATATCAGTTAAATGGGTTATAATCTGAATAATTTCATATGTATTTCATAAGTAACATCTGTTAAATAAACTTTTTGATACTCAAAAAGAAAGAAATTCTAATTCTACTACTATTTAAAAAAATGTTTTTGTTCTTCAATTCTTTCTACACTTTTGTATTTGGACCTTTAAATGCAGTTTAATTAACCAGGATAATTCGAGATGTGTCAGAAATTTATCTTTCGGTTATATGCACAGGCTTCATAACTTCAGTGCTGACTAAATATAGATCAGTCGGAGGGGGTGTCAATGAGGGGTACCAGGTACTGATGGGATTTTTTTTTCCAGTTTCATCTTTCATTACATGGGTTTATATACGTTCTGTGTATTTTCAATTATTACTGGCATTTGTAGAATAAAAGCAGAAATACTATTTACATTCATAACTAGTAAAACATTAATTCAACAACTTTTTAGAGCACGTCAATCATTGGAGGGATTTCTTTTTCACACATTGTTTATATGTATATATCTTTTAAAGATAGACACACTTATATCAGGTGAGATGTTTTTACATCATGTGTTACTAAACATTTTTTTATTTAAAAACTAAAAGAGAAAATAAAATTGTTATTTAAATAATCAGACTTAGTAAACACGAATAATTTTATCCGTTTGTACTTTCAATCCAACATACTTTGAAGAAAAAACTTTTCTAAATATCTCACGGTCTGCACGGGTAGGTCTGTTAGTAGATTTAAAGGAAATATTTTGATTGTATGTCTACTTCTAAATCGTAATCTTTTTTACAGGTTTCTAATACCTACATAAAAACCAAAATAACAGCAAGATATATCAAAAGATCAGAACTATTATTCACAGAATACGGAACCATAAATGCTACAACGTTCTCAGTGAATCACTGTTTCAAGTTCATAAAATATGATCTAAGTAAAACAGGGAAAACCAATAGAAAAAGGTATCCCTGAATAAGAACCCCGAGTTCATAGTCGCTATTTGATTATGGAACTGATAAACTAATAACGTGGTCTTTTGCAGGTAAGGATGCTGATTTGCTAAGAAATTTTACTAGGAACTAACCATTTAACAAGAAAGCCGGCCAGGCATGGCCAGGTGATTAAGGCGCTCGACTCATAATCTAAGGTTCACGGATTCGAATTCCTGTCACACCAAACATGCTCACCCTTTCACCCGTGGGGTCGTTAAAATGTCACGGTCAATCCCACTATAAGTTGGTAAAAGAGTAGCCCAAGAGTTGGCGGTGGGTGGTGATGACTAGCTGCCTTCCCTCTAGTATTACACTGCTACATTAGGGATGGCTAGCAAAGATAGCTCATATATAGCTTTGCGCAAAATTCAATAACAAATAAACATGAAAGACTCTGTCTTAATAATAATCTGTTATCTTCCACGTTGAAATGGACACCAAAAGTATAGGATAGTAGTTATTTGGTGTGATATGTCGTGACAGTAAAACTGATAATACAATCGTATCATTTTTTACCAGACAATACGTATTTTCAGTGTTAAAAAGTTTATGATAGGGTATTAACTTAAATCTGTAGTACGTCGTTCCCGAAGAGTTCTTTCGTTCAATATCAGAGTTTGTCGAGCTCATTGTCTCAAGTCGTAGCTGAGACACAACTGATATAAGTCACTAACGTGATATAAGATCTTATAATGTATATTAGCTAACTTGGTGAAGAGTGGTCCTTTAATAGTTAATAACATGTGAATTTTTTATTGATCTATTCTGTTATGTAATATCATGCACACAACTTATTATTGGATCATATGCTTCGCTAGAGTAGACGTATAAATACAACACAAAAATCAGATTTTCGTACAATTAATATAAAAAAATATTCATTTCCTCTTATATAACCAATAAATGTTTACAGTTAAGTTTCACGCGAAACTGAAAAAAAACAATAGCGACAAATTTCACGAGGCTAAAAGAAATCGAATTAACTATTTGTTCATAAGATTAATATAACACAAGAATATGTGAAACTTATGTAGACTCGTAATAATTAAAGCTCGTGCAAATCTTAATTAAAATACTGGTGAAAAAACGTGCATTTGTTTTCAAACAGTCTTTGTCATTTAAACCAAATATTTTTTATGACAGTTCCCCAACTGACTAATTGACATCTGTTTCTATCAATATTAGGTTACAAAACTTCCCAAAAAGTTAGTTAAGAAGATGCTTCCTTATAATACAAACAATTTCGTTAGATAACTGATTTCTAACATATATATATATGTATTGTGGAACATTCTGTGTAGTAAACATAGTGAAATAACTATTTCCAATGCCTCAAGTAAACTATCTATAAGCAGTTATGAATGGAAATCCACAATAACCCGTTACTTTGTTATTAATGCTAACGTTATTATGTCTCACCTCGTTACAATGATTAAATAACATTTGTATACAAAAAGAACTTCCAATTGTGTCTTGACTACCACTATGTTTTATACTGCCTGGTTTCTTTCTAGAATAGTAAATTAAATGTCTTAATTTCAGCTCAGCTGCTTACTTCGCCAATACTTCATTCATATACGTATTTTTACCACTAATTTATTATAATAAAAGCAATACCTCACACGAATATGTACAAGTAAGACTTATTGCACATATCTTTTTACCAACTTGTATTTTTTGAGGTTAAAACTGGAAAGCCACATTGTGTCTAAGGTGAAAGCTGAGTGAATGTTTGATTTCACTTAACCCTAAGAATTTTTGTACCGCCTTAGTGGTTTTGGAGCCAGATTAGATTATATTGTACCTGCAAATTCCCGTCTTTGAAAACATAGCATGCGTTAAAAAGACACTGGTTTTCCTATATATCCGTTTCCAATGATGTGCAGCAATAAATCTAGTTTTTAATACTCTTTAAAGGCGATTTCTCATTTCAGGTATTCCTATAGCCTTATTAGGCAAATTGCATCTGATATTGTTCCAGTTCCCTGGTCCAGCGTCCAATGTATATCAGTACTAATGAATATAAATGTTCAAATGTTGAAGACCAGCTGTACAGCCTGGCTCTACAAAATAAGTTTATTTAAATTATAGCAGTTGTATATCACGGTGTATTATCTAATTACGATGGTAATGTAAACTATAAAATGTCCACTTATAATTTAAAATAATTTGGTTTGTCCTCTAACTCTTCTTAGGCTATTGCATAAGTACCTGCTAAATGTGGTTTTATTCAGTAAACAGTGATTCGGAATATGTTATAAAAAGTTCCTTTTATTTTAGAATTCGGGTTGAACATAGATAGTCAATGGGGATAGTCACTGATGGGATCTCTCGAGCTTCCTTTTTCATTTACACGGGGTATTCATACAGTCTCAGTGCTTTAAATCAATATTGGTACACTTAGAACAAAAATAAAAACTGTTTATTTCATCAGTGATAAAACAACTGCTATAAAATCAATAAATGAATCTTATAAATGATATATTAACTTTCATAAACATCTCGCTGTGCTTTCACTGAATACGTCTGCTAGTACGTTGAATCGAATGTTGAGAAACAATCGTATAACATACCCGTAAAAGATAACTGAATAGTTGCAGATGATAGGATATTACCTAGTTAAGTTAGATGTTTAATAAAAATAAATAAATGAGTAATACACATCAAACGTTGCAAATAAGCTGCACTGTTTACTCTACAGGAAATTTTTAACACACAGCCAATGACTAGCAATATGACTTGATTACATAAGACAGTATCAAAACAACCACACATTATATTAGGATGGCTAGTACAAAATATGAAAAACTATGTACAGGAATCTCATCAGTTCTAGCTACACACATAATTTATTGTTCTCGTGAATTATATTGTAATGAACAAACTGTATTTGCTTAACGCTATGCCATGGTTTCACTTCAAGGACTGATAACTGCGGCTGGAAGTATTGGTAAAAGCGTAGAGTCCCAACTAATCAAACAACACATTCTAATCTTTATAATTAAAAACACAAGTATATATAATTAATTACGTACTCTTTAACAGGTTGATATTTTAATTTTTCTCTCAATGTGTAGCTTGTTTTATCTGAAATAATAGGAATGTGTCTCAAGATTACAGTTTGTACTTCTTACTCTTTGATAGTGATTTCGTATTGCTTACTTATGTTTTATCAGTTCTTTTGGCAGATTTTCCAGAGTGCAGTTCTATCATCATTTCTACTGTACTTCAGAGTAAACAACACACTGTTTTATCTTTATTTCTACTGTACTTCTGAGTAAACTATGAACTGTGTTCTAGACTGATAATACATTATTTTAATAATTGCTGTAAAACACATCTTTTCTTACCTTTTCTATTTCGAGAATCTTCATCATCGCCACAGCTACGACTACTGACTGCCGGACTTATCATTGTTGTTGTGGTCAGTGGTGGTAAGAATGGGGGATTGGGAAACCCTGGGGGAAACAAATGGGGAAGCATTAGTCTGTCCACAACACTGTTCAATCCTCTTGGTCCAGGGGGATGCAGAGAGAGGTGACTTGAAAAAGGATGGACAGGAGCCAAACATGGATGAGGGAGAGATGTAGTCAAAGTTGGGCGATCACTAGTGGTAAATGATTTGGATACAAATTCTGCCAACTGCTCCATAGTTGTAATGTTCAGTTTCTCGTAAGGCTAACTGTTTAGTATACTATGAATCTTTACCGAAGTGATGTGTTTAACCTTTTAAAACGAAAGCCAACATCATGGTGGATATAAAATAACAACTGTATTACTCAGATTTTCTAGGATATGGCTGAAGTAGAACAACAGGTCACAGTAACAGTAAGTTTCTGAATATTCTTTCTTGTTGCTTATGGAATCTCGTCGCACAGTTCGACCCGATTTTGATTTGTTCAGAACAGTGGTACTTTCCTCAAGGCCTAGATTTTCAATTGTCGAAAACTATTTCGACACTTCTTACAAGTTCAAGCTCAACAACCGTTTACAAAATGTATTTTGATCCTTCCAAACTTTCAAGCTGGGGTAGTACTTCACAAGACTGTTTAAACCTGCAATAGATCAAGAGAAGCTTTCAGAATCTAGCCTTAAACTTCCTGTGTGTTTGGTCGAAATATGAGGTCTAAAAATATCCTCTAAAATTTCCAAAATACTCTCTCAAGAATAAGAGTTTCCAAAATATGCCAGTACATCAACATAGTCGAAACCCTCGTGGATTAGGTTAGAATTTTATTAACCTTTGTTGATACGACGTAAGTGACCATACTATCTCTCAACGGTAAAATATGGAGTGGCCACGCTGCTCCTTGTTTTCCACGTCACCATAAATCACACTTATTGGAATTTCCGTAACTTTGTTTTAATAGGGATGATGCTGTGGTTTGTATTCACTGCTTGTCGTTGTGTATCTACAGGAGAAATTCCACTCATAACCCCGTACTTTTATACCTCGTCTCTCAACCCCGCGCTCCTATAATCATATTATTTCCCGCGTGTTTTCCATGCTTCCCTTCGTCTCGACGACCCGCCACTAGCGCCGCTATTGCTGATTGGACTCTACCCTTCAATTTCCGTACTGGGCAAGCGCTCCTCGTGGGCCGGTGTTTGATGTCCAGCGCCCATTGAAGGTGCTTAAGGTTTTTCACGAAAACGTTGTGTTATGAATAGGGTGATATCTTTTTAAGGCCTCGTGTGCAGAAAGTGAAATAAAAAGGTATGTTTCTACCTTGTTTACATTTTGTATGTATTTTCAAAATTTAGCTACACATGTAATACAAGATAAATTGAAGAATATGTAACTAAGTAGATCTTATTATTAAATAAATTAATGTATATCTGCAAATGGTGTCTTTGTAAGTAGCATCAAACTTTACAGTATGTATACGCCCCACCGGAAACTAAGGATACTAAACAAAAAAATTCGCATAGAAAACGTCAATAAGAAAACTTATGGTGCAATAGTTGTAGAAACTGCGTAACATTGTTAAAAAATAGAAACTCATAATACACTTGATAGAAAACGTGTATGATATTTTAGGAAAATGTGTGGTATTTTATATTTTGAAACTATAAGAAACATTAAAAGAAAGTATGCTTTATTAACTATGAAAACTACAGGGTGGTCGCTAGAAAAGCGGAAAATTTGAGGGTCAGATGAGATCATGAATAAAATGCGTGCTTACTCATTTCTATTTTGATTTCTTTACATCATGAATAAAATGCATGATTTTAATAATTTTGAGCATCTATGAGTGTAATATAACATATGCCTTTAAAAAACTTTGTAAAAATAAATATCTGTTTGACAAATTTTTCGCTTTTCTAGCGACCACCCTGTATATCGCATAAGCAGTGGATCTGTGCAACGTATGCTAGGAGAACTCACGTGTTGAATTTGTAGAATCAAAAGCATGTGGTTGATAAACTATCAATGGAAACTATATGTATGTCATAGAAAAATCCTGGATCTCATCTATAGAAACTATGCAGTATATACTAGAAAAACGTGTATTACATGTTTTAAATCTACAGTATGTGTAACCAAAGTGTTAGTTGTCAAGATCTATACAAGGTACGCACAATAAACTAGAAAGCTTTTAATGTGTTATCTAGAGAAAATACGTTTTCTTAGGAACTTCAAGTAATGTTAGGATTTACCAGTTTCACTACGACAAGAACCTGAATTTGGCGTAGAATAGACATGATAAAATACTGCAAAGTCATTTGTTCGATTCTTACTTATTCTTCGTACTCACTGATCTGCAACTGGTACACAGAAAATAACAACAAATAACTGTGTTCCTCCTGACAACACTCAATCATATTAAATTTATTTGACTGTACTGACTAAAAAATACGAATGAAACTATTATATGCTCTAAACCGGTTTTTTGCACAGCAAAAATCCGTGTATTGTTACATTATATCTTGGAAGAGACATCATCCATTATAATGGACATTCTACAGTGCTTTATCAGCAATCATGCTCGTGTATATTTTGAATGCTATTTTCCTCTAAAGGCATTAGAGGCTCAACTTCATCTTCTAGCAGAATGACCCCGAAACACCTCCAGCAGCTAACATTGTCGGAATAACATACTTAAGGTCAAATGTCTCGTGTTGTTATCTTTATATTGTTGTTCAAATATCATTATACTGAGGGCTAAAATTAGCAAAACACACATAATGCTTCCATTTATTCAATAATTATTTACAAATTTATATTCCTAGTGTATTAAAGTTATGCTTTCCTTTTGCAACTGGAATAAATACTTTTCGGTTTGGTCTTTATAACAGTTTGATGGTGATACGATTGGAGGTAGCTACAACCAGAAAACTGTTGAAGAAATGGTGAAATGAATCATAATCGAAGATCTTTTAAACTTATTAAATTTGTTCTGTCATCTCTTTTTCCCTCAGTCTGTAACCTACGGTTAACGACTATAGGTTTCCAATTTTCTAAATCTTCTTTCTGCCTTTCAATTACCGTTAACGATAGACACTGATGAAAATTGTTTGGACCGTTAAAAATAACAAAACGATGATGCAGACCTGTAAGACGTGAACCCCCAATGAGGAGTTGAAAATTGTAAAGATACTTGTTCTTATGCATTATCATCATATGTCTATGCATATAACATATATGATCAGTCCTTTTTGCATATACTATGTAAGGGATCCACGTAAAATGCCTTTTCAATGTGCATACAATAGGCTGTTATAGAAACTATGTAAACCGCATCTGTAGAAATTAAGTGAAAAAGGTTAAATAAATTGAAGTTCTTACAAATTCCATAATTTTCACTTTGAAGACTTTTAATACATTGTCTGTTTAAAAGGATTTTCAAGCTTTCTCTTGATAAAAAAAGCAAGGATGACTTTTCTTTTGTAAACATTTTAAAAACAAATTCTGTACTTACTGAATAAATATGTCACAGAAAACTTAGAAGAGAAGGTTGTGAATTATATTTTTCGTTTAAACTATAATTTGTTTTTGAAATTCGCACAAAACTACACGAGTGTTAACTGTGTTGATCGTCCCTTATTTTGCAGTGTAAGACTAGAGTGAAGGAAGCTAGTCATCACCACCACCCACGGCCAACTCTTGGACTACTCTTTTACCAACGAATAATGAGATTGAGTGTCACATTAAAACGCCCCCATGGCTGAAAGGGTGAGCATGTATGTTATGATAGCGATTCGAACTCGCGACCCTCAGATTACGAGTCGAGTGCCTTAACCACCTGGCCATGCCGGACCTTTAAACGATAATACAATGATGATGTATAATGTTTTAAAAGCTATTGTATCTTGTGTTAACGGCCAAGAATCGAAGGAAATATTTATAATTAACAGAGAAAAAAACCCAGAAAATACATCACTACGGAGTGTTCATTACTATTTACATTAGTGTAACTTTCAAACATTCATAATTGACTACGTCGGTGTAATTTCAAAGTGTTCACCACTCACTACATTAGTACAGCACCTAAGTTTTCACAGCTGAGTATATTACTGTAATTTACAAGTCTTCACAAATGACTACATTAGTGAGATTTTTAAGTGATCGTTGCTGACTAAATTAATGAGACGTATTTACCGAAAACCTGAAACACATCAACTCAATATAGATCTTTTACTCACTGATTCGCTGATTACTTGTTGTTCACAACTGTTGGCACACCTTTTATGATGTGACAAAATAATATCAGTATTAATATGAACAAATCGATATTAATAGATACAAATGATACAGTAAAATTAGATATTAAAAATGAATATTAAACGCAAGTGAAAAAGTGCCATTAGTACCCTTAGCTTGCTCACGAAAAGGTTCTTAGATAAAAATATAAGTTAGAGTTTAACTAAATTCTTACTTATATCGTAACCTAAGCATCTTTTTGTGGGCAAGCTAAGGGTACTAAGGTAATTTTTTACTTGTGTTTAATATTCATTAACACCTATTAACCGTTGACATCTTACGTGCTATTTTTAACAACATTATCAACAAATTATTATGTAAACCTTTTTTTTCTATGCTCCTGTAATTGCCTTAATTACTAGCATTGCTGGTAAAATATAATCCAATTTATTGCAATTAGAGTAGCATATATAAAAGTTAGCATAATATTTTGTTGGTAATATTGTCACAAAATGGCACTTAAGATGTCAAAGGTTAATAGGTGTTATAGAATAATATGACATAATATAGTAATTGCTATATGATTTTAAAACTGAAACAATATTATACGAAAATAAAAACATATTTATTTGGTATTCAATCTGGTGAATAATATTATAGCTTAGAGACGTTAAAAATTATAAGAAGATGTATTATGTTGATTTTGCTAGATTAATTACTGAGTTAATGTTAATTTCGGATCCATATAGTAGCTGGTTTTGATTAGTACTAAATGTTAATTAACTGTGTTTAAATATTGAAGAATTAGTATAATAACATGAAAATATACACAGTTATATTTATTTTGTACCTTTGCTATATTAGCTGAGGGCATCAAATATATTATGATAAAGCTACAAAACAAAACATACAATATGTTTAGAACATTGGCTATTAACAATGTTTAAACAGCTAAAAGATTAAGAGCTATTAAGCAAAGATGTTACATGCTATCTTGGCAGTAACATTAGTTTTAATATCAAATAAATTACTAAAACTTACCTTAGTATTAAAGTAAAAAAATAGAATTAGCAAAAAAAGTAATAATAATAATGTTTTACTATACCCAACAGTCATAAAAACTGGTATGACAGATAAAACTCGTTTGGTAATAGTTAAGTCATAACAATTAGAAGTATAAGAGGCTCGACTGAAGAGTTATGGTTACGAACGAAAGGCCTTTTGGCAGTTGAATTATGAGAGATAAAGGATAGACTTCAAGTGCTATTTTTAAACACCTCTGGCTTAGAATCTACAATAGACAAATTCAGAGGAATGTAAAAAACAGCACTTGTAATGTATTGTCAGTTGGACATAAAGTAATTCTTTGTTAATACATGTATGTATTTATATTATTACAATTAGTAGCACAAGAGAAAAAGTAAATATTTGCTAGTAGCAAAGTGAAAACGACATAACACGAAGGACAATACCTGTTTGTTAGGACAAATTTAAATCATCACAAGTATCAGACAGAATATCACTATTTCTGATTAGTAAAATTAAATCATCACAACCAGAAGTATGACAATTAATACTTTTTTTAACCCAAAAATATGCCATCATAACTAGTGGTATGACTGAGAATATCTGTTTCTTAGTAGAAATGTTAAACCATAGCAATTAGCAGTATCTTAAATAACACTCGTTTGTTGGCGTTAATTTCAATTAATCACAACTATTAGTACGACAGATAATACCTGTTTGTTATAGAATCAAAATGAACTCATCACAACTAGTAGTACGACAAATTCTAGCTATTTGGTAGTATGAATAATTTATGGTGATTAACACTTGTATACTAATAGCAATGTGAACATACCATGACTAGCACCACTCTTGCTTTTAAAACTTGGTTAACAAGTAAGATTTATTAAATGCATGTATTATAATTATATTTCTTGCATTTAGTTACATATGTGAAAGTATTTTCAAAAATTAAACACTTTAAAGTGAAGCAATATAATACATGAAAAATTGCAATTTAACCTCGCTATCAAGGCTAGCCAATATACAGTATGACTTCAAGTACTTTATTAATTTAAGAATGTGGATAAGAATATTATTATAACATTACATTCTTATTTAGTTAAATGAAGTTAAAACGAGCACATTTTTATATATAACATAATCTAATATCAGATATTATTGTTCATAAACTTTTATTTACTAACTACAAACAAATATTTAAACGGAACATTCTCATACACAAAGTTATTGTGAAAAAAACTGTACATTTGTTTAACACAATATAGTCATGGCAGACGTAACATCTCTGTAACTGCGTGACGCTAATTTGTACTTGATGTTGTACTGTACACTTCTGTATAAAATTTAATTATTATCTTATATAACCTGTTAAAATCAATGTAACCTAAATATAAGCATTAGCTTGTTTTGTTTGAACAATATTGAATATAATAAATATTTCGTTATAAAGTACAGTTTTAGTGGTCTCAAATAATGTTATCTATCTTCATACGCGAAACTGTGTTGTTTTAAGAATAGTTTTCCGTCACATAATAAGAGTTTACATTTTCACTAAGTTTAGTGTAGCTCAACACAAGCATACTTTATAATGTAACGGACTTTTGTTTATAAAACGATACTGTTGACAGTATATAAAGCTAAAGTTAATTGTATACATAAAAATGTATTGTTGTAAAAATATTTAATGTAAATTAACTTCAGTTATGAATTAATAGTGTTTTATCCAAGCATAATGCTGCAACGTGATAGAAAGCATTGTATAGAAGACAACATGAAGTCGTATGTAAGAATTATATTTTGTGCAATGATTTAACAATAATAGTGCTGTATAGAATTGTTTAACAATAACTAACGTAATATATCTTCACCAATAAGTGTTTTAATTATGTCTAAAAACAAATTCTTTAAATTATATACATATTTATGTTACAGATGACGTTTTTTTTCCACCAAAGATAAAATTGAAAATATCTGTGACGTAGACGCCAAATGCAATCTTTGACAGGCCATAATTTCTGCTGTTGAAAGTAGTTTCGCGTATTCAAGGCTAGTCAACAAAGCTTGGGTCGAAAAAAACGAAAGAATGTAATACAGTTAAGTCCTGAAAAGGTGATACCTATGGATTATTTATGTGGTTTTTGAGTACTTTCTAATTCACTATACAACAACCTAAATTACTTTCCTTGCGTGAACATTATTATTGCAGTGCAACCATGGGATATTATACAGCATTCAACTGTTTAAAGATTATGTACATATGTGTGTGTTTTACAGAATTATTTTACTTATCTCCAGAGATAAAAATGAAAGTAGCATCAGTGACCTAGAGGCATGTTGTGATCTGTGATTGGTGAATTGAAACTGACTCGAAGTACAACCATAAAACTTATACAATCACCGTTATAACAGGCTTAATGGTATTTCTTTGGTTTGCTGACCACGCTATGTTGATGAGCCTTGAACAGACGAAACTACAGACCACAGCAAATAATACGGTCAATCAAAGAATAAACTAGACCTCTACGCTACAGAAGATATTTTCAGTTTTAACTTTGGTGAACAAGTAAAGAAATCTGTAACATATATATATATATATAACCATTAAATAGTTGGTCCACTGTGTAATACTGTATATTATTCATATACCTAAATTAATTTAGATTTCTGTAAGGCGTATTAAAAATGATTAAAACATTCATAAGTTGATAAAAGATATTGTACAATTATACAATTTATGATGAAACATAACCTCATGCGTGGGAGTATATTGTGTTAATATACTACATACTATATTATATGTAAATATAATAGTATTTATTGTAAAACAGCTACACTGATGAGGACGTTATGTTATATATTATAACACTAAGTCTTTGAGTACGAAGTTTGTTATGGTTTTATATGCTATTAAAACAACACTTGCGAATCTTAAGTAACTTTTTATCTCTGATAACGTTAAAATAGCATACTTCCAACTTAAAAACATACTGCAACAATACGTGAGATATTCATAACCATAACTCACTTTCATTTATGAAGATTATTTTCGGATGAAACGTTACTTAAACAGTAAATTTCCATGTGTGAAATATTATGTTATACAAAAAGAGTACACTCTAGTGTAAAAAGTAGTTTATAACTTCAGATGTAACTAAATATATAGACATTATTGTGTAAGAAATTACGATACGTTAGAAAATCAAATTCGATAAAATATTACGAGTCCAAAAGTTAACTTAAACTTCGCGTGGTTTCAATATTGGTGTTTCTTCATCACATGGAAGAATTTGGAAACCGGAGAAAAAACTAAGGAAAAGATACTAAAGTTTATGTTAGAACACAAATAAATGTTCAGTTATCAGTATTAACAACCAAGTTAGGATATAAATATGCAAAAGAAATCATAATTATGGTAAAATAGCTGTCACTAAAATATTCTTCAGTGATTTTATGTTCTGTATTAATAAATCAGACTTCCAAGTATGAAGCTCTGTAACATTAAACACTGCATGAAGTCTTATTATATTATATTAAAATTGTACAGTTCCGTTTTATGTTACAACGTATATACAGTTTTATATATTGAGCGAGTGTTACACAGCATAATAGTTTCCACATTGAATATCGGCTTTTCGGCTCATCACGTTTCTGGAACATGTGTATGTCTTATGTATTTTCATTTGTATATTTTCATGTATTTTATTCGCATTATATCATTTAGTAGTTATTCAACCGCATATACTTTCAGTATTTATGCTAAATAAACTTTACAGTTGAAATATCTTTAGCTGAAAATTTCCCTGACGTATTCTTTAAAATATAAATGATTTTAGAGAATTGCTCTTTTCAGTTTACAGAGGCTCGGCATGGCCAGATAGTTAAGGCACTAGACTCGTAATTTGAGGGTCGCAGGTTCGAATCCCCATCACACTAAACATGCTCGCTCTTTCAACCGTGGGAACGTTATAAAGTGACGGTCAATCCCACTATTCATTGGTAAAAGAGTAGCCCAAGAGTTGACGGTGGGTGGTGGTGACAAGCTGCCCTCCCTCTAGTCTTACACTGCAAAATTAGTGATGACTAGGGCATATATCTACCGTATAGCTTTGCGCGAAATTCAAAACAAACCAATATTTACAGAATATTGAGGTTTAGGAAGTCACCTATTTGTGTTAGTGTAAGGAGTAAATTTATGCGCAATCTGTAACAGCGCACGTAAAAAACATAGCTTTATGATTTTTCTCGTCTGGGTCTACAGAATGTTTAGGTTTAGAAGTTATCTATTTGTATTAGCATAATACATAAATTTAAGTGCAATCTGTGCAGTTCACCCGAACGACAGATTAAAATGCTGTTCTTTGCGTTTACCAAATATTGAGGCTTAGAAAGTTACCTATCTGTGTTAGCGTAATACATGAACTTAAATGTAATTTGTATCAGTTCACATGAAAGATGTGGATTTACGAAGTTGTCCATCTGCGTCTACAAAATATTAAAGGTAGGAAGCTATGTTATTAGAAAATTTGAATAGATGAAAAATACTTATATGAATTGAAAGCAGAGGATTCCGAGTTCACAGAAGATCCAGAATTAAAGTTATAAAGACAGGTGTTAACGTAAAAAAATAATTTAGGCGAATTTGGGCAAATTTAAGAAGACTTATCTAGGAAGTTACCTACTTGAGTCAATGAAAGATGTGGTTTAGATACTTATCTAACACCACGAGAAAAATATACAAGATGACGAATCATAAGAAGAAAAAACTGTTTCATTTCAAATTTTATAAATGATAGAGTCTTTTTACTACAATCACTAGGCCTAAATGCTTAGGATGTATGTAGAGTAATTGTGAACACAATAAAACAGTAATGATATGATGATAAGAAAACTATCATTTTTTGATGATTTTCTGTTATGTCGAATGACCGTTTAAAGATATGATGAAAGCAAGTCAACATTTCCAAAATATATCTGCATCCGTTGGGCTCAAAGTCTTGAGAGAACAATAAGACAGTGATCTAGTCTTGCGAGACACTCTCGTAAGTTTTCGAAAACGTCTTCATGCTCAAAACCCTATATCGTAATCAATCAACCTCAAATTATCCCTACAACGGTCATTTTTTTAGGATCATCTTGTGGATCCGAAGTGTAATGATGTGTATCAAAAGAACGAGTTGTAGAAATCCTCCACTAGTTTGTTTTGGTGATACAGCCTATTCTAGATGGTTTACTACTTGGAAAACTTTTACTAAAAACTTTGTTTGTGGCTACAAGAATGGCACCAGCAAACCAAAGTTTTTGGTCATGGACAAAATATTAAACAAACAAACAAAAATCTTATGTTGTTCAGTGGATTTTCTGGCTTACAAGTTTTTATTATGTTGCAGATACCACTATTTTTGTACAGTTGAAATAAAATATAGTTATATTAATACTAATTGAATCAATTTTAAAAATATGTTTGTATTGAATTCTAGCAAATGGATATTCCTCTAATAGTCAACAATCTGAAAAATAATAAAAATAATTAATGATCCGTGATGACAAAAGTAAATATACCCCATGATTTGAAAAATCGTGAAACCATATACTGCTGTATACCATATATTCCCGACATCAGCAAAAAAATAACCAACATATGACAAAAACTTTTAACAGAATATGACATTCGAGTTGATACCAAATTTGTTCAAAAACCAGGCACAAAACTGAGGTCTATACTATCCAAAAACTACACTGACAAATACCACACCAACATTATTTATAAAATACAGTGTGATAACTGCCACGACTTCTATATTGGAGAAACAAGTAGAAAAATGGAAACCAGATTCAAGGAACACAGAAAATCATCTTCACACGTTTTCGAACGCTTCAACTCAATTAAAACACAACACAAGCATGGAAAACACCCAAATACTAAATAAATAAACAAACATAAACAAACGCAAAATTAAAGAAGCCTTGTACTTATACAACAACTTAAGACCAAAATAAACCAATACCTTTATACCTGTATTAATAAATACATCCAACATCTAAGCACGCCCTCTATATTCCTACACTCAATTACACAACTGCCTTTAAACATGTGGTCAGCTATCGGTCAGTTACCTCTTTCTTTCTTTGTGAACCTGGCGATGACCGAAGAAGGTCGAAAAGTTATTCATTCCTCTTCATAGTGCTTTTTTTTATCCATACCATCCGTTTTCAAATATATAAAAATAATACATTTCAGTTAACAGAACTAAAAATATTACAGTTGTGGTGAATAACATTTTCTTTAGAGAAGGATATTGAGTTTTTCATCTGTTACAATGAAAGAGAAGTTTTACTGTTATCAAATATTGCGATTAAAACTATTGAAATTGCTATACCAACTGCTCTCAAACGTTTTTCTTATGACACGTAGGCAATGAAAACTTTATCAGTCGAACCCGTCACACATCACAAGAATTCTTACATTGCCAGAACAGGAGAGCATTATAAAGTTACGTTTACTTCTCCATTATCTTAAATGTATTTTATTGTTTCTTGTTTATAAATGACTTGGTTGTTTTTAAGCGCGAAGCTATACAATGGGCTATCTCTGCTCTGCGCGCAACGAGGATCGAAACCCGATTTTTAAGATCATTACCCTGCGGACTTATAACTAAGGCAATGGAGAAGGAGTATTCTTAAGTTTATTTGTAGTTGAGCACAAAGCTACACAATGATCTATCTGTTCTCTGCTCCACCACGACTATCGAAACACGGTTTCTAGTGTTGTAAGTCTGCAGACATATCGGTCGTTGTTTCACTGGGCAGAAAATTCGTAAGAGAGACCTGTATTCCTACTTCCAGAGAAATTGAAGTTTCGGTGAAATAGATATCGCCAAAACAAGTTTCATTATACACAGTAGGAACTTGCCGTATACGATATATTGTAAGTATCATTTTTAGTCTATCATTAATAAATGCTAATTAAATATAGAAAATTATTTTCTAAAAAGGCTAATATATCTTTAGCTTTGAAATGGACCTTAAAAGTAATTTAGTTTTCGGACCTGTATATAAACTGAAATATAGGTAGTTGTGAGGAAACAAAGAATAATTTGTGAGTTTCAAAACTCGGTGTAATGTGATCAGTCATTACGAAATAAATATCTTTCTGTTTGTTTTTAATTTCGTGCAAAGCTACATGAAAGCTATCTGTGCTAGCCGTCCCTAATTTAGCAGTGTAAGACTTGAGGGTAGGCAGCTAGTAACCACCACTCCCTGCCAACTCTTGTGCTACTCTTCTAACAACGAATATTGGGGTCGATCGTAACCTTATAACACTTACATGACTGAAAGAGTGGAATGGAGATTCATACCTACGATTGCGAGCCAAACCTTGCCATCTGAACATGCTGGACTTTTTTTCAGGATTAACGAAACTTTAACCTGACAGTTCTGACGGTAAGAACATATTCCTGAAAAACAATAGCAACAACTTAATCTCTGGTCATCCTAAAGGGAAGAGTATTTAGTGGATTGTTTTGAAAAGCTCTTTAGACAGTTCTAAATAGGAGAGTTAGTTTCTTAATATTCCAGAGAAGGTGATGAACTCTGGTTAGTTTAAAGAGAATATTAATTTGTGGTTAGTTCCAAGAAGAAAAAATAATTTTTGGTGAAAACGCAACAAAGAAATGTTATGTTTATAGGGTATAAGTTATTGTTGAGCAATTTTAAAGAAATTTTTGAACATTTCTAATGAGTAATTTAGAAGGAGGTTAGGGCACTTGAATCGCAATCTGAGAGTCACAGGTTCGAATAAATTCCGGCAAGGTTTAATGATTAGTCCTGAGGCGATGGTTAATTATCTTTAGTGAGATGTACCAAGACGAATAATTTGTGAGCAGGCTTTACGAAAGTTGGAAGATATTGTTTAAACGTAAAGGAATACAATGGACTACTCGTATTTGCACTTTATCCACAGCATAGAATATAACCCTGAAACTTAGCATTGTAAGTCCGCTGACATACTGGAGAACAGGACCTTAGGGAAAGAATAATGTGGTTATAAATAAGTAAATTAAGAAGCATGGTTTTTAAGGAGAATATAACAACTTTCATTGGTCCACGATGAAGTTAACAACAACATGTTTCACTGTATATACACAAAATCATATATATATATACATATATATATTGTTTATCTCTGTGCTTTACGTATTGAACTATTTTCTCCATTTGCAAAAACGTTAAGAAATGTTTGTCATTTTACTCTGTCTTTACGGTAGCGGAATAACAAATAGAACTAGTCATGTACAGTTGGTTCCTGAACAGAAAAATTTAGAACATAATGGCACTTATAATCTTTACCCTTAATAACAAGTGAAGGGTGTCATTAACGCTAGTTTTATAGGGTTTACTTAAGTTCTGAGCAAAAGAGTGAAGATAATTAAACAGAATATGAAGATAATTAGGTATGTTTTGTTTGATCCTGAACAAAATACTGTAGAATATTGGTTATTTTTGTAGTTTGATCCTCAAAAGAAAAGTGGAGTAATAACATGTTTAATTTGTTCTTGCGCAGAAGAGTCTACTGTAGGTTCGAGTCGTATATTTCTCACACATCTTGCCACTTTCGAAGGTCAACCATTTGTTAATTACAATGATCTAATGAACGTAGGAATTCATAAATGTAAATGGTTTGTTTGCTTTGAAATTTTACACAGGGTTTATCTGCGCATATTTGCTCATAATTGTGAGATGACAGCTAAAAGGAAGGCATCGAGACAACAATATCCAAAACCAACTCCTTTGCTACTCTTATTTGATCAAATAGTTGAATTTCATCGTCATTATTTTAGAGGACTTACGGTGTCAAAGTTCGGAGAGCATTTTTACGATAACGAGCCGCAAACCATTAATCTTCTGATTCAAAGCCCGACATTATAACTAAATAACCAATAAGTCACTCTCGACCATTCTAAAAACATTCAATGAAGCAGATATGAAAAGTCATCTGTAAAGTTCAGCAAACGTAAAATATTTTCTGTTTGTCACAAAGGTCATGTAGAACTGAAGATATGCTTAGTATCAGTATGTGTAATATTAGAAATAATTATGGAAACAACGAATAAATTGAGTACAAAATATAAGTTATTATGGGATTGGTCCCACTATATTGTATGAAAATGAGTTGTACCAAGGTACTGTGATCAATTATCATTTAATCAATCAGGAAGTTTCAGGTTAGTATAATTTTTATATATAAAAGTGCAGGTAGTCATATACTTCCCATCAGTAGTATGGTGGTTGATTGCATGGCTTCACACAAGAGAAATTCTATACAACAAGCTTGTATAAATCAAATTTCTAACTCGTTAAGGTTGCTCTGAATGACAGGATGAGGTGATTTTCATGTATCAACATAAACTGTATAGAAACTCATAAGAAAGATCGTAAAATTAGTAGTGTTAACAATGTAAACGTTTGAAATATAAAGACCGAATTCTTCAAACGTAACAGATTATCTTTAAATGATACATTAAAGACTAGCAGAGATGTTGTTAACGGCTTACCTTTAAGTACAAAAGTGGACGTTGCCTCTAAAAAAAGTAGAATACACTTTACACTAAACTGATCTAAACAGGGAAAGTAATTTTATTAGGTTTTGACAAATTGCTTACGAGAAATAACTAAATAAAAATGATGAAATGTGTATTAGGCTTCAAGCAATAAGATAAGCAAAGCTGAAGGACTGTAATTTTTACATATTAATTCAAATTTAAATTGTTTGGCAACAATTAATGATAGTTAGTTTTAAAAAAGGGAATCATGGTCCAGCACTTCTGATGAAGCATGCTGAAAGCCAATGGTACTGAATTATACAAAATTAATGGTACCTTGACTGCTGATAGGCAGATACAAACAAATTATAATCAACCAAGCAAGTATCTCGGAGAAAATACCTGTTTGGCAGTGATTCAATTTCTAGCAAGGCAGTAATGTGGTAAAGCAGTCTTGGAATAATAATAATAAAAAAGAACTTGATAACCAAAATCTTGGTATAAATATTATTAAGGATTTATTGTCATAAATGGAAACTGAGAAGGTTAAACGACAACCGAATAACATTGAAAAAATATTTCACAATTATACATTGATAGATATGTGATAGCATAAAAAATAAGATATACTGCTCTAATTAAAGCAAATATCAAATGCTACTGCATTGTATAACATATCTGCTTTTATTGTATATTGGCTATAATAGTGTATTGTATAATAATGATAAACTGGCACCATTCATTGTTTGTGACTTCTATATGTGTATCATAATTATTTCCAATACTGTATTGGATATAGACACTGTACCAAAATGAAATAAACATATTTCCATACGTTGAGAAATCGTGCAAAATAAAATGAATGGAAACTTGTATTAAAAAAAAAAAAACTCAAAAGAAACTGGCATTATAAGATTACTAGCGTCGAGTTTACATTTGCAGCATGCTATAAGTAACAAATCCATTGACACGAGATTTTCTGGAACATCTAGATAAAAGCGTCATTTTGCTAGGGATGAAATGATGGATCGAGTAGGTTGCTTAGAGTGGCATTAGCTTAGTGAGACCAGCTTTAGCTGAATGACCTTCTCTTCGCTATATTTGTTGTTAGTCTGTAAGAGCGAGGGTTGGGTGATGTTTCCCACTTTGTTCTTCTTCCACTTGGACTCCCGACTTAAAAAGACACCTCATCTATGAAATCTTCCCCCATTCTCTCTGTCCAGTTGGTCGTCTCATAGCGGAAAAGGGAAAAGTAATTTTATTAGGTTTTGACAAATGCACACGCCACGAGACAGATGGACCGAGCACCGAGTTTACAATTTAATCTGAAACTTAAAATCTTCTTCTCTGTTTCGCTATTGTGATATTCTACAAATTCACGTTTATAAAGTGCACTGATAGCTAACTGACAAAGTGAAGTCAGCCTATGAGTGATGTCGCACTCGTTTCTTCCAACATTTCTCGATTTTTGGTCACATTGCTAAGAAAAGATGTAGAAGTGAATCAAGTGAAAATGTAAACTCTTTCGGTCTGAGTGAACATTTTTTTTGCAATCATTTAATGTTGGTACCCATAACTTTTTCTTCAAAATTAGCTGGTTGTTAAAAAAATATCTTCATTTTAACATTTTTATCTTATTTTGAACAAAATATTTACAATGTTCTTACTAACAGACAAATTGAAAATGAATTGAGGAAATATCAGCTTAAATCCATTTGTCACTTTCGTTGAATCTTGTATGTAAGAAGACTGAAAAAAATAAATGTAAGCTTGACATTTTTGACACAATAAACTAATGCTCTACTTTTTTTGTTCTTGCTAGAAATGTTAGAAAATGAAATTAAATCCCAGACATGTTATTTTAATACATGGACATTTGATTCCATTTACGAATCTATAAAACAACTACAATAATGTGTCCTCAGTCTTCTGTTCTCCAAGGTAATATGTAAAAAAGACAGGAAACGGCACATATTTTTCTCGTTTACATTCAATGTTGGAGCTTTTCCCGTACCATAGCTGTTAATCTAATATGTTTAAACTAATATTTATTCGTTTATCAACGGAATTTGTAAAATACGTCTAGTAATAGTATCTAATTACTTCATGTTAATGTTTCGGGCTTGAGACATACGTATAATTATTTGTTAAAAGAGTAACTTATAATAGCATTGGATTCTTTAAAAGGTCCGGCATGGCTAGGTGGTTAAGGTACTCGACTCGTAATTCGGGGGTTCAAATTCCCTTCACACTAGACATGATCACCTTTTCAGCCGTGGAGGAGTTATAAGTGGCGGTCAGTCCCACTATTCGTTTGTAAAAGAGTAGCTTAAGAGTTGGCGGTGAGTGATGATGACTAGCTACCTCTCTTCTAGTCTTACGCTACTAAATTAGGGACGGTTAGTGCAGGTAGCCCTCCTGTAGCTTTGCGCGAAATTTAAAAATCAGTTTTTTAAGCATGTATATGTATGGAATTTAAAAATTCATTAGTAGGATTATATATTTATATATTTTGTAAGAAAAAACCTCGGTTTAATGTCGTTTTTTTTTCTTCTATGATATATTTCATCTTTAATTTTAAACACATTGAACGTATCGGTTCAAAAATAATGTTGTTTTTTTTTAATTTCGCATGAAGCTACACTAGGGTTATCTGCGCTAACCGTACCTAATTTAGCAGTGTAAACTACAGGAAAGGCAACTAGCCTTCATCATTACCCACTGACAACTCTTGGGCTACTCTTTCATCAACGAATAGTTAGATTGACTGTCAATCATAACGCCTCCACAGCTGAAAGGGCGAGCATGTTTGGTGTGACGGGGAGTGGAACCCGCGACCGTCAGATATGTATAAGATGTATAGAAATATGATTTTTTTTCTAAATACGTTTTCTTTTATACAGAATGTTTTGACTTTTTCTCTAGTATTTGTGAGATTCCACTCTATTTTCGAAATCAATACAGTAATATAAACAAGTAAAAAACCGTTTTACCATCCGAGAGACAATACTTTTCTTTGTTTTAAACAAGTACATTTATTTCTCTAATATTTTGATGATGAGTGAAAGAAAAGCACTTTTACGTAGTGATTCAAACAAGTGGCAAAGTTTGTATAGACTAAGATATATATGTGACAAAGTCTTAGAGTTTCGTTGTGGAGTTTCGTTTTGTCAAGTGGTAAAGTTAAATTTAGCTTTAATCTGCGCTGATTGAATTCGGTTCAGTGTCATATAAACTAACATTGTTAGTCACTCGAATTACTTCTCCTTGTTCGTCTCGTGAAATAACATCAATCTCAATTGTACCACTAGTACTTAGCATCAGCTTGTATGGAACACAACTAAGAACAAGAATGGAGTCTTTGAATTATCAGGATGGTTTCTCAGCTTGAAAAAATAATAATAACGGTACGACAAACCTTGTGTAAAATACCACCCTAACTGAGTAGTCGGTAATAATACTGTAAAAAAAAGTACTTTGATAATCTCCATGAATGATGATCAAAAGAAGTCCCAGATGAGCTCATTGATTTAAAGCAAATTCTTCTGTTTACTCTCTTGGTTGCGTTATTAAAGAATGGACAGAGAAAGTGTTTAAAAAAGTGATTGTAATCACAGTAAAAACAATCAGTATCAACAAAACCAGAGTAAGAAGAATGTATTTTTACACATCGAACCGATTTATTACTTTATTTTGATAAGGCATGTTTAAATTTTTATGCCTAATTTAAGCTTATGAACAGCAATATTATATGTCATATATAAATAGAATTGGATGCCACGAAAAATATGAAAAAACATGTTTGTATCAGCATTACAATACGAGGAATAGAAATAACAAGAACAGTTGAACTCTGTTACACTGTAAGAAACGTTGTTAGTAAAAAAATGTGCACATCAAGGAGTTTATATCATGTAAATCAATGTGAAGAGTTATGTCAGTAAAGAAAAAGACATTAGAAGACGAAGAGCTGACGGACCGAATTTCTTTGTTGTAATGTAGTTAATGAAACGATCATAAATGATCATTTGTCCAGAATGATATTCCAACGGTAAATTATAACGATCCGAATGGAATGTATGCCAAGCGCCATTATCATGTTTATCAAACTATCCCTAATTTTATATTGGTTCTAAAGTGACACTAAAACAACCGAATCCAAGGATAACAGTATTCAGTACATTTAACGAAAAACCCTGTCCAAAACCCCCTTTATATTCAGTTGATCAAAATTATATATTCATTAATGTTTTGTATAATTTTTTTAATATTATATTTAACCAAGATGACATCTAGTTCAGCTGGTTTTCCTCAGATCACAGATTCTTTTACCTCACAATTTTCTGACACTTTTTGTAATAAATCATTCTGATACACTTTGCTTAGAAATATAAGTGTTGTTTTGTTAGGAAACAGAAATTAAGATCTAAATGTTCAACATAAATACAAGTAGAGAGTCATCTCGAAACGCCGACTCCTGTACGTTGGAGAGATTCTACTTTATACAGATATATCTTTTGAAACTCATTTAATTTGCGGATTTATGTTTTACTTCAATATAATTTTTCACTAATGCCCAAGCCGAGAATTCCACCATTTTAAGGCAATTAAGATTACACGCTGAAGGCTGACAAAGGTAATGGTTCTGTAGATGTTAAAAAGCTACCAGTTTTCCCTGAAGACTCATCATTTTGTATTCAGACGATGAAAGGCAGTAATGCTTACGACAGGAAATTTGCTGTGTAACAAAGCTGTTAGATTCCCTAATTACGCCATCATAATGCATCTAAAATATCCAGTTGTCTCGTGCTACGAAACGACACATTATGCGAGTGACTGCACGCGCTTCAGATTCTGAGCAGCCAGAACATGGTACGCGTCATTTGCCACCAAGTCAAGCGGCTGACACGAGCAAGATGTCCGAGAAACGAGCTAAGAGCTTGCGATTGTTTGGTATTAGCTGATAAGTGTTTCTTGCCCATGCTTGTCTGGGTGAATTAACTTGGTCATGCGATATACAAACATTTCGAAAATGTTTCTATTGTTTTCTTGATGGATTTTATTCAAGAAAAATTTTTTGCACGTCGAAAGGCTTCATGAAAAACTTCCAGCCACTCAGATTCAAAGGTTCTAATTCAGTTCAAACGCTTTACTTAAACGTCATTTTCCCTCTATGCAATATATTTTTTTCCGCTTTGGATCTTGAATAAATTTCTTGTTTAAACTAGTATGAATTCAAACTACCAGAGATGCATGCGACAAACCAATTTCTGCCTACCAAATATTTGTTCACTCAAATGTGTAATTACAAGTCCTTTATAAATCTGTAATGTGTCAGACATTGTTGTAAAAAAAACTAGATTTTCCAAATGATTTAGGTAATAAGTATTACGTACGAGTCAGTAATAGTAATATTTACAGATAGGTTCGTAGAATAGCATAGAAACTGTTAGATATTTCAATCGTTACGTCTTATAAATAGCGTTAGCCATTAAACAATTTGCAATCATCATGTTTTTATGAATAACAAAAAAATTCAAATACTTTAACACTCTAATAAATTACAGTGACAGTTAGATAATTTACAGTTAACACGTCTTATGTGTAATAATAGATGTAAAGTATTTTGCAGTCAATTACTGTGTTTAATAAATGTCAGTAACCTTTAGATATTTCAGTTTTAACATGCTTTATAAGTGATAATAAAATAAAGTGTTACATAACTACTGTGTTTAATAAATGCTAACACCCTCAGATAGTTCACAGTTTAAATGTTTTATAAGTAACTATAGGTAGTAACAAGTCAAAGTGTAATAGGTATTTAAAGCAATTTCATACAAAATTATGTACAAAAGAATTAAACCAAATTTCTGCCTACACAGATGTCTTGCTCATGCGATCGACAAATGTTTTGAAAATGATTCCATTGTTTTCTCATATTCTATTTTTATGGCTCTTTGTACGTTAGTAATATAATTTCATTAAAAAAACTAGTAAATATTTTAGTTATTTTATTTAATTGATAATTTTCGCACGCTATTTTCATGTAGAGGTCAAAACATTGAGTTTGCTTTATAAGAAACTTTGTGGCCCGAGGGTCGCGGGTTTGAATCCCGGTCGCACCAGACATGCTTGACCTTTCAGCCGTGGGGGCGTTATAATGTGATGGTCAATCCCACTATTCGTTGGTAAAAGAGTAGCTCAAAAGTGGGCGGTGGGTGATGATGATTAGCTGTCTTCCCTCTAGTCTTACACTACTGAATTAGGGACAGCTAGCGCAGATAGCTCTCGAGTAGCTTTGCGCGAAATTCAAAAACAAACAAACAAAACAGAAATTTAGATAAATATAGTTTAATATTATGAAGACATGTACGAAATGTTTATTTACCAATCTTTACATTCGTTATTCTTTTGATTAAACATTATCTGTAAAATAGCTGCTTTTGTTACAAATAATCAAATACATATTTAGTTGTGGGGTAAAACTTCCCTTTATTAAGACATGCGAGACACATCTATTTGGGATAAGTAGATCTAGGATGGGAAACTAAATATATTAAAAATAATCAAATTCTAAATAATGTGTGCAATTATTACTTCTAACATTTTTTTTACAGATTTTAGGGAAATAAAAGCTAATTTATTGATTGAAGTGGAGACAATATAACTAAGGGTTCAGGTATGTATTTCTACTTATGTAATAGAAGTAAATAATGTTTATTTTTGGTTCAAAACCTTCACATTCGTCGTCACGGTGAGTTTCAAGTAATCGTAATAATGTTTCTAGATTTACCTATTTAATTTAAAAGTTATTATTTTTGGAAGATCAGTTTTACTATTTCGTAAGCAGAAAGATTATTGCTAATTACCCATGGCGCCAGCGCATTCGATTCGCGTGTGACGTGCTCATGACGTCATATCTGCACCCTGAGAATAGAGAAAAATAAAGTTTTCTTTGACGGGAAATGGAATCGAAACAGAAACTCGTGACCCCATTGCAGATTTATATGCACACAGGACAAAATTCTCGCAAAGTTGGAGGTTATACATCGCGTAATAAAAACGTTTTTCCTTTATCATATATGCGTAGTTCAATTAAAGTATGATAATATAATTAGTTTTACGTAACTATTCTGTTTGATAAATGACAGCAACCGTTAGATAGTTCAGATTTAACATGACTTGTAAATGATAATAAATCTAAAAAACATTTTACTTGTTCTCAGTGATACAGCGATAAAACTGCGACCTTTAAACGTTAGAAAATGAGTTTCTATATCTGTACAAAGCTACACAACCCGGCTGTTTCTATTCTGTCCACTACAGATATCGAAACTCAGTTCCTAGCGGAGTGAGTCCGCAGACATTCCACTATGCCACTGATAATAATTAAAATAAAACAATATGTAAGTTATTGTATAAAAAATGAATAATTTTAACGTTTATCATGAATGCTTTAGTTCAGAATAATGTTCCGTTGATATTTAAGCCGAAAAACCTATTTTAGAGCATTTGTTATTACTATTACATCTACAAAGATAGGACAAACAAAATACATACATATTGTTGACACAGAAGTAACCTCCAGGTACTCTTAAGTAACTAGTCAGTAGATTACATTGACCTCACCATATTCTAAAAATAACTTGGTGAGCAGTTGATAGTATCCGATAAGGATTTTACAAGCAATCTGTCAGTAGGTGGCAGTAAAGTCTAGATACAGACAAGGAAATTATTCCAGTACTAGGCGTATCACTTTCGTAGGATGTAACAAAATACAACTTTCATGAAGGATTAGTGATATATGACTTAATTTACGAAAATGATAAAAGTATACGTGTAGGCAGTTTTAAGACAGCATATTCTCGTTTCAGCATAATAACTGAAATAAAGAAACGTATATACTTTAGTATATTGAGCAAAAATAAATATTGCGATGAGAACTGAAGGATTGTAGATTATTGGAGGATGTAGTTCTAACAACTACAAATGTTGTAAAAACAAAATGCACAAATATATTTCATAGAAGGTTTTCATCTCTCGAAATTTGAATCTACTTACACGTTTTCTATACTTTTATGATATAAGATGTATAAACATGAAAAAAGATGGTTCGATTTACTCGTATGCTAAAGTTTTTTATGTAATATTTATAAACATGAAAAAGGTGGATCTATTTCACGTGTACTGAATTTATATAATATATCTATAAACATAAAGTTCATTTACATAGTATACTAATCAAAAGAATGTAATTATTTTTCAAACATCAGAAATGTGTAGAGCAAACATAACAATTATGCCTCTATTCCTTGTAAAAGTTATAATAAACCGATATTCATCAATTCGGTATTATAACAACACACAGATAAATTATAGAGATAAGACAGACTTATGATCAACGCGAACTTTACAATAAACTTACCTGAAGCAAAGAAACAATCATTAAAAGAGGTTTGTTTGTTTGAATTTCGCGAAAAGCTACACGAGAGTTATCTGCGCTATACGTCCTTAATTTAGCAGTGTAAGACTAGAGGGAAGGCAGCTAGTCATCATTACCCATCGTCTACTCTTAGGCTTTTCTTTTACTGACGAATAGAAGTATTGGTCGCACATTATAACGCCCCCAAGTTTGAAAGGGCGACCATGTTTGGCGTAACGGGGATTACGAGTCGAACGCCTTAACCCACCTGGCCATGCCGGGCCGTTAAAAGAGGAATTATTCCAAAACTTTTATTTAACTGCAAATATCAAAGTAAATCAGTAAGAAGTATTATATTACTTTGATATTGAGAACGTTGCTAATTTATTTGTTTATAAGTCAAAGAATCTTTCAAAGTTTGTGATAATGACAGTTAACTAATAGTTATCGTAGTATTCACTTTGATTTGATTTTATCAAATATGTAACTTGAAACTAATTAAATGCTTATTGACCTTAGCATATCTTAATGTCTTGTAATCCATACCTGACGTCACACGACCTTTATAGTTTTAACTAGATATCTTTAAATAGTAAAATGCTGATATCCATAATTTAACCTGGAGTGACTTTAATGAACTTTAATTGACATCTACTAGAGGTCAGATTTATACATCCATCATTTTCGCAAACCAAAGACATACTTTTAACCTTTGAAAGATTGTATATTGTCTTTTCTTTTCTTCTTTTTATTTGGACGAAAGAGTGTCTAATTCCTTTTCTCGGCTTCTAGAGATAACATGGTCAAGAGGTGAGAGTAACTACTGGGTATTATACAGGTAATATGTATAGTAGGTGAGCGAAACGACTAGATATTATATAGATAACTTGTCGGTATATTACAGTAACCTTCAGATATTCTGTACATTACTCGTCTGTATATGACAGTGACTTCTAGATATTCTGCACGTAGCTTCTTTGTATATGAGAGCAGCTTCCAGATGTTCTGTACGTAACTTGACGGTACGTTTTTGATTTTCTTCAGGTACATTGGTCAACAAGCTGGATATAAGCTCTGGACTTTCTACAACAAACTATACCAGAATGTGAAACTAATTATCAGTATTCTAGATAATAACCTTCAACAATGGATAAGAACACAGCTAGATATTCTACACATATTTTTTTCAATATGATGTCAATCTTTGGATATTGTACATCTTATTTCTGGTTAGATTATACAAATTCTACCTGGTACATATAGGCTACATTCAGTGCGGAATAATATATATCTAATAATTTCAGTATACATTAATTATTACGTATTTTACAACTGTTCTGTCTGTTATGAACTTGATCAGAACATGACAGAAGTTTTTAGATATTTTCTATAGTTTGTTCAGTATAAATATATTGTAATTCATCGTCTTAAAATTATATTAATTAAAATATTTTTAAAGAACCCTGTGCAATAAATCAAAATAACGCATCACATTACATTGTTTTCTTTCACAACAAGTGTCTCCACTTAATATAACTAATGTTTTATTTTTGTATAAAGCCATTTAAATTGGTAAATGTGTTATCATTATTCTTATATCCCATATATATGGCGGCGTTGCATGTGATACATGAAATTTGAGGCCACTTTCTGTTTTTTAAAAATAGTGCATTCATCAGGAGTGCCAGATCATTGTTACAGAGAACACTGTTATATGTTTATGTTTTTTACAGATTTCTATGAAAACACCAAAAATGCTTCACTTCCGTTAAGATACTTTGGATATATCTCAAAAATACTCACTTTACCAAATGTTGGTAAAAATAAATTATTTCTTATTATGAGAGTTAAAAACTCGGTTGGTGACAGTATTATTAAATTTGTGTATGTATATAATTATTTACTTATGTTAGTTGTTTTTTACAGAATATGTACGATGCTATCCTGTTAGTTAAGTAGCAAGACAGAGCGTCAGAGAAACGTAAGAAGTCCCAGTTTGGATATATTTTTAATGAGATATTGTGTATTTTCTCACTTTATTTGTATATATTTTATATACATAACTGTTAGAAAACTGTTCTTAAGATTTTATAAGAAATGTCAATTTTTTTATTTAAGCTCTAACTCGCGTTAATTGCTAGATTTCGTAGTTGATAATATTAATTGCATTTTCATAATATCTTTGTAGGGCCTGGATTTTGAAATGAAAGTTGGTAATAATTGTAAAACTAGAATATGAAGCTAAATTAATGTTACCTATGTATTCCATTTCATTTCATGCTAAATCAGTTTCATGCCATGTATCTTTGTTATCATATTTGAGTTACCACACCAAGATCACACTGTTGAATCACATGTTAAAATTGTACATTGTAAACTCAGATACTACCTAGATTTTAGTGTAGTTTTCTAAATATGCTTTTGAAGTCCAAAACTGTTAACATGGATTCAACAAAAGATTTTAGTGTACGTTTTGTATGTTTTGACACAACCCACTGTTAACAAAAGTATTAAGTAATTTTTGATACACTTTATATATGTTAGGAAGAGTGCTTAATAAATTTTAATGCACGTTGTGTATGTTTTTGACATCATTCATCGTGCAAATGAATATTAGTTAAGCTTTCACGTACGTTAAGTAAGTTTTAAACGATAACCACTATTAACAAGAGCATTAAGTGAATTTTGGTGTACGTTATGTCGGCTTTTGACACCAATCAGTTTCGAAAAGAATATGAATTAAGTTTTCTTGTACGTTATATATATTTTGGACAGCAACTACTGCAAATAAGAATATTAAATAAGTTCTAGAGTACGTTATATACGTTTTTGTCATGAACAGTTGTTAACAACAGTAATAAATAAGTTTAATCTGCATTGTATATGTTTTGCCATCAATCATTGTTTAACAAGATTATTAAATAAGTTTCGTTGTGAATCTTGTAAGCATGTTTCTGACCGAACTACTGTGAACAAAATACAAAGTTTTAGTGTACGCTATATACAACAGTAATAAATATACTTATTCTTTATTATGTAAGCATATTTCTGACACCAGCCACTGTTAACCCTACGAAAGTTATCCTTTACCTCTAAGTCAGTGGTTCAACCTTTTCCCCTCAGGCGGTCGACAATAAGTTTACAAAGTTACAGCTCTCAAATTTGGGATTCCATTCCCTTTGGTGGACAGAGTAGAGATAACCTAGTGTGTATCTTTGTGCTGAACGAAACAAATTTCAACATTTCTAATTGAAGTTCTCCCAACTTCAGTCTTGTCCATCTGAATATCTTACTTTCAGTAGCAGGCTTAACAATACTGACGATATCAAGTGTCAGTTTATTCTTAGCCGTCACTGTATTCGAATTCACTCTGAACCCATTTATCCCTTAGTTTAATATTTTCGAAGCGAGAATCCTAGTGATACGTTGCAAATTGAGCGTAAGCAGGCTATAACTGCAATAACAAAACCAAATCAAACCTCTCCAATCATGGTTGATGAATGGACTTAGCTTATCAATCACAGAGTTGCCGATTTAATTTTTTTATTTTATCAGTATTTTATACGGTATTTTATTTTTATTCTACTGAATATTAATTCATAGGTTTTCTTGGGTTACTAGTAGTATTACTTTTCATACCAATTTTACGTCCTTTCTGTATACCCCTGAATGTATGTCTATCCCAAATCGCTAATATAAACGTTTCGAAAGTAAATAATTAAAGCATTAACTCTGTTTACAAGTTATTGGTATAACAAATTAGCAAATTACACCAGTTTTAGTACAAGTTCCAAGGCAAATATTGTATGACTGTAGTTAGATACCCTATAGATAGGTAGATACTTGTTCTGCTATAGTTGTTAAAGTTTAGTATGAAATTTGCTTTCCAATGCACTTAAGACTTAAGCTATTGAAGGATAATCAGAACTCATAAGATTTTTTTGGGATTATCTCGAGCACATGATGGTCTGATGTTTATAGTACTCAACTCACTATCCATAGGTTAAGTGATCGAAATCAGATATTTAACATGCTTATCCTTTCAGTCCTTGTTATGTGACAATCACTTACACCACTCATTGTTGCCGGACAGTTGTATTCCATGTGGACGGCAATTCAAAAATAAAAAGGGTGGTAGATAATTTTGGTGTCAGGTTTGCATAAACAAACTATTGGTGTGTAATATTAGTGGCTCTTATTTTATTATTATATAAATAAGTGCCATTATTTATAACATTTTATAAAACTTGTTCCAGAAGGTGTCAGCACCTATTATATTTCAAAAGTAATTACAATATTCTATAAATTAAATTTTCAAAAACGACCACAAGCGATGTCGCTGTTTCAGTATTTGCGCTTCAAAATATTTATAAGATATACCATTTCTTTTATTAGCAAAAAGTGGTTGGTCAAGACACCAGTATTTATAAGGCTTTATTATCTGCAAAAAAAATCACGTTAGGCATTTTCAAAATGCGCTCTGAAAACCAAAATATATGTTTAACTAACTAACTATCACGGTTTAACTTTCTGGTGTTGCTTTCAATCTGAGTATTTGTTTAATGGACGTATAACTAACAACCAATCAATACTTTAGTGACGAGCAGAAGCATTTTTTTATAGTTTTTAGCAATATTTCTACTGAAACGTTGTTTATTTGTTTGAAGTTAAGCGCAAAGCTACACAATGGGCTATCCGTGCTCTGCCCACCCTGAGTATCAAAACCCGATTTTTAACGTTTCAAGTCCATAGAGATAACGTTGTACTACTGGAAGTCTCTACTTATAAACTTGACAATTGTTATGGTGTTCGTGAAGTAGCAATTCTGATGTAGAAGGGCACAAGTTCGAAGTGTGTAATGTTGTTAGCGAATAAGTGTCGTACGTGGCTTACATTTTAGCTCAGACGATGAATCTGAGGGTTCGTAGTTCTATAAAAATGTGAGTCTTAATTTAATCCCTGCAGTTTTTATAAATAACTGGAACAACTTAAAATATTAATAAATAATTACTATTTTCATCAGGAAATTACACATTTAACCCTTTTATTTCTAAATTCAAACAAATGTGACAGCGTCTTAAAAGTCAGAAAGGTGTACTTAATATTCAACAAACGAAAATTGTAAAACTAATTGTAAAATAATTTTGATGGGTTATACTTACTTTTGATATGGTAAAAAAGTTGCTTTTTGGACTAGATATGAAACACGAAACTGTTACTTGTAGAATTCTTAAGTAAATTCTCGTGTCCACAAAACTTCATCATGCACTGTCCCCCCCCCCGGCACAGTGGTAAGTCTACGGATTTACGACGCTAAAATCACGGGTTCGATTTCCTTCAGTGGACACAACAGTGGACTTTGCCTAAAGAAAAAACACTAATATACTCATCATGCACGAAGTTCTAGTAGATGCTGTGCATCTACTACAATCTAGAAGGTTAAAAATCTATTTTACTCTAAGCCTAATAATTATTTATAGAATTTTTATATCAATGATCATGTATTATTCTTTAACATGTTTAAGTGAGAGAACGACATCTCTTACACTGAGCTTTGGGACTTTGTATAGTTCCCGTAAAACTTTAACAAACGCCTTTTACGATTGCAGATCTTCATTTGTGTTAATTGCTCTAAAGTTATATCTTACAACCCTGTAATAAGAACAAAATATTGAACAAGTTAAAAATTTTGTGTTACAAAAAATAATAAGCAAGGTTAATTAATACTAAAGTTCAAAAAGAAAGTAAACAAGATAATTTAACTTTTGAGACGAAATTTGAAAACATCATGGCGCTTTTTGATGGTTGAGCTGGTTTCAATAAACTGGAAGAAATTCTGATGAACGGGTGGTTGATAACTTACAAACTATAAATTATGTGACGAGACGTATCAGAAACACCATAAATAATATTGATTGTAATTACCAATGGGACTTCTTTATTCATATATATATTATTTAAGAATAGTTTTATCGTTCACTTAAGATAAAGAAATGTCTTTATGAAGAGTATGTTTTGGACAATTTGGATTGACTGAAAAGAATTACGATACGATATTAAATAACGTGTAACAAAATCCACTATTATATTTTGTCTACTAAAGTGAGTAATAATATTATAAAGAAAGGAGAAACATTAAGGAAAGATAAACTTACTTTTTTAAAGCCTAATACATTTAGTCGTTGAAAGTTAAATTACAACCAATTACTTAACCTATAATATCATAAGGCTGTTGTATGTATGGATTAAGTGTTTTCTTATAGCAGAGCCACATCCATCTGCTGCGTCCACCGAGAGGAACCAAACCGCTGATGTTTAGCGTTGTAAATCCGACGACTTACCGCTGTTCTACCTGGGAACTTTTATGTAGGTTAAAGTTTGAGGAATTTGGTTTAATATTTAAACGAATAATATTAGTTTTGCTAGTGAAACGAATGTTCTTGAACGAAGTTGAAATTATTTTCGTTATCACTGCATGAGATAGTAAGTAGTTCACTCTTCAAACCGACGTATGAGGCTTAAACTTTTTCAATACCCAGAGCTAGCACAGCACAGATGGCTCATTTTATAACTTTTATGTAATAACAAACAAAAAAACACCACAACAAATTAATCAAATGTTCGAACTTGTTTATAAAACCTTAACAAAAACCAGCATGGCCAGGTTGTTAGGGTGCTCCACTCGTAATCAGAGGGTCGCTGGTTCGAATCCCTCGTCACACTAAATATGCTCGCGCTTTCAGCCGTCGGAGCGTTATAATGTTACAGTAAGCCCCACTATTCATTCATGAAAGAGTAGACCAAGAGTTGGCGGTGGGGGACCGGCATGGCCAAGCGTGCTAAGGCGTGTGACTCGTAATCTGAGAGTCCCGCCAAACATGCTTGCCCTTTCAGCCGTGGCGGCGTTATAATGTTAGGTCAATCCCACTATTCGTTGGTAAAAGAGTAACCCAAGAGTTGGCGGTGGGTGGGGATGACTAGGTGCCATCCCTCTCGTCTTACACTGCTAAATTAGGGACGGCTAGCACAGATAGCCTTCGAGTAGCTTTGTACGAAATTCCAAAAACAAACAAACAAACAGTTGGTGGTGGACGACGATAAATAGCTGTTTTCTTTATAGTGTTATACTGCTTTGTGCGAAAATTCAAAACAAACGAAAATAAAACATGCTTATTTTAATTGATTGTTTTAAATTAATTTAACATAAAATTTTCTCGAAAGTACTTTTGTCGTAAGTACTTACGTTTCGAAAAGCTTTACTGCTAGTTTATTTTGATGTTTTAATTTCTTTTCTAAATGTTATACGTGCATATATACGTTAAGCACTCCAGTCTGTGATATTTTTCCAAGATAGACTTTTAAAAGCGAATAAAATATATTCATAAACGAATATACGAGGAAGATTTTAAAAGTCTTTCGGATAAAAGGTCGTTATTATATTTTGTAAGGACGAAACGAAAAACAAAGAAACTTAAATTTCATTTCTATAATAAGTTTCCACAATTCAGACTCTTCACTACAGGAATCAATACCTTACTGCAGAAAGAGTGAACAGTGCCTGCTATTCGTGTCTTCTGTAATCCCGATTCAAGATTCGGGAAACGGCTGCCGATAGCCAAATTTCACGCTTCGCTGGTTTCAGATTTGCCGTGAACCCCCTAACCGGGTTATGAGTTACCGGCGGTCCTTTCCATTGTTTATTTTGAATGGCAACATAATTTCGGAAGCTTGATCAAAATTGGATTAATAAAGATCCAACCATTAGACTCGAACGGCACACAGAGGTACTGAGCGTTCTCGAGTCCAGGTAGACACGAGATTAGCACGTGCCCGTCCCTTAACAGCAAGGCACTGAGGAAGTCGTGATTGCATTAAGCCTAACCAAGCTCAGTCTGTACGCTGTCGCCAATGCCCCAACAATGAAGTAATTATTTTACCGGTAATTGGGCTCTGTTTGTCAACAAATAACACTGGAGTGATATTTGTCGGCCAATTTGTCGGCAGCTCTGTGCCCTGAGGCGGCCGGAACTAGCGGTGAAGCGTTGAACGCCGAGGTTCATTGAGTTCGAAAGTATTTGCCCTCAAAACGTGCCCCTTCATCAGATTCGATCGAATTAGTAACGTTTATTTGTAATTTAAATCTTGTGTATCTTATTAATAACCTAATGAATTTGTCTCTTCTGACATTTCTCACGGCAAGGGAAGCGGAAGAAGGTTGTCAATGTATTTTAAAAAACGAAATCCACGAAGGAACAAAAAATAATTTGATTTCGCGCTTAGTCGAAACGAAGATAAATAAAGTTATCCGAGTCGGTGGAAACAGTTCGTAAAAGCTACGTGATTAGTGTTAGGAGAAAAACGAATTAACGGAGCGGCTATTCGATAAGAAAATACTGAGCAAATTTAAAAGATCGAAGCTGTTAGGGATATTGTAAACTTCGTCTTACTGTCTCGTTGCCTTTTACAACTTTGTTTTTTTTAACTCAGTGGTTTCTTTTTTAGGTTAGAGGCATTTCTTGTTTTGATGGACTCCCATTGATTCGCTCTGTACAATTACATTAACTGTAAATAAAGAAGTAGTGAATAAATTAATATACTACAACAGCATGTTAAGGAGAATAAATTAATATACTACAAGAGCATGTTGAGGAGAATAAATTAATATATTCAAGAGTATGTTTAGGGGAATAAATTAATATACTGCAAGAGCATGTTGAGGGGAATAAATTAATATACTACAAGAGCATGTTGAGGAGAATAAATTAATATATTGCAAGAGTATGTTAAGGAGAATAAATTAATATACTGCAAGAGCATGTTGAGGAGAATAAATTAATATACTACAAGAGCATGTTGAGGAGAATAAATTAATATATTGCAAGAGTATGTTCAGGAGAATAAATTAATATACTGCAAGAGCATGTTGAGGAGAATAAATTAATATACTACAAGAGCATGTTGAGGGGAATAAATTAATATATTGCAAGAGTATGTTCAGGAGAATAAATTAATATACTACAAGAGCATGTTGAGGAGAATAAATTAATATATTGCAAGAGTATGTTCAGGAGAATAAATTAATATACTGCAAGAGCATGTAGAGGAGAATAAATTAATATACTACAAGAGCATGTTGAGGAGAATAAATTAATATATTGCAAGAGTATGTTAAGGAGAATAAATTAATATACTACAAGAGCATGTTGAGGAGAATAAATTAATATATTGCAAGAGTATGTTTAGGAGAATAAATTAATATACTGCAAGAGCATGTTGAGGGGAATAAATTAATATACTACAAGAGCATGTTGAGAATAAATTAATATACTACTTTTAGTCAGAGTTTAGATAAGTTTTAAAAAACAACTTGAATGTATTACACCATTAAAGGGTGCTTTTCAACCAAGCTTTTATAACTTTACGTGTTTATTCTAAACTTATATTTTATTTCAAGATTAATATATGAAATAAATCCTAATAAAATGAAAGTGAAACACAGATATCATTTTGTTTAACAGCTTTTATTTTGACCTTTGTGCGTATACTGAAAGTGATTTATAGTATTGTTACTTGTTGTTACATATACAAAACCGTTTCATTTAAATTTAATATGAAATTTATGATTTAGATAGTTATAAAACACTAATATCAAATATAGTATTTTTAGAAGCAACAATTTGTTGCAGGTTTGCCAACGTAACTGCGTACGAGTAACTTGTTGTGTGGTTCAATTTTTTTAAAATTGACATTAATTTTTGAAACCTTCTGAATTATTCTCATTGCTTTAAGTGATTATTATTGCATTATAAGGTTTTGTAGTTTGTAAAAAGTTCTAAATCTCAGTTGGTTAATATATAGTATAGCTGGTGCTAAAAGTGTAGTCAATATGCGTGACTGTGAGACTGGCCATAAAGAGTTTGTTTGTTTTGGAATTTCGCACAAAGCTACTCGAGGGCTATCTGTGCTAGTCGTCCCACCGCTAACTCTTGGGCTACTCTTTTACCAACGAATAGTGGGATTGACCGTCACATTATACATCCCCACGGCTGGGAGGGCGAGCATGTTTAGCGCGACGCGGGCGCGAACCCGCGACTCTCGGATTACGAGTCACACGCCTTACGCGCTCGGCCATGCTATGCCAGGCCATAAAGAGCGTGTTAGGGTGATTTCTAAAGTAAAAGTATCACAGCCTGTATTGTAATAACAGGGATAGAGAAAAATAATTTGCCTTGTAAAAGGGTGCTATAAGGTAATTAAACCTGTCTATCTGTACTTTGACGAAAAAGAGTTGGTTATTTAAAGCTTCGAATACAACTGTGGTAACGAATAATGTAAAAAAAATATTATGTACGGATTTGAGTTATTTTGAATAGATTATTTTGAAACAAGTGGATTCTGTACTAACCATTCATTGCCGAAATTACAGACAACTGGTGTAAAAAATCACGGGTTTATAAAACCTTATATTGGCGAGTCAGCCAAGATTACAGAGCGGTAAGTGGCCGTAGAAGAAGACGTAAATGACAACAGAAATAAGTAGGACCATAAACACACAACTCTAGTAGTGATGAAAATAATGTAGAGATTACAATCACACTATATGATCATATCAACTGATTTTCATAAATATATATATAGATGTGAGCGACTTGGGCTTAAATAACAACAAGAACTAAGAAAAAGAAAGAGGATAACCAGAGGAGAGGGAATGTAAAGGAAATGGGTAGAGGGGATAAGAGCATGGATTGAGAAAGAAAAAAAAAGAGGAGAGAGATAAGACTTCAAATGAAGAGGATAAGATCACAAACTGAGAAAGAAAAAGGATTTTCAAAAGAAACTGCAAGTTAAGGGAATAAGAATATAAACTGAGAAAGACGAAACGGAAAAAAAGAAGAAAATATAAGTAGAGAGAATAAGAGAACAAACTGATATTGCTAAACTCTCCCATCCAAAGGAGTATGGACCCGAGAATGAAAATGCAGTCAGGATCAGCCAACTCAAGCTGCCCAGATCTGATGCATAGAAAAATAATATGGATGCTTTACAGGAGATATATTAAGGATTCAACCAAAGTCAGAACTGGGACAAATACAACTTGGTAGTTTGTTTAAGTCCACTTCTCACAGAAAAAGACCCACAAGCGTATGTAGGCATGACATCAAAAGATGCTGAGGACTATGGCAAGTTAAAAATAGCATTGCTGAAATGATATGAGCTTCCTAAGGAAAATTTTCAACAGAGAAGTCAAATACGACACTAGATAAATTGTATTTCCATTTGTACCACGTTTGTACAGTGATATTTCACAAGTGTGAATATAGTTTGTAGGACTGACAGATCTAGTAATACGCGTACAGTTCATGGTTACATGTTCAAGTGACATGTCACTCTTTCTAAAGGAGAGAGCACCAAAGATGTAGAGGAGATGATAAAGGTGACAGACCAGTATATGGAAGTTCATGGAGGGAGAATAACTAGGAAGTCCAAAAATAATCAGTTAGATTTGAAAACATGAGTGGCTGATCAGAAACAAGATACCACCAAAGATGACGATATTTCAACAGACAGATGAGAGAAGAGATGTGATGTTTGTTTCCAAAATGTAGCAGCAGCAGATATCAACATAAAGCCTTTAAAGCCATCCACAAAGTAGGGGCTGACAAGAAATGAGAAAAAAGTGACTGTCACGATAGATGCTGCTGCCAGGAAAAACATAATCAAAACATCTTATTAGGTTCACCACAAGAAAGAAATGCTATCATCATAATTAAACAGTGCATGACGAATTGTCAACTCAAGTTAGCAAATGTATTAACAGTACTAGCAACAACAGACCAGCAGGTGATGACTATGGTGAGGACAAGAAAGTGAAGGTCTTACGAGTCACTGGATGCAGTAGTGCAGCAGTGAGAACCATTCTTGTAGATAATGACCAGATGACAAACAAAACACAGCTTTATGTGCTGATTGATGGGACGGTAAGAAAGTTTTCCATAGAAAGAATATAAAAGGAAATTCCATATTACGTCGGAGACCTTGAGGACATTTGTATGAAAGCACGCATCTATGGCTTGATGATTGGAAATACACAATGTAGAAGAAGTTTGGAAGAATCAGACAGAAAGGAGACTGATAAGGCATTTATGCTCACCACAAGAGCTCAAAAAGTAAAAGGAAAAAGAGATATCAAGCTCATGCAAGTCTGGAAAGTTACATCCCCAACATAAGTCTATAGGAGCTGAAGGGAGTGCTATGCTGGATCTACTGAGACAGTTTATCTAGAGAAGTTAAACACATCGTTGTATCAACAGAGAACTGGACTCGAGGGATGAGGCTGACTCACGAGTCAATTGTGGGATGACAACAACGCAAAGAAGACTGCAAATAAAATTACCAGTGACTTCCTCTGATTAGGTGTCGAAAGAAATGTAATCATATTTTAGAGGTCAAGTGGCATCTGCTAACATACTATACCAAAGGAAAAGGTAATAAAGGTACCACTGGATGTTGAGACGTTCACAAAAAAGCCACAAAGCAGAGTACTTGTAAACTTGATTGAGCTATTTGTTCACCAAGAAGCATCATGTGCAGGACTTTTACCCTTTGAGTTTGCTGTACATAGAAAAACTTGTGGTCTGATACAGATACAGAAGGAGTTGTAGATAGAAAAAGAGTCAGAGTCAGAAATAAGGAACACAAACCACTATATGTTAGATTTCAGAAATAAAGACCACAAACCACTATAAGTTACACTTCAGAGGTAAGAAACACAAACCACTACGTGTTTGACTTCAGAAGTAAGAACCACAAACCACCATGAGTTAGACTTAAATAGTAAGGAACAAAAACTACTATGTGTTAGACCTAAGAAGTAAGGAACACAAACCACTATGTGTCAGACGTCAGAAATAAGGAACACAAACAACTATGTGTTAGACTTCAGAAGTAAGAAAAAAATCACTATGTGTTAGACTTCAGAAGTAAGGAACACAACCCACTTTTTGTTAGATTATGGAAGTAAGGAACACAATCCACAATTTGTTAGACTTCAGAAGTAAGAACCGCAAACTACTGTGTTAGATTTCAGAAGACCATAAACCACTATGTGTTACACTTCAAAGGTAAGAAACACAAACCACTACGTGTTTGACTTCAGAAGTAAGGACCACAAACCACAATGAGTTAGACTTAAGAAGTAAGGAACAAAAACTACTATGTGTTAAACCACAGAATTAAGGAACACAAATCACTATGTGTTAGTCTTCAGAAGTAAGAACCACAAACCACTATGTGTCAGACGTCAGAAATAAGGAACACAAACCAGTATGTTTTAGACTTTAAAAGTAAAAAACACAAACCACTATGTGTTAGACTTCAGAAGTAAGGAAAACAAACCACTTTGTTTTGGAATTAAGAAGTACATAGCACAAACCATTATGTGTTAGACTCAAGAAGTAAGAAACACAAAACACTATTTGTTAGACTTCAGAAGTAAAAAATACAAACCACTTTCTGTGAGACTTCAAAAGTAGGGAACAAAAACCACCATAAATTAGACTTAAGAAGTAAATAACACAAAACACTATGTGTTAGACTTCAGAAGAAGAAACACAAACCACTGTATGTTAGACTTCAGAAGTAAGAAAAACAAACCTCTTTGCTTTGGACATAAGAAGTAAATAACACAAACCATTATTTGTTAGACTTAAGAAGTAACAAACACAAACAACCATGTGTTAAACTTCAGAAGTAAGTAACACAAACTTCTATGGGTTAGACTTAAGAAGAAAGAATCACAAACCACTTTGTGTTAGACTTCAAAAGTAAAAACCACAAACCCCTGTGGTTTAGACTAAAGAAGTAAGGAACAAAAACCACTATGTGTTAGACTTCAGAAGTAAGGAACAAAAATCACTATGTGTTAGACTTAAGAAGCAAGGAACAAAAACCACTACATGTTAGACTTAAGAAGTAAGAATCACAAACAACTACTGGTTAGATTTCATAAGAAAAAAACACAAATTACTTTGTGTTAGACTGCAGAAATAAGGAACAAAAACTACTAAGTGTTAGATTTCAGAAGTAGGGAACACAAACAACTATGTGTTAGATTTCAGAAGTAAGGAACACCAACCACTATGTGTTATACTTTAGAAACAAGGAACACAAATCATTTTGTGTTAGACTTCAGAGACAAGGACCACAACCGCTACGGGTTAGACTTAAAAATTAAGGAACAAAAATCACTATTTGTAATATTACAGAAGTAAGAAAAAATCACTATGTTTTAGATTTCAGAAGTAAGGACCACAAATAAATATGTGTTAGATTTGAGAAGTTAGGAAAACAAACCACATTGTGTTAGACTTCAGAAAAAAAGGACCACAAACCACAATTTGTTAGGTTTCAGAAGTAAGGGACACAAACCACTATCTGTTAGACTTCACAAGTAAGGAATATAAACCACTATGTGACAAACTTCAGAGTAAAGGAAAATAATCTAATATGTGTTAGACTACAGAAGTAAGGAACAAAAGTAACTATGGGTTAGACTTAAGAAATAAGGAACACAAACCACTATGGGTTAGACTTAAGATGTAAGGACCACAATCTACTATTGGTAAGAATTCAGATTTTAAAAACACAAATTACTTTGTGTTAGACTACAGAAGTAAAAAACACAAACTACTAAGTGTTAGGTTTCAACGGTAGGGAACACAAACAACTATGTGATAGATTTCAGAAGTAAGGTACACCAACCACTATGTTTTAAACTTCAGAAGTAAGGAACAAAAACCACTATTGGTTGGACTTCAGAAGAAAGAAACACAAACAACTATGGATTAGATTTAAGAAGAAAGAAACACAAACAACTATGGATTAGATTTAAGAAGTGAGGAATACAAACCACTGTGTGTTATACTTCAGAAGTAAAAAACACAAACCCTTTTGCATTAGACTTTAGAAGTAAGGACAACAAACCCCTATGGTTTAGACGTAAGAAGTAAGGAAAAAAACACTGAAAATAAGGAACAAAAATCACTGTGTTAGACTTCACAAGTAAGGACCACAAACCACTATGTGTTAGACTTTAGAAGTAAGGAACACAAATAACTATGTGTTAGACTTCAGAAGTAACGACCACAAATCACTATGTGTAAAACTTAAAAAGTAAGGAACACAAACCATTATTTGTTAGACTTCAGAAGTAAGGAACACAAACCACTTTGTATTAAACTTAAGAAGTAATGAATACAAACCACTAAGGGTTAAACTTCAGAAGTAAGGAACACAAACCACTTTCTGTTAAACTTCAGAAGTAAGGAACACAGATCAATATGTCATAGACTTCAGAAGTAAGGTTTCACAAACCACAATTTGTTAGGTTTCAGAAGTAAGGAACACCAACCACTATGTGTTATACTTCAGAAATAAGGAAACAAAACCAGTTTGTGTAAGACTTCAGAAGTAAGGACCACAACCTCTTCGGGTTAGACGTAAAAAAATAAAAAAACAAAGACCACTATATGTTATACTACAGAAGTAAGGAACAAAAATCACTAAGTTTTAGATTTCAGAAGTAACGTCAACAAACCACTATGTGTTAGACTTCAGAAAAAAAGGACCACAAACCACTATATCTTTGACAACAGAAGTAAGAAAACACAAACCACTTTGTGTTAGACTTTAGAAGTGAAAACCACAAACTACTATGGGTTATATTTCAGAAGTAAGGAACACAAAACACTATGTGTTAGACTTCGGAAGTAAGGAACACAAACCACTTTGTGTTAGACTTCAGAAGTAAGGACCACAAACCACTATATCTTAGGCTTCAGAAGTAAAAAAACAAAAACCACCATGTGTTGGACTTAAGAAGTAGAAACCACAAACCCGGATTGGGTTAGATTTAAGAAGATAAAACCACAACCCACTATGCGTTACACTTCAAAGATAAGAACCAAAACCACTATGTTTTAGACTTCAGAAGTAAAGAACACAAACTACTATGTGTTAGATTTAAGAAGTAAGGAACACAAACCACTATGTATTAAACTTCAGAAGTAAGGAACAAAAACCGGTATGTGTAAGACTTCAGAAATAAGGAACACAAACCACTATTGGTTGGATTTCAGAAGAAAGAAACACAAACAACTATGGATTAGATTTAAGAAGTAAGGAACACAAACCACTGTGTGTTATACTTCAGAAGTAAAAAACACAAACCCTTTTGCATTAGAGTTTAGAAGTAAAGACAACAAACCCCTATGGTTTAGACGTAAGAAGTAAGGAAAAAAACACTGAAAATAAGGGACAAAAATCACTGTGTTAGACTTCACAAGTAAGGACCACAAACCACTATGTGTTAGACTTTAGAAGTAAGGAACACAAATAACTATGTGTTAGACTTCAGAAGTAACGACCACAAATCACTATGTGTAAAACTTAAAAAGTAAGGAACACAAACCATTATTTGTTAGACTTCAGAAGTAAGGAACACAAACCACTTTCTGTTAAACTTCAGAAGTAAGGAACACAGATCAATATGTCATAGACTTCAGAAGTAAGGTTTCACAAACCACAATTTGTTAGGTTTCAGAAGTAAGGAACACAAATCACTATGTGTTTGACTTCAGAAGTAAGGAACACAAACCACTATATTTTGGACTTAAGAATTAAATAACACAAACCACTATGTGTTAGTCTTCAGAAGTATGGAACACAAACAAGTATGTGTTAAACTTCAGAAGTAAGGAACACAAACCACTTTGTTTTAGACTTCAGAAGTAAGGAACACAAACCTCTTTTTGTTAGACTTCAGAAATAAAGACCACAAACCACTATGTCTTAGACTTCAGAAGCAATGAACAGAAATCATTGTGTGTTAGACTTCAGAAGTAAGGAACACAAACCACTTTGTGTTAGGCTTCAGAAGTAAGGACCACAAACCTTAATGGGTTGGACAAAAGGTCTTGGTTTTTCTACCTACATACAACAACGAATTCACCCTGCACTAGAAAGGACCCTATTGAGGTACAACCAGTGGTCAATAAACTATAAGAGAAGTGGATGGGAAGATAAGATCTACCACGTCAATTTGTTGTAGAAGTATCTTTAAGAGTGGAAGAGGACCTAACTAGTGCAGTTATTTAGATACAGTTACTTGTTCATAGAGGATTACAATGGCGTCTTGACAAAAAAATTATGTGAAATAACATGAATACTCGTTTCTTTTTCTACATTCTTGATGTATGCAATTGTTGAATGGGAGATATGATTAGGTGTCCTATCTTGTCAAACCTGTGTTTTGTTGCCCCATTATCCAAACGGAGATACTTCTTGATTATATTGCTTACTGTTGTTAGAGCACGTGGATATCTTTTGCTACTGAACGGTTAAAAGACATCACACTTTGCTTATCACGGCAGCAATACGACTAGTATTAGGTCAATTTCTGAATGATTTTGGTGCCCCAATTGACCCATATTCAGTTGTTTTTCAATTACATCAATACATTCCTTCCTTGGAAACTGTAATTCTCCGATCTGAAAACATCTTTATAGTTTGAGTATATTAACATCTTTATATTAAACCCAAACGTAATCGAAATTTGGTTACAACGCAATATCTTTGTACACCAAGTAGTGTTAAACTGTAGTTCTGTTACATGTCGTTTCTTTGCAACTTTTTATCATGACTATTACGCGACTTGATCATGTGCGTATTCGAGATTGCTTTAGTATAATGTATAACCACCAGCGTGAGATTCCAGTTAAGCTACCATGCGTGAAACTCAAGGTGTAAGACCAACATGTATGAAATTCATCTAAGACATTGGTTTTACCACCTTTTGTGAAACTCGGTTATAAATCCGCCATGTGTGAACAAAACTACCATTTCTGAGACTCACATAAAATTGGGTTAAACTACTATACCTGTGAATCATGTTAATGTACCTTGTGCGAGACTCAGGTTAGATCATTATGCGTGAGATTAAAGTTAAATAAAACAATAGCTCAATTTCGACACTAATTTAGGGGGTCGTAACATTAAGTAATATAATAGTGCAATATCCAAATCTAAGTGCACATTTTGAATAGCATCTCTTGTTTTCAAAGTGGGCTATTGAGACCTGACATCTTGCTCGAAATCGAAATTCATTTGGTCATAATTATATGCTTTATTGTTCAGTTTGGACTAACAGGTTCCTGATTTTCACATTAATATTTATATTTTTTATGTAAATGTGATATATATATATATATATTTTCTTATATGTGTTGCTACTTATTACAGATATATTTTATTGAATTTACTTGCATTGCATTATAATGAAATTTATTTAATGTACGTGTTACAAGAGTCTATGTTAGTTAGCAAATTTGACAAAGAATTCTCAAATTTCTTAATTTAAAGCCAATATTTTAAACACACTGATTGAGAACTATTTTTTATGATTTACGGTAATTTTAAATAATAACAATTGAAATGCCTTACTTTTATTAGAATTTCATCTTTTGTAAAATAGAAATATATCTAAAATATAAACAACTCTGGCCTTAAATATTTGATTTAGCCTTGAAAGAGAAATCGTACAACTATCGTGTGCATTTGCCGTCTGCTTGTATAACGAATCATGTTCTCACTTCTTTGTGCGTGATTCCCAAATAAATGTAACAATGATTTTCAAGTAGTTTCACATTCTGTTATGTTATCTCTCTTTGAGAGATTTCTGGCCATTTCTCAAAAACCGTACACTCGTTTAAAGCCTCATCGCGAGTCTTGTTTGAAATCTATCGATGATCACGTGACTGATAATAATTTTTTCGGGAGGTGTTGTGATAATTAAAAAAACGATCTACTGTAGTTATATTTCGAACGTTATAAACATTGGCAGACATTCTACTTGTTTTTTAAAATATTAACTTTTGGATTTTTCAGCAATCTTGTGATTATACTTAGAATATTTAAAAAAAAATTACAAATGATTACATCTGTAGAGACCTGCTTTTCAAATGTTATGAATGTTGAATTTAACTATCTGAATGCTAGCTATAACTAGTCGGTTCATGTATTCATTTAAATATAATTACAGTTTCGATTTTTTATATTTAAAGGCATTATACTTTGTGTTTATTATGACGTTTGCATAGCTTTATGTTGATCCATATATATTTTACACTTTAATGATTTTCATCAAGATCTGTTTTAGTTTAAACTTGATCCACATATATATATATATATATCACACTAACGTGAATTGATAAACTGTGGACACACACAAACAACGAGAGAAGTACCCGATACAGAAAAGCTTGGTATATCAGAAACTAGAAAAAATATTAAATATAGTACAATATTACCTTGTATTCAACTAGATCAAAAAGAGAGGGCCCGGCACTCGACTCCCCGTCACACCAAACATGCTCGCCCTTTCAGTCGTGGGGACGTTATAATGTGTCGGTCAGTCCCACTATTCGTTGGTAAAAGAGTCGCTAAGAGTTGGCGGTGGGTGGTGATGACAAGCTGCCTTCCCTCTAATCTTACACTACTAAATTAGGGACGGCTAGCGCAGATAGTCCTCGTGTAACGCGTGTAATTCAAAACAAACAAGAAGAGAACATTGTCACTCGAGTCTAGATTGTAATAAACTGAAACTGGTGAAGAAAATCTATATCACTAAAGACAGAACCCCTCATTCACAGCTTACACAACTATATTGATACTAATCTTCTGTATAATGTCAATAGACATCTCTGTAGTCACATCATTACAGGGACACATAATCGTTGTTTTAATGCGAGCAAACATTTGCTCTTAGAAGTATTCTACACATTTTATGTCTTTATAAAATTATTTTGATTGCCTTGATTTATAATATGACATTAAAACACTCTTTACCACAACAGTTGTAATTCATTGGAATATTTAACTTCAATTTAATTGGTTTTTGACGTTAATTACTTGAGTGTTTGATTTAATATCGTTAATCTTTAATTACCAAGTTTGTCTTATTAATAAATCTGTTATTACAAGACTGATAACAAAGTTTATTCAAATGATCGAGTTTCCTCTATCCATTTTCAAAGTTAAAACGCAAAGAGATTCTTATAAGTTTTGTTTGGATTATACTTAAAATTCTTCATATACATTTCGCATTTTAATAGTTTTCAATATATTTATTTTAACTTTCATTCGAACCATGTGCATGTCACACTTTAATATATTTTTTAAATGTTCTGCTTTAGCTAGTATTTGACCATATTGTTCTATGCTTTAATTATTTTTAAAAGGTTTGTCTGAGCGTCCACTTGATCAACGTGTATTTCCCACATTAATATTTTTTTTTCTTTAAAGAGATTTGCTTCGTATTTAATCTATATACATTTGAAACTTTAATGGTTTTTTAAATGTTTGTTTCAGCTTGTCTTTGATATACTATGTTTTGCACATTAATAGTTTTTCCACAAATTTTTCTCAGTTTCATTTCAGTGACTCCAAACACTATATATCTACCTCATCGCTTTCTTCACACACAGACCTACAGTGGTGCAGCGGTATGCTTGCGAACTTATACCGCTGAACACCGAGTTTCAATACCAGTGGTGGACAGGTAGCCCATTGTGTAGCTTTGTGCTTAATTTCAAACAAATGAAATCCTTCACACGAAAAATCGTATATTCTTGATATTCGGGATAACAGAGCCAAAATATCAGAAATCTTTATTTCAACGTATATTTTCCTTGTTAGACTGAAATAGAAACCCTTACAACCCGAGCGTTTTCGAAAGATCCACCTTTCGAAAGCGTTTGGGTTATAAGGGTTTCTATTTCAGTTTTATCAAGACTTCTTGTGTTTTTAGCACATCATGAATATTTTTCTTGTAAGTTTATTCATCTTTTTCTAAAAATTCTTTGGTTTAGTCAAAAATAACAAAATAATAGTAACCTATAAGAACACAAATTTATAAAGATGGCATGTTCCACAAAATCGCCATCCAATGATTGTTTTTATTTTATTCACCTTACATATAAATATTGAATTCTAACATTTCGTGAACAGTTTTGATCTAGTTTCAAGAATCAATAATAAACCAGTTACATTGATAAATCATTTGATTTTCAAAGTGTAATAGTCCATAATCATTTGATTATACCAATACTGTGTAAATTAAACATAAAATTTGTCTAGAATATAGTCGATATTTCTGACGTTGTTGTTTGTAAATTAGGCCAAAATGAATCAGTGCATTTTTACCTCCGGAAAAAAATGGTTTGTGGTGTGTAAACCACTATGCGTTTCCTTATATAGCTTAAATGAATAAAACATTTAATAAGTGAACATGATACATTGTAAAAACAAACAAATAATTAAACATTGCAGGGAAACTCAGAGTAGAATGAGTTTTGTTGTGCAGTTTCCACTTTCTTTGTAATAGTAAAAAACATTTGATTTAAAAACTCTGATACTGTAGCCTTAACTATTCTGTTTGTTTTTCAGAACCATAAGGCTGTGTTGAAAATGTTAATTGAAGAGTCTTGAAAATTATATAAGAAAGACCGAAGTTAGAACAAAGTTTGTCGTTTATTTTTTGGGTAACAAAGAAACGACCAGTTTCGTTTTACAATGTTCTTTATTTGTTTTCCTGTTTTTTTAATAGTAAAAAATTATCTAGTTCGCCTGTTAGGTTTTCTTTTTTCTAAGTTAAAAAAGAAACACTAAATGAAACAATTCAATTTTGAAACTCAGAAAGGTAAAAACAAAATGACCCAGAAACGACGCAAGCACAGTGAAGTAGTATTTCAGAGTGAGTAGTAATTTGAATTTGCTATTCAAAAGCTAAATATAACAAACTAGAACTTTTTCTTTCTTTTTCGAATAACGACCTCAAGTTTAAATGTTAGCTAGTCTAAATAAGCGATCGTTCTGCAGACAAAATCCGAATTAGGAGAAACTGAGGATTCTTTTGATAAAACTGAAAATTCTCAGATTCAACAACCTGAATAAAAACTTGACAAAGTTGGTATTAACATCACGTAGCCTCATTCTACAAAAAAGGTAAAAAATTAAACCTAATAAAGAAAGTCTGTTTATTTCACATAATTTGATAAAATGATGAATTGCACTTATATTTAGGAATGTTAAACTTCGATTTTGTTTTTGACCCTAACATTAATACAACTGTGCCAGCCTGTATTTACTGCATATTTATCAAGGCTAAAATCAAAAATTAGATTCTATGCAGAAGATAGAAAGTAAATAGTTCTGTGTATAACATTTTTCTAAATAAACAAACAAAGGATGGTAGCTTTTTCCTTTCTCTAAAAATGGTAGTTAGTAAAGATTTCTCTAAAGGAACTTTACAATAATAGTATTCTATCATTTCAGTCCTAGAAGATCTTTTTATCTTGGCAGATAAAAAAATTAAAATTAGGAGTCCTATTAAAAATGTTATTTTATAAGAATTGTCACTCGACAGTAAAAAAAAATATTTGACCCGTATTAACTTAACTGTTGAGAAAATGTTTAAGAAAATGTGAGTAAAACACATTAACATTCTGAATTATAAGTGCATAGACATTTGTAGGTGAAACTTAAATTTCAACATAACCACTTTTTTATATAACGAGGAAAAATACGACAGCAAAAGCCAACTGATCTTATCTTTCTCCAAACAGTCGAGTGTAATCGAAAGCTAAAGTTAACAATTAAGAATATACTTTTAACTAACGCTTTCACCGTCCTTCAAAACATACTCAGCCGTGGGGGCGTTATAATGTTCACTCAATCTCACTATTCGTTGGTTACAAAGAAGCTCAAGAATTGGTGATGGAACGATGACCAGCTGCTTTCTCTCTAGACTTGTACTGCTAAATTAGGGACGACTAGCATAGAGAACCATTGCGTAGATTTGAACAAAATTCGAACCAAACAAGGTTCTGTTTGATAGATTGTTAGGTAAGTAGTAACTGTGAAGACATACAACGCCAAAATACATGATTTGATGCCTATATTTGACAGAGAAAACAAACAAACAAAAGTAGTCGTTGGTTTATTTAGTGTTGACAATGTAAAATGTCTTTTAAGGAACTTTAAAATATTATTTAATAGTTTCTTTATTAGACTTTAAATGCAAGGCGTGGAATACCTGTTTTCAACGTTATCAACAATAGTGATGTTAGATTAACTTATTATAAGCCAAGAATATTTTTGAAATGTTCAGAAAGTGGCTTTCCTTAAGAATATATTAATACATCCCTCAAAAATAAACTACCAGATATATTCAAAGTAGAATCGACAAGAAATAATGTGATATGTGTATACCTCCATGTCTGTAAGTGGTCAAGAACTGCCTATAAAACAATTTTTTGTACTTTCTGCTTCCAAAAGGTCACTTTTCTTTCTTTCTCTATTTCTCTAGATGACGAAATTTTACACAAGACATTTTCTACTATATCTTTCTTCTACATCTAAGAAAATTAGACCATATGATACACTTCTGCAATGTTGTCCTTCTATCTTTAAAAAGATCATACGAAATAATTCGGTTATTTCTAAAAAAAACAGACCATATGAATCACTTCTGGCATTACTTCTTTCATATTCTTAGCGACGTAGACCGTGTGAAACACTTTTATTATATTTCCCTTTTAGCTCCAATGATACTAGACCATATGGAACACTTCTGTTAAATTTTTCTTTCAGCTCTAGAAGTCTAGGCTATATGAAACACTTTTTTACGTTTCCCTCCCAGTTTAGAACTGATCAGACCATTTGAAGCACGTATTTTATGTGCATTTAATATGTGAATTTTTCAAACCAACGAAAAATCTTTGTTTACCATCTAACCACAGAGTTCGTATCACATTAAACACACAATTATATTTTACATCTAGCTCTAAGTAGTCCACACTTAAAACACTTCTATTATTTCTCATCTCTATTCTCAAGAAGCAAAAAACCACATTAATGCTTCTAATATAATAAAAAACTAATGTTATGTGTCTTTTTTCTTTACATTAGCTTGTCACTGCTATAGCGATAATGATGGATATCTTCTAAAATAATCACATCTGTGTGTTTGTAGCTATTGTTACTACTGTTAATCAAATGATACATGTGGTATTCGATTTTAACTTAGCATCAGAGTTGAATAAATCATTAATATACCACATCAATTGTGTTTATATTAAAGTTCATATCATACACAGACTAGACAATTTCTACACTCAGTAATTTTAAACCGTAGTAAACGTATTTGTACCTAATGTAGAGATTAGTGTAATATTAGATGATTTTACAACCAACATTACTGAAGTGAAACAGTTCGGACATAGGTGGTGATAATCAGCCATTTTCAAACAAAGTAATTTTGAAGCTGTTAACATTAATCGGGATATGAAATTTATCTGCTCATACTGTGTAATAAATCCTAAATAAGGACAGGCAAAATAAAATTTATTAAAAACTTAATTGTCTTCAAACCATTTAAGTCAATGTTAAAGAGTGTTACTAATAAAGCTTCTCGTGACGCTAAATGCCATCGTTTGTTAGCCTAAATAGTGTTTTATTCTTGTTGCTTTACCAAGTAAGTATTATAAGATTTAATTATGGATTACTTTCAGTAGATTAATATAAATACTATGTTTATCTTTTACATAATTCATTCAGATTCTGAGTATTTATAACATAGGTATTAGAGACGGAATGAAACATTTCTGCTCTAGCCCATTAAATAAAGTTTTTCAAAACATTTATCATAAAATATCACATAAAAGTATTATGTGTATGTGTATTTGCATACACACATAATATTACTATATGTATACATATATACATAATATATATATAATATACACATATATATGTTAGTGCCAACTGTTCCTTGATATACGCTTAATGGAAAAAAAAATGTCACTCCTCTTGCATAACAGCTACAAATGATGTAATATTTTGGAGTATGTCCCTCAGTCTGACTAAGACATATTCATGTTTGTGTGCTATGGAATGGCGGAGGATGTATAGTCTTTCTATATATAAAGTCAAGAATAAAGCAGAGAAGCATTGTCCATTATGTTAAACTGAAATAAGGTTCATTTTACCATCATCAGTGAATGGCCTCCAAACCAGCTAAAACATGCTATATCGTAAAATTATACCATTGATTTTAACGTTTCGAAATCCATAAACTTACGAAAAATGTTTGGCTTCCATGAAACTCAGTAATGGCTATTCAAGAGAGCCGTCGAGTACTAAAGTTCATCATTCAACCTGATCTTAATTGTTCTTAATTCCAAGATACGACATTGTGTTAATCATAACTGTGATAAATGGTTTATTAGCTGAAGTCAAGTGTTACAACTCAGCTAACATGCCGACTTGTATTTCTGACTATAATTAGTGTCTTGGATAATGGATTTAATGTTCGAGTATGTTTTAAAGTTTAGACGTACAATACTGTGCAAAACTGTTAAGACAAAGTCAAAAACTAGGTTTCAGGTTACTTTCAAAGAACAATGAAAGGTAAATTACAAGTGATATTAATATTTTATTTATATTTTGTACAACAGAAACTCAGTGAAAGTGGTTGAGCTCAGCAAATAGTTAATATTTTGTGAGCACTCCTTTTATTTTAATAACTACAGGCAGTCTTTCGAGTATTGCTACAGTATATTAAATCAAATTGTTCTTTGGGATTTTACTTCAAATGTCTCTAATACACTCTCATAAAGTTTCTCTGAAAGTAACTTTTGATTTGTCAAGTTTTTGATCTATCAATTCCTAGATTTGCTCAGTTGGGTTGAGATCGGAGTTCTGTGTGGCCCATTGCATCATTTTAATGACTCCAGCAATGTCTTTCTCAGCACAGTATTTTTTGCATAGTTTGGATAAGTGTTTGGGGACGTTATCTTCTTGGTAATAGAATCCAACAATATGCAAACTACTGGGCATACCATAATGGATCATTATCTGAAGGTGCTTGCGCTGGTTGCCCCGGAATGGCCAGGTGGTTAAGGTGCTCGACTAGCAATCTGATGGTCGCAGGTTTGAATCCCTGTCACACCAAACATACTCACTCTTTCAGTCGCGGGGGCGCTATAATGTGCGGTCAATCCCACTATTTGTTCGTAAAATAGAATCTCAAGAGTTAGTGGTGGGTAGTGATGACTGGCTTCTTCCCCTCTAATTTTACAATGCTAAATTATGGACGGCTAGCGCGGATAGTCCTCATGTAATTTTGCTCGAAATTAGAAAACAAACAAACTTGTCCTGGTCCGTTATTCCATATATTTTGGAAGTATCTTCTGTCACTTCAACAAAAAATTCCTAAAACTCATCACTTTGCCTCCATCATGTTTCATGGTAGGTGCTATGCATTGAGGTGAGTATCTTTTACCTTTCTTCCGCCGGACATACAACCTACATACAATTGCACCATATATTTCCAACTTTGGCTCATCCAACCATAACACCCTTTTCCAATCATCAACAATCCAATTTTTGTATTTCAATAAATTTTCGTCTCTTGACAATATTTGTATATTGAAGTGAGGGTTTTCTTTAAACTGCTTCACGACAATATATTCCATTCTCATTGAGTTTTCTTAACGTTGTAGTTCTGGATACTTTTCAATCAATTTGTACGTGGTCGTTTATCTTTTGCCTGTTCAAAAGACTGCATAAACTGAGATGCTTAACACCAGTATTACTGACTTCAGATGTTTTGCCTCTTCCTTTCCTGTTTACATATTTATCTGTTTTGATCTTCTCGCTATCTAGGGTGTACTTTACAGTGTTTGAGGTGCATTTAGAGTCTGCAGCATTTTGTCAGATAGTCCAACAAACATCACGTAAAGCTTTTATGCAAACTCTCTGCTCTGTTGACAATTCTTTACACTTTTTGGATCGTGGCTTGGCAATAAAACTTAATAAATATTGTTAAACACTGTTTTAAACAAGTTTTTTTGTGTAGTAGTATTAACTTGATTTTTTCTATTATATACTAGTTCCGATATTATATGCTAGTTCCTTGCTAGCTTTTTTCTATATAGTTACAACACTACATGGGTACCATGACAGTTATTTCAGACGCTACCCTTTATCAGTATGCTCATTCAAGTAGAACCCTTATGACATACCCTTGATACCAGTATGTGTGAATTCTAAAGAATGATAAGTATTCTCATCCTATCTTATTTATTTGTCATCAGAGATCAATGAAGCCTAGCTAAGTGTTGAAACTTACATTATGTAATGGCATGGAAGAATTAGCTTCATAAAATAAAAGGAATAACAAAATATTATCTAGTCCTAAAACTTTTACACGATATTGTATGTATGGGATTTTTATAGAAATCAAATTTTGAAAATGAAGTTGCTATTAGGGCATATTTATGCATTATAATGTGAGATATTGATTTTCAACGTCATACTGATAAAATTTAAGTTACATTATTAATTAATTTTTATGGATTTTTAAAATAGGTTTATTTCTGGAACAAAATAACCAACCACCAGTATGCAGTTAAACTGGGTATCTGGAAGTGTAAGTTAATATAGACACATATTCTTGCATATACAGTGCTCAAGACACGATTGTGGTTGCAATAATTTTTCTTCCTTTATCATACCCTGAAACAGCTGTAGGAAATAGGGGTTAATGAGCTTTGTTTGTTACGTGATTAAGACCGTAAAATGACATCACAGGCACGAAAGTGTATATTTACTGACATTTGGTCTAGCTAGAGAAGACTACACAGTAAACGTAACTGTTAAACAAAGAAAAGTTGTTTCTAAGTAAGGAGCAACATAAGAATAGAAGACTACTATATTAAAAATAAGCTAGCATAAGGGAAATACGATAAAATACTTCAGAAAGTCAAGGATATAACTTGGAATCAGTATGGACAAAGCTATTTCAAAAACACAAACGTTTGGCATGACAATTATTCAAGTACGCTGAAGTGATTAGACTGGAAAATGAGATTTTTACTCCCGTAGCCATCATGAATTGCAAAAGTCCTCTTACTGAAGGTGGGAATGTCAAAAAAGTTGGGAAGAAAATTTCAGTATCATCCTACTGGTTCTGATCCACCCAAACATTATTTGCTCCTAAATGTCTCAGTCATAAAGCCATCCATTTTGAAGGTTCAGCATTGAGAATAAAAACAAGCTAATAGAGTAATAGGTGGCTAACACTTCTGAAAGTTGAGAGACAGAAACTGTAGTCTCCATCTGTAATTAAAGAGCAGCGAGGGAAAATGAAAAGTATGCAAAAGCATATGCATACTTAATCACACCAGAAAGCTAACTACCAAGATACTTTTGAAATAAACAAGTCCTAGTGGTGAACTCCTGTTGCTGAATAATGTCCTGTTTGGACTTAAGAATAGGAGTAGTTTTATAAATACCATCTTTACACTTCAAGAACTGTGTGTTAAAACAACCGAGTTCAACTAAGACCTAAACTTGGTAAGTATTAATAAAGAAAGGGAAGGTGTAGAAGAGATACAGTATCAAGGAAAATTGGAGCCTTAAACACTCACAGTACGTGTGGAATCAGAATAACTAAAGAAGCTATTCCACTCCAAAGTAAAACAAAGGACTTCTTTTTGCAAATGATAATAATTTCTACAATAAAGAAATCTGAAGACCAAAGAAAGACACAAATAGCCTTAATAAGTCTGTGAGGCAACAACTATTTTAAACTGAACAACAGATACAATTATCTTTATCATGAAAGTTGGACAGGTGGATTGCGGATACAAACAAAGCAAACAACGTTAGATATCAGTTGATTCCACTCTTAATACATCCGCCAATATCAGAGGACACTAAATGCAAACTTGTAATTGTAATGTTCATGTTAACTTTTTTTGCCAATACTAAATATAGATTACGAAATGAACAAAAGACAACATATGCGAATGGAGATGTTAGTGCAGAGCTGTAAAACACTAAACAAAATGCGAAGGGGCGAAACCAAAAACCAAGTCAGACACGTGATTAGAGTGAAACCAGTTCTACCATATGTGAAAAACGAAAACATCTGATTGACTACCTAACACACATGGCCACCAGTCAATCAACAATAAGATCCTACTTTTAGGAAATAGAGGACTCTAGAGACCAAGGAAATTATAGATAGATGAAGTATACACATGACATCACTCTCTCTGATTCATCTTACTCGGGAAATAATGTAATATCTTCCTTCGCTTACAAGAAGCATAAGTAACGGATAAAATAAACGAGCTCACTCACACTACATATTGTATTATGGTAACAGGTAAAAACTAGGTGTTAGAGACAATAGCTCACGTCGCATGAAAAAAACAACTTACTTTTTGGAGAAAAAGAAGACTTTTAAAAAAGGGAATACCACGTAAAAATTTCACTATTTTTTTCACACACTATCTAACAAACATCAGGCAAAGCAACAGTCGTGAAGTAATCAATTACAAAATAGTAAACTGAAGAACTGTTACTTATAATGATATATATGTAGAACTTCTGTTGCAGTCAACAATTCAAACCAAATGGACAAAAAATAACTTTAGGATCCACAAATTACCAACCAGTAGCACAGTGGCAAGTTTGTGGACTTATAACGTTAGAAACATGGTTTCGATACCTGTGGTGGGTACAGCACAAGTGACCAACTGTTAGCCCTTTGAAACGAAGAAATTTAAAATTTCGTTGTTTCGTTTAATCATGGCAGTGTTATTTTGGAAACGGAATCCTTCATTTTTCATTTGTCAATTGACGTTAAAACACGTGTTACATGGAGGTAAATATTATAGTTTAATGTATTAAAATTTTGAACTAAAGAATTATTTTTATGAAAATATTCTTGTCTGATACCACATTTTAACATCATGTAATAAAAATTTACTGGAAATAATGTAATTGACAAGGGACAGTATAAGCCCAGATATTACACTCTTAAATATGCTTTGCAAGGCCATCAGATAAAAGAAATGACCCCAAGTAATGATATAAGTATCTTTCTGACAGAAGCTATTCAGCATTTTCCAGTGCCAGATCTGCATTTTTATGGGTTGATTCAGAGAGAAAGAGCTTTAAAAATATGACAGCTAGTGGTTCTATCAATAGTAAAAAAAAAACTGTCAAAATTCTGTGTAGATACATGTAATAAATTTAAATAAAATGTCATTTTCCGCAACTTGACAATATATTCTGATTTAACAGTTTTTACCTTAAAATAGAAAGAATAAAAGAAGCTTACCTAACACTTATATTTTTGTATTAATAGATTATATATTTGTTTTTTGAAACGTAGAATGAAAAATAATAAATTCAGGGGACAAACATCAGTACAAAAGTATTGGCTACCATATTCTTTTGTTTTTACAAAGGACTCGATGCATTAAATCTGGCCTGGCATGGTCAGATGGTTAAGGCACTAGGCTCGTAATCTGAGGGTCGCGCCAAACATGCTCGCCCTTTCAGCCGTGGGGGCGTTATAATGTGACGGCCAATCCCACTATTCGTTGGTAAAAGAGTGGTCCAAGAATTGGTGGTGGGTGGTGATGACTAGCTGCCTTCCCTTTAGTCTTACATTGCTAAATGAGGGATGGCTAGCGCAGATAGCCACCGTGTAGCTTTGTGCAAAACTAAAAAAAAAACAAGTATTAAAGAAACTAAAACCTGTCACTTAGTTCTTTTAAAAGTTAAACACAAAAGTAACTGATGAGAATGTTAAGTACATCCCTATGATTGATATAAAAAATCTTAAAATAATATATTGAAAATATTTTTCTCTGTTAACACCAGCAGTTATAAAACTACATAAATGTAAATTTTTCCCACGAACAAAAAAAGAACAACAGACTAGTAAATATAACTCCAACATCACTCTTTAAAATCATCTCCTTGTGGGTCAGTGATAGTTTTACAAACTTATAAAGCTGTAATACTGGGTTCGATTCCCCGTGGAGGACATAGCAGATGGCCCAATACAGGTTTTATCTGAAACAATAAAATAAATAGTCTTTTGCTTCACCATGAGAAGAGAATAACCAGCCAAAGAAAAACCGAAGAAGCTTAGATCCATGAATTAGTAGAATTTGAATAACAGAATTTCTCATTTCTGCAAATGTATTTAGAAACATTACGATAAAAATAATGTAATATACTTAGAATTAGGAAGGTGGGTCTATACTTTATTGAACGTTGTAGAACAAATATGGCTTTTACGGCAAAATTTAGCTGAATATTGTTGATTGTTCATTTATATATCATTTTAAAATATGAGCCTAAGATCAGGTGGTTACTTTTCAGTTTAAACTTACAGTTTCAAAATATTTACTTGCTTTAACAATTGTGTTTATAATGACCATTATAATTATATAAATATAAAAAAAATATTCAGTGTTTAAGTTCGTTTATTGCATATGGTAGCGAAATCGCAAATGGTTGTATCATTGTGATCAAACACACGGTTAGGGATCATTTTCTCTCGTGAAAGGTTTTTCATATCCTCAAAAGCAAAGTGTTATTTAAAATGCCGCTAAATACCAAACTTAAAGTCTAAACGTAAGTGGAAGACGATGTTTATTAGGCATTGGAGAAAAACAGCAATCGGACAGTGAGTTGAAATTCACCTGAAGAAGACCAAACAGTGAGTTAGGAGTAAACTGTAGAAGATTAGACAATGAAATGAGAGTGAACCGAAGGTCACCAGGCAGTTACTTGACAGTCAATTAAAATACAGCAACAGACAGTGGAATGTTAATCAACCGTAGAAAATTGGCTAGTAGATGAGAGTTAACAGAAAAATATTATTTTTCAGTGTGCTTGTGTGTCAAGTAAATAAAAAATGTATGGCAGGAGAAATGGGTACCACAGATGTGTAACCTTATAAATATATTCGATACGTGAACTAAGACATCCAAATGATATACACTCTTTACTTTCACTCATATTCCTGATAAATGTAGACATAATCTCTTACCTCTAGTAAGTGTACGCATAATCCTTACATCCACTCTTATCCTTAGCAAGTGTACACATAATCCTCACGTTTACACTTATTCTTAGTAAGTGTACACCTAATCCTCACATTCACTCTTATCCCTAGAAAGTGTACACTTAATCCTCACATTCACTCATTTTCTTCGTTACAGTATTTAATATCTACCATAAAAAACAGTATCCGAGAGTGCATGAGAAGTCTACACACTCTTTATTCAAATAAACTTTTATTAAAAACTGGTATTAATAGCTACAGCTTAGCAGAAATATATTGTAATCAGTAACCCAAAAAATGCAACTTAAGAGGGATTATAGGCTCAGAAGATCTAAATTACTTCAGAATAAATACATACAAAATATATAATATTGTGCTTTATCACAGTTTTGACATAAAAGTCTTACCATCTAGAATGCATTCTTCTTTACAAAACTGAAAAGGAAGAGCAGGTATAAGCATGCACTAAAATGAAAGAAATACGTCAACGATATACCTGTATTTTCTGACGAAATTATTGTTATTCAGATTGGAATCAGGAAAAGTGTTTGAGAATTGTAGCTTTAGAAACCATTTTGAGTAATAATTAAGAAATAACTTGGAAGAACATTGAATAGTATCTTGAAGTTGACCTGAAGAAAAATGAAGCCAGCCACTTGCCAAAGACATCGCGGTTTGTTACACTGTTTTGTTAGCTGATATCAGCTACAGTTTTATCCATTAACAAGAAGTATACGCCTGATGGAATAAAGATTGATGAAAATAAGTTATAGAGTGCAGACAATCCGTTGCTAAACAAACTACAAGAAATAATCTTAAAGTTATGTAATAATACACCTAAAACTAAGTGGCACATTTTCTCACCTAGATGGCAGCACATTTCGCATCACCGTTCACCTGCTTATTTTGCTGGTCGAAATTTAGCTATTAGACATACACATTCCCTAAAGAAGAAGGACCTGCATGGCCAAGCGTCTTAAGGCGTTCGACGAGGGTCGCGGGTTCGAATGCCAGTCGGATTAAACATGCTCGCCCTTTCAGGCGTGGGTACGTTATAAGGTTACGGTCAATTCCACTATTCTTTGGTAAAAGAGTAGCCCAAGAGTTGGCGGTGATTGGTGATGACTAGCTGCCTTCCCTCTAATCTTAAACCCCTAAATTTGGGACGCCTAACGCAGATAGTCCTCGAGTAGCTTTGCGCGAAATTAAAAAACAACAACAACACTAAACAAGAAATTGTCTTTTTTATTTAATATTCTTGAAATATGATATATGCTTTTTAATAACGCAAAGTTTGAAAAACTACCTCAAAACTATTTGATTATGCTTAAATAATCATAAATAATTGTGTTGCACATCCCACAGAAGTAAACAGTGCTGCAGAAAAATTAAAACAGAAAAACAAAAACCACTTTTTGTCATGAAAATGTTTGCTTATAAAAATTAAGTTTCTTGAAATGCTTAAAAATAGAATACTTCATACATTCTACAATCAAACGTGATTATTTTGAATATATTTGCATAAGTTAATTAAACTATCTCATTAAACAAATATAACAGTTAAAAATGTTATCAATAGTAATTTTAATCTTGATGCCTCATCGCGTACTATTTTGGAAACAAAAAATACCGATCTCAATTCATATCAAGTGTTTGTTTCTACGCTAACCCAGTAAAGACGCACAGAATTATTGTTTTAGCATTCTCATTTTTCGTCTTTGTAAAAACGTACAACATTTTTAAGTAAGTACAATCTTTTGCTATTACTCTAACCCAAGTTTTTTATTAAGATAAAAATGTACTTTACATGTGTTAACTGGATCATTAATGGAATTATTCAAATAAATTTTACTAATAAGTTTTGCATATTCAATTTCTTTCTCTTCCTTTTAGTTCAAAAATTGTACAAGCTGTTATATTTAGAAGTCTGTGTGTTATGTTTTTAATTTGCGAAAAACAACATATTAAAAAAATACCAATTTTAAAGTAAAAAAAGACTTTAAACATATGAGAAACTGTCTACATGAACCATAAATTTAATACTAAATTTCATTTTATCTTTGATATGAAGCAATAAAAATCTTATTAGCTTATTAATGATCAAATTAGTTTTCATTTGAGATTACTCTTCTTATCAAAAATTTGTCAATATATCCATTTGTGTGGGCAGACAGTAAAATGCTGAATATAAATCAGGTAGTGTTTATTTATATTTTGTGATGTTGATTTCATCTGGTGAAAAACAATATTTTTCCTATTGAAGAAATAGAAATAATCAAATTTCATACTTTAAAATAGACTGAACGAAAAATGCAAAAGGATTAAAAACATAAATATAAGCAGGAGATTACAATATGATAACATGACCATAATTATTCAGTTTTAATTTTTAAATGTTTCTGCTAACTTGAAAAAAAAATCTATATACGTATATTAAAAGCTGTTGGAATAAGCAATCAAAATTTACGTTTTATAATTTCAATAATTGGATGTTTGTTTAAAATTTTATCAAACTTTTCAGTCTTCAGCACCTAAATGACTGTCATAAAAAATAATGTTTATTATAGATGTTGGTTTATTCTACGAATATTTTATTATTGTTTAGATCTTTTCTATAAGAAAATTAGAAGTTGTGTTTGAAACTCATTGATGTCAAGAATATAGCGAGCAGACAAGTTAGTAATAAATATATAAATAGTATGAGATGAACGGGAAACAGCAGACTGGTCAAAGACAATAGTACAAAAAGAGTAAAGTTATCAATTAAAGATTTTTAAATTAAGACTGTTTTGACTGTAAATTTCAAATTATGCTCAGCAATTTTAGACGTAAAAAATACTAGATTGTCTTTGTTTATAGTCTAAATTTTAAACAGAAGAGAAACAACACTAAACGTTTTTACGCATATCAATTTTCTTATTCAAGATTTCTATTTAAAATAACATGAAAACAATTAATAAAAGCTTTCTTTGTAACCAATAAAGTTTGAAAATAAAACATTGTAGTACTAGTACAGTTTATTTTTCACGTATGTTACAAAGTAATGAAAGAATGAAACGTCGAAATATATAGTAAAGAGCCTAACTTTCTTTTGTACCAGACAAAACTGAACCAGTTATTAATTCTCAGTGCCAAGAAATATATCAAATCACAAGCTTCTAGATTCAATACTGCTCAAAGTTTAAAGTGTAATTAAACAACTATTTGAATAGTTATTTCATAGAGACCACTCAACTGTATATTTAAGTTAAAAGAAAACCCTCAAAAACCTGCTATTTTTTCTAAGTTTCATATTATATTGGATTTTTTTAAATAGGTTATTAATGAGAAACAAAATGGTGTTGTATGGGATTGCATGTGCATAAAGGAATCCAAGTACAAAATTTCAATGTGGATATAATATTGTGTTATTTCTCAATTGCTTATATTGTAAAAGCACATAAAATGGCCATTATTCCCTTCAAACTTTGCTTTTGTTACCTAGTTAATGAAATTTAGAACTTAACCTAAAAGCTGGCAAATTTGCACATTTTGATTTACATTAGGTCTGAATAAAACAACATATGAATCAAGATTTACATGTATTTACACTAAAGTTATAAAAAATGAAAAAAAAATGTTTAGAAGTGAGCAGTTCTTCGAGATTTACGACTGTAATGTAAATCACTTTCACATATTAGCCCCGAAATATAGTCACTCATCATGTTTTCGTTATACTCTCCTTATTAGCGGCGTTCAAAGTCCAGTATATCTTTGTGGAAGCGCTCGCCTTGTTCCTCTGAGTATATTTTCATGCTCTCCTTGAATTTATCAAGATGAGCGTCAAGGATTTGAACTTTCAGGGATATCCTGCATCCTTTGTAGTTCTTCATAAGGCCGAAAATTATTTTTCCTTCCTACTGAGTTTTTTTGTGGTTTTCTGTAGACTCCAGGACCTTTTTTATTTGTAGGTCAACGAAGACACCAGTTTTGACTTTTGCATCAGACAGTTTCGGGAAGAAGTCTCGAAGGTACTTGAAGGCTGCAGACTCCTTATCAAGAACTGTGAAAATTGGTTTCATAAGACCCAATTATATGAGAAATGGTAGGAACAACACCTTCTGGAGGTTCACTTGTGGCTCACACTTGACATTGTGCCTCCCTCCGTTGTAACCATTGCTTCCTGTTGTAGTGAGCTGCGGTGTCACTGCTGTCTAAAAGGCAAAGATAACAGAGAAACTTAATAGAGCCTCCTTAGAGGCTCATCAGGAATGTCACAATTTTGAAGTCTCCGATAACCTCCCAGTCATACTCATCATACTTCAAGACTTCTAGCAAGATCTTGATGATGCTGTATTCCTCTTTGATGTGTACCCAATGAGCCATGAGAGAGACGGATACTTATTCCTGTTATGAAGCAGTACAGCTTTGAGGCTTCTGGATGAGATGTCAATGAAGAGGCACTACTCGTTCGGGTTACAAGCAATTTCAATTGCCTTGCACAGACCGGATACATTGTGGCAGAAGCAGGGCCCATCTTGACGAGTGAAGAAGCTTGAAAAATGTCGGTGATGCTTCCTCTCATTTGTGGCTTGCACACTTTCATCTAAAAAAATCCCACTCATTCAACCTCGATTATGTTAGACCAAAATCTCTGATCAATTCATTAAGGTCTCAGCATTGAATCTATCTGGAATGTTCTGGAAAATTGATAAATTTAGAAATTTCATTACCCAGGTCACAAAATCACAGTTTTAAAAGAAAAATAGTTATTTTCCATTTACTTTACGCATAAGCAACTGGAAAATAACACTTTCTACCCATGAACAAGAAAAAGCAAAAATTTTGTTACATAGTATTTTCAGACTCGGTAGCTTATGAAAATGCTTAAAAATCAAAAGTTTTATGTCCACATTAGTTTTTCAAGGGTGCTATCTATGCATGAAGGAGAGGCTTTGCACTAACAGAAAAGAAATGAGAATACGTGAAGTTGTTTAAAAGCTAGAAAGCGTCCAAATATATCTTCGGATACAAAATCTTTGCAAAACACTTGTAAATAATAAAGTTTCAGTTGTGATTCCTCTAATCTTTAACGGTTTAGTGAAAGATAATTTGTTTTATTTTGAATTTCGCGCAAAGCTACACGAGGACTATCTGCGCTAGCCGTCCCTAATTTTGCAGTCTAAGACTAGAGGGAAGGCAGGTAGTCATTACCACTCCCCATCCGACTCTTGCGCTATTCTTTTACCGACGAATAGGGGGATTCATCGTGACGCTATAACGTCCCCCGGGATGGCCCATAAAAGATAAAAAGCTATAATAATTTGAATAACAAAATAACCGAACACAATAAGACTGTTTACATATTGAATCTCGTCTTCAGATAAAGAAATTAAAAAAAAAGAATTAATATAAAGCTTCGAGTTCCAAAACTGTTGAGGTTCTCACATATGTTAAGTGTTTAAATAACATAATTTCAATTACAAAATATTTATTTTATTTGTTGTTTACTTGCTAGAGGGCGCAGAACATTTTTTTTAATATAAATCATCCATAAAATAGTTTCACTTGTATCACCAAGAATTTTAAAAAAAATAATTACAAGAAGAATAACACAGATATAGCCAGGTGGCTAAGGGCGTCGTCTCGTAATCTGAGGGCTACGGGTTCGAATCCCTATCACATCAAATATGTTTGCCATTTCAACTGTGGGGGCGTTACAATGTTCGGTCAATCCCACTTTTCATTGGTAAAAGAGTAGCCCAATAGTTAATGGTTGGTGGTAATGAGTAGCTGCCTTTCCACTAATTTTTCCCTGATAACTTACCATCAGCTGGCAGAGAGAACAGCTGCTTCATATAGTGTTGTTGTATAAGTATAATTTAAAACAGTATGTAATAAGCATTAACCATAAAAGGCATATCGTTACAAAACAATAATTGTAGACTGTGTAATTTATAGCTACTGTATTTAGAACGTGATTATCTAAAAGGATATGATTACTATTGCACCCGTTTAAAGGCAGCATTCATGAAGAACAGAGGGATGAATGAATTTCCTCAGCTTGAGGCACTGTACATAATAAAGAATGCTCGCCATTTCAGCCATAGGGCGTTATAATGTTACAATCAATCCCACTATTCGTGAGTAAAAGAACAGCCCAAGAGTTGGCGGGGGGTTTTAATGACTAGCTGCCTTCCCTCTAGCCTTACGCTGTTAAATTAGGGACGATTAGCGCAGATAGCCCTCGTACAGCTTTGCGCTTAATTCCAAAACAAACAAAATAACAAAATATCTGTAGAACATTAAAATCGTTTAGATAAGTTTTAGAGTGCTGGATTTTATAATAAGATACAATAAAATGTAAGGTACTTGAAAATCGCACACTTCCAAATTTTAAGTTGTCAAAATTTTTCTTTTTTGTAAATTTTTTTCAATCTCGCAATTTGTTTATTAAATAATTCCAATTATGGACCAAGATAATGGTTCATAAGATGGTTTGTCCAGAAATTTCACAAAAATTTTTATGGAACATTCAGGCGAAAGAGCAGACTTAATCTTGAAGCAACACCCAAGACCTTCTACCTTAATTGTTAAGTTTGTTAAAATACTGATAATGGCAAAAAATTTGATTTTCTGAGTTATATAAAATTTATTTATTTTTTCATATTATTCTTGTTTCGTATAACATTTAACTGAACTTCACAATTTAAATTAAGTTATTACAAAGTTAGATGGGTTATTGACCTTTAGGGTCATAATAAGTAAAACTAATGAAAGATGGTCAGTATCATTTTCTGTCACAAATGAATGCATTTCTATAAATTAATGTTGATCACATATAACAAATTGGATTGCACGAATTTCACAATCAACACGCCCCACGCTAGTACAGCGGTATGTCTACGGATTTACAACGCCAAAATCAGGGATTCGATTCTCCTCGGTGAGCTCAGCAGATAGCCCGATGTGGCTTTGCTATAAAAAAATCTCAAACACACAATTAATGTCCTTTCGTTGTAATCATTTTTGTCCTCGGAGTAATAAGTAAAACTAATGAAAGATTGTCAGCATCATTTTCCGTCACAAATGAATGCATTTCTGTAAATTAATGTTGATCACATATAACAAATTGGATTGCACGAATTTCACAATCAACACGCCCCACGCTAGTACAGCGGTATGTCTACGGATTTACAACGCCAAAATCAGGGATTCGATTCTCCTCGGTGAGCTCAGCAGATAGCCCGATGTGGCTTTGTTATAAAAAAATCTCAAACACACAATTAACGTCCTTTCGTTGATAATCATTTTTGTCCTCGGAGTAATATTTTCTCTTGTCTCATCAAGTATCTACCTAATAGAGTCCTTAGTTGATTAGTTTACGAACTGTGGGCGTTAAATCAGCTTATCTAACTTTATAACAGTGTTCTATATGTTTGCACGAGTGTAGTCGAGAATTCCAGATAGTTTAACAAAAAAGACTTGCCAAACTTACATTTTGCTTCTTCTTTCCATGAAATACAATACCCTGAAATGATGAACGTAAGGTAACTCATACGTCCTTTTATTGCATTATCCAGTTCAAAGAAGTTAAGCATTGCTCAGTCTTAAAAGCCCAATCTGGTTTCAAATAATCTAACGAATTTAATTATTTCTTTCTCTGAGAAGTGTTTTATCTAAACGCACCCTGTAATAACATACCTAAAGTTTTTCACAGTTGCTTTACAAGTAGAATACGTACAATACATTGTAAAATAAAAGTTCATGTCCCTCCAAGTACAGATAAAGTTGATACAGTTTCGTTTTAATAAATTAAATAATAGTATAATAGAAACAAAAACGCGATTTCGAATTTGTTAGTTACAAATTTGGTGTTTAATTAACTTTTTTAATTCTTAGCGCAAAAAGTGGTTAGTTAAATACTCTTCATATTTAACTATGTTATCCGACATATTAAGTACAGTGGTAAGTCTACGGATTTACAATGCTAAAATCAGGGGTTCGATTTCCCTCGGTGGGCTCAGCAGATAGCCCGATGTGGCTTTGCTATAAGAAGACACACGATACATTAAACTGTAAGTTCCTTTGCTTTTCATGTGTTTAGAAAACATGATTATTTCAAATATTTGACACCTGCGATGGCGAATGACATTGTAGTGGTACGAACGACTCGCTGGTGATATCTTTTTTCACCGACAAAGATGAAACGGTATAAATAACTTCATGTTGATATCCTTTTGATCACTAAGAAAGGAGTAGTATCTTGAAATATCTGACAGCGATATTATCTTAGTCACTAAGGAAAGAGAAATGGTATAAATTACCTGCTGGTGATTTACCAACTTGATACTCTATTGGTCAGTGAGCAAGTAGTGCTGTTAAAATGGACCTGCTAATGATATTCTGCTCGTCACTGAGAAAGAAGTGCTGGTTTAAATTACTTTCCAACTTATAGTGATATTTTATAGATCAATTAGAAAAAATAATTAAATAAACATTTGTTTATATTATGTCGGACACTGCAAAAAATGTGATGGTATAAAGACGTTCTATTATACAGAGAAATTAGCAACACTATGAGCAACTATCTAGTAATATTACCTGGAACATCAAGAAGTTATTCTTGAAAAAAACAAACTTGTTAGACGTATACCATTAACCCTTAAACATAGGGAATATTGTGAGTAGTAGAATCAATTGATGATGAATACTGTTTAAGGGTTAAACACTGAAAAAATGGTATAAATTACTTATGGATAACACCTGAGAGAGAAGTTTTTGTATAAAAAATATTTTAATTACTGAAGAAGGAATATTATAAACAACTTACAGAAGATGAATATTCTGTTGGTCACTATGGAAAGAATAATGGTTTAAACTACTTGCTACTGGTATTGTGATGGCAAACAATATTGTTTAAATGGCTCACTGTATTCTGATGGTCACAGTAGAAGAAGTATTATTTTAAATGACTTTCTGGTGATATTGTGGTGGTCACGACAAAAAAAAAGGAATATTTACCGGCCACTGAGGAAGAAGTAGTGATATAAATAAATAAAACATTTGGTTGTGACACTATTTTTGCCACTAATAAATGAGTAGTGGTGTGAACGATTTATTGAAGACTGCAAAACGAGTAACAGCGTAAGTGACTTGCTGATGGTACCCTGTTTGTCATTGAAGAAAGAGCTGTGATGTGGACGTCTTAACTTAATGGTGATATTATTTTGGTCAATGAGAAAGGAATGATGTAAACAATTTTTAGTTGGCATTATGTCAGACACTGACTCGGTGGACTCAACAAATAGCCCGATGTGGCTTTGCTATAAAAACACACACACATACACACACACTTATATAATTATTTTTGTACTCGTTTACACTTTAAACAAAAAATATTTTCAGAAAATTCAATTTATTTTTTTACGTAAATAACAAATAATAAAAAGTTTATATATTAATAAAGTATATTGATTTCAGTAGCCCTTATTAATTTTAAACTTTTATTTCAAATATTTTTTTCGCCCCCAGTGGCTCAGCGGTATGTCTGCGAACTTACACGCTAAAAGCCGGGTTTCGATACCCGTGGTGGGCAGAGCACAGATAGCCCATTGTGTAGCTTTGTGCTTAATTCTAAACAACCAACCAAATCAAATGTTTTTTACCTGGTGAATTAACACAGAAGTTAATTTAAATATGAAGCTTAGCACTGAACAACAAAGAAATAAACAGTTAACTCGAACCAACCTTACTGTTTATTTCACTTCAGCTACAACATGTGCCTGTGAAAAGCTCAGGCTACACACGATTAACATGAAGATATCATTCGGTTAGAACCAAAGAAATGAGAAATTTTACAGTTATGTTACATATATTTGAATGATTTATAATAATAGAACAGGAAAAAATATGTATTTGAGAGGAAAGCTGAATTTTACTGACAATATACAAATATTTTATATTGTTAAATATATTTAAGTTTCAAACGAAATATTTTTTTACATACTTCATTTAAATAATTTTCATAGTTTAAAAACACTTAGCGATTGTCATATTCACTTCAAGTCATGATAGTTTTACATCAGTCTAATGTTTTTTGTCAACACGGGGAAATTGCAACAACAAACAGTTTTTGTTGGTTGTTTAGTCTAAAGTTAAATAATGGGTTATGCATATTGTGCCCACCACAGGTAGAGAACCCACATTTTAGCGTTATATGCCTTCCGATCTACAGCCAAGCCACTGGAAGACGAGAAATAAATAAATAAATAAAAGAGAGGGAATTGAAAGAAAGAAAACAATATACAATACAGAATAATAACATTTGTCCTTCCAAAACACAATAATGAAATAATATAACTATCTATCGAGGACCGGACTTACAATGAAAGAAACCATGGTGGGCAGAGCACAGATAGCTCATTGTTTAGCTTTTGTGCTTAACTTTAAAACAAAAAACGCACAATCTATTCAGTACTTGGTGTAACATAGTGGTTAGCGTATCCGGACTATGTACCCGAGGGTCTGATGTTCGTAATCTATCAATTTATGTAGCTTTAAGTTAGAGGCCTGGCATGGCCAAGCGCGTAAGGCGTGCGACTCGCAATCCGAGGGTCGCGGGTTCGCGCCCCCATCGCGCTAAACATGCTCGCCCTCCCATCCGTGGGGGCGTATAATATGACGTTCAATCACACTATTCGTTGGTAAAAGAGTAGCCCAAGAGTTGGCGGTGGGTGATGATGACTAGCTGCCTTCCCTCTAGTCTTACACTGCTAAATTAGGGACGGCTGGCACAGATAGCCCTCGAGTAACTTTGTGCGAAATTCAAAACAAACAAACAAAAGCTTTAAGTTATTATTATTCCTTATCAATGCAAATGATACCGAAAAAGAAAATTGAGAAAAATATGTTTAAAAGATGGGAAATTTGCTCTGAATTCTTATTGTGTACGATTACCAGCTTTTGTGTGCTAGCACAAATACGTGAGTCACGATTTTAAAGTTTTATTAGAGTAAACATCTTAAGCAATTTAAATTCGTCTTCCTATCGTCACTATCCTTTCAACATTCAATATCCTTCATTATGGGACTGAAAGTCATAAGTCATGTGGGTAGTTTACGGACAGCACCTGTGTTTTCTTGAAACGTTATATTACTTTCGGTCAAGCACAAATGTACGAAACGTAAATAATATCAAACTTTTGCTACGGAAACTTGCGTTTTTGAGAATTATTAATATAGTTATGGTTGTTTTGAATTAAGCACAAAGCTAGACAATGGGCTATCTGTGCTCTGCTCACCGCGGGTATCGAAACCCGGATTTTAGCGTTGTAAGTCCCTAATCATACCGCTGAGCCACTGGAGGACTATTAACATAGAGGCACACAAATAAAAAACAAAAGAGTAATCTCAGAAGTATGGAGAGGGCGTCGATAATTGAGGGTCAAAGGGTCTCGCTGTAGAGGTATCCTTTGAAGCTGAGAAGTCATAGTTCTAAAAAGCGGCGCCAAAGGGTAGTTATGTCTACATGGTACTACCAGATGTGTTGCTGGAGAAAGATAGTTTAAAACTATATTACTGGGCCTGAAGGTAATTTCAAAATGAGCTACCACATTGTTGTTAGTATCAACATGTGTTAGTAGAAATGCAAAAAAAAAGATGATTTGTGAAGTGGGGCCAATTGTGCAGACATATGTTAGTTACCTTATTTGTCAGCAAGCCATCAGATGGTAAGGTTAGCTGTATGATCATAATTATTAAGTTAGGCCAAGTAGAGTGCCCTCAGGGGCGTCACAGTTATAAAGATGTCTCAAACATGTCTACGTCATGATAAACTTTGTTTTGACTACGCAAGTAAACATTCCAGGAACAAAGGGGTCATACTCTTTGGTATGACCCTTCCTTTATTTCGCAATATAAAATTTACTAAGGTTGCAAACATGTACCGTGTTTCACGGTTTTTCAACTAGAAATGCACTGTTTCCCATTTTTTACCATTCACTTTATTGCTGTGTTACCACACTAAACTTTTGTTTGTTTGTAGTTAAGCACAAAGCTACACGAAGGGATACCTGTGCTCCGTATACCACGTCTCCTGGTGGTACTGCGGTGGTCCTGTTACAGGACGTGACCTATCAACCAGTTCCCATGTTCGTAGTGTCGACTACAAATGCATCAAAGTATTGGTCAAAACACTATATCAGGTATTTAACTTTACAGGTGGCATTATACACAAACACGTGTGTAACGATACATTTGTATTTAAAAAGTGGTTCATCACTCTTTATTCCATGTAGTACAGATACATCAGTTTGTTTATTCATATATACAACTCTAACGTTTAGGCTGTTTGTTGTAGACAAATATTAAAATTTAGGGTATGCCTGAATTTGTAACCGAGTTTATCAACACTAATTAGAAACAGCTAACTTTGTCACCATTCTATAACATAATTCCTGGCATATATTATGAAATTTCTCACACTTTAAACTTTTATGTAGTCTAAGTAAATTTCAAAAATTTGAATTAAATCGATTTGTAGTTTTGAAAATTATTCTAAGCCTACTCACAAGTCTGAACTTGTCGGTAACAGAATTAAGTAGATAGTATTCTATAATTGTAGTCTAACTGAAATGTCCGTCAAATATTTAAAATGTACATTTCGTGTTTCTATGTAAAGTGAAAGAACTATGTTTTTGTCTTTTAAATTCAGTGACGCACAAAAACTAATTAAGACATGGCGAGCATTACATTTATGTAGAAAATATATGGTAATGTTAATAATATAAAGTCACAGTGACAAGAGAGAAGAGATTTGTTCTCTAATTTTTGAGACGTCCGTCATACCAAACCTGCTTACCTTCTCAGTCGTGGGGGTGTTATAACGTTACCGTCAGTCCGTACATGTACATATATATATTTGTTTATTTATAAAAAAAAAATCAGACTACTTTCAAAAAATAATGGAAGGTAGATCATAGGCAAAACATTTTATTTCTATTTGTATTTAGTAAAAGTGCTTAAGCTCAGCAAACAGTTAATATTTTGTGAGCACCCTTTTTGTTTCAATAACTGTAGACAGCCTTTCGAGCATCGTTGCAACATATTTAATCAAAGTGTTCTTAGGAATTTTTCTCTAAATGTCTCAATTACACTCCCATAAAGTTTCATAAATAATAACTCTTTTTCTTGTCTAGTTTTTGATCTATCAAATCCCAGATCTGCTTCATTTGGTTGAGATCGAGGATCTGTAGGGGCTCATTCATCTGTCAACAGTTATCTGTAAATGGTAATACCATTCTGTAATGGTATGGAAGAGTTATCCCTATAAATTGGAAACAGTGATAAAATGTTCTCTTGTCCTAACACTTTTGCACCGTTTTGAGTTCGGAAGAAGTGAAACATGTTCACAGTAAATTCTTTACATAGTGATATCATAAACACTGTATGGTTATTTTATTCTTGTCAAAAGTCCATTTACGGGTCTTCAGTTATTTTAGAATTTTAGTTGACAAGCCCACCTATCTTTTTCTATTTCTACAGTACTAAAATTCTGTGAATAATTTACTTACAATCGTGGCACGAGCTGACGCTGTCGTATACTGCTTTTCCAATAATCATTTGGTCTTCTTTCTTCAAAATATTTTTTGTTCCTTTTGTCAAAGTGCACTTAGACTGATTCAATTACTTTATAACAAAGATTTGACGGAATACATTATTATTCTTACTCTAACATATTAAACGTTAGGTCTATCACTTTTACTGCATTTAATTTCACGCCGAACATTTCCTGGGCCATGACTTTATTTTTTTCTGCTATTGTCTTTGTCTGTTTGCTGTTTTCCACTCATCTATATTTATATTTTTATTACTAAATCACCTGTTAATTATATTCTTGACATCAATGCATTGCAACCACAATTTCCAGTAATCGTTTGCTTTTAACTGTTACAATAAAAAAATTAAACAATCATAAGAAATTAATTCTTAACATACACAATTTAATATTTACATTGAACAGTCTTTTATATTATGATGTTAACCTTTCTTTAATATAAATATTCACAATACTTTTTACCATATACAAAGACTTTTTTCAGCTTGCATACAAAGTTTTCATAAATAGTCCACACCAACATTTACAGTTTTTGTCTCTCATTGGGTAGGTTCTTCAGTAGGGATCCTCCTTAACAGGATCCTTTTTTTAATCTTAGCCTTGTGTTGACTGAGGTCTGTATTTTTTAATCTAACTGACATACAGCTACTGATTTTGCATAGTATTTGTTGGCACTAGTGATTTCCTATCACTACTGGTATTATTGATCAATTTGCTAACTTGAGCCAACCATCAGTTGTGAATTGATAAATAATACTCTCTTCATATACTGACCTGATGAGCTCTCCTGATTCTTTCTCCTGGCAGTAGCATCCATAATCCCAATCACTCTTTTCCTACTTCTCACCAGTACTGTTGTTGTACATAACTCTAACTGCTTTATGTTGAGCTTTCTGTTGTTGTTTGATGACAACGGGATTACACTCCTTTGTGATGTGTCCCATTTTATAACAAACATAACATCTCTACTTCCTTCTGTCTATTAACCTCTTGACACCTTTGACAGACTCTTGCTTCTGGTCACTCATCACTGCTTTCGAATTTAAATTGATATTCTTCGACTTGCTATAACATCCATAGGCTTCCATATATTGTTCTGCCAGCTTAATAATCTCGTCTATTTCTTTTGGTGCTCTGTCTTTTAAGAACAATGAGACGTTGTTTGAGCACGTGATAATGAACTGTTCTCTCTGTTTGTCCGTCGAAATTATTTTCGCACTTGACCATGTCAGTTCATCTGATAAAATATCACTGCAGACACACCACAGGATAAAATACAGTTTTTTCACTGTTGAGTTTGACTCCTTTAAATTTCTGAAGAAAACTTTCTTCAGTCAGTTCATAGCATTTCAGTAAAGATATTTTTAATTTGCCATAAACCATGGCATCTTCCGACATCATGCCTGCATATGCTCGTGTGCCTTTTGCTTGTAAGAAGTGGGCTGAGACACTGCACAATAAGTTTTGTTCAGAGAGCGCAATTAAACTTATGGAGGGCTGAGAATATAATTATATACCAGAGAGGTGGTCACGACTCGTACAATACACGTCTTAATAATAATATAATTAATTGATTAAATTGTCTAAAAAGGACACTTAACACCAAGTCATTATATTATTTATAATTAAATTACCCTAAAAAGGACGTTTCACACTAATTATTTAGTTAATCCTAAAAATGGCAGTGAATGCTAATTAATTAGTTAATTAATTGATAATTAAATCATCCTATCATAAAGGAAGAAACGTGTTTCTAGGCAGACATAGCTATTACATGTCTCATCGTGTCGATAATTAATCATTGATTAATTAAATCTATCTTAAGGATGCTTAAAACTAATTCAATGAATGATTTATAATTAATTAATTTATAAATAATATATTTTGAATTCATAAGGTAATTAAATTTTCTGCCCTGAAAGGACGATATAATAATTAAAACTTGCTTTTTTAATTATCAGTCAAGTATTTTTCAGTGGTATGGTATATTATTTAACGTAACATAATCACAATTATATACATTTTCACTAAGAATGCAATACTTTACTATATGTTTAGATCATCTTAATATAAGCAATATTATATAATACTTAAAACATATATCTTTACAGATTTGACCTTGTACAACAATTTACATCGTCAATAAAACATTTATTACACAATGGAACTTTTACTAATTTGACTTTATGCAATAATATATGTTACACATGTTACTTTATCTCATGTTTGTAAAAGGGAGAGTTCTATAAAAGACATTACATTTCATTATTATTAATTAGTCCTACAAGGACAGTACAATAATTAAAACTTAATCAAGTGATTAAAATTTTTCAGTACTAAATTATTACGCTTTCAAGAACTATACTTTATTCAATCAATGTATACACTTCATAACTACATAATTAAATCGCCATAAAAGAGTAATATCATACAAAAATTAAAACCTTTACTTTTACTGATTTGACTTTATACAACAGTTTACATCGTCAATAATATGTTTTTTTTATACAATAATACTCTAACTAATTTGGGACAAAATTATTTACACAGTTTACAAAGACAGGCTTTCAGATAATAATCAGTATCATTACCGTAAAATTTTAACAAATATGCTGTGACAGTACAAATTATCAAAGTCTAGATTTCATTATGTTCAAATTCATTATCTGTAATAAAGATAATAAATGACTGGCCTCGTCCATTTCTATATAGCCGTTTCCAATGGCCCGGCATGGCCAAGTTCGTAAGGCGCGCGACTTGTAATCCGAGGGTCGCGGGTTCGCGCCAAATATGCTCGTCCTCCCAGCCGTGGGGGAGTTATAATGTGACGGTCAATCCCACTTTTCGTTGGTAAAAGAGTAGCCCAAGAGTTGGCGGTGGGTGTTGATGACTAGCTGCCTTCCCTCTAGTCTTACACTGCTAAATTAGGGACGGCTAGCACAGATAGCCCTCGAGTAGCTTTATGCGAAATTCCAAAACAAAACAAACAAACAATCACTTCCAAACGCAAACAGAACTTGTGAAAGTATAGAATACATTTATAAATTGTTCATAGCTGCTTCTTTCAGACAATGTTCTTTAGGACGCTTAATGTTTCACAAATCATGCAATAATTCCCCTACACCTTACTGTAATCAGTAAGTAATCAGACTTACTGATTACTAGTATTTAAAACACCACAACTTTCAGATTGTTTATCAAAAACACACATACAACTATCTACACGTCATTTATAAGTTTACAACACCAACAAACCCATATCTGATGTCCACGACAATACGTGACCAAATGTAAAGTTTTGAGATATTCACGTCACCAACATACACACATATTATCAGGCTACTATTTAAAATACCAGAACTTTCAGAGTGTCTAAAGTAAGACACTTATAGCGCATTGCACGCATACAATCTAAAAACAGAAGTTTAAGAATCACAAAGGTCAGACACAATCAGTCTGAATAATGACTTCAAGACACATACAGTGTACAACTGTGACTTAATCATTCGATGACCTTTGCTCGTTAGTCACATTGAAAAGATAATTTAAATGTTCTTTCCTACGTCTTTCAGAAATGTGTGTATATATAAACTGAGTTGTTTTTTAAATATACATAAAAGAACCTCACTGGTATTCTTTGATTATTTTACTTCATAGATAAATTACAAAATAGTATTCTGTGATTACATATGAAACATATGACAAAAAATGATCATTGTTTGGGTCCATTATTCCACTTAAATGTGTGACATTTATATTTACTAAAACTTTTATCATAATAATATTCAACCACAACACATTGTACGTATTTTCCAATGGTCTAAGGAAAATAAAAGTAATTTATAATACAATGTCTAAAATATATGCTTTGCTTCACAAAACTGTTAGTATGTAGTGACGCATATCGGTTAAATACAAATTTTGAATTTAGTTAAACTTTACATTTTTGAAATGCAATTATCAAATATGAAAAATTGTCACTACCTATGTAAGTATATTACATAGTCATAAAAAACACTGTTTTTTTTTCTTAATATTTGACTGGCTAGCCTACAATTATAGTATACTGTGCACGACATACAAATGGTCTGACTGTATTAGTAAGCTTAGAGCAAAAGATTGATTCTACTTATATATGTAAGATTTCGTTATACACCATTATACCATTTGTTGAAACAGTGTTATACATGCCCCTCAGTGGCTCAGCGGTATATATGGCGGACTTACGCGCTAAAATCCGGTTTTCGATACCCGTGGTAGGCAGAGCAGAGATAGCCCATTGTGTAGCTTTGTGCTTAGTTCAAAACAACAACAACAATGTTGCTATATAAATAACGATTATTTCAAATAATTGACAATGGTCAGTTTTGACTTATTTTGCAGCGGTGACAGATTTATTTTAAATCATAGACAGAACAAAGGTTTTAATTGGATAAACATTTCCATCAGTGTTTATTACAATTACACATGGAACATACTAATTGTCTGAAATATCTTGAAGAATACTAACTTCCATATTATTATAAAAAATATACTCTTTTACTTTTGTTTCATTTGTCTAGGGTCTGGCACGTCCAGGTGGTTAAGGCGCTCGAATTACAACACTATGAAATACATTTTTTTCCTTTTTCTTGTTTCAGGACATAAAGTGTTATTTCTTAATTACTTACGCCTAATGTTTATGGAAAATACCTATTTTCTCTTTAAATTTTGCTTTTATGACCCGTGTAATGAAATATTTAAATTTATCCGTTTTCCAGAACATTCCAGGTAGATTCAATGCTGAGTAGCTGATAGAGAATTTTCTCAAACTTACAATAACTTTCAAAAACTTTCTAGAATGTTTCAGAACTTACGAGAATTTTCTAGAGCCTTTTAGAATTTTCCAAAACTTTCCATAGTAATATATGTACAAGAGCTCACCACTTCAGTTTAGTTCCAGCTGCCTAAGTGAACTCATAGACCTATTTGATTTTATCAGAGATGGCATCAAGAAGCTGCAAACATTCTCCAGACGCATTCTGCTATGTATGTGGCCAATTTGTCAAGACAAGAGCGAAAAAGTACTCTGTGACAGCATCTGCTGAAATGTGTGAAGCCTACAAGGCACATTTCAGCATACTTGTCGGGGATTAAGACAAACCCTAAGCACTTCATTTTACCTGCAACCACTGCAAACAAAACACTATAGAAGGTAAGACGGATACTTTTTGCTTGCTTTAATAGTGAGATTTTATATTATACAAATTCTAGACCTTTTAAAATTTAAATATCTTTTAATTATTTTTGTGTTTTTTTCAATTTCCAATAGTATAGAAAAAATATTATATACAAAATATTTTTCATGGAACTCTTACACATTAGTTGTGGATGAAATAAATTTCTTCTTCAATTTTATTTTGCTCTTTTGCAGGATGGTACAGAAGGGAAAAGAAAGCCATGATGTTCGCTATTCCAAGAATTTGGCGTAAACACTCTGATCTCTCAAGCAATTGCTACTTCTGCATGGTGGACCCTTTCAAACGTCGGGCTAGCAAGAAAGCATCTGCTGTCATGTATTCCGAACCTTGCATCACCTAGAGAGAAAGCAGCCATCCTCAGAAGGGAGCAGCAAATTAGAAGAGGAAGTAGACGTTGAAGTTTCAGTTTACAATTTCAGGGTCGCAGCTGGTGAGAGAAACTCATACTACTACAGTCAGAGACCTCAATGACTTGATCAGAGCCTTGGTCTAACAAAGTCGAATGGCGAGACTATATTTAGGGGTTGATACGTCTAAGTGATTTACATTACAGTCGCAAATCTCGAAAACCTACTCACTTTTAAATATGTTTGTTCATTTTCATATGATTTTAGTATAAATACATGCACATCTTGTTTCATATGTTGTTTTATTCAAATCTTTTGTAAATGAAAATGTGTAAATTTGCCCGTTTTTACATAGAAAATAGGTTAATTTTTAAATTTCATTATCCAGGTCACAAAAGCAACGTTTGAAAGGAGTGTGTGTTTTTTTTCTTATAACAAAGCCATCTCGGGCTATCTGCTGAACTCACCGAGGGGAATCGAACCCCTGATTTTAGGGTTGTAAATCCGTGGACATACCGCTGTACTAGCGGAGGTCAGTTTGAAAGGAATAACGGCCATTTTCTGTACTTTTACAATATAAGAGATTAAAGAATCACGCATACTATCCAGGAAAAAAATTTGTGTTGCACAGTGTAATCTGAGGGTCGCGGGTTTGAATCCCAGTCACACCAAACATGCTCGTCCTTTCAGCTGTGAGGGTATTATAAAGTTATAGCCAATCCCACTATTCATTAGTAAAATATTAGCCTAAGAGTTGGTTGTGGATGGTAATGACTAGCTGTCTCCCCTCTAGCTTTACACTGCTAAATTAGGGACGACTAGAGCACGTGATTCTCGTGTAGCTTTGTGCGAAATTCAAAAACAAACAGACGAATAATCATTTGTCTACTAATTTCATTTTTGCTACAACTGAAATTAATAAACGAATGACTTACTGTTCCTACCAAACGTTCATGAAGCATTGAAACTAGCTCTTAAACACAATTTTCAACATGTGTCAACATTGATCATGTTGTCATTTATGCTGTGGACCAACGATGATGACATCACTGCCTTAATAACTTCATCAGCAGTTAAAAATAATAGGCAGTCACTATTTTATGTGATCGTCACATATTATTCTCTGAAACATTAGTTTACTCATACTTAAAAGAGCAAACTTATCATTTTCTTTATATTATTCAATTTAAATCATACCATACAAATGAAATGCATAAAATGTTGGACCTATCATTTTTTTTTGCATTGAAATTAATTAAATTGTCATAAAATTCAAAGATCTGTTTGAGTTCCGTAATACTTCAGTCAAACTTTGGCACTGTTATATTATTAGGTGGTCATTATAGCAAATATAATGTTATGACTCACTTTATACAGACTTAACACTACCCAGAGAAGGTGACAAATGTCACTTCTAACTTGGTAAAGTCTATTTCACAATACACAACCGAATATGGTAGCTCCATACAATCACCACTCAAAGAATACATTGTTTTTGTGTGTAATAGTTTCTAAATTATTTAACAATAGTTTAATTTTCATTCTATTTCATTTACACTTTAGAAATGTTTAAAACTCATCAGAGCTCTGTGATTTTCTTGTATGAAATTCACTTCTTGTCATTGATTAATATAATATATTTAGTATACATGTAAGTAAAATATCGAACACACACATTGAAACATTTGTTAAGAAAACTTCAAAAAACATTATGATACTATTTACGAAATCTTTTTAGTTTGTAAATAAATGTCAAGCTTGGTATTTTATGATTAAATCGCACGTCATGAATATTATTTTCTAACAAACCTCTATTTCATATAGAAAAGTCATCTTTCATCATAACCTGGTGTAAAATAGCTGTTGGTATGTATTGTGTTATTTTTAATATTTAACAAGCTTGTGAACAAAACTTCAAGATAAACTAATGTGTTGTTTAAGAAAACTCTTAAGTTTATAAAATATTGTCGTAATAACACTTACTGTATATACTTGTTCAACCAGATTACCATAAATGAAACATAAGGAGGAAGTAACGAAATTTTATTTATTTTATAAACTATACAAAACATTTGAAACTAAACTGCGTGTATTTCGTTGTGTTGACATACACATACCATTACTACACAGCGTAAAACAGATTAAGTATCACATATACATATGTTTACCATCTATCATTACATGATGAACTTCGCAACTAAAACAAACTGTAAGATGAACGCTCACAATGTTTTCTACCAATATAGAATTACATATTCTTATTTTTTACGTATTATTACAGAAATCTAAATGTATTTTCGCAGTACCTGGTGGGAAATTACTTTCTCCTTCTAGATTACTGTTTTCTATATTTTTCGTTGAAATACAACACATAAAATTATATAGATAGTTTAACTTCTTGAAGGTGTAATAATTTAGCCAGATATAGAAATATCAGCATCGTCCGTCTTACAATTTGGACAACGTTTATATGAAGGTCAAAGTCCTCAGACAGCATAATAACCTTTGATATTTACAAATAACACAACTGAAATAAGTTTTTATATTAAGGAATAAAAGTTGACAAGCAGAAAAGGGAAACACTTTTACATTAGTTTTATAAACGCTGATATCTCTTGACGGTAAACATGTGTACATATTGTCACTACTGAGTTATTTCTATCGATAAAAATAAAGAAAATCAGATTTCGGGATAAGTACAGTTAATAGACAAATACTGAGATAATCGTAGTTTCTCCTTATACAGGCCTGCATAAAAACTGTGTTCAATTTAAATATACTACGACTTTGTCAAGTCCGAACATATAAATTTATCGTCAATGTTGTATTTAAAGATTTAAATAATAAGTTGATAACTATTTTACTTGTTTAACTTATATACGTTATACATTTCTGGTTGTCTAGAAATGTCATATTTATAGTTTATAACTGTTATAATTTCTGGAAATGTCTGATCAGAAGCTAAATATAATTAATGCTATAACATTAATAACTGCCATAGTATTTTAACAGATACTTTGGTATATTTCCAGCCAACTTTACGAACTAGTGCACGGTTATTAGGTCCTTTATTGGCGAAAAACTCATATTTTCGGACTTAAAATAGTCGTCGAACCGGTCCTCTGTCAATGATAGACTTATGCATTAAGAAAGTCCTTGTATGTCTGGATTGTTCGAAGATCTATACGAGTGGAAAATTCCAACATATCGGGTTTTGCCTACAACAGAAACGCGAGTCACTTAGCTTTCATCAGCAGAAATAACGCTGACAGTACGTCTACCCTTCTACCATCAACTGAATTTCACATTAGAAAATCATTAAACTCTGATTTGTAACTGGTTATTTTCGTACATTTGCTCTGGTAACAGTTTCAAAATCTACATGAAGTAGTATAAGTATTTTGGAATAGTCCAGGAATAAAAACATGACTTTAACGATTCTTTCACGGTTATGATTGTCACATGTAACTTGTAAGTATCGATGCCCGTAGTGGGCAAAGCACAGATAACCTATTCTATAGCTTTATACTTAATTATAAACAAACAAACTAACTAACTAACTAGAGAGCGAGTTTATCAACGCCACTTGAAACAACTAACTCCATCACGACACAAGAATATAATGTAATATTAAATCTCATACATCTCACATATTTATGTAATCTAAGTAATATTTATAAATTAGAAAGGAACCAATCTTTTATATGACAAGTATTCTAAGCCGAGTGACGCAGTCTGACAATTAACTGCTTACACTACGTAATAAATATCAACTAGTTAAACAGCATGTTTGGATTTTAAACATGATAGTTTGTTTGTCCGTTGTGTACGAATGAAAGCCATACTTGTGTTTCTTAATCAGCTTATCAATCAAAACACGATATCATTTATTAATACATTTAAACTTAGATTTGACCTTTCCAACCATTTTTACAAACTGTATTAGTCAATATGTGACTAATGAACAAGGGTCAAAGCACTGGTCACCCTTTGGTCTCTTCTTACGAAGCTCCTTTGTTCTGGATATATATATATATTGTGTGTGTTCAAAATAATAAATATAAATGGATAGAGCCATCGGTTACGAGTGCATTCTTTAAATGTTTAATCATGTGATAAACATCTCCGGACAAATTACTTTGGTGAGTGTTCAATTGGTTTTGTTCATGGAGATGTATTTTGTTTACAAAGTCATATGATTGAACACTTAGATATACGAGGTCTGTTAAAAAAATACGCGGACTGTTTAAATTGCGCGGCTCCAGTTAGTTCCAGGGGAATCGGCTTGGTGTCGCTAGGTTTGCAAAGATCAGCTGATTACGACGCCATTTCCCGATTGCAGATATCTTTATTTGTGTATTAGTTACGCGGTTTTAAGTGAAATGCGATTTTTTCGTTTGGCGGAATTCAGAATGAATGATCTGAAGGAGTAACGACTTGCTGTGAAATTTTGTGTTAAACTTGAAAAATCTGCGATTGAAACTTATGCTATGCTTAGCATGGCTTATGGTGATGTTGCTATGAAGCGTACGGCATGTTTCAAGTGGCATGAACGTTTTAAGGATGGTCGACAGTCAAATGAAGATGATGAGCGTCCTGGACGTCCTTCTACGTCAACTGACGACCCACACGTCGACAAAATCAACATCATGATGCGGGAAAATCGACGTCTGTCTATCAGGGAGCTTGCTGAAGAGTGTAAAATGTCAGTTAGATCTTGTTACGAGATTTTGACCGAAAAATTGAAGATGCACCGGGTTGCTGCGAAATTTGCGCCTCAGAATTCGTGAGTTTTTGATTAAACACTCGATCACTGTTCTTCCCCCCCTACTCACCTGACCTTGCTCCTTGCGATTATTTCTTGTTCCCCAAACTCAAAAGACCCTTGAAAGGAAGAAGATTTGAGACGATTCCCGAGATTAAGGCAAATGCGACGAAGGAGCTGGAGGACATTACAAAAGAAGCTTACCAGGACTGTTTCAACAAGTGGAAACACCGTTGGGATAAGTGTGTGCGTTGGGGAGAAGAGTACTTTAAAGGGGTCCCAGACCCGTAACTTCTAAATAAAGTACATTTTGTTTTATGACGTCAGTCCGCGTACTTTTTGAACAGCCCTCGTATACCCCAGTTGCTATACCACTGGTTCATTGGTATTATCAAAAAAGGCACAATATATTCTAGATGAGCGGTATGTATTTTTTGAAATAATATTATTGGAGCCATTTATCTGTAACATTATTAAAAAAACATTAAGTGATTGATTATTATCCACAAATAAGATACACGTTGCTGCCTCTCAGTGGCACAGCGGTATGTCTGCGAACTCAAACCGCTTAAATCCGGGTTTCGATACCTATTGCGTAAATTTGTGCTTAATTCTAAACTAACCATGCATATGATTATTTTAAATTTGCATATCACGTATTCTTGCGGTTGTAATGCATGCTTATAGATGTGTTCATTGCATTAATAAAAATGTAGTTGTTGTACTCTCCACAGATGGCACTACAAACTAACGTTTGTCGACACAAGTTTATATATGTTCACGGCACGTGTTAACAACAGTTTAATCAATCTGTGCTGTGACAAATCCACGAGGAGGGAAAGCAGATGTGAATGTACTGATTGCAAAGTGACTCTTTGTGTTGACCCCTGCTTCAAAACATTTCACACGAAAGTGAATTATTAAAAGTGTCATGTATTTCAACACCCAAAAATGACTTTCTGTGCATTATTGTATCATGTTTTGTACATACTTCTTCATTTTATGTGCTACTATAAGTTTGGCTTAGTATTTGTTGCTTATTTCCTTTGTTTTAAAAAATTATCAATTTTGCTGAAAAAAAAACCCGGCATAGGAGCTGCCGTAGCAGCTGAAATACTTGGCAGTCAACAAGTCAAACAAATTCACCTAGAAGGTTTTTCATGTTCAGTTAAGTAAAAATATTAGATTAATCTTGGCGATTTTTCATGTGGAATTGGGAAATAAACCAGTTTAATAGAGTTGATGTTTATCTGCTGCCGTTAAATTTTTTTTGTTTTTGAATTTCACACAAAGCAACTTGAGGGCTATCTGTGCTAGCCGTCCCAAATTTAGCAGTGTAAGACTAGAGGGAAGACAGCTAGTCATCATCACCCACTGCCAACTCTTAGGCTACTCTTTTATTAACGAATAGTGGGATTGACCGTAATATTATAACGCCCCCACGGCTGGGAGGGCGAGCATGTTTGGCACGACTCGGGCGCGAACCCGCGACCCTCGGATTACGAAGCACACGCCTTAACGCGCTTGGTCATGCCGGCCCGCTGCTGTTAGGAAAATGTTATTTAATAAACTTTTGATAATGACTTAGTTAAACGACAACTTTATAGAATATAATTTATATGCAGTCTAAGATAAAGATTTAGCTTATGTAACAGACTATCGAGTTACTTTAAGTAAAAGACACATTTTTTGTGTTGCCTCAGAAATAATTTGATGGGAAGAGCCTGATTATCTTATTAATTACACCTCTCACCTGTCTTGTTGATTTTCAATATTCTAGCTATTACAGTTTTTTGTGCATAAAGTTTTTTTAATTTACCAAAATTACCAAGATAATCTTTATTCAATATAAAGTCTGCTCAAGAGTTTTCAGTTACTTACTTGAAAGTGTTTGTTTGTGGTTTCTTTTCACAAAGTCGCATCGGGCTATCTGCTGACTCCAACTAGAGGAATCGAGCCCCTGATTTTAATGTTGTAAATTTGTAGATTAAGGACTACTTGAATTTCACTTATACATTGTATTTAAAGATATATTAAATTTTAACAACTTTATGAGAAATAACCTTTTATTATTAATATCAATGGAAACAACTGTTTCTCAGAGTAACAATAAAAGTATTTCTGTTTCGATTTTCTTTAAGTAAGAGCTTATAATTAGTTTTGTTTGTTTTTTGTCAGATTTATAACCCCCATCCACTAGTTTCTGGAAATATTACCATTAGTTAGTGATTTTTAGAAGCATTGTCCCACTCGTTCTTTTCCAGAAGCTTCACCATTAACTAGTGTTTTATAAAAGTATAGCAATCAGTCGGTGTTTTAGAGATATAAACACCAGTCAGTATTTTCTAGAAAAAATCATCCAATGCTTTCTACAGATAATACCATCACTTAATCTTTCAGTGATTATTTCACAAATGACCAACAAAACCAGTTATGCCCAGTGTTCTATGCATTATACTTCATCTTGGACGAGTTTACGATTTATTGCACTATGTAACAATTTTTTTACTTTTTCTTGTTCCTGGGCAGAAAGTGTTATTTCTCAATTGCTTATTCCTAAAATTAATGGAAAATACCAATTTTTATCTTTAAATTTTGCTTTTATGACCTGTGTAACGCAATATTCAAATTTACCCATTTTACATGACATTCCCAGTAGATTCAGTGCTGAGTAGCTTACAGAAAATTTTCTCGAACTTTCCAATATGTTTCAGAACTTATGATAATTTTCAAGAACCTTTTAGTTCTAGCTGCCTAAGTGAACACACAGACCTATCTGATTTTATCAGAGATGACATCAAGAAGCTGCAAGCATTCTCCAGACGCATTCTGCTATGTATGTGTCCAATATGTCAAGACAAGAACGAAAAAGTACTCTGTGACAGCATCCGCTAAAATGTGTGAAACCTACAAGGCATATTTCAGCATACTTGTCGGGGATCAAGACAAACCCTAAGCACTTCATTTTACCTGCGAACAATGCAAAAAAACAACAACAAAAACTATAGAAAGTAAGACGGGCACTTTTTGCTTGCTTTTATAGTGAGATTTTATATTATACAAATTTTAGACCTTTTAAAATTTAAATATCATTCGGTACACCTGAAAGAGGAATAAAACAGTATCAAGACCTTGCTAGTAGCCTTGAGTATCGCAGGGAGGTTATCGGAGACTTCAAAATGGTGGCATTCCTGATGGGTCTCCAAGGAGGCTTTCCCTGTTATCTTTGCCTTTACGACAGCAGGGACACCTCAGCTCACTACAACAGGAAGCATTGGCCACAACGGACCAAGTTCTCTGTGGGGAGGCACAATGTCAAGTACGAGCCACTAATGGATCCCCAGAAGGTCTTGTTCCCACCATTGCACATAAAATTACGTATTATGAAACAGTTTGTCACAGTTCTTGATAAGGAGTCTGCAGACTTCAAGTACTTTCGAAACTTCTTCCCTAAGCTATTTGAGGCTAGAGTCAAAGTTGTGTCTTCGTTGAACCACAAATAAAGAAAATCCTGGAGTGCACAGAATTCCACAAGAAGCTCAGTACGAAGTAAAAAATTCTTGAGGCATTTTTTCGCAGTGGTTTGGAGCTTCTTGGGTAATCACAAGGCCGAGAATTATGTGGAACTAGTTGAGACTCTAGTAAAGAACTACGGCAAAATGGGCTGCAGGATGTCCCTGGAAGTCCATATCCTTGTCGCTCATTTTGATAAATTCAAGGAGAACATGGGAGCATACTCAGAGGAGCAAGGCGAGTGCTTTAACCAAGATATGTTGGACTTTCAACGCCACTACCAAGGAGCGTATAACGAAAGCATGATGAGAGACTATATTTGGGAACTGATATGTGAAAGTGATTTACATTACAGTTGCAAATCTCAAAAAACAACTCAATTCTAAACATTTTTGTATAACTTTAGTATAAATACATGTAAATCTTCATTCATATGTTGTTTCATTCAGACCTTATGTAAATTAAAATGTGCAAATTTGCCCGTTTTTACATATAAATTAGGTTAATTTCTAAATTTAATTATCCAGGTCACAAAGACAAAGTTTGAAGAAAATAATTGCCATTTTCTGTACTTTTACAACATAAGCGATTAAGAAATAACAAATACTACCTAGAAACAAAACTTGTGTTACATAGTGTTATATGTTATGTATTACGATTTCAAATAGCCGAAAATTTTAATTTTAATATGAAAGTTAATTAAATTCCGATATATATCAAATTTATGATATTTGCCAACAAGATTGATACACACAATTTTCTTTCATAATACAAGTACATTTTTATATACAAACAACAATACAATTTATAATAATAATTAATGCAAATATTGTTCAATATACAAGATTTTTACAAATATACAAACTTTACTGAGTCTTCTATCTGGTTTAGAACTGAATATTTTTTCGACGATCAAGATTCACGGCAAGTAAATTACTTCTGAGCTGAAATCGTTATACTTCATTTGAGTTAATTAGCTGTCTTTTCTTTGCTGGCCTCACAACCTTACAAGCTGACTTTTTACTGAGAAAGATATCTAATGTCCTCTTTGAAACATTGATGTTCGAAGTCAATTCACTGAGATTGCACGGTTCGTAATGTTCCAAATCTATGAACGTTCCTGATTAAATTTTGCAGTTTTTTGACTAATAATTTTTAATCACAATTATAGTTCCCGAGGTTTATGGTAAACTGACTGTATCTGACCAGTAATAATAACTGCCTCTTGGCGCATTGGTTTTATTTACCAAGCACGCGAAGTTGTCAAACTTTCAACAATGTTCGATAACACACTAGCGTTTTCATAAAACAAATATTATTGGTTCTTATTCTCAAAATTGTTGTTTTGAATTAAGCACAAAGCTACTCAATGGACTATCTGTGCTCTGCCAACCACGACTATCGAAACCCGGTTTTTAGCGTTGTAAGTCTGCAGACATACCGCTGAGCCACTAGAGGGCTGTTCTCAAGAATCTTCTATATATTTTAGAGAGAAGGCGGTACTTGCGCATTACACATGCAACAACATGCGTCATATGCATAAAAACTATTCTGAAAAACGTGGGTATCGAAATAAATGTACAACATTTCAGTCTCCGGGGCACTATAATGTTACGGTCAATCCCACTATTCGTTGGTAAAAGAGTGGTCCAAGAGTTGGCGGTGGGTGGTGATAACTAGCTGGCTTCCCTCTGGTCTTACACTGCTGAATTAAGGACGGCTATCGCAGATAGCCCTTGTATAGCTTTGCGCGAAATTTAAAAACAAACAAACAGTAAATATGTTACACCACTGTCAATTGGAGGTTCTCGAATTGCTAGCTTGGGTGTATATTTATTGACGAGTTGTGACACAAAGAAAAGAAGCTCGATATATAGAACAAGTGTTTAATATTATTTAAAAAGCAACGGTAGAAATAAACAATAAAATATTATGTAACATGATAAACAATGAACTTTAGGGCAAGTGATCGTGTGTGTGACTGATGACAAGAGCTGAAAAAGATTTATTAGCATAACAAAGGGCTTCTGTTATTGTTTCTGTTAGTTAAACTAACTTGGAGAAAGTAGGAAAGAAAGCTAACTGAAAGCATACCCCTTATTACTTTTATGTGTATAATAGAAGCTTATTTGAAATACTTTAAGGTTCAGGTAGTGGTTCCAACACTATTAATAACACTATCGGAAATAAACGCAGCAATAATACCTTAAATCTTGCTCGATTATGGCTTAAAAATAATAACACTGTGAAAAAAGAGATGGCTAAAAAATCTCTAGGATTCTTTAACTTATAGTAACAATGAAATTAAAAATATAAAGGAAATAAGGCAGAAAATGATTTTTTTATCGAATAATCTCTGGAACACAATTGTGAATTGGTTTGGTTTGTTTTAAATTTCGAGCAAAGCTACACGAGGGCTATCTGCGCTAGCGGTACCTAATTTTGTAGTGTAAGACTAGATGGAAGGCAGCTAGTCATCACCAACAACCACTCTTGGGCTACTCTTTTACAAACGAATAGTGGGATTGACCAAATGTTATAACGCTCCCACCGCTGAAATGGCGAGCATGTTTTTTATTGCGAAGGAAATTCGAACCCGCGATCCTCTTATTACGAGTTGAGTACCTTAACCATCTGGCCATGCTGAGCCCACATTTGTGAAGATAAAGGGAAAGGGAAATATTTGTAACAATCATTTAAAATCTTTTAGTGTCTCTGGTGTTATTTAATAATATAAATATACTTTTCAAGTATGCATCTGTGTCAATTACATTCATAAATCCTCATCTTTTTAACACAAGAAAACAGTGACTGGTTATTGTTTAAACAGATGGCTAGTGATCAGTGAAGATTAAGGGTAAATCCATTTAGAATTGTTATTCAATTTGGCGACAAAAATAACCCATTTCCCTAATTAAAAATTTCTTTCTATTCCTGTAAGAAAATCAGACAAGCATGATTTCAATCCCAGTTCACCTTTTAAGGAAGATGAAACTTAATAACACTTTTGAGTGCCTCTGTTTTTGTAATTGCAATATTATAAAAACAACATAATTTTGGAATAGTAGAAACATATTACTTTCCTGTACTATAGATCTCTATAGGTGTTACCACCAGTTAGTGTTTACGGAAAGTATTACCACCAGTTGGTATTTACTTGGAGTATTACTATCAGTTAGAGTTTACTAAAAGTATTACCATTCAGTTCGTGTTTACGAGAAGTATTACTATCAGTTAGTGTTCTCTAGAGTTACTACCACTACTTTATGTTTCCTAGGGGTATTACCACAAGTTAGTGTTTACTAGAAATATTCATTCCTTTCAGTTCTTTCTAGAGTTACAACCACTACTTTGTGTTTTTTAGGGGTATTACCACAAGTTAGTGTTTACTAGAAGTATTCCCTCCACCAGTTAGTGTTTACGGTAAGTATTACCACCAGTTGGTATTTACTTGGAGTATTACTATCAGTTAGAGTTTACTAAAAGTATTACCATTCAGTTCGTGTTTACGAGAAGTATTACTATCAGTTAGTGTTCTCTAGAGTTACTACCACTACTTTATGTTTCCTAGGGGTATTACCACAAGTTAGTGTTTACTAGAAATATTCATTCCTTTCAGTTCTTTCTAGAGTTACAACCACTACTTTGTGTTTTTTAGGGGTATTACCACAAGTTAGTGTTTACTAGAAGTATTCCCTCCATTCAATGTTTTTTAAAGTTACTCCCACCAGTAGGTGTTTATTGGATGTATTGCCACTAGTTAGTGTTTCCTAGAAGTATTACAGAACTTCCATTCAGTGCTTTCTATAATTATATTCTCTACCTTATGTTTTAGAAGACTATTACCACCAGCCTGTATTTTCTTAGTTTTTTTATTGTGTAAAGTATAACTTAAACATTTTCTACCGTTACAGTACGCAGTAGTTTTCACAGTGTAATAAATTTGTACAATAAATTTTAGTGAGCCAAACATTTTATCCGCCCAGCAGAATATTATAAAAATATTGTATAATCGATTTTTTTGTTTAGGTGTGTGTGTGTGTCTCATAGCAAAGCCACATTAGGCTATCTTTTGTGCCAACCGAGGGGAGTCGAACCCCTCATTTTAGCGGTGTAAATCCATAGAGTTACTGCTGTTCCTGCAAGGTAACTTTTATTTAGATGCTAAATCTGAATATATTTTAATATTAAATGCACACAACAAGTGTTTCTCACAGCATCAAGAGATGCTTCCTCTACAGTGACACATTGGTATGTTTACGGACTAACAACGCTAGAATCCAGGTTTAGATACCCGTGGGGGGTGAAGCACAGATAGTCCATTGTGTAGCTTTGAGCTTAATTACAAACCAACAGAGAAGCATTAAGTGATAGCAAAAATTTCTTAACATTAAATCCAGGAACACAATTTTTGTTCGGTGTGTTATTCTATCTGCAATATATAGTTCACTGCTATTTCAGTGGAAAGTTTACAGTCTTACAACATTAAAATCTGACTTTCGATTCTCCGTAGTAGTTAAATCGCTTATAATCCATTACTCTAAATATGGTGTTGATAAGATACATATGTTTAGCATATCCAGCAAACCAGTCCAATTTCGTATCACCTTAGATATTCATTTTTACTTAGGTCACTAGATATCACAATAAAACATTATCGTAAGTCTCTCAAGAGTGAAATTTTCTTTGACAAAAGCGTTTTAGCATGTGGTAGTAAATATTCATATCACTAAAAAGTTAGTGGTAATAAATGTCAAGTGTCCAACTGCTACGTCGTTAGTTTGGTTTTGGAACTTCTATTTTAAATTTGAGGTGTTTTTTTTCAAAATGCCAAACATCATTTTCTGGTTAAATATTTCTATTTCTAGAAGAAATGTTGAGAGTAAGGAAGGCAACACGAAATGTGTTCTGAATGATGTAAATTAAATTATTATGTTGAGGTTTGGTTTGTTTAGAATTTCGCGCAAAGCTATACGAGGGCTTTCTGCGCTAACCGTCCCTAATTTAGCAGTGTAAGAATAGAGGAAATGTAGCTAGTCATCACAACCCACCGCCAACTCTTGGGCTACTCTTTTACCAGCGAATACTTGGATTGACCGTAACGTTGTAACGCTCCCACGGCTGAAAGGGCAAACATGTTTGGAGTGACGAGGATTCGAATATGCATCCCTTGGATTACGAGTGAAATGCCTTAACCATCTGGCCATGCCGGGCCTATTATGTTTTGACGTGTTTGTATTTTTTTCTACTAATTTCTACATGTCGTTTTTGAAACGACACATCCACACATTTACACATCTATTACTTCCAAAGAGGAGTTGAACTGAGACAATAACAAACTGTATTACACTGTTATCACACATAGTTGGTCATTGATTTTCCACTATTGAAAACTATGGAGAGAATATAGCTTAATTCAGTTATTTCACCATTCAGCGTTTATAAAAAATAGATATCAATTAAAAATCTCACTGTAATTTACCATTTCAATGTTTCTGGTTGCCTTCAACGTGATACTTCCTGATTCGAAGAAAGAAAAACAGTTTAGATCTTTGAAAATTCAAACATAACTATAGTTGTTCTGAAATATTTCAATTGTTTTATATTTTGGGTGAAGTCAAATTCTTTTTCTTTTTTTTTTCAACCCATAATTTCTATGTACTTTCAGCCAGCAAACACACAAAAAATGGTTCAAGTTTCAGCCGTTAGATGGTAGGGCAAGCTCACAAACGTGGATGAAAGCAAACAACAACAGAAAACAAATTATAATGTATAAATAAAAATAAGATTACATGAAGTGAATTTAGTTTATTGCTGTTGTATTGAGCCAACACTATTGCTAGATAGCGCAGGTGCAAAACAACACAGATCTGGGTAAAATCCTATAAAATAACACTGTTGTAATATGAAACAACAAATCCAGGAGAAGTCTTGTAGGTCAAAACTGTTGTTTTGCTGTGAATTAATAAATCGAGGTGACGTCCTATATGACAAGATAGTCGTTGTATAAGAAACCAACAAATGTGAAATACTATAAGACAACGCTATTGTTGTATGAGAAAGTAAAACACTATTGTTGTGCCATGAAACAACAAACCTAGGTAAATTTATGTAAGACAACAATATTCTTGTACGGTGTACCGGCAGAACTAGGCGAAATCCTATAAGACAGCACTGTTGTTGTATAAGAAACCATCAATCTATGTGAAGTCCTGTAAAGACAACACTGCTGTTGTAGCAGATGTAGGTATAGTAAACACTGTGTTGTGCTATGAAACAACAAGTCCAACTGAAGTCGTGTAAGATAACACTCTTGTGAGATCTGTAAATTAAAAGATCTAGGTAGAGTTCTCCAAGATAGCACTGTTCTTTTACGGTGAACCAAGATAATTAACTGAAGTCCTGTAAAGACAATACTGTTATTGAATTGTGAACCAAAGGATTTAGGTGAAGTCCAGATTTTAAAAAAACATACACGTTATATTGTTTTATAAAGCTGACTGGGTAACATTAGAACTAATTGTCAGACTAATACAATACTTTTCCACGTAAACGTAACATTAAAATTAATTGTCAGGTTAAAGCTAAATTTTCTCTGGTGAACAAATAAACGAAAATGCAGAATGTCCCAAAAAATCCATAATAATGTAAATATATAATGATTGTGACGATAACACTATGTAACATAAATTTTGTTACTGGATAGTATACGTTACTTCTTAATTGCTTATGCTATAAAAGTACAAAAAATGGACATTATTCCCTTAATACTTTGCTTTTGTGACCTGGATAATGAAATTTAGAAGTTAACATATTCTCTATGTAAAAACGGGCAAATTTGCACATTTTGATTTACATAAGGTCTGAATAAAACAACAATTGAATCAAAATTTACATGTATTTATACTAAACTTATACAAAAATGTTCAGAAGTGAGTAATTTTTCGAGATTTAGGACTGTAATGTAAATCACTTAGACGTATCAGCCCCTAAATATAGTCTCGGCATTCGACTTTGTTAGACCAAAATATCTGATCAAGTCATTGAGGTCTCTTTGATTGTGGTAGTATGGGTTTCTTTCACCAGCTGCACCTCCAAAATTGTAATCTGAATCCTCAACGCCCACTTTCTCTTCTAATATGCTGCTCTCTTCAAAGGATGGGTGCTTTCTCTTTGGCAGAGTGGGTACAGAGAGCTCAGGGCAGTGTGGTACTGGGGCGATAGATGATGGAAGGTTCGGATACATGGTAGCAGATGCATTCTTGCTAGCCCAACGTCAGGAAGAATCTGTCATGCAGGAATAGCAATTGCTTGAGTGGTCAGTGGGTTCACGCCAAATTCTTGGAATAGCGAACATCATGGCTTTCTTTTCCCTTCTGTACCATCCTGCAAAAGAGCAAAATAAAATTGAAGAAGAAATTTATTTCATCCACAACTAATGTGTAAGAGTTCCATGAAAAATATTTTGTATATAATATTTTTTCTATACTATTGGAAATTGAAAAAAACACAAAAATAATTAAAAGATATTTAAATTTTAAAAGGTCTAGAATTTGTATAATATAAAATCTCACTATTAAAGCAAGCAAAAAGTATCCGTCTTACCTTCTATAGTTTTTTTGGGTTTTTTGCAGTGGTCGCAGGTAAAATGAAGCGTCCCGGGTTTGTCTTAATCTCCGACAAGAATGCTGAAATAGGCCTTGTAGGTTTCACACATTTTAGCGGATGCTGTCACAGAGTACTTTTTTTGCTCTTTTCTTGGCCACATACATAGCAGAATGCGTCTGGAGAATGCTTGCAGCTTCTTGATGCCATCTCTGATAAAATCAGATAGACCTATGTGTTCACTTTGGCAGCTAGAACTAAAAGGTTCTTGAAAATTATCGTAAGTTCTAAAACATTTTAGAAAGTTCTTGAGCATTCTTGTAAGTTCGAGAAAATTCTCTATAAGCTACTCAGCACTGAATCTACCGGGAATGTTATGGAAAATGGGTAAATTTGAAAATTTCGTTACACAGGTCACAAAAGCAAAGTTTGAAGAGAAAAATAAGCCTTTTCCGTTAAAATTAGGCATTAGCAATTTGGAAATAACACTTTCTGCTGATGAATAAGAAAAAGTAAAGATTTTACTACATTGTGTAATTAGTTGTATGTTTTGACTTGTCATACAAGTTTTGTTATCTTCTGAAAAACTAGGGCGTTAACCTAATCTCCAAACACCCATAACATATAGTCAGAATATACAAATAAATTGATTGTTCGTTTCAGCGCAAAATTATTTAATAAGGTATTTGTGATCCCAGGCCAATTGGAAGATAGTGAAATTAAAAGTAATTATTTTCACTTAAAATACTTTTTAAGACATGCATGCCATATGTACGAGAGTATTCAAGTAAAGCGTGTTCGAAGCATGTAACGTACACTTTATTTAAAATAAATTATTAAATAAGATGTGGTATTTTAAAATTTCTTACAATGTTTGTGTTTCTTCGTTTTGCTTTTATTCAGAAAGTTAGCCACTGCCCACTGTAAATGTGACCATAAGTATGTCATATATCTGGCTGTTGCCAATCTTGGACGTCATTATATTCTCGTTGGTGTGCTAATTCTTGGTAACCACTGAGCAGACCTTGTGAGATCACCAATATAGAAAAATTGAGCTGTCGCTGTTCCGTTTGTTTGATTGCATTTCGACCAACTGTGAGGGAAGTGATGAGACTTATCCAGTTAAGCAGATATTAGTTTTACATTTAGACGGCTTAAGTTTGTCTAACAAGCACTCTTCACTTTGTAAATAGATTAAGTGCACCTTAAAGTTAATGTTTACTAATAAATATAATCGAACAACTAAGCACGCCCTCTACATTTCTACACTCAATTACACAACCCCCTTTAAACATGTGGTTAGCTACCGGTCAGTTACCTCTTTCTTTCTTTGTAAACCTGACGATGACCGAAACAGGTCGAAACGTTGTTCGCTACTCTACATAAAAAAACTTTCTCAACCCATACCAGCCGCTTTTAAATATATATTTCTCTACAAGTGGGTCTTCTCGTCATCATGGATTAATGTTTAAGCCAATCATAACTTTTTAGAATATATTCATATATAAAATTACCTGTTTTTTTTATACAGTTAATTATCTGTATTTTGTTCTATTCATCATTTCCTGAAAAAATGTCGATGTTGTATTATATGCTAATTACCTGAATAGATCCTTCCAAAACTTGCTAAATAAATCACAAACTCACTTACAAGAACTTATAAATCTTTATTTATTTCAAGACTTCGCCTAGATACGTTGATTTACTGCACCAGTGTTGCCTTACAGGATTTTACTCAGATATTTTGGTTCGCTGAAGAACAACAGTGCTATCTTGCACAACTTCACCTAGGTCTGTTAGTACACAGACCTCACAACAACAGTGTTGTCTTAAAGTACTTTTCTTAGATCTGTTGGATCACAGCACAACACACGATGTTGTCTTAAAGAACTTCTCTTATATCTGTTGGTTCACAGCACAGCACACGGTGTTGTCTCATCATTCACTTTTTGATCGTCGCCACAATTCATTCATTTAACACCTGAAATTGCAACTTTATTGTGATAAGAATTATCTTTTATAAACAATGGTACTTGTAGTGAATTCTGAGTGAAGCTATAATGAAAAATAAATTTAAAGGGTATTAGTTTAATAAGCAACAAAAACAATGTCTCTTTATCATGTCCAGTAATAGCAAAGAGCAAAACAACATATAGCTATGAACTAGAAACGCGTAATGTTATGTTAATATTTCTTACAAACATGTGCAATGATGAAAAGCTAGAAGCACGTGAACACACGAAAAAAATCACGTTCAAAGAGTCTGTCATATTTTAGTAAGATTAGAAATCAAGAAGCGTGAAGTTAGAAGGGAAAAGTACAGTTTAAACACGGAACGTAGAGGATAACTTACGGCATTTTCACCGAGAGACAGTTACTTCAAACCAACTGAATTCGATCCAGTTGTCACGTTAGAACTCTATAACAAATAAATTTGTTCTCTTGGTAAATATTATTCTTCGTACTTTTCACACGTGCTGCTGGAACTTCCTCATGTATTACAATACTACAGTGCATAGCTAGAAAAAGAGGTCTCAAGAAAACGAGATTCGAACATTGTTAATTCTGTTAAAGTTTACAAGAGCAGTCTGTATCAAAACAACGAATACTTTAAATAGTTACTAACTTTATAAAGTTGTATTATAGGTTTACAAAAGAAATTAATACCAAAAATTAAATAATTTCAGTATTTTTTGATCTTGAAAAGTCTTCATAAGGATACGTAATTGATATGTAATTTATAAGGGTATGTAAATGATATGTAATTAATAAGGGTATGTAAGTGAGAATTACTTTCACAAAAGGGAGGCCAAAAACGTGTTTGACCATTTTGTACGCTGATTGGAATCAGAAGGTCTGAGAAACTACAGCAGGCGCACAAAACTTTTTATGAGAACATAAAATCATGGAAAGTTCAGGTATTTATGAAAGCCAGTATTAAAATTAGGGTTTGATAAAATATTTAAACAGATCTCATCGAGTGCGTTCCAGAAACATATAGTTTTACACATTTTTATGCTACCTATTAAAGATAATAACAAACTAACAAGGGAAGGGCACTTTTTTGTCCACCCATTGTAACTTGTTGCAATAGATAGTTGGCCTTAATAGACAGTTAGTACTATTTTGATTCCAAACTGAATCTCTTGAGACGGTTGTATTCTAAATATCCGACTGGGATTATATTCCTGACCGAATAAATTGACCTAAATAAACTAAAATCTTGTTCCAAACTGTATAACTCTCAGCTACTTCAAACATTAACCTCAGACTTAACAAAGCAAACAGCATCACTCATGTCACTGGTCATTACAAAACGAAGTACAGAAGAGGTCGTTATCTCGAGAGGTCTCTATCTTCACACACCATAGATGACTTTATAGTTATCTTTCCCATGTGAAGACAAAAGTGTTACTCTAGGTCAGTAGTTCTTAACCTTGTTGGAGGTACTGAACCCCGGAAGTTTCGTACTTGCATTCACTGAACCCTTCGTAATTGGAAAAATAAGATATGATTTTTTTTCAAATTCTAAAGATAAGTAGATATTTTATTAGTGCATAAAATGAACCATGCATCAGTTGCACACATTATCACTGTGTTCAAAGAACAAAACCAACAAAATATGAATTTCGCACAAAAACATAACTCAATGAATATTTTCTGCAAATCAACGTGACTTTTGCTGTTGTCTTCCAGAGATAAGTTCAGAAATGCGTGATTTCACCTTAACAAGTGCCACTATAATATCATTTTCGTAACAAAGTTTGTTCTTTTTCTTCGTTTTTATGTCTACCATTTTCGAAGAGGATTGTTTGCAAAGATACGTTGTAACAAACGGTATGAATGTCTCAAGGGCTTTCTTAGAAATAAGGGGGTACGCTACAATTTGATGACACCAAACGTTGAGAGCGTTGTTGTTCTGAAAAGTTGCTGTTAAACCTGGCTCTGATTTCGTCGAGGTATTCATTATTGACATCTGCTGTCACAACACTTAAAGTGAACGGCTGTCTAACCCATGCTGGATATCACTCTCTGGTGGGGAAGAATCCGTCGGGAGACTTTGCGAGCTCATCTAAGTGCATGGAAATTGCTTGCTTCAGTTCCCCGGGTACAGAAATGTCTACAATTTCAAACACATCTTCGATCTTACTTACACAGTCGTCCAGCAGGGGAAAGTTTGCGAAGTTATTCTCTGTTCGTCGTTTCCATAGAGGTAGCTTTTTTGAAAAGCCTTCAGGTTTCCTTCTGCTTCGATGATGTTGACTCCACCGCCCTGCATCTGTTGATTGAGATGATTGAGATCATTGAAGATATTGGCCATGTATTCCAAAATCAGAATAAACTCATATTTTTCGAAGCAATCTGCATGACAATGTTGGTGCTCTTGCAAAAACAGGGTTAATTCCACACGCACGGCAAAAACACGATCAGCACCTTTCCCCGGAATTACCACCAAACGTCAGAATGGTACAGAAGTACATCGAATTCAGAGTCCATTTCATTACACAGCTCTTTGAAGATGTGGTGCTTCAGGGCACTATTTCGCACAAAGTAAACACATTCCACTTGAATTTTTAATACTTCTGCCAGCTTTGAAGACAAGGATTTTGTTGCAAATGCATGCCTGTGCAGAACACAGCGCGTTACAATGATGTATGGTGCAACGGGTTTCACTAGTGCACCAAAACCAGAGTTTTGTCCTGCCAGAGTACAGCGGTATGTTTACGGATTTACAACGCTAAAATCAGGGGTTCGATTCCTCTCGGTAGGTTCGGCAGGTAGCCCGATGTGGCTTTGCTATAAGAAAACACACAAACACATAGTTTCGTCCTACCATGACTGAAGCTCCGTCTGAACAAACTGCAGAAACCCTATCCCATGAAAGGTCGTTGTCTCTGAAGAAGTCATCTACAAGTTTCTTCACGTTGGCTGCCTTAGTTGTTGTTGTAAGAAGCATACAAAATAAAAAATCTTCTTTTATCTCGTCGTTCTTCACATAGCGCACGAATAAAACAAGCTGGCTAAGATTGGAAACGTCGATGGTCTCGTCAAGTTGAAGGCTGAATTTTGCTAGGCTTGAAATCAGATGTGCAACTACTCAAGCCAAGATGGCATTGTCCATGTCATCTATTCTGCTGCTGATGGTGTCATTTGAAAGAGGAATTTGGGATAACTTATTTTCAGCAGCTTTTCCCAGCATGATATTCGCCATTTTCAACGCAGCTGTTTTTTTCGAATTATCTCTTTACCTTGAATTCAGCAAGCGTTGTGTTCTTGTATTTACCATCTCCATGCAGCTTTAGGGAGTGTTCTCTTGGTTTTACCCATGCTAAACTAGAATTGCTCAACTTGGCATTGCAAATCATGCATTGAAAATGCTGACTCCCATCATGTTCCATTATAGACGTGAATCCATATTGTACATATTCGTCCAACCACTTTCTGTTTTTGCTCGACATAATTGGTAAGAAGGGATTGAAGGATTAGGAAAAAATCACAAATGACGCACGATTACTACAGTCACAAGTCGACTACTAAGCGCACGACGTTCCCCGCAGCACAAATATTAAGGCCAAGTGATGTGACGTGATCAGCCGCAGCCAATGGTAGCCAAGTGAAGCATGACGTCACGAATCGTACGAGTTGGGTGAACGATCTTGACCTCCGCTGAACTCCTGAAACTGACTCACTGAACCTCTGGGTTCGATTAAACCCAGGTTAAGAACCACTGCTCTAGGTGAATGACATAATCAAATGTGTAAGTAAAACTAAAGATATTTCTGATCAAAGTTGTGTGAAAACATTTCAAAATAACATTTTTTTTAAATCGATATTAATTTTCAGGTCCCCCAGTGACTCAGCGGAATGTCGCTAAAATCCGGGTTTCGATACCCGTGGTGGGCAGAGAACAGATAGCCCATTGTGTAGCTTTGTGCTTAATTAAAAAAAAATTAATTTTCGGAAAGTAGAAAACACAAGATGTGTTTATATATCACAGCAGTTTTCAACACTGTAATTGTTTGTATTGCTCCGGAAACAAGGAGACTAATTTGATGATCCACGGGTTATACTAAATGACAGTAAAGGCATTTTATGCATTCATACTCTAATTTTATTACACACTAATGACAGTAAAAGTATTTTATGCATTCATACTCTAATTTTGAGTTGTAAATTACTTAAACAATATTGATAATAATTATACTTTACTTACATAATCTAGTTCACACCGTAACTGTTGCTACTCGTACAAAGGATTATATAAGCAACGTTCGATCACTGCTTTACCTGTCGTATTCCACCTTGTCTGATGAACCTTGATGTTAGGCGAAACGCTTTGCCGGTCTTGGATATAATAGATATAGTGTGGTTGATCTATTATTTCGTATTCGTATTTATTGTCATTCATCAAATCTTAGAATTACTTATTTACTAAATAGTTTCAAAAGAAGTTTAAAAAATGTCTCTTACAAACAGTATTCTGATTTATGAATGTACATGTAGCTAAAAATATACGAAGGACATAAAATAAATAATAAATTAGAATTTTAGATTGTTTGTTTGTTTTTGAATTTCGCGTAAAGCTACTCAAGGGCTATCTTCGCTAGCCGTTCCTAATTTAGCAGTGTAAGACTAGAGAAAAGGCAGTGAGTCATCACCAACCCCACCAACTTTTGGGTTACTCTTTTACCAACAAATAGTGGGTCTGGCCGTAACATTATAACGCACCCACGGCTCAGATTACGAGACGAACGCCTTAATCTACCTGGTCATGCCCGGCCAGACTTTTAGACAAAAATCACCTTTTAAAGCTATGGTAGTGACGTTTTAAGCAAACGCTCATTTACAAGCCAGAAACAAATCCATTAAAGAATAGTTTGCTCAAAAGGTCACCAGGTAAACGTCTAATTTATATTCATATATACTTTTTTAAATAATTTATATTTATAAACTGGCAGTGATTCTCTAAACGTGACTGCTGTTTACCAATATCACTGTGTAGCCGATTCAATTCTCATCTAAGTATTGTTTTTAATTCATTTGTATGTTTCAACGATACTGAAGACCAAATAATTACACATGTTCAAATAAAAGTCAAAGGGAGTATGACAGTAAATACCTAAAAAAGAAAGAAAAACGAAGGTTTAAGACTTCAATTAACGCCTACACAGAATGGCTTCAATCAAAACAAGTCCAACCTGTTAGTACAGTTATATCTCTTTACCAAGCGTAGAGAATTAATGAAAAAACACAAAAACATTTATTATAACGAAAGTGAATCTGAATCTCTTACGGATTTATGAACAACATTTTTGTTTTGTTGGATGTTTCCTACCTATACTGAGACTTTCTTCAGGTCGAAGTTAGAAAAATGGATTACTGGATTAATCCAAGATTTACATTCTTAAGTCGTAAAAGCCTTTGCAGCTACATTTTTTTTCGCTACTATGAAGTTGAAAATCGATATTTAGCACAGAGATCAGTATATCATCATCAATGATTTTGTTTTCAGGTAGGAATTCAACACCTGACTTTAAGGTCATTACATGCACATATTTTGTGACATGAACAAACCAGTTTTAATTAAGATAACAAGCATTCATAGAAACTTCGAATAAATAAATCGTTTATTTGACGGCCCAAACTGACTGCATCTAAATATTTTCTTCCACTAAATAAGCACATATCATACTTTGAAATAGCAAGTATCATAAAGCCCAAAGAAAGTACTTTATTTCCGTAGTGGAAGCTCGTTTCCATAAGTTTGCTTCAAAAGAACAAAAATACAATTATTTTCAAAAACGTAAATATATGAAATCCTTACTGCCTTTTACTAGTCTGTTTCTGTTCTCTCACTAACTTCGCTTCTCAGCCGAATTTGTGTGAACAAGCAGATGAACAAACATCAACGAATGCGCATTTCTCTTCTACTATTCGTAAGCATATAAGGTTTCAGTGGGAGAGCGAATTAGAACAGAGGCTTAGTAATTGAAAGATAAATTAAGCATTTAGTACACGGCAGAAACAGAGATTGATTGAGGATGTGTAGACACCTGTAGAAGTAAAGTATATGTATATATATATCATGTAAATTAAAGAACTTCTAAACTTACGTAAGTGACCAAGATGAAGTATATCAAAAGAATGTGAAAACCAAAGGATATAAAGAAGAGAAAGAGAGAAGTAGGATAAATTGTAAACGTAAAGAAACGGTACACAGTAAAATTGTGAGAAAAAAAGACGTGAAAACTAAAAAATAACAAAGGATGGTTATTAGACAGACTAAAGAGAGTTTTGTTTTTACAAAGAGAATACGAGATTAGATATAAGACAATATTAATTAAAGAACAGCTTGTAAGTTGACATAAGTAGGATACGTGAGAGGTAGTTTGTCATCCGTTATTTAGTTTCGAAACTTGAAGATTACGCGGTCTTAAATGTGAGTTAAAGGGCTGAGGTTCCCGGCAATTGTGGATAAAAAATCTCTCTTGTTCTCCATGTGTCGAAAGTTGTTGTTGCTTAATGTTCGAAAATATCTCCAGAATCTGAGGGTTATTTCTAGCACAAAGCTACACAATGCGCTATCTGTGCTCTGCCCACCACGGGTATCGAAACCCGGATTTCAGCGTGTAAGTCCGCAGACATACCGCTGAACCACTGGGGGGCGATGTAAATAGATTAATTTTGCTTCATATTGTTGTTTAAATTAAATACAAAGTTACACAACGGGCAATGCGTGCTTTGTCCACTACGGGTATTGAAATCCTGTTTTATAGCATTGTAAGTCCACAAACATACCGCTGTGCTAGTGGGTGGCATTTGTTTTTTAAGAAACACAATTATTTTTCTAGGAAACTGAAGAAAAATCCAAGATTGTAGCAGTTCTTATGAATTTAGAATTAAAAAGAAAACTTCACTGCCAAACACATACACACCAAAGAACAGTTTATTGTTCATTTACAATCAAACCTCTTCACAATGGGCTATTTGTACTGTGCTCACCAAGGGTATCTGTCGAACCCGATTTTTGTTTGCGATATGAGCCTGTAGATTTACCGTTAAACCACTAGAGGGTGCTCAAGTCCATAGTTGACTATGCTGCATATCTTAATGCATAAGATTAAGTATGTAAGACATGGAGTAGGTAAACAAAACTACTCACTGTTAGATTAGAAACTCTCAGTTAGGAGTTGTTTGTAAGAAAACGGGGGAAAAATTAGTTACAGAAATATTATATTAAGATTTAAAAAAATAAACATTATACATAAACAGCTGCAGAAAATATATGTCAAGGGAAAGCGCTTAAGAACAACCACAATTCACAAAAATATTTACAAAATATCTTATTTTTACACTGTTCCTGTGCGTGCTGGTCCCTTGAAGTACCATCTTTACATGTGTCAGTTGTAATCACCGCCATATGGCTATAACACTCCCACTGGCTGGGGCTGACAAAACCTCCCTGTGTTGAAAGCTACCGCCAACCAACATGACATTTTGCAGCTGCTATGACAGAAACCTTCCTGTCATCACGGTTTGCCGCAGGCTGCTACAGTTTTGTTCGATCATTTCAGTTGAGAAGAACTTATATGTTCACATCGGGAAAAGAACGAGCAATCTAGTTTCGTTTTGTTTTTTTTTAGGCCAGATAACTAGTTATATTTAAATCGAGTTGAATTACATCAATTATGTAGATAAGTCGGCTCGAAAGAAAGCAGTTGTGAACATCAGAGTGAAAGTATAAGTGTGAAATCGTATCTGTCCGTTAGTGTCATGTATTCAGGAAAGAATACTTTTCTTAGAAAACCACATATAAACATTTCCCAGATAATGTGGTATCATTTAACTACAATATATATCAAATCCTTTTCATGAACAGCTGAGGATTTAAGTTTCGTCAATGTTCATCCGCCCAGCTTTACTAGGGACTATTTTTTATCCTTCATTTTAGTGCGATGCTAGACTCCACAGATAGTCGTTATATGCCCATTTTTGTTTTGTGCTTCACAGCTAGTCATCATACAGTCTTTATTCTCTCGATACTACACGTTGCACGTGGTCTTTGTATGGTCTGGATTTGTTTGATATTGCATTTCACTTCTTACTCTCATATGACCTTTATTTATTCGATACTGTACTTCACAGTTCATATGGCCTTTACTTATTTGATACTGCATTTCAAAACTTTCATATGGCCTTTATTTATTCGATACTGTACTTCGCAGTTCATATGGCCTTTATTTGTTTGATACTGCGTTTTATAAATGACTGCCATGTGGCCTTTATTACCTAATGTGAACAACAGTTAGTGAAGCAAACTAAGCGATAGACCTAGCTGTATAACAGAACTACTTCAAACTCTATTTATTCAGGTAAATTAGCGTAAAGGCATAAGTATAAAAAAGTGAAAAACACAACAATAACAAAATGTATTTTTAATTTGAGTTTGTTAAGGTGTACAGGAATAGGTAGGCAGGTAAACAACTGATATAAACAGTTACTGTGGTTAGCTGTCCATCTCTAAGCTACTAAATTGACAATCTATTCATCGCGTGGAATCGAGCTCCGTAGTTTAGCATTTATTTTAAGTGCAGAAAGTTACCACTGGACTACCGAGAGACATTTAAAATGCACATATCAACAAGATTTGAGTCCTGACATTCAGATTGTATAGTTTTTTAGGCTTTTAGTAGTAATTTTTAAAACAGTTTCGAAGTTCAAACGTTCTCGTGTTTAGAAATAATAACAACCGAATCCAGTCGAGGAAACAGCACATTGATTTTATAGGGAAGCAAACATGAAAACTGATATTCCTTGTATCAAACCTACTCTTCTATAATTTTGATTCTAGTTTATCAATATTTTTTAAGATATAATAATAATTTTATTATTAGCTTTTTCAAATATATATCACAGAGATGTCATAACTTTATAGTTACTGTAACTCTCATTGTGTTCTCATACGTCTGTTAAAAGAGAAAGATTACCTTTCTGGGTCGTTTCGTAATATTGATTTCTGATTGGTTCAACTTGATAGAGTGATTTTTGTTGTTGTTGTGGAGTCAAGTGTAGCTAAATTTTGTTTGTTTGTTGAGTTCTTTAGATAGTGTATACAAATTGAACAGGACTTACCTTCAAGGTTTAGAACCTCAGAAGTAATTAATTAAATATTTAATTTTTCTGGGTAAAATATTAGTTTCCAATTTTCTTTAATTTGGTTTACTCTACGTAAGTAATTTCTCAGTTGTAACTTACTACTTATACTATTCTAGCCATTATCTTACCAGTTGGCTGAGCCAGCGAACCTCTTGTTGCTAAAGTGTTTGATCTTATGCTTTTATTCTGTTAAACAACGAATGTTACATAAATTACATTTTTATGTTCGGACGAAATGTGCAACCAACAACTCTGTGTTATATCCTCAAATCAGCCTTATCGTCTATATATTCTTGGTAAAGCAGGCTAAATATGAGCATATATAACCACTCTGTTTTATTAAGCCGGTTCACTGGGGCAAACAATGTCCAGCCGACGAGTGTTGTAAATATGAAAGATACTAAAAAAGATGAAACAAAGGGTGTTAGATTTCATTCATAAAACTTATTCCCATTTTAGTTTATTCAACTGATCTCATAATAATATTTCATCCAAAATATCCTCTACCTTTTCATAATACGCTAGTAGCTTACACGTACGTCATTATTCCTTTGAGCCAGGAACACTATATTATACTGGACATTATAAGTCTGGTCTTTATTAACATTAAACTTTGCCAGACTGGTTTGAAACTAGATGTTATCAGCTTCATCCTGTTTTCGTTGAATTTAGTTAGCCTGGTTTATACTAATAGTGGATGTTATCAAACTGGTATCTATTGTTAATAACCTTTACCACACTTGTTTAACAGTACATGTAATATATCTGTTTCTGTTTTCTTTAAACTCTCGCAGCTTATTTTATACTAACATTGGGCGTTATCAGCTTAGCCCCTGCTAATAATGGACATTATTGGCAATGTCTGTGATAACACCGGGCATTATTAACCTGCTCTAGGCTACCATTGAACTTTATCACCTTGGGTTATCATTAGATTAGATGTCATTGACTGCGCTTTTACTGGAAGATTTGGATACAAGACTGGACATTGCTAAAATGTGGTTTTTTATAATAGTGAATGTTATTAGCCTAGTGTCTGATAACTCTGAACTCTATTAACCTACGTTAACTGGACATTATCAACTTGATTTATTCTGATACCAAATCATACCGGCCTAATTCTCGTAACAATGAAAGTTATTAGCCTCGTCTTCCATATGTGCAGAGATAAAACTAGGTATTTTATGTCTTACCTTTACCGATACACTGTTCTATTTTTATAAAGTTAACAAGATTTGCATCGGCTTAACTAAGATACCTTTTCTACGGATAGAAAGTGATAACTCTTTGTATATTATGCCCTCTGTTCTATTTATAAGTATAGTGTAACTGTTAAACTTGAAGTACTTATGCAGAGGTAAGACATACGCTTCCGAAGGTTAATGTAGTAACAATAAATGAAAAGTGTGAAACACCCTTGTGTATGTCAAATGTATGTAACGTTATGATCAAATGTTCCTAGGTTTCGCACGATTGTGCACTTTATTATATTAATAAACTGTTCTCAAGTTTTAATGATTTCAGATTTCGGATTTCTTGTTTGTTTGTTTTTTTGGAATTTCGCACAAAGCTACTCGAGGGCTATCTGTGCTAGCCGTCCCTAATTTTGCAGTGTAAGACTAGAGGGAAGGCAGCTAGTCATCACCACCCACCGCCAACTCTTGGGCTACTCTTTTACCAACGAATAGTGGGATTGACCGTCACATTATACACCCCCACGGCTGGGAGGGCGAACATGTTTTAGCGCGACGCGGGCGCGAACCCGCGACCCTCGAATTACGAGTGCACGCCTTAACGCGCTCGGCCATGCCGGGCCATTTCGGATTTCATTTACTTAACTTACGTAAATACTTAATTATTACGAGTACAAAGGAAACTGCTTATTTTGTCGGAGAAACGAGCGACGTAACATTTACGTTATCTTCTTCCTGAATAACAACGTACTGTTTCACTGGTGTGAAAAATCTAGTGAATTACAAAAAAAAAAAACTGACAGGAATTAAAGCACGCACACAACGAGGTAACTGTTATATCAAAGTTCACTGACAGCTTGTGATGAAAGTTACGGATTCGGTCTTTCCAGCTTTTTTTTTTTTTTTTTTTTTTGTCAGAAAGAATTGTCATGTGTAGATTTCATCACAAATTCATTTAAACTAGAAATAAGTTCACGCTGCCGAAACTTCAGTGGCGAATAACTGATTAACCACGCGAGAAAAAGGCTCTTATAAAACTTGTACGAAAAAACACGCCAAAGAAAGTGCGCATATTACGACGTGTCGAAGAAACGCTTCAAGTGCACGACACATAGTACCTCAGATCCCAACTTCTGTTGAAACACGGGGTCTCACGAGATTGCGAGCTCTCTACCGGAAAAGCCCAAAACTAGTTCTGTTAGTGTTATTTCCAGGCGGAAAATGAGAGCATTGATATTTGACAAGCAGCTATTCTTTGCTTTCTCAACCGCTCGAGACCGAATGCGGTCGCTTTGATCATCTCCTCAAAACGTGCGTGGCATGTTTTTCTGTGTGTGCTATAAAGTGGAAAAAGCAGGGAAGTTCGTAAATATATATTACCCACAGTTTTTGTGTTTAATATAAAATATTTGATCTTTATTAAATTCACAGTATAACCTATAACTTGTTTATACGAAGATATAGACAGCCACTCAGTTACCAAATAATTCATTCTACAAACAAGGTAATTCTCAGATTATCTAGTCTGGATGATAAAAAGTCCGTGACAGTCTATAAAACTTTGTACAAATGCCATAATTCATGTACTACCTTATTTATTTTTGTTTTACGTCTATCAAATTTTCACCACTTCTCCCTATATAACTTATATAACTTCCAGAACGAGTTTACCTGCATGAACCTACTAACTTTGGTCACTGTTAATCTGTGCTGTGGTAACTTTACATTATCAGCCTGGTGTTTGGTGACACTTTATACTGGACAGGAATCTGTCATTTGCTTCGATAAACGATAGAGATCAAAATGCATCTGTTTCTGTTAAGAAACAATAAATGAATTATTACCAAAGAAAATTATGTCTTGAAGTATTTTACATAACTTCAGCTACATTACTTTAAAATACAAACTTTTTAAAAATTTTATATGCAAATCAGTCAAATATGAATCGTACTTTTGTAATATACAGGTTAATTGCATCCTAATTACAATTTTAATATATGATTACCTTGGAATTTATAGGTCAATTACATCTCAGTTATAATTTTAAGGCATGAATAATTCGGAACACAAAAAGTAAGAAGGCACATTTTTATTACACTTTTAATGTAACATTCACATGAATTATAGATTACTTAAGTTAGGAGATGCTTCTCCTTTTGATCAAACATGCTTGCCCTTTCAGCCGTGGGGTCGTTATAAATGTTACGATCAATCCCACTATTCCTTGGTAAAAGAGTAGTCCAAGAGTTGGCGCTGGGTGGTGATGACTAGCTGCCTTCCATCTAGTCTTACACCCTTAAATTAGGGACGGCTAACACAGATAGCCCTCGAATAGCTTTGTGCGACATTCAAAAATAAAGAACCAAACAAACCTTTTCATCATGAATGAATCTATCGATCTTCTCATTTAAATTCTGTTGCATTAATTTTTTGATAAAATCTAAAATGATTTAGAAAATGGTTAACGTTAAATAGTAGATTTAAATGGGAGATTACAGTTTATCAGACAGTACTACTGTCTCTTGTTCCTGATATCTCGGGTTTAAATCCTATACAATAGTTCATTCTCAGAACTTTATACTTGCAAATGTATTGTTTTACTGGCCAATTCATTAGTTTAACTGGGCTGTTGCAGTTATATAAACAGTCCAATCGCTTCTTATTTCTTGGTCTCCTGGTCCAAATCCTACGAACAGTCATTCTCAAGATGACAGCAGACAAAAGTAACCGAAAACTTAGCATTAGTTAGAAAAAGTTGTTTGAAGGAAGCTAAATATGTGACAACTAGCTAACTAAGTAATGTTGTCTACGGTCGGTAATCTTTAATGAAAAATATCTTACCGCGATTAAAGTGTAATTTGTTCTTACTTATTTACTTCAAACCCCAAAGATTGGACAAACTCTTAACAGCATTTTGACAATAAAGTTCGACGAAGCGGTCTTTACTCTCCAGACAATACAGTAACAATATTTTTATTTCAGCCAAGTTTTCGGTATTGCGCTGTTCATCAGGGATGGTAGTTCAAGAAAGGTTTGTAACAATATTAGTGAAACGTATTGTAGTTGTGAGACTGTTTACGTTTGAATCTGTTTTTTTACAACAATGATTTTTTACAACTACGTAATGTGTTTATTATTGGGTTTATTTCAAGCGGCTCAGCATGGTCCTGTGGCAAGGGCGCTCCAATTCCCATCACACCAAACACGCTCGCTATTTCAACCGTAGGGGCGTTATTATGTCACGATCAACTCCACTATTCGTTGGTAAAATAGTAGCCTAACAGTTAGCGGTGGATGGTGACGACTACTTACTTCCCCTCTAGTCTTACACTGCAAAAATTAGGAACCGCTAGCACAGATAATCCTCATGTATCTTTGTGCGAAATTCAAAACAAACATTATTTGAAGAAGGAAAGAAACGTTTTTATTTACTTCCAGCTTTCGCGACAACATACGTCGCTGTTAAAAAATATTTTATCTTTTCAAGGTTTCCTCATGGATGAAAAATTTATGGAAACCCAAAACAATATTGTTGTAGCTTAATATATTTTTACTGCGTGACGTTTCTGTAATCGTAGCTTGAGTGGTCAGTGTTCACATTTCAGCAGACGTTCGGTTGTTGATGTTTTTTAACAGAGTAATTCTCGTAGTACAACGTTCTAACTACGAATAACGTATTTCAACTTAATATATATGACTAGTGATTCCGTACATTGTTTTCGAAATGGTATCGGTAATGAGACTAATGACGTTTCACCCTATCTTCAACTTATCCCTCTATTGGCCGTACGATAAAATTTTGTGTAACATTTTGAAACACAATATTCTAAAAAATACAAATGTTATATTCATTACTAAATTGTATTGTCTTAATTTTGATGTATTTTAACAAATGTATAAATTTTGCTAACTAAACCTTATATCTGAAACTATTCAAGGATTTTCACGTCATATCTTGTACAACTGCGTATTCTTTGTCTAATAAACATAGACGACGAATAATTTATAACTTTTACTGAGTACGTAGTGAAACAATTGCACCCATCAAGCGTACAAAGAAGCTTCAGTTCAAATGTCGGTTTTTCCTTGGATGTTTCTTAATACACGATGGTCGATCAGCGGAACGTTCGAACAGTCAATATCTTCAAGTACCCATGACAAGGCACACGCCATTTGTCAATTTGGAGCTTTCAGGATGAAGTACTTAACAACGTTGGTTGTCAATATCAGGAAGTGTAACTTCTGCAACGCGATCTATTACTATCAAGTAGATTCGATAATTTTTTTCTGTTTAAAATTCGATACCTAACATTCTCGAGCACATGTTTTATTAAATAAAATGGATTTAAATCTCAAAATTATAGTTTTTAGTAGACTAAGGTTCAGGAAAAACCTTCTGGTAACTATATATATATCTATATATTGTTATGGAGTTTTCTCGTTAAAATTGATTTTGAAAAACTTGGTTTGAATGAAAGGTTTTGTATCGTTATTATATGTGGTAGTATTTTACAATCGAACATATCGCTAAAAACGAGTGGACACAACTGCTGAAACCACGTTCTACAGCAAGTGTCAGTTTGTATTTTATTATATATATTAATTTACGTATATCTGGTTAAACTGGCGTTACGTATTACAATTTATCTCCTACGACCCTCCACTTTATTATGTTACATAATACAATTTCAAATAGCCTGAAACCGAGTTAAATTGTAATTTAAGTTTAGGAGTTGTAGAAATGTATGTAAAAATCTATCAAATTCATTACGTTTCCCAACAAGATTGATACACACAATTTTTTTCTTAATACAAATATGTTTTAATATACACACAATAATACAACTTACGATAACGGTTATTACAAATAATGATTTATGTACAGAAGATTTACAAACACTTACAAATAATATTGAGTCTTCTATCCGTTTTGGAATTTCCTTGATAACTTATCGTGGGTTCACGACAAGCGGATTTATTTTAAGTTGACATAGGTATAATTCACTTAACGGGGTCTGGCATGGCCGAGCGCGTTAAGGCGTGCACTCGTAATCCGAGGGTCGCGGGTTCGCGCCCGCGTCGCGCTAAACATGCTCGCCCTCCCAGCCGTGGGGGTGTATAATGTGACGGTTAATCCAACTATTCGTTGGTGAAAGAGTAGCCCAAGAGTTGGCGGTGGGTGGTGATGACTAGCTGCCTTCCCTCTGGTCTTACACTGCAAAATTAGGGACGGATAGCACAGATAACCCTCGAGTAGCTTTGTGCGAATTTCCAAAACAAACAAAAAATCACTTAACGGGGAGCTAGCTAGTAGTTGACACGAGTGTTTCACAGCTGAAGTTATACAATGTCTTCATAGAAGTACTAACGTCAGATGTTAATTCACTGAAATTAAGCGGTTTGTAATGTTCAAAATCTATAATCGTTGCTGCCCACATATCTGTAGTTTTTCGATTAATAAACGTTCACCACATTTACAGCTTCCGACGTTTATTGTACACCAACTGTGACAAAACAACAATCTATACTGTCTCTCCGCTTGTTGCGATGGAATTTCAGTTGGCAACAATACTGGCAATCACTCGTATTTACACACACGTATACATTGTTGATTTTTGTACTCGAGAGTCTTGTACAAATTAAGTGAATAGGCGGTAATTTCGCAGTAAACATCGATACATGTGATATGCATTTCTAAATATTTTAAACTGAATATTTAACATCGATATTAAAATAAACATAAATAGTAAATCCGTTACATTACTGTGTTTGATTATTTACATTAATGACTAGTTTGGTTTTTAGTTCCGATTTATTTAGGTAGAGTTTTTTCATCAGAAGTTTATGATTAAAAGGAAAGGTCTTAAAAAACTTCATGGCCAAACTACTTTATTCAGTATTTGATCGCATTTTCCCATCTTTTTCAGCTGTTTGTTGAATGTGAAAATGCGTTTCCAGTGTTTCATATAAGCTGTTCTGTTGTTCAGTAGTTAAATCTGTTTTATCTCAATGTTTAAAAAAAAACTTTACACAGTGACACTGACGTCGCTGTTTCCCAACATTCTTTCTCACGAAGTATTGCAAAATTTCATCCAAGTTACCATGGCATTTTACAATAAAGTCGGGGTTTTTATTTCCTTCTTTCTCCCTAGAAAAGATCACAGTGCTTCGTCAATATTTCTCAGGAGACTACCTGTTTTTTGTTTTTTTTCTTATTCGTCTGAAAAGCTTACAGTATTTCGTTCTTAGCTTGCTCAACATTTTAGTGAAGGCTACGTTTTGTTTTACATTGTTGTTCTAGGAAAGTTCACAGTGCCTCGTTATTAGCTACCATAATATTTTACATGCAGAAGACTAAGACAGGATTTTCTTTTCTTTTTTTCTAGAGAATAAGGGTTAAGATACCCATCTCCTTTGCCGTTTTTCATTTCTCTGTCTCTCCTTGTAGATTTATTTCTTTTTAAATGTTTTGTTTAACAAAATATTTAACCTAATTAAACTCAAGCAGAAACAGAAATAACCTTCGGAGTTAGATACAATATATACATATATAAAATATACACATATGTGTATTATTGTGTAAAGTATACAATATTCAGAACGTTTAGAGGGTATTTTTGGTCTAACACAAACTGTGATGGAGAAACCGAATATTTTATAGATGAAAAGAGGTAAACTGTTAACATGGTACACATTAATTTGGTATGTAAGCTGTTTTCTATAAAATCCTCTTGATTTGCATGATATTATAGAGTTTTCCTTCTATAATATCCATGCAATGAGAAACATGAAAAACTATGCAACTAAATATGCTATTGTTTTCTGTATAAACAGCAATAAGGTGAACTGACAAGGTTTTTCAATACCCTTTACAACGGAATTTTCACACGTTACTATGCAAATGACTTATATTATACATTTTTAGATTATATTAATCACAAAAGAAAAATTAAGATCTCCGTGTATTCATTCATTTGGTTTAGGGAGTGAAATGTAACGCGTGAATAAAGTGTCTCTTCGCCTGTTAATTGTCGATAACTATCTTTTATAATCATTAGACGAAGTTCTCGAAATTTCAGTGGGCAATAATACTGGCAATCATAAGTGTCTGACAAACAAAGTACATTGTTAATTCTTACACTTGAGAATCGTTTACAAATTTAGGAAATAGGCAGTAATTTCGCCATACACATTTAACAATATATGTTACCTGCATTTCTAAACTGAAACACACATATATTAAATTAAGTACATAATAGTTTGTTTGTTTTTTTAACTTTGCTCAAAGCTACACGAGGGCTATATGCGCTAGCCGTCTCTAATTTAGCAGTGTAAGACTAGAAGGAAGGACACCTAGTCATCATCACCCACCGCCAACCCTTGGACTACTCTTTTACCAACGAGTAGTGGGATTGATCGTCACATTATAAAGCGCTCCAACAGCTGGAAGGCCGAGCATGTTTGGTGTGACGGGAATTCGAATGACCCTCGGATTACGAGTCGAATGACTTAACCACCTGGTCATGCCCGGCCATATATAATAGCAAATCTGTTACATAGAAAAAATTGGACGTCTTTAAAAAACTGTGTTAGTTAATGCAAAAAACATAAAAAAGTTGAAAAAAGATGCATTTTGGATTCTGTGATTGAAGGTCATATCTCTTTAATCGACCATAATATTAACTGGAACAATATCGGAATTTTCGCCGATTCTATCATCTTTACTAGCGAAGATTTCATGAAATTTGGCAAATCGCCAAGAACCACAGAAATTTCATGAACCGTTATCCAAATCAGTAGTTTTTTCTATATATTTAGAAATCATCGTTGCATCCGTAAAAATAATTACATCTCGCTATCTGTTGGCTCTGTTTTTTCGTTTACATGACTGAGAGATTTTAAACATTGTTAGCAAGCCCATAGAAGCGATGACTGGTGGTTGTTGAAACGTTGGGCAGTTTTTATGTTTTTATCTTCCATCGGTGTATTACTCTTATTTTAATCATTTATTAAAAGTGATGTTTCATTGTTAACAGAGTGCATGGTGAATTACAAGAGTACCAAATATTAACAAAGACAGAATACATGGTGAACAAGCGTACCAAATATTAACAAAGACAGAATGCATGGTGAACAAGCGTACCAAATATTGACAGAGTGCATGGTGAACAAGCGTACCAAATATTGACAGAGTGCATGGTGAACCACAATAGAACTAAATAATTAAAACAAATTGCTATTTCTTACACAAGATGCATATTAGAAGCTGTTCCTTACACAAACTTATTTTGAATGTTGTGGTTAACTTGGCAGTAATTCAGTGTGTGGTTTGACTGTTTATATGGGGAAAGCAAAAACGAGTTGAAAAATTTACATTGATATCGCAAAACTTAACACACTGTCTTGTTTTTGACTACATACCTTCTACATTTTTTGCCATACTGAATTATCTAGAAATGTATGTTGTGCTCATTATAACGTGTATTTAGTATTAAAATGAGTGGCGTTGAAGTAACGTTCACTTCTTTTTCCAAAATAATTTAGGCTTTCTCTAGATTGTTACATTTCCATGTAGCTATGCAGATCGTATTATTTCTATATTGAATTCAAATACGTAGCAGGTTATTTGCGAGAAGCATGTACGGGAACAGAAACAATTACTTATTCACACTCGACTGTCAAGTGAAGTACAAAAAAAAGTTTAGTTTTGGTATCCATCTGCAAGTATTCGTTTAACAATGACAACTTATGCTTCTCGATGGATAAAGTGCCTCTTTTTCACTTTTGCAATGACTAATACAAACAACAAACCAGCAGAACCTTACTACTATAAGCATACCACTTGAACTTGATGATGTTAACAATAAGTACCTTGAATCTGTTAGTACAAAGTATAGACTACCTGAATCTAACTATACAAACAACAGATCACTTGAACCTGACTAATACAAACAAAAAATCTAAGTCTGACTAGTGTAGTAATTGCTCACCTTTAACTAATGTATATAAACAGACCAACTAAAACTGAATAGTACAAACAATAGACCATCTGAAACCGAAAAACATAAATAAAACTCTTCTTAAATCTGAAGATTTGGACAACATGTACCATGAAAATATAAAAAACAAAATCAAAAGACATCTCTTCTAATCCAAAAATAAACATAGGTCTCCTCGTAACTTAACTAGTATAAAAATAGGTCTTCTCAACTCCCAAGACCTGAAAGTGTGAGCATATTGGTTATGACGGGGAATCAAACCTGCGACCCTCAGATTACAAGTGGAGCACCCTAACCACTTGACCATGCTGGGCCAGGGGTCGAACTGCTGGTATTATAAGCCTAAGAGCAACTGTATACACTGAGAGAAAAATATTTAATTAATATTTTTGTTATGTATCATTATTTATCCCGGACGAGTCTCTGATTTGTTTTGTTACGTACACTACGTGTTAAGATTTCAAATGTTCGAAAATTTTTATTTGAATTCAGAAGTTGATTAAACTGTTGCAGCTGTGTAAAACAGTCAAACCTTAATCTCTTTATTCTTAACCGAAGTATATTCAGTTTGTATTTAAGGGATTTCTGCGATAAATAGATACTATTATAGTTATTTCATAAAACACATATGAACACTCACAATATTAAAGATAATGTTAACAGACATATACATCGCACCTGGATAATTGAGAAACGATTGTTATTACATTAGTAACAATCAAATTCATGTAGTTTGAAACACGCATTTTATGTAAATATATATTCAATATCATACATTTACTTCAAAGTAAGCGTACCATGTGTATATGTGTGTATATAATGTCACATACTTAGCTCAAAGCAAAAATGTTATATATATATATGCTATCGTCACACACATGTAGCTAAAAAAACTTATTATATATGTTACCATCACACTCACGTGGCAAACATTTTATGTGCTGTCGTTACATTTTTGTAACTCAATGTAAATATGTTTTATATATATATATATATGTGCATAATTCTCAACGCACTTAACTCAAAGTGCAAATATTATTATACATACATCACTCTAACGAAATATGCTTATACATGTAAGCATCACGCACACAATCTCTAGTTAAGCACATGTATAACCGTCACACACCCAAACGCTAATGAGGCATGGTTATACATGTACCCGTCACGCACACACAGCTGTCATGAAGTTTGTTTGTTTTTGAATTTCGCGCAAAGTTATACGAGGTCTATCTGTGCTAACCATCCTTAATCTAGCAGTGTAAGACTAGAAGGAAGGCAACTAATCATCACCATCCACCGACCACTCTTGGGCTACTCTTTTACCAACGCATAGCGGGATTGACTGTCACATTAAAACGACCCCACGGCTGAAAGGGCGAGCATGTTTGGTACGATGGAGATTCGTACCAGATACCCTCAGATTATGAGTCGAGTACCTTAACCCACCTGGCCATGCCGGGCCCCTGTAAGCAAGTATAGTTAAATAAGTTACCGTTAAACATGTACAGTTACGACAAAAAGCGTTCGTATCCCTGCATTCCGAGTACGTTTTTGCTCATAACTCAAATAAGTATCTCAAGTAGGCTAATAGAAGTATAGTATATTATACTAACACACCCCTACATAAATTTTTATGTAACTTAAACGACAAATAAACTGTTTATAAACAAATAACTAAACTTAGGAGAAGCAGAAAGTGTTTCTCCAGTTAAGAACGTGTGAAAAATTGATATTCTCGTAAAAATTGTGTTTAGTTTGGCAAAAAACTACATTATACCATTCCAAAACTGGACACTGGATTCATAATTATTGGAATTTAGCCAGCAAAAAATGTACTTCCGGCAATTTAGTGCCGTCTCCGTCATTACCTGCTTGGTCATCATGGCGAACAAGAAACAACTATCCAGCGATTTAAAAACCCGGATTATTATAAAATAAAAGTTTCGTGTGTCTCTTTCTGGTATTGCTACACAGCTTAAGGTGCCGAAATCTGCTGTTCAAAGCATAATTGCCATGTTTAAGCTTACAGGATCAACTGCTAACCTCCCTCGTTCCGAACGTCCCACCAAAATTCCAGAGAGAACCAAATGGAAGGTTCTCAGAGAAGTTAGTAGGAACCGTCGTTTAACGCATAATAACATACAGAAACTGATAAGGGAAACTGGGGTTGAAGTAAGCACCTCTACAGTTACGAACATGTTACGCTCTTCTGGGTTGAAAGTATGCCGTCCTCGTAGAACTCCATATTTAAAGCCTGTTAATTTAGAAGCACAATTGAGGTGTGCAAAAAGCATGTAGATAAACCCTTTACCTATTGGAAGAGTGTCATTTGGTCAGACGAGACTGAAATCAAGCTTTTCGGCCACAATGATGTTTGCTATATTTTCCGTAAGAAGGGGGAACGAAATCTTCCAAAGAACACCGTCCCTACAGTTAAACACGGAGATGGCTCGATCATGCCATGGGATTCCTTCACCTTTTCTGGTGTAAGCAGCCTTCACCGCGTCAACGGAGTCACGAGAAAAGAAGAGTATGTTGATATATTAGGCACTTATATCAAGAATGATGCTCGGAACTTGCGGCTTGAGCGTCGTTGGATCTTACAGCACGACAATGACCTTAAGCACACATCGAAATATGTACATTCCTGGTTGCAGAGGAACCATATAAGCGTTCTGGAGTGGCCATCGCAGTCACTTGATCTCAACCCAATTGAAAACGTTTGGCATGAGTTGAAAACCAAGGTTCATCAGCGTCATTCGAGAAACTTTCAAGAGTTGGAAGCCTTCTGTGAAGAAGAATGGAAGAAAATACCAGTCGAGTTCTGTCAAACGATCATAGAGGGCTATGAGGAGAGATTGCGTCAAGAAATTCACCTGAAAGGCTACACAACTGACCATTGAAGTAAACGCACGAACACCTTTTGCCCCTCCAATGTTCAGTTATTTGTTTATAAACAGTTTATTTCTCGTTTAATTTACATACAAATTTATGTAGATGTGTGTTAATATAATATTTATAATATATTTTATTTCTATTTTTAGTATTACTATTACTATTTTACTATTACTTTTTAAGTTATGAACAAAAATCCACTCCGGACGCAGGGGTACGAATACTTTCTGTCGTAACTGTAGGTCTATCGTACTTGAAAAAGCAATTTATTCTTCTGAACATTAGAAAATAACATGTTTTTTGAAATATACTCATCCGAATATTTTTTTAAACTTTTGCACGTGTCCTGCATTTAGCATATCCTTGTAAAAATTATGTGAACAGCCGCAAACTTGCATTAATCTTCTCTTTAAGCTACCGTTACATATTACAGTGAGCATTTTTGAAGTATATTACTGGCCATGCTTCTGTGCCATCATTTCTCTGTGTTACATCCAAGTGAATGTACAAGTTAGTATAAGCTAGGAATTAAATGTCCATTGAATATGTATTATGAAAATTGTCAGTGATATAGGTAATTTAGAATTGTAGGATATCAAATTATATTTGTTTGTTTCTGCCAGTACCTTAATCGTTTGGTGAACAAATAAAGATATTAATGTTGTTTTTGTATCATACATATCTTAAGTCTCCTTCTTTTGCATGCCTACTAAATCTCTTCTAATTACCACTCACATTCAAGAGCACAGGATGGCAAAGATGAGTAATGGTAATTACAGTCTGTTTAGACATACAATAGTAACCAGAATGGTCATTATTGGACTCCTTGGTGTTTAATGAATAATACTATCATCACCAGTATCCACATTTTACAAAGAAATTGAGCGGCCTACAAACTTTTAAACACAGTCAGGATACAAATTCCAGAGAACGTATCCAAGGATGATGGTGATGATGCCATTAACAAAACCAAGGACCTTGATGGACAGAAACCTGGAGCTTTTGCAACAGAACTTTAGTTTATTTACATGGAAGAGCTGGCAATGAGGACCATTGAATCATCATAAAAAATGTACTTCTTGCATAGGGTAGTGGGATTCAAAAGAGCATTGAAAGGAGTAAAGAGGCCTTTCATAAAATCACTGTTGTGAAGTAATGGTCAATGGAGGACCTCAATAGTCACTTGCAATACTATAAATATTGTAGATACATACCTATCAGCAGTGGAGGCAAAAATGCAGAGAGACTTGAGATTTTTTAATTAAATAAATTTATTTTAAGTTAAATTGGGTGATATTTAATAAATTTTCATGTTTTCTTGATTCATTTTAATATTTATTTAATTCTAATTCCAGTGTGCTCGTGCCAGCTAATGAATGTTAAATTTCGCTCGGTATTTGTATTGATTTTTAATTCTGTTTAAAGTGTTGTACAGTTTACCAACCAGTTGTTCCTTTACGTTTATTTTAACTTCTAGTTTTTTTATATTGATTTTAGATTTTCATTTGGTTGGACTGATGCTAATGTCATTATTATTATTATTAGTTTTATTCTCTTTTCAATTTTATGCTCATGAATGTGCTAACTTTAAGTTAACTTTTGTTATATTTGTCTTATTTATTATTATTCTCAGTTTATGCGCCTCGTTAGTTCGTTTTACCAGTTTTGTATCATTTCATTTTGTATTGTATTTTCCTTCAGTGTCTCTAGAATTCAACTTTATTTTTAGTCAATTCTGTATTATATATATATTTTACAATATACTTATTGTTATCCAGTTTGTAAGTTATTATGTTTTTATTTCATTCTATGTCATACCTTAAAATTAACATATTATTCTTTAACTTCGATTATTCATTATGTCCAATCACATTGTGTTTTACCATGCTGTATTGTATTTCAAACTTAATAGTGTATTTTTGGCGTTGTATGTGTTTTCAATTTACGATTTGACTTAATTTTTAATATAGTAACTAATTTTATATATTTTATGGTTTCATTTAAATTTTATATATAGTTTATTACTTTTTCGTTTCTTTTGGTTTATTTTGTAATCTTAACCAACTTTTGTTTATTTTGCTTCTATGGTTGTTAACAATAATCTTTTCTGTCTATATATTAACCTCTTTCATCTTGCATGGTACCAATGGAAATGATTAGTGAAAGAAACATTGAAGTTTTTTGGTTTTTTTTAGGCTTGTGACATGGAAGGTCCTGAGATAAAAACAAAGCGAGAGTGTTGGAGCTGGAAAGTAACTAATATTATTTATCACTCTACCATTCTATAAAGATTATATACATCTCATGAGAACGATTTAGAGCCCACACCACGTCGTTACATCTGTGTCGCTACGTCTAGTCTTGCTCTATCTGATGATGACTCTTAACAGTATATCTGCAGCATAGTATAATAGGATTTTTGTAAGGTTGCTGTGTTCATCACTCCTTCCTGTAGGCTTTCCATAATCCATCAAGTGTTCGAAAATGATAGTTTATCAGAGCTCATTACCACTTCCGATTTTCCAGAAACTTAAAAGTACTACTACATCCGATGACTTGATCAACAAATCTACATATGAATTAGCACTAAAATCAATACCAAGTTTCATTATCGAGTTGCTTGAAATGTGCGACAGTAACTTGTGTCGTTTTTCTAGATGATAACAGAGATCCTTCATGGTTAAGTTGCACGTTGTTGCCTGGAGCACGTTGATGGCTTTAGTCAATGATCTTTGTACTCTTGAGTTCTTACCTTTTATAAGATGTCACACTTTGATTGTCATACCTTAAATGGGATTTGTTGCAGGTTTCTTTCAGGATGGTCTAAAACCCAAAGTTAATCCACATTTCTTTCATTTCTAGAGCTTTTAAGTGCAAGGAATATCATCATTTTAGTATTTCTAAACATATCTTTATAATATTAATGTGTGAATATTTTGTGTTTAAAAGAGTTGTTACATACTTTTCTCAAAACCAAAAATATTTGGTGGCATCACACTGCCAACAAAATGTCAAGAAAACTTAAAATGTAGCTCTTCCACTGCAACTTTATAGTGACATAATTGTTGTAAAATAACCGTACAACTAAAAACAACAAACATTTCTTGAGGTACATTCACTTACATTTTCCTTATTTTTCCCTTAAATGTTCTGTATTTTTCTAAAAACTATTTAAACTGTGTGTGAATAGTTATAAATTTGTATTAGTTCTTACCTAGAACTGGGGTCAACTACCACAGTGTACATTTAAAACATCTCCTGGGTTGTATGTCAAATTTGAGTGGAGGTTTTACAGATGTTTACACTAGTTAATATCATTTGAGGTTAAATTTTCGTTGGATATCTATAATGAAAGTACAGGATTATGAGAAATAACATCCTTCAATATTGTGTCCAGGGCAAATATTCCTTTACTGTATTTTTAACAAAGGTATGCTTTTACTGTATGCGCTCCAACAACCGTATTGTTCAAAGCAATTAGTTAGCAGGCCAGCATTAGAAATACCGTGAATTATTTAACATTTTGGGATATTTCATTGGAACTTTTGTCTGACTTCACAGTGTAGTACAAGCACAATTTTCAGATTTTTGCCAAATGTGTACATTCCTGCAGTTTCTTATAACTTCACTGAATCTGAATATTAAACAACAATGATCTAATCAACCATGTCAAGTAAGCACGTAACCGGTATCTACCACTCATAATCAAACTTGGCGATTTACATTACAAACAAACGAAACTCAAAATTATTATATTTAAAACTGTAGTCATCCAACAGATTAGAACCAAACCACTAAGCAAATAAAATATTCACCACACAAATCTAGTTTATTTTTCAAACATTTTCTCTTCCGTTCATAGCCTAGTGGTTTTCTGGAAATAAATCAAATACTTTTTTATGTAAAGCCTTATGGCCATTGCTTCCGCCACCTGCCCTTCATAAATCATCCATACATAGATAAAAACGTTAACATGTTTAATAATGGAGTAGTCTGTGAACGTTTACTGAACCATATAGAAACATGAAGAAACTAGGAGATACATATATTTATGAATGAATCTTTTGTAAGAAAACGTTGGCACAGGGCACGTGAAGGACTGAGGAGCTTTTCTAATTTACATTTTTACGTCAGACATCTTTTCGTTGGTCAAGACTCAGAACCTGCAACATATAGTCCAAGTGGAGTGAGCTTTCAAACAATCTGATTTGCTATTAAGTATTATATAAAAATATCGAAAGTTAAAGTTAACTGCATTTACTTTTCATATCAAATGCTCGGCCCGAGCCTATTCTAAATAAATTACGTTATTCACTTTTGAAGTTACAAATGCTCTTCAGTGGCACAGTGGTATGTTTGTGGACTCGTACCGCTAGAAACCGGGTTTCAATATCCGTAGTGAGCAAGCCACATATTGCCCATTGTGTAGCTTTATGCTTATTTCCACACAAAAACAAGTTATAAATATAACAAAATATTTTCTAAAAATAATATATGACTCAATTACACGAAAATAGAACACAAATGTTTTTTATTTCTCAGGATTATCTTTCTATAAATCTATTCTTATGTTCCAATATTCAATTACTAAACTTGTTCATGGTGATTAATGGGTCCTTAAGACGCGTCTCGCACGACATTTGTCAGAAACATAAAAAAAAAATTCTCCTAGAATGATATCTTAAAATATTATAACTTTTTACTGATGACTTCGCTTTGCAGTACGTTTTCTAGTATTTTGTAAACGCTAGTTATTGTGGGTTTTGATCCTTTTTTCGATGAAAGTTTAAGGTTCACATGTTTCTGTGCAAACAGTCATTAATAAGATCTGTTATTAACTGTTATGAAGTGGTTATATAATAAAAAGATTACATGAGGATTATTTACATAAAACCTATTGTGTAGTTTTACACTTAAAATTAACATGTAAAGGAAAAGAAACACCGAAACTTTTCCTTAATTCAAATGACAAATTAATAAACATTTGGTTTACCTACACATTATAGGTAGTGACAGTTAATATAACAAAACAAAGCAAATACTTATTGTAGATTATTAACAGTGATAAATGCATTGACAGAATACGTTTAAAGAGTTAAAAAAAGCCGTTATAATAGATATACAATTATATCATTCTACTTTACAATACAATACTTATCAAAAACGAAGTCATCTTTAAATCAGCTCAAATTAATATTTTCGATCACTTTATCCAAGCCCGTTATAATGTGACGGTCAATCTCACTATTCGTTGATAAAAGAGTAGCCCAAGAGTTGGCGGTTGGTGGTGATGACCTTTGAGTAGCTTTGCTCGAAATTTAAAAAAATAATCCAAAAGTCTCAAAAAAGTATTATTGCTGTCGATTTTCGAGGATAGATGGCGATAAAATAGCTCTGGGATATAATTCAAAAAATGTTTTGAATTAAGTACAAAGCTACACAGTGGGCTATCTGTGCTCTTCCCACCATGGGTATCGAAACCCGAATTTGGTGACAGAATTTGGTGTTATATATAAATCTGTAGCTTATAGTAAAATAGCTCAGTTCAGCCTGCCTGGACACTTATTCAACTTTGGCTTTATATGTAATGCCGTAACACTAATACAAACATCATACCGTTTAAAACTACATACATACAGTAAAGTCATGTTTCATTACTCAGTGTCCATTTTTCACCACAAGTAATCGTTACATGTAAGATGGTGCAAAGAATAAGAGTCAAGTTTTGAAATAGAACACGTATCTAATTAACTGCATTTATTGTTGTAAAAGTATTTACAGCTAAAAAGAGAAAAAAAATCTATAAAAAGTGGAATTTAACGTTACAATGAGAATACATTCTATCCGTTTTAATACGCTGAGTATACCACCATTTAGAAAGAAAATTGTCTAATAGCATTCCAACTAAAGATCTGTTATATACCGCTAACAGCGAGACAACATTCTGATCTGGAAGCAACGACTTTATACTAATTCTACATATATCAGTTTGTTTGTTTTGTTTTTTTGAATTTGTCGCAAAGCTGCACAAGGGCTATCTGCGCTAGCCGTCCCTAATTTAGCAGTGTAAGACTAGAGGGAACACAGCTAGTGATCACCACCCACCATGAATTCTTGGGCTACTCTTTTACTCACGAATAGTGGGATTGATCGTCACATTATAACGCTCCCTCGGCTGGAAGGGGTGAGCATGTTTTGTGCGATAGGGATTCGAACCTGCGACCCTCGGATTACGAGTCGAACGCCTTAACCTAACTAGACATGCCGGGCCTGTATATATCAGTCTTTTACAAACATCGTCTCAAATAGTATACAATGCTTTTAAATAATATTAATTCTTAAAAAACGCACCTAAATGAGAGTTTCTATGATTATACGATCCACAACTTCCTGAAGCAATATGCTACTAATACGACGAGCCAGTTCTGGATAGAAGATCAGGGATCGAAACCTAGGTTTCGTGTCGCTAGAAGTAATTAATTAGTACTCGGAAGATCGGATTTATTGAATTATTTTTTAAAACAGTTTGAGCTTTGCCCACCGGGAAGCAAACCCAAATTTTATTGCATTGAGCTCATGAACTTTACATTGACTTACCAGAGGATACATAGTATATAAAGTAATTAGTATATAATAAATAATAGTATAAAAAATTAGTATTTACTAGTTAGTAATTAGAATTAGGTGATTGTATATGTTAATAATTACGACAACTAAATGTAAGGTAATTAATAATAGTATCTTGTTTGGTGTGTGTGTATTTTGTTTTTTACGGTGAGTGGCTTCTACTACAAATATGAAAATATCGTATTTATATTACTGATATTTCTGCACTATTTAGTAATTGTTAAAACAGTCTATTGAAATGTACGTGATGTTAGAAGTAAATTTAGAACATGATTAAAACATACAATAAGTAGCATACATCGAATTATATGTATTATTTTAATAAAACTTTTAATACCCATACCAGCCGTCTTAAGATATAAATAATCTGTCTATTATTTCTCTTAGATCCATTTTTTGTCAGTCTATTTACTTCATAAACACATTGACGATAGATAATACTAATCTTTGTATCATTACACGCTCTCAGAGTACAAGCATTAACCGTATAAAAATTGAAGAGGTCCACGAACCCTTTTTACCTCTCTCTTCCCTCTCGGATTGGAATATTAAGTAGCTCTCCAGATACAAGGATGAAGACATTTTGTCGCTGGAACCGCGACTTTCGTTCATCTACCTCGTTAGATCTTACCGTCGGCTCGCGGCATGAAAGCCAAAAGTCCCCGCGGTTGACACTCAGAGGTTATAAATCATGGAGGCCCAATTATAAGAAATGCGAGACGTTCATTCATTCCGACTGAGGCGCTGCTTTCCAGTGTTCTTCTAACACATGTCGCTCGGTCTCCTTATTAATGTCCCATTCGTTATGTCAGAGAGCTGGGCTATATTGCAGGCAGTAACAGTGTACAAGTCACGTGATGCTATGCTATAGTTGAGTTGAAGTGCTAATGCCAAGTAAGGCACTAGTTTTATAGCTAGGTTAATATTATATACTGGGGTGAGGAACCGCTGCAGTTTTATGATAGTTAAAAAAACGTACTTATAGAAACAAGCGCTTTCACTATCAGCTGCGCACATATAGAAATACGTATGTTAATTCATTACGTGCATAAATAGATGCTTTCATAACTAAATACCTATATACACGAGTACGAGGAGTTAGATACCAGTTACTTATGAACAGCAACAAGTGTGTAGTCTGCCAATCATATATATATATATATATAGACATAAGGAGTTACTAGGTGCTGCCAAACATCGCAATTCCACTTTAACAAGCCTGTGCGGAAGATGGCAAGATCAGTTTTAGGCTACATGTATGTGAAATGTAGACCATATTTAACTATTTCACATCTCCAAAAGGCTGATAGAGCCGCATGGGTGAGCCTGAGAGGTACATGTACATGGGAGAATGGGATGGGAGAATGGGAGTGCCTAGATTTCTTTGCACATTTTTATAAATGAACAATTATTGATTTCGAAGTGTGGCTGAAATTTGTGAGGTTTGGAGTAACTTTTAATTCTCTTTTATGATATTTTTAACAGTTTCAGGAGACAAGCCCTTCCTTATAAAAGCTTGTGTAATTATAACAGAAAAAGACCTCACTTCAGACTAGTCTGAATGCAATGGTGTTTAGGATTCTATTGCTATTTTAAAAACATTCTACTGTCGGAGGCTTTTTGTTTTCGCTTCTATGGAAACTACTGGAGGCTTGCTTCCTTTCTCTCCCAAAAATACAACTAGTGCAGCGGTAAGTCTTCGGATTTAAAACGCTAAAGTCAAGGGTTCGATTTCCCTCGGTGAGCTCAGCAGATAGTCCGATGTGGCTACGCAATAAGAAAAAATAACAAACACAAAAAACACCATGGAGACAACGGGACGCCTACTTGTTTCTCCCATGGGTAACACTGAAGATTTACTTCTTCGCAACTTTACTTCGTCTTCTGGTTCTATATCAGCAATCTCGTTATCAAAATATCATTTCCCTATACATTTCTCAAAACATATTATAGGCTTTAGCAAATCCGTATAAATAAGAACCTAAAACTCTCTCCACAGACTAAACTAATTTCCGCACAACAAAAAAGAACGTGATTGGCCGCAAAAAATTCATTAATTGGTTTAAAAGTTTTCACGCGAACCTACACAAAGACCCGGATGCACATCGCTGCCTTTAATGTTTAACCAACAGACTAGAGGGAAATCAACCACTTAATAGCGTCCCACAGGAACTCCTCAGCTACTCTTGTTTGATTGAATATTGGGATTTGACCATCATTGTTATTACACACCCACCACACCAAGTGCTGAAACGGGATGTAAACCACGAATCTTGGTTTCATAGTGCGTACCTGATAACCGTTAGCCGATGTCTGGTCTATTAAAATATATATTATTAAAGAAAAACAACCACCCAATCTGAAAATACATTACTTAAACCAGGAGCAAGGCTATTAACAACATATATTATTAAAAATACAGTTTCAATACGATAAAGAAAATATAAAACAGCTTAAAAAGTAGGGTAAAAATGTTTCAAGAGAACGACTTTCATTATATTCTAACGGAAATGAAACCAAGAAAGATAATGTTTAATATAGTTTTCAGTTTAGGTAACTGTTAAATCTATAATGTTAATAATATATCACTATCTTGCTTTATTGATACACAACCTTACAACTAAAATTCGAGTTTCCTGCAGGCTGACACAGGGCAGATAGCTGTTTGTGTAGACTTTTATTGAAACAAACAAAGAAAATAATGTTAACACAATATTGGATTTATCATTAATATTAACGCTAAATTAATTGTACAAGAAAGTAATGATATAAATTAACAAATATGTATTTACTATGGAACACATATACGAAATAAGATGCTTATAAGTCATAGCGTGTTTAAATGTGTTTGATAAAAAACAGTTATACGTAACAAGTATTATTGCTTTTTTCTAACTTCTATTTCAGGCTATCATATAACAGTTGTACTCTTGAAAATATATTCTTTTCAATTTATTAGTATTACTAATGTGAGTGAGTATCGAATCTGGATAACTTAAATATCATTCTACTGTACTTCTTGTAAAATCTTCTGTGAACTTCAACAGAAAAATAAATATATATATTGATAGCGGGTTGAAAATCACCTATGTAGTAATGCATATTACTACTGTACACGTCGGTTTATAAATAATATCTACACTAATGACACTCTCTCCACGGTTCTTCAATCTGGCATGGGAACTATCGATCCATCACGATTCTCTTGCGAGACCTTAATTAAGCTTACATCGTGGCTAGAAAACGCCCTACGTGACATCGTAAAGTTGAAATTCGAAATGGTAGGGCTTTACGACAGCAGAGCTTGATCGAAAGGTGCTTTTACCATGTTACCAATTCGAATATCCAGCTTTTATATGAACGTCACAGCGATTTACTGAGGAAAGGGTATGACTTGTGAAGCACGTAACATTCCACTTTTCACAGCCGGCGCTGTTCCAAAATAATGGTTTATATTTTACTGCTTCAAGATGTTCTTTTTTACTGATCTGTCACGCTTGTCAAGTATACGTTAAGTTAATGCTACCCTTGCAGTGTATTAGTTTTTGTTTTGTTCGATTTGGTTTTTAGTTACCAAGGCACTTCTCATGTGATCTAGTTGAACGTGTATCAAATTGCAAATTTTAGTTAACATAGTAAGAGCAGCGCCTTAACTTTTATAGAACTTGTAAATCAACAAGTGTTATTATGCAGCTTTTTCATATTCGAAAAGTTTGGTTTAAGATGAGAAACCTTTTAAAATGTACAATTGGATTCCCATTATCCTGCATAACAATTAAATGCAACTATCTAGCTGTAGGCTTTAGGACTGATAAAATTATTTCTGAGAATCTGTTGTTAAAGTAATGGGACTTATTACTGTTACCGGTGTTTATGCACAAACGTCATAGTACTGTTAGGTCTTCGATATCTGACGTATTATGTATGCATGAGAGTTGGTTGACACCGTTTACCTTAATGTGAGAGCTAAGGACCGTTAAAGTATTCTTTGAAAACATAACCTCACAAGAGTCATACAATACTTACTATTCCAGCAAAATTGGGAAAACTACGTTTCATATTACTACAGACAAGCACAACAACTCGTGTTTCTAACTACTTCTCCTGTTTCTGTGGTCACCGAACACATTGCCGAAAAAATCACAGCTGAGACTTATTTAAATACAATTCATTTAAATAAAAACAGTTGACACTATGGACTGTGGATAAAGCTGATACAACAACTCAGTCTGTTTTTGTTTGCTGAATTTCGCGCAATGCTATCCGATATCTATTAAATTCAACATCCCTAATTTAGAAGTTATAGACTAACAGAAAGGTAAATAGCCAACACTACTCACTGTCATCTCTAGGACTACTCTTTATCAATTAATAGTTGTAATAATCGTTACATTATAATGTTCCCACGGTTCAAATGGCGAATATGCTCTGATGACCAACGACATTATAGGAAACAAAAAGACCACGTAACATTTATATAGCTCGAAATTGTATGTTTGACTGTAAATTTTCAAATTACAGTCAAATATATGAGATATTTTGTGCTAAAAAATTCTGAGACAGTTGTGGATTGTATTTTATCAACAATCTCTGTTCAAAACGAGTTGTCTCGCAGTGGAACAGCGGTAAATCTGAAAGCTTCGATACATCTGATGAATACAGCACAAATAGCCCATTGTGTAGCTTCGTGCTTAACTACAAATAAGCCAAAAAAACTGCCTACGTAGACCAGAAATCAATATCAACCCAAGAAATAGTTTGGCTAATTGAATTTACAACTCTGAGTAGAGTTACAAGATGCCATCAAATATTGATTAAGCAGTTGAATCATCACTTCCATAGATATTTACGATATTAATACCAAAAGCATCTCACGAAGTTCGGTCAGTTTAGGAGATTTTTGTTGGTCCTAATAATGCATAATAATTTTCGTTATATATATTTCCACACACATACACAGAAAAAGTACGCATACATAAATAACAAAAATAAGTTGTAAAAATAACTATAGTAAATATTTGTAACATTTAACCAAAGCCGTCAATAAACTAACGTTGAAGAAACAATAGAATATAAGTTGACTTACGAAACACACAAAATAAATTTATTATATCAAGAATTATCATTGATTCCATACACGTATAAAAAAATAATTAAGTAAAAGAATGCTCTGTATCAAATATTGTTATTCCACTGTAACAACAACAAAATATGCGGGAGGGTTATTCTGAATAATAACAGTGGTAATTAAGTCACCACAGGGAGAAAAACGACTTAGGTAGGTTCACGATAACCAACATTTAACCACACCATGTCAGAAACAGTTCTTCCAGTATCTCAAGGATTGACACAGATTCCTGACATTAATACTGTCTTCTTAAAGTTAACCTAAGCAGCAAAGCCTCAGAAAAATTAATTTCAAATTCTTAAAGTCTTCATTACCTAGTATGGGAACTAAGTCATTTGACAGTACCATCCTTACATTGAAGTTTGCTAGACTAAGAATGACAGCTTCCTAAAATATTCATGAAGGATTCAGTCTAAACACCTTAGATCCTTGCCATCACCATTGCTAGGTCCAGATAAGAGAATGGACGGAAAACTTGGCCTTTACATAATGGGATAGGATAAGGATCATTTCAGGGGCTGAACAAGTACTGGAAAATGACACTTGTAGGATATATATATATTACTTAAGGGATGCCTTTTATAATATTCTTGCTGAGATCACTGATTCATAAATAACGTCATTAATTCATTGTCATCTTTCTGGAGACACCTCGTCAAGAATAAACAGTTACACACACTACACATTTATTTTCCTTTAAATCATACTAGTCACAATTTTTATTGTATTTCGTTATTCTGATTTTTTTTGTTTTGAATTAAGCACAAAACTACACAATAGGCTATCTGTACTCTGCCCACCACGGGTATCGAAACTCGGATTTTAGCGTGTAAGTCCGCAGACATACCGCTGAGCCACTGGGGGGCTCGTTATTCTGATTTACCTTATTTACTTTGTAATAATTTAATTGAAATTTAATTTTATGCTGACCTTGTTTTTCTCTTTGATTTTGTAGCTGTTTTTTAATCAACATTAGCACTCATAAATTTCTCAAACACTATTTATTTAAATAACTTATAGTTATTTTCTCTTTAGTATTGTTTCACCAATTTAGTAATTTTATTTAGTTTAATTTGTTTTCACTTATTTTTTGTGATGTTTAAATTTCGTTCATATGTCTCATATAAGTTAAAGTTTGATTTGTATTTCTCAACTATAATATATTTATTATTATCTGCTCTTTTCTTATGTTTCTGGAATCACTGATCATTCGTTTAGATGAACTTTACATATTGCGAAACTTTTTTCCCTTGCTTGGCTTGTTTCAGCGCTATGTTCTCCTTGAGTGGAATCATTCTCATTCTAAAAATTAATACATGGGATGAGTTGGGCTTTATCTCACTTTAATATATTTATATGAAATGATTATTGATATAAACAACTTAAGGATTTTTGAATACCACACTAGGATCTTGGTCTGACTTTAAAATGCGACATCTATATAATTCTGGTCCAAGTGGTAGAATCGAGAGAAGCGTGGTTTTTCATATAGTGGGATGGGAAATCATATCGTGATTTGGATAAGTACTGGAGAATGAATCTTCAGAAGAAATCCAGTATGCGCTTTCAAACCGTGGGATGAGGAGATTGGACAAATATTGAGGAAATGACACTTGTCTTCCCAAAGAAATTTAGCACAAAAATCAAAGCCCAACACAAAAGAATCCAAATTCTTGAAAACTTCATCCTCTAAAAATAAAGTACCGTCGCCACTGTGTAGATATTGGGTTAACAAAGACATCCTCTAAGAATGTTCGGGAGGGATTATATTTATCATCACAGATCAAGTCATAGGAAGATATAGTTTGTGCAACCAACACGCCATGATTCTGTGAATATCATTTCATACTGTTGTGGGCTTGATCTTTGTTGAACAATACAATATCGATATAAATACGTGTTAGCAGTGCTGATTAGTTGAAATTTCAAAACATATACATACATCTTAAGTGTTTATAAGAGATAATAACAGGAAGGTATACCAGCATATCACAGCTTTGTGAATATAAACTCATAGAAATTTCACGTCTTGGAAGCTTCTTATCTACTCTAGCTGTTTGCCACTCTGTCTTTGTAACGAACATGAAAGCTACTCCTTCAAGTAAAAACATTCATCACTTATTATAAGAACAAAATACTTTAAGATAAGGATAAGAGCTCTGAACTCTAACTTTTGACAGAAATATTTCTTTATAGACAAGCTTTTCCCTCTCTTGCTGGAGATTTTGTCAGGTCGCATTTTGAATTCTATAAAGAAAGAAACAATCGAGCATTGTGCCTTAGCAAGATTGTAAACAATAACCTTGCAATGTTATTATAAAAGTAAGATAAAAAAAATTAAATGTTTTGATTATTTGTACAATTGTGTTACATAAATTTCCTTTGTTGTCTGTGTTTGAAAGCATTATCTAAATATTAGATGCTTGATGTTTTTTCTGGTAGACATCAATGTACCTGACTATCATATCTTCATGACAGCTTATGGATCAGTATAATGATAAAGTTTCCGTGTGCTGCGAGTCAACAGCCTGAGTACAACGTGAAGGTCTCAATGTGTTCATACTTGTCCATATTTTGATGACAACTGTTCAATGACAGCGTCGATTCACACTAGAGTTCTTTAACCTGCATAAAATAAATTAAACCAAACATAATTACGATAATGACGCTAAAAATGTATTATAAACTCTATGCTGTGATTGTCATTAATAGAAAATAATTAGCTCAAAAGTAAACCAACCCACAAAAAGTTGACTCACAAAATGTAGCTAGCAAACTTCAAAGTGTAAAACTATTGTAAATACTAAGCATAAGTAAAAAAAAATAAGAAAAAAGTAAACCCACAGACAAATGATTAGTTCAAATAAAGATGAAATAGTGAAAAGCAAATGTAATGTAAAAAAATTGTATTTACACATTCTGAAACTGTTGATTAGGTATTTTACAAAAATACAAAGAAGAGTCGTTAGTGAATTCTAGGTTAGTCTTAATGATTTAGAAACAGAACCAAAATTCCCTGAAATAAGCAAAGGCAATTTGCAAGAAGATAGTGTCACCTTTAATAGCCGATCTTTTTAATATAAGACAGATTTAGATGACCACACCTGGTTCAATGACCTCATAATGCTAGTTTAGCAGTCGCCAAGGCCTTATAGACCTCGACAAATATACAATCAGGCTGGACTAAAGATCCAGGTGAAAACACCGGGATCATTAATATAACTTCTGATCAGAGCAAGCAACCTACTTAGAGCGAATTAACTATATTTTTTTCTCACGTACTTATTTATAAATATTATAATGCATTGCTTCGTCAGTTGAATATCCTTGTTGTCAATGGTTTTTTGGTCGTAAACCCAATAACATCTCACAAAGTTCGGCTAGCTTAGGAGGTTCTGTTTAGTCCTAATCCTATATATTAAACAAACATCGCAAAAATAGTATCTGTAGTAAAAGTATAACAGTAAAAAATAAATAAACACTAGCAGTAAGCTTCAAGTATAGTCGTAACTATAATAATAACAGTAATCTCTGTTAATATCGAGATAAATATATGTCAGCAGTGTTGTAAAATCACAAAACTCTGAACTATTTATACTGCAAAGATATAATGTGTGATCTCAACATACTGCAACTCTGTCAGTCTTATCTCATAACACCACATACTTACCACTCTTCCCACCTCTAAAAACCCACACCCATCACTCTCTTAACCTCATAAAAACACATACCCATTACTTTCTTCACCTCATAAAAACACATATCACTCTTTCCACCTCTAAAAACACATGCCAGTTATGATCTCTACCTCATACAATTACATATTCCTCATTCTCTTGTTTTCATAAAAAAAACCATATCTACCATTTTCCTCATCTAAAACGACTCAAACCAGACATTTTTCCATCTCATAGAAACCCACATCAACTACTCTCTACATATCAAACAACATATACTTCTTAACAAATGTACGTCCCCTACATAATCCTCAATATCTTAACATTCACATATGGAATGACTGATCTCCAATTACAAACGTTCTGTGTTTTTTAATTTGATAAAACAACAAGAAAGTTAACAGGTAAGTCAATATCAAAGATTTCAGAAAATTGGGTAAGGTTTTTCATTTCTCTCTCATTCTTTTTCAGTAATACCACACTATATAACAAAATGTCTAATAATAATAACAGAAAATATAAAATGATAAAGGTGCTGTTAAAGATTTCATTGTGTACACATATACGCAGCTGTCATTATCATTCAAGCATTCAGATGTAGAAATTCATCTAATTATGTAATTTTTCATGGTTTGTTTTTTTTATTAAAGGCGATGATAGGGGTAAATTGGTAAGCTTGATACAATCCGTTATAGTTCTGTGTAAATACAGTGTGTTATTACTTGATATAGACTTAAGTTAAAACTCTCTTTACATGTTGTCTTTTTGTCCAACTAATAAATATTTTTTGACTAAACATTCGAAAAAAAAATAAAAATAAAAATCATGAATGGAGTAAAAGTAAATCTATTGGCTATACGCCATTCAGATACAACACATTCATTATCCCGTATATTGCAATCCATCTTCAATGGTTCAATACATCTATTAGGATCTATATGTAGAGTTAGGGTTGTTAGTTGTAATCACAGAATTCTGTTGCCATTCGATTTGTAGATTTTTCTGATATAATATGCAATCAATGGAACTAATTATATCTGAAATTTCTAAAAAAAAGGATTCTTTTCACAAAAAAGTAGAAGGAATGTGAAACAATATACAGAAATATAATTGATCGGGGAATTTTACAGATATTTTCTTGCATTAATGGTATACAACGAAACAACTATTTATGTAGTCGTACGAGCATAGTTGGTAAGCAACGAGAAATGCTGCGTGTGTAATCATTACAACAAGCTCTTCAAGAGACGCCCACCACACGCTTTCATTGTGTATACACACATACATAAATCACGCAACTTTGTGTAGTCCATAAGGCTCTAAAGTTTGCGTTATGTGTGTTTGCAAGTGGCCGTTTTTTCTGTAACAAGTGGAAGGCTGATCACGTGCTCCAAGAAATCTCAACAACTTCACCAAATTATTCACAGGAGTAGCCAAACAAAGGCACGTAACAGGATTTTTCCATTAGCACACGCTGAATAAAAATGCCATTTGAACTAGCTTTTTCATAAAGGAAGCAAGATTATTTGGACACATGAATTAGACATTAGCCTGATACGGAATTTACATCCTGAATTGTAACTTTATACACTTCTTAGTAAGTCTGCCTCTACACCAAAGTACATCTCTGTAACATATTCTGGTTGAAATAAACATAAATAAAAGCACGTGTCTGCTGTTTCATATATTGTTCCAAAATTACAAAGTAGGCTACACGATCAAATACCACATTACGTATGTAGGTTTGTTTTTCTTACATCTGAAATCTTATTTTTCATCAAATAAGACCAGCTAATCAGTGGTGTGTAAAAATAAAATGTCAACGATTGTTTGAAAGTCAATGATCAGTATTCAAGGTGAATGGCCATATCTGCCACGAACCCTGGTAATTTACTATATGTTATTTTTACGTTAACACCAAAACCACTGTATAGCACGTTTGTGGGTTTCCTAGTATTCTAACAAAGAGTGATATCATATGTCAACATCTAGGGTGATTGACCAGTTTTGACTTAACCATGGTAATTTACAATACGTAGCCTATTTGTGAGTTTTTTAGTATTCTAACAAATATTGATATGATATATCGACATACAGGGTGATTCACTAGGTTTGACTTAACCATGGTAACTTGCTATACGTTTTCTTTATGTTGACATTAAAACGATTGTGGTATATACCATTCACATATTTTCTGGTAACCGAATAACCCAATATACTCACTTCTAAATAATTTTATTAATTATAACCAGATTTCAAGACATACCCCTTTTGGCATGCCATCATTAGTGATAGATATCAAGAATAATAAATCATTTCACACACGTGTTTTCAGGAGTTCCATTCTTAAAAAATGTTTGGAAGAAAATTCAACAGAAAGAAACATTTCTGCGATAATGTGACTAGCATTTACTCGCTAGTTTTTGATGAAACCGAAACAGGAATTTGTAGTTTAAGTAAGTAATGTCTACATTATCTCGAGCTCTAATTACTTACCTTTTTGCGATTCGTATTTGCAGGTTTTTAATTTTTCAATTTTTTACTTATCCTATTTGCTGGTTTATTTGTGCTCAATCATGACTAAATGATTGCTTGAGATGACAGCGAAGATTATATATTGTAATGACAATAAACAAGAAGCTAGTAGCTAGATGATACGATGTTCACTTCATATATAATATTGGAAATAGCTTTCTAAAGACATCGATTTTTACAGTGATCTTGTTCATCTTTGTTGTAATCTGACGAGAGAATGATGAGTAAAAGGATTACAAAGGGGCCGTTTTAAACGTATTTTATTTTCCTTGTAAGGCTAACTTGCGTGCTTTTTGTGCAATTTTTATACGTGTACAGTTTTATCAATCAATGATAAAGGTTTTTAAATGTTGTATGAACTGAATCTTCAGTCTTTAAGGTGTTGTTTTTATCCCAACGTTCTATTAGAGTGTTGTGAAATTCCTTGAGACTCCTATTGCGAACTACCATTGTAGTTCTTTATACTTTAGTGACCACCTTTTAATTGAAGTAGTATTTGTACATTTTAGAATAAATATCAAGCTAACTGTAGATATATTTCCCCTCATTCCTCTTAAATATATTTCTATAACAATTTTAGGGCTCTTAACTTCTAATAGTTCGTTGGCTTTCGGAGTTTCAACATTAACTTATAAAATTAACGGCAGTAGAGTCTAATGTTAGTAAATTCAAACGGTAAGTAGAAATCTTTGTCAACGATATTCATCTATAAAGAGGGTTGCTTTATTAAATCCTTGCATTTAACACATTAATATTGCATGAAATAAGAGTAAATGTTTGTTAACGCAAAGTTACACAGTGCGTAATTAATCGTCCAGAGTTTTGAAGTGATAGAATAATCCATGGCACCCATTGTCAACTGTTATTGTTAAACTGACTAGAAGGATTTCAATTTCATTCTTATGCTTCAGCCACAACTCCAAAATGCGGAGTGGACTTATTTATCCAATGTGGCACGAACAAAAATCGTCGGATTTATAGAATAGACACATTAATCAATAGGTTTGACAGTCGAGTAATAATAAATTAACTATGCTAAAAGAAGGATAAAAAACGTTAAAGGAACGGCAAGGATAATTGTTTTTAACAAGTGACAGTGTTAAGGACTGTTTCAAGTTTTTGTTGATTCGTTTTTAAACTCTCTCTTTTATAATTCGCTTTCACCTGGACAGTGAATTAACTCGATATATTGATTTTCTACCATGTTTGTCAATCATCTCAATGAACCGATTGTCTATGCTACATTTGTGACTTAGTGTACTGTATGTATTTTAAACATGTCAACCAACTTAGTGTACAACTTTATTCAAGTTATTAATTAACCAGATTAAGTAAGTGCTCGTTTCTACCGGTGGGACTGAGTTTACTATTTTTTAAACATTTTTGAAAATAAAAGGAAAAATTACAGATTGAACAATACATCTAAAATTCAACTTCATTCACTTTGAATACCGATGCAACTCAATATATATTATGATTCTCACCAAGTGTTTAAACTAACTCAATATACAGATTCTCTGGCTCGGCCTCGTAATCTGAGGGTCGCGGGTTCAAATCCCGGTCGCACCAAACATGTTCGTCATTTTAGCTGCGGGAGCTTGATAATGTTACGGTCAATCCCATTATTCGTTGGTAAAAAAGTAGCCCAAGAGTTGACGGTGGGTGGTGATGAATAGTTTTGCAGTATAAAACTAGAGACGGCTAGCGCAGATAGCCCTCGTGTAGCTTCGTGCGATATTCAAAACAAAACAAACTAGATTCTTTAACATCTGTGAACCAACTTAGTGAACGAATTCTTCATCGTCTGTGAACAAACAGAGTCTACTAGTCCTAAATAACATCTGTAAACTAGTTTATTGTGTTACCTTTTTAACCATCTGTTAGACAAGTTAAGGTAAGGAGTATTCAGTACCTGTGAATCAACCGAACGCACAAACACTTCACTATATCTTAGAAAATTAAAATTACTGATTTTTCTATCATCTGAAAACATATTAAAGTTTTTATTCTCTGCTATAAATATAGGAAAAAATAATCTCGCTGGAAAGTATAGAAGGGTAAATATTTGAACTTAAAACCAGTTTACTTATTACGTTTACGTATTAGAAACGCCCACCAAGCCATTCTGACTAACCCTTCACATCCTCCAACATAAAACATTTATGCCACCTGAAGGTCTTAAATATGAATAATCTACTGTCGCTTGGCAGAAAGACATGGTCAGGAATAGTTCCAAGTTCATGAATTGGGATTTCATTCGGGCCAACAGGCTAAACAACTTTCCCTTTTATGTGGAAGTGTTGGAACAGTTAACACCTATGTTTTTTGCTTTGGATCACATAAACTATAGCTATCATACATGGATGCCTGCCTGTCTACATCAGAAACATGAAGTTATTGCCTACCCCCATCAGTGACAAGTTTGAGAGGGAATACACTGGGTCCCTTTCAAGAATAGTAACATGTTATCTCCAATACCAGTTGATTCGGCACATGAGCAAGAAAATCGCTACGTGAAAGGCTCATGAGATCATACTGAACTCACAGAACACCCTGCTGCTTTTTGGTGATGGATACTTTTATGATCCAAGCTTTCTAGACTACAGAAGCAATTCGAAGAAGAATACCTGCCAGATGATGATGTAGAAAAACTTTCAAAATCATGAGCAGGGTTCTGTCAGACTGCCATCCACCAAGAATGTTCTATTTCAACACGCAAGGCTTGCCTTATACCAAGCAGAAATATGCACTACTAGCACACACACACAGCAAGTGGTTCCTCCCCCATAGGAGCTTGTCTGGGCTAGAATGTCAGAAGCATGTTTGGAACACAATTACTGAACTTTCTAAAACCTGCAGGGAATTGATCACATGCTCATACAAGGGATACTGCTCAAAATGGAAATACGGCAAAGCCAATCTTCACGGTATCCCTCTGTGCAATTGTAAATGTGGTATATAATGAGATAATCAAAATAGTATGAGTGTGGAATTACCATCTTGCTATGTTGAGAAGACCACTGTAAGACCACACATTTTACACTATTACCCGTATGTAGCATGGGCTGTGCCTATTCATAGTAATAAACATAGTTGGCCATAGTGCCCTGACAGTAAAAAATATGGAATGGATATTCAGTGGTTTTAAAATTTTATAATTAACTGCTGCTTTATCATTCGCTACAAGTCTAAACAGGTCGAAGTATAATTAAATGTAGAGTGGTGGTCGTGTTGGATTTTGATGTATTATACAGAAACTCTTGATATTTCAAGAGAGAACCCAGATAAAACTTGATAAGTGTTATCAAAGGAAACAACATCCAAAATTTGGTACTTGTATCACTAAAGTAACGTTAACCTAAAAATGTTACGCTAATTCACTTTACCACTATTACTATGTGACTCCAAGAGTGGATTTGGCTGTTTCTCCTGCATTGTATCCTCGATCGCAAACCACACCTGGATCTTATCATTTGGCAAACCAAGTCAGTTTACTGATTCCTTGCCACGTTTGCCAAACGAAGTTAATCAACTGATTTTCTGGCATTTTGCCAAACCGAGTTAATTAACTGATTTTTCGGTTTGCCTGCAAAACCCAGTCATTGAACTGATTTCCTTCTTTGTCTGCTAAGTCTAGTCAATTATCTGTTCTCCACCATGACTAGTAAACGAGGTCAACTAACTGAACCAACTAATAAAGATTCCTCATCATGTTCGCTGAAAACATTTTACTTGATGTGTTCTGCTGCTGGTCTAATGAGCTCGCTCGTTCTCTAAAATGTCTGGTGAACCAAAGAAAGTATATACACAGATATGTAAAATACTTTGTGTTAGGAAAATGGTATAAGGCATAGCTAAGACACAAAAATAAAACAAAGTAAACTTTTAAAAACTTATAAGTGTAATAGATGAACTTAAATCACACAGTTAAAACACCCATTAGTATAAACTAGAAACTATAGGCGAGGCCTTTTTAGTAAGAAATATTTACTCCTTTAAAGCTACGATGGAAATTATTTGTTATTTCAATATGGTGGTTAAGATATATTCACCAGGTCATCATACAATGCAGTTTTTAGTAAGAATTGTAAATAAGCACAGCAAATAAGATGAAGCTATATTTTAGATTTAATTTTAAGGCTTTATGAAGTTACACTTCTGCATCATTCAGTACAATCTATTTGTTTTAGTAAGTCCAAAGGATAAAAAAATCGTTTGGTTTGTTTGGTTTTGAATTTCGCGCAAAGCTACACGATGGCTATTTGCGTCAGCCGTCTCTAATTTAGCAGTGTAAGACTAGACAGAAGGCAGCTAGTCATTGCCATCCACCGCCAACTCTTCGGCTACTCTTTTACCTACTTTTAGTTGGATTGATCATTACATGATAATGCCCCCACGGCTGAAAGGACAAGCATGTTTGATGCAACGTGAAATTCGAACCTGCGCCCCTCAGATTGCGAGTTGAACGCCTTAACCCACCTGGCCTTGCACCAAACATGCTCGCTCTTCCAGCCGTGAGGGCGTTATAATGTTACGGTAAATCCCACTATTCGTTGGTAAAAGAGTAGCTCAAGAGTTGGCGGTTGATGGTGATGACTAGCTGCCTTCCCTCTAGTTTTACAGTGCTAAATTAGGGATGACTAGCGCAGATAACACTCGATTAGCTTTGCGTGAAATTCAAAATAAACAAACAAACCCGTTGTTAACATGCTGGAACTGAGTATGTTTGTTTACTTTTTTAAAAAGTGATGGCACATTTAATGAAACAATTTTGCCTCTTTCAAAAATCGGTGTTTTGTGAAAAATCATAATCGTGAATGTGTGATATAAAGTTTGCAAATTAATTCTAAAGATCTATATTGTGAAAAATGTATATTATAAATGAAACTTTTAGTTTAGACAAGATCTGTATTTGCTGCATCGTGCACATATACAGATGCGTATAAAAACATTTTCACATACTGCCTACACGCATGTGTTAGTCGTTAATCAGCTTCGAGTTTGACGGTAGAGTCTAGATCCTGTGTCAATAATGTATAGAACGCAAAACACGAAAGGCCCGCGTGAGCCTTAGGGGAATATGTGGCTCACTAATGCGGTGACGCCTGCGAGCCCGAGCGATGCCAACAATCGATATGGTATTTGGGAAAGAGCGCGCGGCACCGTAAGTACATCCTAGCACTTGCGGCTCAAAGATAAACTAATTTTCCCGTTCGGAGTTGGCTCGAGCTACAGCTGGTGACAACTGCGTGGCACGAGACTTTGAGAGCCCTAATATGTTTCTTCACACTGGTTTTATGAAGAATCTGAAAACGCTACCATACGAAAGTTTGTGACTTATGAGCCCAATATTGTGAGAAAAACTGCTTTATGTTGGGCCTTCGCATGGAGAATGCTAAATAGGCAAACGAATTATATTAAAGATAGCTGATGGAAATGATACGGTATAAATACAACTGTAATAAACAGACTAACACACTGATAGTTATGAATTAAGTTTAATTGATTTACAATCTTTGTATCTACTTGTATTTATCAATCATCTGAAAAAAAAAGTGAAGGAAAAAAACACGTTATTTTTTCCTTAGAAATGCAGAACAAATTGAATCAGATAAGCAAGTAAATCCGTGTTGTAACATTTGGTTTTGTACCAGTGTTTACACACAAACACAAATGTGAAGATCGACTAAAGAGAAACTATCATAGAAGAGACATAAATTTAAAGTTCGCCTTTTGCGACAGAAATTGATGAGCTGGCGCGTGTTGGTTCTATTGCCATAAGAAGCTTGATTCACTTCTCTTAGATGTTCACAAATAAATCATCAAACCCGAGTGATGGATGGTGAGAAAATAACCAGCACACAGCTGAAGTTATTAACACCACAACACATACACACACACAAAATCAGATATTTCTAGTTAAACATTCTACATATTCAGCAGATCTATAGAACGAGAAGGAATCTAAATGCATTACACTGCAATCACAGTTCTAGAGATCTAAAATATTAATGTGACATTACAAGAGTTGAAGAATAGGCGTTACACACGAGTATTTGAAAACCTTTTTAACAGCGTTAGTTAAGGTGTTATTGACTATTATAAAAAAAAAACATACTGAATTCTGTTACTTCATAAATCGAACTGAGCGAGGCCAAGTGGTTAGTTAGCATGTGTTGTTGTGGGTCGAAGGTTTCAAAGCTCAAAACCTGATAACACGAAATTTGCTCCTCACCTGCTCCATCGAGTGTGTTATAAAACTATAGTTAATTCCATTATTTGGTTCAAATAAATTGAGAACGCGTTTTTTGCTGTTTACCGCTAGATGGCTCCTTCTTTCTGGTCAGTAGCTCACAGCTAGGAACATATGTACTTTGAACACTAACGATCTCTGACCTGATAATTCTGCCTAAACCACAGCAGATTCGCGTTAGGTATCGTCAAGGATGAAATTCCCAAATTGAATTCCCTTGATAAACTAAGCTGTTTTAAGCAATACATTCAAAAGAACAGTATCCATCAACCTATAACCACGAACTTGTAAAAAAAAAAATCTCTAAGAAAGTCTAGACAAGTAGTTATAATACCTCAAAGTGACTTGAGTTGAGGTAAGGACTATGAAAAGACAAGTACAACTGTTGCGAGAAGGTCATCTCGAGAATAGAATAGCGATTTTATCCAGAGTAATTTTAATTGAAACTTAAATATATCAACATCATTCATTCTATCTGTACTTCTCATAATACACTTCAGTCAATCTAAACGTTTTAGTGATTCTTATGTTTTGAATTAACTGTAATTTTAAATACTAAATAACGTGTTATATTTACATACGCATAGAACATTCAAGATACGTTAAGAGCGACGAGAAAAAAATAATGTATGATGATGACTAATATGGCTAATATAGCTTACAATCCTGATATTTCGAGAGTTGTAATTTGTAACTCGGATATTTATCAACTTATTTATGATATTATTATCCCAAAGCTTGCTTAAAAGTGAACTGTTAGTATAGTAGACCATAAGTCGTAAAATACAAAATTTCTTTATTCGGATATACAAAATATATGTTAGTAAAATCAGTAAATTTGTAAATATAGTTTACGAAACTAGTATGTTTTGGTAGTTTCCACAACGTCAGTGAAGAAAGTGAAAGTAAATATCAAAATACTCTTGAAACCATGAATGAAAAACAAGAATCAGTTTGTATGTAACACAATCTGAAACACAAAAGGAAGACTTCTTGATCACACACCTGTTTGTATACAAGCATAGGTAATTTCTAACAATGAACATTGCTCTAAAAATACGACTTATGAATGAATCTTTCTATTTATTAACAATAAGTAGAACTGCTCTTTTTGAAAGTAAAATATAAATTCTAAAACAAAACAAAGAGAAAAATAAATAAATAAAGAAATAAGAAGTATAAATCTTAATATTTAACTGAAAGTAATAAACTATGTGAATACGAAACAGCGACTATAAAGTATAGTTGCATGACCTTAAAAATGGTTTATTTCATCTTTGTTGTATTTGTACTTGCAGATTATGTTTCAAACTGCTTGAACACAGCTTAATCGAGTACTTTATACAATTATTGCCATATTGTTGTAGAATATACATTGAATACAAACAGTTCGAAACTCATATGGTGCTTCCTGACTAAACAGAAAACATCAAAGATGTAAGAATACTTAACTATTTACAGATAGATAGCTGTACCTATACACATACTTCAAAGGCTAGTTTATTCTACTTCAATGAAGATCAAATTTTACGTCAATTAAAACAAAACTGAAAGCTTGAAACTTTAAAAACAAAGATTGTTTTTCTTATATTTCAATCCTGGTGTTTATGTTACATAATTATTTTCAGATAATTATCTACAAGTTTCTGTACGTTTAATATTTTTTAAAGAGTTTATGAATCCTAGTCTTATCTGCAAGCTCCACAAAAATTTCCAGTTATCCTCACTTTAGTGCTAATGTAAAGAAAAAAATGTTAAACTGTATACAAGACACAGTAGGTTTATATAAATGCATGTACATGAAAAACCGAGGGCGAAACGTCAACATATATAGTGCAATATTGTTTAATTTATCCGCGAGCATCGAAGTTTAGCGTTATAAGTCTACATTCAGTGTTACAGCTGAGCGAAAGAATCTAGTTATATAAATAAATAAAATTAAAATTTTAGTGGAAAATAATGAAAACGAATTGTTAAAATAAAAACTTTTAGGAAAATTAAAGGACATTAGACTGAAAACGTAGCCTAGTTACTACGGGAACATGTTTATTGATATGATGTCCATTACTAAATCAATGAATAACTTGAATATTTATAGTTGTTTTTTGTTTGTATGTTTTTAAGACACTTTATTTACGAAATTTTTTTTATGTTTGACTTTTATTTAATTGAAATCATTAACTGGAGTGACAACGGTCTTCACTTGTGGTTTATGACATAAATCTTTCCTATTGGATCAAAATTTCAAAAATCTGATAAACGTTTTCTTGAATTACTGTACAAGCTCGAGAAAAATACGTGTGTTTTTGTGTGTTTTTCTCACAGCAAAGTTACATCGGACTATCTGCTGTGTCCACCGACGGAAATCCAAACCCTGAATATAGCCCTGTAAATCCGAAGACTTACCGTTGTCCAAACGGGGAATAGAAAAGTAGGTCGCATGCAATCCTTCGAATGTAATTTACGTTCAACTTGCGAGTTCAAATGCGGGCTAATTTAATAACTCTCTGTATAAGAGTTCATTCGTGTTGTGCTAGAAAGTATAATGAGTCTTGATACACGAATTTTTAATGCTAACTAATAAGGTCACTGGTAATTATACCAAGGATTGGCATGTATATTTTAAATACATTTTAATATAACAGCAACTCAAACATATACAAAAGGTGGATAAAAATAAAATGCCTGCTCCCCTTGAAAAGAGCCCCCCAGTGGCTCAGCGGTATGTCTGCGGACTTACACGCTAAAATCCGGGTTTCGATACCCGTGGTGGGCAGAGCACAGATAGCTAGCTCAGTGTGTAGCTTTGTGCTTAATTCAAAACAACAACAACCCTTGAAAATGTTGTTAATTTGTTATATTTTTATTAGGTAATAGAAAAATTATGTAAAACTATGTATTTTTAGAACGCACTCGATGAGATCTGTTTTAATGTAGTCTAAAATTCTAATTTTAACACTGTCTTTCGTAAATACCTGACCTTTTCATGATTTTAGTTACATATTATCATAAAACGTTTTGCACATGTGCTGTAGTTTCTTAGATCTTCTTATTCCAATTAACTTACAAAATGATAAAAGAAAGATCGAAACAGAGAAGCGAAATATATCTCTTTTATAATTATTTTTATGCACACACGACTCTCGAGTCATTCTTTGCTCTTTATTTTCTTTTGTTTAACCACATTACGTTAAGCCACTCAATTAAAGCATTACTACTTTTCATGTGCATCAAGATTATTACCATAAACGCCACAAAATAATTATTAAATAATTGGAGCGCTTTGACCAAGAGTTTATTTCATACAAGTAACGCAGCACCTTTCTTTTTTTCCATTTGTATGCTTCATTAATTACTCAATAGGTTTGCATTTATTTGCTTTATTGAGTTTCGTGCAAAATTAGACGAGGGCTATATGTGGAGATTATCCCCAGTTTTCAATATAATATATGGTAGAGAGGTAATCAACATCATCCACCGCCCACTCTTGGTCTACTTTTTACCAGCAAATATTGAAAGTGAACATCACATTATTACGCCCCCGTGGCTGAAAGGGCAAATATGTTCGGTGACGAGATTCAATCTCTCGGACCACAGATTCTGAGTCAAGTGCCCAAACCACGAGGTCATGCGCTAGATTTCTGTTGTGGTCTTTTATATCTCTGTCACGTAGACATGTCATTGGGATCTGCGAAGAAGACACCTTGGTAAAAATGATAAACAGAAAAAGCATATCCATCTCTTTGAAACCTGTATGAATCTGACCAGTGGCATATTTCGGATAAACATAAAGCTAGCTAAGAACCATCTTGTGAGTGTATACTTCTACTTTGTTATTGTTGCTTTTTGTTTATGGAATTCATGACAATTGTTCCTTCTTTTTAATTTTAATAATTAATTAAAAAATAAAAGGTTAAAGTACAAAGTACAAATAAAATATATAATACAATTTATTTATAAATAAAAGAAAAGATGAAAAATTCAATAGTATTAATTAAATGCTAAAAACATGATCAACCTGAATAATGCTGCTGTCTCCAATAACTCTGTTCAGAGTGAAATGGTGCCGCCGCTTGTGGTTGTAGAGAAGACATGAGAGTAATACGTGGTAAATTGTAACTTGAGTGTCCCACTACCCATACATTGTGGGTCTTTCTAATGTAAGAGAAAGCGATGAGTAATAAAGCGAGTGAGGAGCTTTGCCTCAACCTCCTCCGATTACTGCACAAATTACCAGAGTGTCGATCAGGGTTTGTAAGTGTAATCGCATTCAGTTCAGGAGTGAGGGTGAGTGGAGAAAAGGATCAATGTTTTTTAGACAACAGCTAAGCAGTTAAAATTAAAAGTTGCAATATAAATGCGTAGAATAAGATTGAACGAATTAAGGCGATTTTGTTAATTAAAAATAAAAATGGTATATTACCTGCAAAAAACATGGTAATTGCAGACAAGATTATTGTTGCAAATGGTACATCCAAGTTAAAGGTTGTTCCATGGATAGCTAGTAGGAACCTGCACATACTAAACAAGAGTCGATTTTGTACGTGTTTGTGCAATTTACACAATTAAAATTATTTAATTCAATTTGTAATTTCAGTTATTTATCGTATTAGATAGATTTAATGTGCTGCATTAAATATCTAACAACATTGGCCATTTGTGTTAGATGTCGCACTCGAAACTTTACAGGTGACAATTCTTCTTCGATACTCAGTAGCTCATAATTCGTAAAGCAAATCCAGCTTTAGGGTTAAAGCCAGTAACAGACAATAAGTTTATTCAATTTATAGCCCAGGGCAGAGAAGTCACAGAGTTTTTCTTTTGGTTTGCCTGTCACTCATAATTAAGGCTAATTATTATTAATCGTAATTTTATTGAACTAACGTAGTAGAAGTTATTACATCAGTGAGTTAAATAAGTCTGAAAAGGTGTCATCTTTCAGTATTGTAATAACAACATGAAAGTAAGATGTTGCAGTGTCACACTGTCTAAACGAGGGGGGGGGTATTTTTTTACAAACAAAAACAGTGTAAGGAAATTATGGCCGGTATGGAGCCTTGCGATAAAACTTCATTCTACCATGCATTGCATAAACTAAATAGCGATTATAGATTTAGCGTGAAAAACATGTTAATACACTTATCACCCCTAAGAATAGGCATTTTAAACTGTGTATTTGGACATAAAAGCATGAAGGTATATTACCAAATGGGAAGCTGTGACAATGATTAGAACTCTGCAGCATATTAAAAATTGATCAACAGAATGAACTATAAGGTGAAAATGAGGAGAAAGGCCGAGATTTTTCATATCAATCTGTCGAAAAGATAAACTGAAAGGGGCGTATACCTAACGACTGCACTTATTGTGGCACAGGTTGATTTGCAGATGTGGATGTCATAGACACCGAACAAGAAGATGGTGACTTTTTCATAGAAGATGAAGACCTACTAGACCTTAAAACTGGTAGAAGGAAATGAGGCATACAATAACGTCAATGTTATTGAAAAACTGACTGGCGAGCAGAAGAAAGAGTTACAAGATCTACTGTGTCACTACATAGATGTCTTTAAACATTTGCCAAGCAAGACAGATCTTGTGCAAAACAAGACCGACACAACGACCTAGGATCCAGTCGAGATGAAAACTTATTAGATGCCCGAAATGATGAGAGATTAGGTAAAACAAGAAGTTGAAACATTGTTAGAAACCAAAATCATTGAGCTTTTAAATTTGGTTCACTGTTCATCAATGGTAATTTTCAAGAAGAGAGATGGCTCTAATTATTTTTGTATAGATTTCCGAAAGCTAAATTTCGTGACAAAATTTGACTCCAGTTTATGGAGAAACTAGAGAGAGTGCAAAGTTATTTTCAAGCATTGACTTCGCTGAAGGTTATTAGCAGATAGATCCATATGGAGACAGTGACTAGTATGAAGACAGCCTTTATGACATCAGATGTATATTACCAGTTGAAGAGGATGCTATTTGAATGAGTCAATTCAGCATTAACATTTAACCACATGATGAGGAAGAGGTTGCAGTGAATCATCAACATCGAGCAATGTGTGAACAATATTCTGACCTACACAGTTAGATGGTAATACTATCAGAAGAAATTCAGAGAGCTGTTCAAACCAGTGAGGGCAGCAGATCCGACTATCAGACTATGTAAATGATATGTTTATTATTCTGTGCTGGACAGACTTTATTGGACAAAATGTGCACCAGTTCTGATGACTGAGCAACAAGTCAGATGATTCCTGAAGTTAGTAGGATATTATAGGAGTCTTATTCCAAACTACGTTAAAGTCACTGCACCTATAATGTACCTGATCAAGAAAGGTCAACCCACTAAGGCGAGATTAGAATAAATACAACGGATGGGATTCAGAAATTGAAAAATAAATTAGGAAATTGGCCAGTCCTTAGAATGCCAGACTTCAACAAAACATTCATCATTCAGGCCGATGCATCAGACGCTGGAACTGGAAAAGTATATCTGGAAGAACAGACTGTTTCCAGTAATATACATCTGTAAAAAGCTGTTGGAGAGTAAGAAGAAATACTCTATGATTGAACGATAGTGTCTAACCTTTATACTTTTACAATCCAAAAATTCCAGAACTATCTCTACGACAAGAAGTTCATTATCTAGATGAAACATTGGCTCCTTGCATACATCTAGAAGTGCAAAACTGACGGTGCGAGGACCATTAGGTGAGCATTGTAGATGCTCTAGATTTACAGGTTCCACATTGTAGCCATTAAGGAGATTGCAATTGTTAATGCAAAGTTTATGAGTAAACTATGTGAATGAACAGAAAGTAGTCTTTGTATACAGCATTAAATGTTTGTAAATATATTTCTTGAAGATGAGCCCATTGTTAACTATACAAAATTGTTTAAGCTTAATGCGAGGGTTAAATTTAGTTATGTTTAAAAACGATAGCTATTCGCGTGTTTGTTCAGGCAGCTTTGTACCAATCATACGTTGTGTAGTCCCATTCTTGTGAATTGGCACTTGTTGTATTGTTGCATCAAGTTACTAGAACTTTCTACGTTTTTCTCGTTGTTTTGCAAGTGTAACGTAAGTGAGTCTATCATCGATTTTATTGTAATAACAAAGCAGAGAATAATTATTCATGCTTTCAATTGTGTTCTAAAGTAAATAAACTAGCCTTTTTGGACTTTGACGACAAAAAGACGATTATTTAAAGTTCTGGATACAAATGAGTAACGAACATTTGTAAATACATTTGAGTAGTTTCAATATATTATTTTAAAACAAAAATCAACTGTATGCTGTTTGTTTATTGTTGAAATTTATCGCAAACAAGCCATGAACATGCGCTATAAATATTCTTCCCCTTCCATATATATACAAAAACTTCATACCATTTTAAGCAAACTCTGGGATCTTCTAACATATGATAATCCAAATTTTATAAGTACATGACATACAGTCAATAGTACAAACATAATAAAGATGATTCTCCTCAGATAAAGTGAAACAAAGCATGTGCACACAAGTTGCTTCCACCTTATATCCTAAAGCAACTGAAGAATAAAAAAAATATTCTTTTATTCTACACAAAGCACATCGTCGAAAACGCCTAATGCAGCGTTCTAATAAAACTGTTGAAACGATTAATGAGAATCTATTGCTTTTGTTTACTAGCTGACTTATGGAAAACATACAGGGAAGAGTGGCGTGCTTCAGACATGATATCCTTATAATCAAGTATTTCAATGCACGCTATATTACAGGGCTGCTTTCAAAATATTCGGTCATCATGGTGTGCATGATCAGAAGGTCCTTTTTTGTACTAAAACATAAATTCCTTTTTGTTGAGCGTGTTGACAGTGTTTTGAAGTAAAACACGTAGAGCTACATATAATAACATTATGCTTAGATTCTTAGAAATGATTGATGTTTTTCAACTTTTAAGGTCAGTCTAATACGTCAGTCGGAAAACATTAAGAATTCTACTGATTATGTTTGTTTGAGACAAAACATATCACAAAGGTACGTCTAATACTACTGACAGAGCCAGAAATAAGATAAAACATAAAAGGGGTGGTTTTGCTTTACACCTGTTGGAATAAGTACTTTTGTTTTGTGATTTTATATAAATATCATATCTTTAAGTAAATTTCCATTTTCTAGTTTATAAATAAAGATACAGTTGAACCGTAAATTAAAAGCCATAGGTAAGCTGGAGACTTTTAATTTAGTCTTTATAAAGTTTGTGTTCGATGTGTGCAAAAGCTCAGTTTCATTTGGATACTTCTGCATTTATACCCTTTTGCTGTCCACTCTCATTTCATTATTTGCATAAAATTACCGTAACCTGCGTTTTGTGAAAACTTAAACACCAGATATCAGTGTAATTAAATACTACAAATACTAGATGTACTTGCGAAGGGTTCCTGAAGGTATACTGTTTCAAGAGTAAATAAAACAAAAATTAATAGGAACAAATATTTGTAATTCTTGCTTTCGAAGTTCGTATGTCATGCTGTGTTGTGGCCTAAAGAAACATAATTCTTTTTGTGATTCGTGGCATCCGCACGCTTTATTAACGTCAAGACAGTACAAAGTATAGCATTAAGCGTCTCTTATATAATATCATTTTAGTGTCTACTGACCTACTAACAGACAACACACTACTGCGTAGTTGTACGAATGGTTAAAGCAGGTAACTCCTCCAAGCTGACTTTGGTCCCATTTCGGGGAAATAAATGACCTCCATTCTGAAGAATGTTTTTTTTTATTTTTGTGCATTTTCTGTTTACGTATTTTATAATTTCAAAATTGTCTATTCATATCATTATGCATTTACCGGAATTCATTCACTTTAAAGAAAAGCAAAAGATTAAAATGAAAACAAGAAGATATGTTATGTAGTTGACAAATAATTAGCAACTGAGATAAGATGTTTTGATTTGAGTTACCTTTTCACACTCTTGAAACTATTTTTCTTTGAGTTAGACTTAGCTTATATGTTACTACATACAATACTTAGTCTAAAACTGGTTGAAAATCAGTAAAATTAGCAAAAATTCGTGTGATAAGCAGAAGCTTCTTTAGTGTACATATTTTTTTACACTTAAACCATTTGAATAAATAGTCTCTACAAACTTTCCAGAAATCTCCTTCCTGTATGTTCATTTCACTACACCAGAGTAACTTATTGATTCCAATATGTTTACTTTCAAGGATCCCATAACTAATACGGAAAGGAATGTAAGCCTTTGCACCAAAGATGATAGTTGGAGCAAAATACGCATACACAAAAATAATCCTAACATGTGCAAACTGATCTACGTTGTAATTGGAATTAAATACACCGATATACAGATAGAAGTAATACACATAGTGTCGTAATGTACTGATGTTGACGTCCGGAACTAAATATACTGATATATGTTTGATCACAAAGCCACAAGAGATATATCTAATGTTCTATGGTGCATCAACGCTTACAAGTCGACACACATCAACCGATACTATTTGACAGGCATTTACCACTGACAAAAACAGCTGAATCTACTCACGCATTTATGAATTAACACGATGTAAAAACCGTTCAATAATGCATCGGTGCTTATAAATAAACTGGTAACAGTGACACATAGCCAATAGCTTATATTTACTTTTTTTACTAGTTCTAACAAATGAAATTAAATTGTTAATAAATACATTTTGTTCTACCTTGTACACGACCAAAAATCTAGGACAGACGCAGTATCTTACTAATATTTTTCCACGTTTTCTTGTTACTGAAGATGAGAGTTAAATACAGTGGTGTATTAGTAAGTATATTGCGCATTACTAAACAAAATCTTTGAAAACTTGCAAATAATTTCAGTTGTTAGTACTTCATCATTTTGGAAAGCAATGTATTCGTCGTGTATATTTACAAGAGATCTTGCTTTATATACTACTTTATATTACGCCGATACAAAGAAATAAATTTACATGCAATCAAATAATTGAAAGGTAACTGGCGAAATAATTTTTTTTACAAATTAATGTCAGTTAATTTTTATACAAACAGATATTTACCGATCCGTAATGCAATCACAAATGTAATAACTATCGTTCATTTCAGTTTATACTGAGAAATAGGTGGCTCTATTCTATAACTTTACAGTTCATGACATTTCCTTACAACATGAGTATATTCAACACTAACAACAAGGCATGGTTCCAAACAATGTCAATTCTCGACCACTCTGTGAAAAAAAAAAGTTTATGGACTTATTTAATTCGCACCAAACATTCTCGCCCTTTCAGCCGTGGGGTTGTTATAAAGTTACGGTTAATCCCACTATTCTTTGGTAAAAAATTAACCCAAGAGTTGGTGGTGAGTGGCTATGACTAGCTGCCTTCCATCTAGTCTTATACTGCTAAATTAGGGACGGCTACTGCAGATAACCCTCGAGTACCTTTGTGCGTCATTCATAAAACAAACAAGAAACAAACTTATAGACGTTAGTCTGGAGTCACTTGATAGAATGTAACGCGTTACCCAATAACATTTATTACTCTCTTAGAAGGATCTGAAGTCCAGCGGACGTGAAGATCACTCCATAAGGTCAATTTCATAAGTTTCACTGTACATCAATTAAGTTAGCGGTGTGGGCATTATCATCCATTAGGCTGATGTCAAGGGCAATTTAAACAGCGCCTGACCATGCAAACGATCATACAGTATGGTCCCTGTACTATATATTATTACTGGTACTACAGCACAAGATGTAGATTTCTTTCGGTGTATCTTTCAATACGTATTCCTCTTCACACTAAGCTCCCACCCTCGCCATATGCATTTTTTTATTAAGAATATCAAAATGTATCTGGTTCCACGTTTTAAGTGTTTGCTTGTTATCTAGTTACAAGATGAAGTATGATTCTTAAGTAAAAAAAAAAAAAGGAACATTGCTCTGCACCCCGTTGTTTTTGACAGAATTACAGACAAGCAGTTTTTGCCTTTCTGTGAGAAGACGTTATTCCGCTTAGTGTATGTATCGTCTAGCACACAAACGAACTTTTTGTTTTTCTAATCGTCTGCGAAGATCTAATTAAGCTTCAGAGGAGACACTCCAATATTGCAACAATCCAAAATTGACAGACAGCGGTCGTCTATCTTATTTAAACGTCCGAGAAACTGCATCACTAGATTGTAAACAGTTCAACATTCTGTTAATGAAGACAATTTGTAACAGTCTTTTGTAATTCACTGACTCCCATTAGTCTTGTAACAACAGTAAAACATCCAGCTGTCTAGTCATAGTCCCACTACATGGACGATTTGGAACATATAAACCTTTGCAGTGCACTTCAATGTGACAACTGACAACTAAGAGGAGATTATGTAAGACCACTAAATATGCACATTATAAGCTAAATGATCATTCATTTGCATTGAAAAACAGTCTTCGATTTCCATAACAATTAATTAAGGAGGTGATGGACATTATTTTATGACGATCATTATGCTATATCATAGGTATAGCATTATAATTCTCTTATAAACATTATTTACACCCCATAAAAAATCGTAATTTATTTACACATTTCCGAGGCTTCATTAGCGTTGATAACTGGAGCTAAATATATTGCAAATGTTTACAGAACAAACACTTCCTCGAAAGCGCTGACAGCTGGAACTAAATATAGAAGTCACAAAATCACAACACAAACGAAGGAGACGGTAAATCGTTCTTGCATGTTCACTATATATGTTTTCAATCCCAACAATCGAATAATAGAGAGAAATATTTTGTCACAGTATCATTATGTTATTCGGACTTACAAAGTAAATATTTAGGGTCAGATTCCACATTGTGCAAATAGTGCAGCTAACCGATTGCGTACCCTTGTGTTAAGAAATGAACAACAGTTATTTTACGAAACAATAGCATGTATGTTCCAGATTAATTGATGATAAACTGTCAATAAACACAAAAAATACATTAGTTTTCGCGATAATTTTGTAAGTCTCGCAAAGCTACTCGAGGGCTATCTGCGCGTGACGTCCCTAATTTAGCAGTGTAAGACTAGAGGGAAGGCAACTAGTCATCACTACCCACCGCCAACTCTTGAGTTACTCTTTTACCAACGAATAGTGGTATTGGCCGTAACATTATAACGTTCCCAGTGCTGAAAGGGCGAGCATGTTTGGTATGACGGGGATTCGAACTCGTGACCCTCGGATTACGCGTCCAGCGCCTTAACCACGTGACCATGCTGAGCCACAGGTCTAAGTGATGTATTGATTCTACATTAAAAATAAATTTAAATGTTCCGAATAAATATTTTAAACATAATAATATTATTTCAAATAAAATATGAAACGAAAAAAATAAAAAAGACATTCATTAAAAATAATACATTTATATTCACTATTACATATCATTCACGAAAAAGTTTAATTGCCATTATAAGTTTTGTAGTAATAAGTATTATGTTCATGTGTTACATGAACAGATACATTATTTGAAAACTACGTATCTTTTAACGAACGAAAAATGCTTAGATTCAATACACTGCTAGTTCGTGATGAAATACAGTCGTTTCATGGGTGGAATTATACACTTGTTGCTCGATGGCTATCTGCACGAATCGTCCCTAATTTAGTGTAAGACTAGAGGGAAGGCAACTAGTTATCGTCATCCACCGTCAACTCTTGAGCTACTCTTTTCCCAAGGAATAGTGGACTGACCATCACATTATAACGCCTTCACGGCTAAAAGGATGAGAATGTTTTATGTGAAAGGGATTCGAAACCGCAACCCTCAGTTTACGAGTCGAGTGCCTTTACCACCTGGTCATCCCCGGCTGAAACAAAAGAGCAAACTGCAAAATAGAAACTATCGAGTAAATCTTTAATAGGAGTGATGTTTGCAGAGATAAGACTACACAGTTACGAATATACTCCTTCTATCAATTTCAACTGATATATCAGCAAATGTCAACTTTTAAATAAAAATGTAAACTTTAAAACAGTTAGATATTTTTAACCACATAAGTAACCAGTTGTGTGAGTTTTGTTTCTTCCTTTAATAAAGCATTAAATATAAAAATGCATCGTTGGAGATTTATTAATCAAGATTTATCACCTAAAATTGGTGCTCTTGTTTTTATAATGGTCACTTCACTGTTCATCGACATAATGAAACCTAAGCAACAGGATTATGACACAATAAAAATTAGATAAAGATAATTGTAATTTATATACAAAGAATGTTATGTATTCGGAAGAAATATTTTAGTACCGAAATGATAAAGCTCTTGCGTTTAAAACTGATTGAGAAATATACTGAAATTCTTAAAAGATCAGAGATAATCAGAATTGCAGTATCTCAAAAATAGGTCAATAAAACATGATAGGAAAACTGTATTTCGCTACCAAAATACAATAAAAATGTCAGTATAATAATTTTCACGATACAGCAGAAACTAAATAAGGTGTAATTTAACTACTATCATAATTTAAAAGCAAACAAATAAAAAACATTTTTAACATAAACTCGTTTCAGCTCGTCAGGTTAATTGTGAAGTAATATGCCTGGTCATATTTCGTCAATATAATAAAATACTTTTGATAAACAAAAATTAAAATAGCCAAAAATAGTACTCATTCTCTACTTCATGACGTAACAATAGCAGAAACGGATAGTAAAATTTCAGAACTGAACTTTGAAGTGACAGAATTTTGCGTTTTCTTATAGCAAAAACGCCTCAGGATATCTGCTCAGTCCACCATTCCACCGAATGGAATCGAACCCCCTGATTTTAGTGATTTAAATCCGTAGACTTACCACCGTACCAGCGGGAGACATGTGATGGAATTAATAAGAATAATATATTTGGACTAAAATCTAAAAACATCATAAAACATTTTGACTCCATGTCTTTATGCAAAGTATTAAGATAACTTAACAGAGTATTCTGAGTGTTTTTCCCTAAATACAAATTGATTTTTTATTACATATATTTATATCAGTCAGTGTTTGTACACAATATTTTCAGTTGATGTTCATCACAGTTATATTGTTATACAAATAAGATGTAAAGTTTCCCTGATGCAATGAACGTCCCTATTTACTAGATATGTATTTTCAAAATATAATGTGTGTGTAAGAGACCATAGGACATTGTTTTCTATTAATTTATCGTTAGCTTCACAAGGTTTTGTTTTTCTCTCAGCATAAAGTGTTTTATGAATGTATCGAATGTTCTTTGTTCATAATTAATTCCTTATTTTTTTCTTCTGTTTGTACCTGCACTAATTTTATATTTACTAACTTGTAGTGGAATATTAAGCACGCTTGCTATATTTTCCGATGTGTAAGACGATCCTGGATGTTTTGAGCAAATTTAATGTATTTATTTGAAGTTCGATGTTTCATAAAGCGACCTATATTGTCAAACAAATATATGATGTTACTGACTGATCAGCGCTCTGGGGTAATAATCAAAACGATAAGCATGTTTCGTTTCGGTTTGTTTTTCATGCTCTTCAAACGATACAGATAGCTCAATCAGGCATAACTTAAGTTACAAACGTGACAAACAACAAAATTTTCGTCACAGTTGATATCCTTTTTCATTATAAAAATACTAAACTTTAATATATGGTGATGAACTATAAAAAATGTCATTACAAAATTAGCTTACATTACAGAAACTATAACTTTCTGATATTTTAAAGTGGTGAAAGATACCAATATATTTCAAAACAAAAACGTCTTGCTTAATTATAACTAACATATAAGGTAAATAACTTATAGTTATGAAGAATCGGGACAGATGATACAATTACAAATGTTACTGTAACGCATTGTGGCACGACGTCAGCACACTTACTCAAAAATACAAAGAAAACTAAAAGGAACAAAGTAGTTTGGTTAGATGTACTATTAACCGGAGAGCTCCAACTGAAACTCTAGTTTTGAAACTGTGTATCAGACGAGAAGTAAAATTTTTCACTCTTTTTAAAGTAAAAAGTATTGTCATATACGCCAGCAAACACTGTGTATTGTTGAAATCTTATGTAATCTTATCTTATCTTATGAAATCTTATCTCTTTTTCTCAGTTTCAACATGTTATTACCCATTTAAGCAGTGTTTGAGGCACAAGACATATCCTATCATCAGCGTGTTTCCATATGAAACTAACTGGAATGTTGCAACAAAGCAGTTACCCAGTATATCTTAACGTTGAAAAGTTTGAATTTATGCACATTATTAAACAAAGTTACTTCTTCTATATTATAAAATTCTGTCTCATTTTCGTTTCTTTGTTGAGTAAATTCCTGAAAACTTTTTCATTATTTAGTTAATCAGAAATTGTCAGCCAGATCACAGCATGTAGTTAAACCTTTGTTCATATACAAACCGAATCAGTACATCACTTAAATTACCCCATATATTACTGTAATAAATACACTTACGTTAGAATATAAATGTCCTTCTAACTGCTTCACTCCCCTGAACTGACAAAAAATAAAGTAGTGTGGATAATATAGACATAAACATCTGCAGTAATGTACTCGTATACATGGTGTATCACTTTACCAACGTGTATTCTGTTATATACATATTAGCTACAATAATAAGTGTCTAAATCCCAGAATTACACTTTAATATTTGTCAAAAGTGTCTTTAAAATAAGTAATACAGTATCTATAAACATGATTACTTGTATAGTGATAAATCTGAACAGGCTTCCTATATTAGTTTGAAATTGTTTCTACAATTAAGAATTAACGTAAAAAGTCCTAATTTATATTCATTATAAATCTTTTCTTGGAGGGTGGTGGCAGCTACCTTGATATTACTTGAAAGAGGAAACTTGATTTTAAAGCTGGATCTATTAAACTCCATTTTCTGACCTTTTGTTTCTTCTTTCACACTCTAAAATCTTGACGATTCAGAGACTAGAAAACAAACAAGCATTGCACAATAACGCAGAAAATGTCTTTAAACTAATATCAACATCAGGAATAGGCATAATGTTTGAGTCTGATTTTTATTGATTCGAGTATCTACGTGTAAAACAGCATTTATTTTTTGATAGATTGTTTTAGTAGAGTATTCATGATTAAACTTTATAGAATGGACGGCAACTGCCTATTGTGGAGACACAAGTTTAGAGACGCTGCCCATTCTACAACGCCAGGCATGGCCAGATGGTTAAGGTACTTGACTCCTACTCTCAGGGTCGCGGGTTCGAATTCATTTCACAACAAATATGCTCGTCCTTTTAGCTGTGGGGGCATTATAAAGTGACGATTAATCTCATTATTCATTTTTAAAAAATAGCTCAAGAGTTGGCGGTGGATAGTGATGACTAGCTGCCTTCCATCTAGTCTTGCACTGCTAAATTAGGGACGGCTAGCGCAGATAGCCCTCGTGAAGGTTTACGCGAAATTCAAAACAAACAACAAAACCATTCTACAAAGTTTCAAGAACATTTATTATTTTATCACATTCGGTAATCTTTATCTGATTTAAAGGAAAATTGATGAATTCACTGCTGATTAACTGCTCGATTAACGCCTGTCAGTACGCTGACTGCTCAAGAATGACGCTTTCAGGTAAAATAGTTCCACGTTACTGCATTCATCCCTAAGAGACCAAATCATAGTTGCACTAGTGATTGTTTGTTACAGGTGAGCTGTTGAACTGTACGTGTTTCAAGAACTCCCAAGTTTGGAGTTGTAATAGCAGATGAACCATGTACAAAAAGGGGGTTAGATAATTATACATGGAGTGAGAGGTCACTGAGAAAGGTTTAGATTGTACAGAAAAAAATATGCGAAACATTTGGTACAAACGCATCGACTTGTTAACATTTTACACTTTCTGTCTTTTATTTTTAATGAAATGATATAATTCTTTTTCATTGTTATTTTTTATACTTCAAATGCTACATACAGACAGATTTACAGACATAAAGAAAAGGTAGATACCAAAGGTATTTAGAAGCACTTAAATAAGAAAGCGTCATGCTGAGACATACGTAAACCAAAGAAGACAAAATATCATGTATATGGAAATATGGGAAGATATAATGCATGAAAAGAAATTACAATGTGGTAGTAAACAAACGTGCAGTTATTTTTGTGTATACTTTGCAGGCTTAAACTAGCAAATAGACAAGAAATAACAGATAGACAAACAATAGTTTGTTTGACAGATAAACGTACGTATAAAATTAAATGAAGAAATAGATCTAGACAAATAGATGGTTATTATTTTCAAGCATAATAACTCAGAATGCACTTATCATTGAATAAGCCTACCCAAAAAAGCGTGACATTTAAATAAATAGATAATTAGATGTGCAGAGAAATATAAAGACTGGTAAATATGTGGAAGATTTAAGATAATTCGACGATATAGATACTTCTTATAAATTGGGTATTTCTTCTTAGTTTGAACGTAGCAGAGAAGTCAAAGTCCTAATTGTGAATCTAAATGCTAATGGTTCATTGCTCTTTACCTCAAAAACGCGTTCTGCAGTTAGGAAGTGTGAGTGAATTATAAGAGTTACAGTCAAATTCTACTACTTGAATAAAAGAGTAACCTAAGGGTTGGCGTTTGGCACTGTTGGCTAGCTGCTATCTCTCTAGTTTATCAGTTTAAAATTCTGGAACAAAAAACAATTTTATTTACTCACTAAACAAATTATACAGTTGAAATTCTGGCTATAAAGATCTTACAATAAATTACTAATAATTTAAACACATTGATTAAAAGTATTTCACCCATGCACATCTAAATTTTAAATTAGCTGTCACGTGACGTAATAAAAGTGATACAGTGAAATAACGTACAAGCTCCCAATGTAACACAAAATTATATAGTTTAAATTTATTAAAATATCTGAACTCTAAAAGACTAGTGATAAAACGGCAAAAAGTAATTAATTAATAAAAATTACCAGTGAAACTAGATATTCATAAGTTATGTCAAAATTTACTAGTGGTTAGGTATGACTTTAAAAAAGTAATACTTATTTTATACATTAGGCTTAGTTAGCTTTAATTGTTATATATCTCAGACCATACTAGACCGTTTATGATCATGAGATCAAGACGGAAATGAATAGACAGATAATTAACGTTGAGTGAAAACTATTATAGTCATAAAGAAAAGTAAGTAAACTTTTTAAATCTTTTCAAAGTATATTTCTACTTGATACTGGATATATTCGTTATACATGAACTATAACAACATTCTTGGTCAAAGACGTACTTTCAGATAGGTTTCCCGTGTACCAACAGGAGGTATTTAATTAGCAGGTTAGAGATTGGTAAAAAGAAAGCTTCCATCATTGGGCTACGAATGAGGAAAGTATCACTCGAATTAGCCACACAAAGATCAGAATCAACTTAGAAAACAAACATAACCAGTTTATTTATTTATTTATTTTACTGCTCGGTAACGGTATAGCTGAGTACACAATATATAGCAACACGTTTCTTAAATATAGTTTCATTTACACAAAAATCGATCAAGTGTATTACAATATACAACTGTCCGCGCTTTTACAACCAACCTTTCTAATTATATCAATCAGAAACCAGTTAACACTCGGTGACAGCTCTGCACTATAGAATCTTGAGACAGCGATGTTGAAAAGGGCTTCTAGTAACTAAGGGCAGCACACTAAGGAGAAAACAACAGATTTGGGTTTCATTAGGTGGTGCTTTGAGGCAGTCACCGGTGGACTTTAGAATTTAATCGTTTACTGTAAGTTTAACAAATCAGAGCAAAATTTATAGAATGGTAACCTTTGCTATTAAAAATACAACAGTATTGAAAATATGCAGAAAACTAGAAATAAAGTTAAATATTAGTGGAGTTTACACTATGCAAAGATTATTTTGAGTAAAGCTTAAAATAAAAGCTAAATCTGTTTAAACGAATAAAACTGTTTAATATGTCATAAGTTCTACGGAAATAAAACGACTGCGCAAGTTTCAAGATATATATTATGACGTCAGAAAGTATTTCACTTTTGTTATTACTTTGTAAAAAACTACTAAATATCGCTCAAACTAAATTATTATTGTAAGATAGAGGTACTACCAGCAATCAATTTGATCGTAAGAAAAATTTTGGAAATTCAATTGCAGAGAACGGCTTTAAGTCAAAAATATCATATGTTATTTAACCTAGTGAAAAACTATGAAACAACAATTCCTTAATCTCCTCATACCACAACGTAGTTCATCTATTACGAAAAGGCGTCAATGTGATTAAAAAAATCTTCACGCGCGATGCATTTTGAATCACCAACACATCCGGTTGTTTGTTAAAACGGGTGCAAAAGCTCTTTTTCCAGTTAGTTTGAACTAAACAGATTTAGTTTCCCGACTATAAATCGATTCCGAAAAAATTGTGCACACTATTTCTAACTATGGTCTGAACATGCTTAATGAGATAAGAGAGACAAATCCTATCAAATTTTAGTGCAACTATGCTATAAAAGGAAACTTTACATATATTTCAATTCAAGTAAGAAATTTACTCTCGTCGTATTTCTAAAATAGAGTATTTAGAAGCTGAAATCTTCGTATTAATACACAATTCTGCATGTCCTTGTATTTTATGATCCAAATATTTATATTTTATCAAACTAAAATCTCACGGTAATGACTTAGGAGGAAGTTACTAAGTCAGATATTTATCGTATACCGTATATTTATCTGTTTCTCACATACAGCAGGTCAAAGCATTTAGTGTACTGACAAAAAGGATATTATGTTACGTATTATAATTTATCTCGGTCGAGTCTTCAATTCATCATGTTACGCACTACGATTTCAAAAAGCCGGAAAACTTAATTTTAACTTATAAGTTAATTGAATGTTGATATGTATCAAATTTATGATATTTGCCAACAAGATTAATACAAACAGTTTTCTTTCTTAGCACAAATATATTTTAATTTGCAAACATTAATACAATATTTAATAACGGCTATTACAAATACCAATTTAAAAACAAAAGTTTTACAAACAATATTGAGTTTTCTATCTGGTCTGGAACTTAATATTTTACCGACGGTTTACGATGAGCAAATTAACTCTGAGTTGATATTGTTATATTTCATTAATGGCTATTTCAACGTCGTTTACAAGCTTAATTTTCTCCGACAAAGATAGCTAATGTCCTAATACAAATACTTACGTCCGAAGTCAATTCACTGAAACGGTTAAACGGTTTGTAATGTTCGAAATCTATAAAAGTTCTGGCCTGACATGGCCAAGCGCGTTAAGGAGTGCGACTCGTAATCCGAGGGTCACGGGTTCGCGCTCGCGTCGCGCTAAACATGCTTGCCCTCCTAGCCGTGAGGGCGTTATAATGTTACGGTCAATCTCACTTTTCGTTGGTAAAAGAGTAGCTCAAGAGTTGGCGGTGGGTGGTGATGACTAGCTGCCTTCCCTCTAAATTAGGGACGGTTAGCATAGATAGCCCTCAAGTAGCTTTGTGCGAAATTCCAAAACAAACAAACAATATAAAAGTTCTAGGTCAGATATCTGTAGTTTTCCGGTTAATAAACATTTATCACAGTTATAGCTTCCGAGGTTTATATATAATAACTATAACAAACCAACAATATTCCACTGTCTCTCCGCGCGTCGGTTTATAAACTTTAAGGCGAAGTGCTCTATAGTTCAGTTGGCAACAATACTGGCAATCAATGTTGATTCTTACACTCGAAAATCTACAAATTTAGAGAACAGACGAGACTTTCGCAATAGTCATTTAACAATATAAATTACATGCATTTCTAAATATATATTAAACTGTTTGTTTAGAATTAAGCACAAAGCTACCCAATGGACTATCTGTGCTCTGCCCACCACGGGTATTGAAACCTGCTTTTTAGTGTGTAAGTACGCAGACATACCACTGTGCCACTGTGCCATTGAATTGAAACATCCATAGATATAAATCTGTAACATTTGCCAAGGTCTTAAAATTGTCCCTGTGTTTTACTGATAAGTAACAATAATGTGTCTTCTTGGTAGCTTTAGTTTGGTGAAGTAAACATTAAATATTATCGTCAGTAAACTCAGTAAATGGAGAAATTAAAATGATTTTACTTTTGATCAAAATTTTTTCACTTTCGTGATAGCTTTGCGAAAATAAATAGAGTGACATCGATTTATCTGTACAAGAATTACGTAGCTACGCTGATAAATACGCTTTCAGTAAAATTCCCCATAACTAGCTTTTGTGGATAAACCATTTTTTTTAATTTTTATATTTATTTGGTGAATAAATTACTCTTCGCCTGCTGCCGTCCCTAATTTTGAACTGATAAGGAACACACTAGCATCCACTACACACGTTAAGCAATTGATTGTCACTTTTATAAAGTATTAACAGGTGGTATCGCACGGATAAATAAACTAAAACGAGCTTAATTTAAATAAAAACAGAATAATATCGATAAAGAAAATCCGAACAAAAAAATAATTACCAAAAAAGCTATATTCATTTTTGGACCTTTCTTCAGCTTTCATAATTTTACGTTATTTTACACATTCCAGTAGCACAGTCGTATAGCAGAGACGTATTTTCTTTCATTATCAAAATCATACAGTTTATTCGTACAAAAATATCCCAATTTGTACTGGTTTAATCCTTATATAGTCGATTATTGTACACACGCACGCACGCACACACACACACACGATTCCCTTCGGTGGGCTGAGCAGATAGCTCGATGTGGCTTTACTTTCAGAAAAACACAAACACACACAAATTATGTGTCGAGTTTGATGACTTTTGTACATAAATATAACTTGTCTGTCCATCTATTTTCACTATAGATTGATTTTTCATAGTATATTTATTCACTAAATACTGAATAAGATATAGTTTTAATAAAGGGCAAAGTTTTTATTTTACCTGTTAACGAAAGACTAAATTACGATTTTTCGCTTACACTAGCATACTGTCTTCAAGTTTACAAGACGATTTACACTACTGTTTACAGTAGAAGCTATTTATCATAGAATTTACATTAAAAGTAGTTGCTCTTCCTATTCTCCTATTGGACGAGGTTTGTAAGCTACGTTTTATACTTGTTTTTATAGTAGTATCTTTGTTCGATGAAGACACGCCCATCCTATCAATATAACAACTACAGCATACAATTTCTGCTCCCATTTTAAATATATTTTTAATTTGTCTTACAATCATCCTTTCATTTGTCTTAGATATTGTTTGGTAATAATGGTGTTTGTGGTGTTGTTGAACCTGTTTTATTTAAATGGAAAGAACTCGTTTTGGACTTGATATGATGCTTACAAAAGAGTATTTATTACATTTAAACTTAAATAAATTTGTTAGAAAAATTGAGAACATTTCTGTTATTAGTAAATCTCTGACATACTGCACTAGAAACAAGCTATGTTGTTTAGGTAGATACGTTATTTCATATATATACTCAACGATAGTTAAATCACTTACTTATTCTTAGAAATGTGGAAAAAATCGGTGTGTTTCAAATATGTCAGTTATAAGGTTATTTTAAAGAAGTTATTTTAAAATTTTGTGTTTCAAAGTGAGGTGCAACAATCCAGTGGAGATTGATACATCATACATTCCCGTTCCTTTGTGGTACTAACGAATTTAACAGCTGGAATAAAACCAATATCAACAATACAGAAGTGACACCTAGTGTTATATATTACGATTTTAAATAGCCTAAAATTGAATTAAATTGTAGTTTAAATTTTGAAGTTAAATAAATGTAGAAATATATAAAATATAGATATATGCCAACAAGACTGTTACACGTAGTTTTCTTAATACAAATATTTTATAATATAAAAACAACAATACAGTTTATAATCTCATGATTATCACTGGCTTTCAAAATGTAACAAAACAGGTCCCATTCGCACAGCGTAGGTATAGCTGGTGGTGAGTGATTTACAGTTACCGGAAATTTTGTTCTTTTCCCAAACAGTAGAAACTATTTTGGTATTACAAATTTAGATTAAAATGAAAACTATCGATGTTTTGGCATATTTTTGCTTTTTGAAAAACATCTATCTCATGGAGTAGATAGGTTAAAATACATATACATTTATGAACAAGGAAAGGAACAGATGCAGCGTACATGTGTAAATTTTTACGCACATACTAGCTGACCATATTATTACCATCACGCATATAATATGAACTATATTCTACGATGCCTCTACTAGTTGGCGGCCCGGCATGGCCAAGTGGTTAGGGCGATTAACTCGTAATCTGAGGGTCGCAGGTTTGAATCCTTATCACACCAAAAATATTCACCCTTTCAGCTTTGAGAGCGTTATAATATGATGGCCAATCCCATTATCCGGTGGAAAAAGATTACTCGAAAAGTTGGCGGTGGATGGTGACGACTAGCTGCCTTCCCTCTAGTCTTACACTATAAAATTAGGGATGTCTAGCGCAGATAGCCCTCGTGTATTTTTGTGCGAAATTCAAATTAATTAATATGTGATTCAACTTGAAGTGAGAATAGAACCCCATTTCTCAGAAAAAAAAAATTATTAACATAGTTGAAGCATCTTCGTTCACTATCGTATCTCACGTTTCCTACCTCCATCTGCGACTTAAGTCATCAGATTAGTGAGTGAAGAGAATTATTTATTATTACAATCATTTAATATTCATAAAAAAATATTGGTATATGTGCTACAAGTGTTAAACATTATTTTTGTTCATATTTACATCAACCAGAGGCTATTTTGTTTCGTGCAGATTCCACTTTCTTTATTATTTGTTTTGTTTTTTAACAAGGACAAGAAGAACAATTTTACCATTTATTGGCTGCTTGCTTCTTTCAATCAGAAGCAGATATAAAGATGCTATTTTCAAAGTGTTGTGAGAATGCTACAATCTGTTTTGAAAATTAAAATCATTGTATTTCAATAGATAGAAACAATATCCCAGATTCGGCCATAAGTTTAGTCTTTGTTATACATATAGATTTATGGCAGTGTTACTCCACCCTTCTAAACTGGCTGTAGTCATTTCCATACTCAAAAATCAATATTTTTGCTCTACTAACAAAAAACGTTCTGGAATTCGTTATTAGTGAAGGACTTGAAAAGGTAAGCGACTACAGCACTAACGACAGAAGAAAAGAAGAAATTTGGTTGCAGGTAAGTAACTAGTGAACATAAAATCTTGATCACGGATACAATATATAAAGCAAATACAAAGTCGAAGTTATCGGAGAAACCATACAATCAAAAGTGTATTAACTGTTTCATCTTATGTTTTTGTCTTTTCTTTGGCTTTTAACAGTTATAAAACAATTAGTAATCAAAACATTTAACAGTTGATAATTTTTTTACCAAAATAAAGAAGAGAAATATAGAATACAAAGCTGTTTCTATTAAGGATTCTAAAAAACGAGAACTAACTTTCGATTCTAAAACAGGATGGTTATCAGATTATCCTTTCCAGTTCCACAAACAAGAGACCAGATAAATGTTCGTTGATTACTTTGTCTTCCTAAGAAAACATCAATGAGTCGAAAAAAACACATGCTTCAGCTACTAACACCAAATACCTAAGATAGTGATTTGAAGAACTGAATAGCGGATTTTTGGCGAAAGCCAATTTCGAAGATGGAAATAAATTTGTACAAATTATAAAATATAGACTTGACCTGAGAATTATTGAGACAGAAAGTGGTAAACGTAATTCATTATATCACTCCACTTTCTGTAGGTTGCTATTAAAGTTCTGATGAAGCTATACATCCAAGACATGCAGTTTACGACAACCATGACAGTAATATTGGATATTGTCGAATTTTGACAGCTGATGAAGGAATCAGTCAATATTCAGAGGTGTGTGGTGTTTTACTTACTAAAGTCTTCCATCAACCAGTTACCAAAAGTTAGAAGGAAGCAGCAGGTTTTACGGGTGTATTCAACCTTTTGTTAGCAGGTACTGAAAACTTTGAACAGATCGTTAAGGAAGTTCTACTAGAGTAACACTGACTGTTACACCCTTTGGAAAACCCAAAATATTTTTGTTCATACCCATTATTATGACACAAAAATCTGGAGTTTGATTCCTCTCGGCGGAAAAAATCTGATAGATCAAAGTCGCTTTACTCTGAAACAAAGATGCATCAATTAATCCACAGTTTCGACATGTTATGACTATATCTCTGTACTTATTGGATTCAAGAAATTTTTTGTTTTCTTCTTTGCAAAACAATTCTACTGGCGTAAATAAATCACGTATATATATATTTACTTTGTTTACGTATTGAAGAAAACAAAAAAACGTGTGCAGTTTGTTTGTTTATAATTAAGCACAGATCTACATAATGGGCTATCTGTGCTCTAGCATTGTAAATCCGCAGACATACTGCTGTGCCACTTGTGGGCAATGAATAAAGACGCAAGGAAGTAGATTCTGTCCCTGTGTCTTAAATTTCAGTGTGTTAAATAATCTGAGTCCAATGTCCTAAATGACACAATTCCAATTTTATTTTTCTGTTTTTATCACACATTTTATAGTGTGATAAACAGATATTGTTTGTTGCTGGAACTCACGAGTTATACTTAAATACATAACAAGGCAAACTGAATGAAAAATGTATGTCTTTCCTGTTAGAAGATGTAGCAGTAATACCTGATCACATTAAAGCACACGAGAATAACCTAGTGCGACTAGTTCCTGAGCAGTTCCGACGTTATAATGAATGCTAACGATTTTCGACTGGTACCAAGTTATAGCTGACGAGCTTCTCGAGGTTCTTTCTTTCTTTTATTCTCTATCCTTACTCTCAATTGAGAACAATTTATAGAGGAACGCTTGCACGCTTCTGGGCACAGACCCGTTATCGAGCGGCACATAAGGCTGCTCTAAGTCATGGCAAAATTGACGGACTCCCGATGAGCAGACAAGACTACAGACCCGCTTTCCCGCTAGTGGAAATATTATTGATCACGAGTGCGTTCGGCCGGCAATTCGCCGCCTTCACGCACCATTGACAGGTGCAGCTTGTGCTTGGGCTTTCAAGCGCTTCTCGCACGGCTACCCCGCGGGGAAAGAATGTATATGCGCGCTGAATAACGAACGAACGACACTGGCAACTCATAATAGCTTCTCGTTTGGTCTGCCGCGCGGTGATTTTTTTTTACCACTACCCTTAAAAATTGAATGAGATTGGGGCCCTACTATAGAAACTGCTCTGACTTACCGACGTAGTTTGGCGGTAAAAAAACAAACAAAATCTTCGTGATGGAAGCAGACGCTAAAACGGATGTTCAACAGTTTTCCCAGTTACAAAGGCTCTAAATCATTTTGAGGCAGTTTTCGTCCACATTTTACATCAAATCACGGGTTATTTTTCATTAAACATAGAACACAAAAGGAAACAAAAATTAGTCTCAAAGTCAACAATAATTTTACCTCTATATTCAATCGCAATGAAAAACATAATCGAAATAAGATATACAGGGTGGTCGCTAGAAAAGCGGAAAATTTGAGGGTCAGATGAGATCATGGATAAAATGCGTGTTTACTCATTTCTATTTTGATTTCTTTACATCATGAATAAAATGCATGATTTTAATAATTTTGAGCATCTATGAGTGTAATATAACATATGTCTTTAAAAAACTTTGTAAAAGTTATTCTTTGTAAAAATAAATAGCTGTTTGACAAATTTTCCGCTTTTCTAGCGACCACCCTGAATATAAATCAGTCTAATATACAACTATGGTGTAAAAGTGGGTTATTACAGATAAACTGTATTTATATCAATAAGTTTCACCAATACATACAGCGAATAAGAGAAATATATTAAAAACTCTGGACATAATCTACCTACAAATCAATGAAATATAACTAAACTTTCTTAAATACGTTTTCTAGCTCTCACGTGTCCAAATAAGCATTATAAAACAGGGAATCAAATTAACCACAACAGCTGACAAAAAGTTCCAAGTCACAACACTAACTACTACATTAAACTGACCTGATTATCAAAATGAAATAAGCAATATCAATTAGATAATAAATAGCAAAGAAACGAACACGAATTACATATCTGTGAGAACTGGTTTGTTGTGAATTTCGCGCAAAGCTACCCGAGGGTTAGTCGTCCCTAATTTAGTAGTGTAAGACTAGAGGGAAGGCAGCTAGTCATCACCATCCCCCGCCAACTCTTAAGCTCCTCTTTTACCCAAGAATATTGGGATTGACCGTCACATTATAATGCCTACACGGCTGATAGGGCGAACATGTTTAGAGTGACGGGGATTTGAACCCGTGAACCCCGGATTACGAGTCGAGTGCCTTAGCCACCTGGCAATGCCGAACCATCGCTGAGAGAACATAAATCATTACAATAATATTACTGGTAGGAAGCAAAAATATCATTACACAAGCCAATAGTAATACTAGATTAAAGAAAAAATTATATGCTAGAACCAGGAATCGGAATCAAAACTGTCTGCCTCAGCAAGAAATATTTTAATCCCTTTAAAATAAACTCAAAATATCACGTTGTTGCTACCAGTTATCAAATTTTAGCTGGGTGAATCAAGAAAGACATTTTGATCATAGAGTATATTACCACACAGCTGCATGTTTATGGGTCCCACTGCATGACTTTCACCATGTTATAAATATTATGGAATAAATCAGTGCAGAAAACGAAACAAAAATAGAAAGTGAACACAAGAGTAAGCTTTGATAAGAAACGTTTGTAAAGACTCTGGAACTCTGGCTTCGATAAATCTTGTTCTACTATGTGGTTAATGGAATTAAGGAAGTGTTTAACTGACCGTTTCAGAGAAATAAGGTTAAATATTTGAGACAACTATAAGTTAATCGAGAACAATGATTTCTTTCATTTCATGAGACTTTTCCTTTGGTAACTCGGTAAAACATTAAATATATAGAACCACAGAGTTTAAGAAGTTATTTCAAATGACTATAGAACAAAAAGATAAAAAGATATAATTCGCTTGACTTTATAACATAAAATGAAATAATAACGTTTAGTTTACTTCACTGTAAAATTAGAAGAAACTGGAAGTATATTTCACTTGGCAGTAGAGTAGAATAAGTTAACTTTCCAGTTTGGTTGACTACGGCGTAGAATAAATGGTGTACCCTTTTATTTGGCTACATATGAATAGAATATAAGAAAAATAGGTAAATTTCAGATGACAAATACTATGAGCTAATTTTATTTTTTCATTTGATAGGTTTGTTTTTAATTTTGCGCACAGCTATACGAGGGCTATCCGCACTAGCCGTCTTTAATTTAGCAGTGTTAAACTAGAGGGAAGGCAGCTAGACATCACCACCAACCGCCTACTCTTAAGCTACCCTTTTACCAACAAATAGACGGATTGACCACATATCATAACGTTCCCACAGCTGAAAGAGCGAATATGTTTGATGTGATGGGAATTCTAGCTCCCAACTCTCGGATTACGAGACGAGTGCCTTAACCATCTGCCCATGTCGGGGTTTTCATTTGGCTGTAGCTTACAAACTATTAGAGTATTAATACATCGTAGAAAAAATTAAAGGTATATTTCACTTTACTACAGTGTAGAACAATTTAACGTTCGATTTCAATTGATTATAAGGTAAATTCAGATTACGTTCTGTTTTATTTGATTAAGTAATGGTAGAATAAGCTTACGTTTTATTTTATTTGAGAGTAGAGTATAATTCACTACAGGGATATTTTATCATGTTTTATGATAGACGGACCTAGTGATGTTACTTACTTAACTGTAGAGAGTAAGTAAATGAGAACGAGTTTCAATAAATGGTTATAGCAAAGTTGAAATGTTCGATATATATAGTTCTTCATAGGGCGTAAATAATTAAGGTTATTTTTTACAAAAATGTACATTGTAGAGGAAATGTATGGGGATTTAATATATATTAAGAGAAGAGTTTGCTCTTCCGTACAGATAAATAAGAACTAAAGAGACATTTTATTTGGCTAACAATTGGACTAAAGGGTGTTTTATCTGCCGTAATTGTGATAAATGTGAAATGCCATTGTGACTTTTTACAGTTAATTAGCTATCCAAGACAGAGGACATAAATGGCTCGTGAATCTTTCAGGATATGAATTGACTTAATTGTGGAATCTGACTTGTGTTAGGATGTAGTGACATGTTGACAGTTAGGGTGCTTTAGCTGGTCGATGCGTAACTTGAAAGTTGTACAGTTGTTAGGCAGCAGCGCTCAGTTCGGATCATTGAAAATAAAGTGCAAGGGTTCGGAGCGGTTGTCAGCTCGAATGATATGGTAGAGGTGGTAATGTTTAAATGCCCATCCTGTGGTAAAACTACAATTCTTTCTTTATGTAAATGTATTCCCCTGCATTAGTGAGCGTTTTAATGATGCTTTAATCCGTAACGACGAGAAAACCCACATGTAGAGAAAATTATATGTGTAAAAACGGCTGATATGGGTAGAGAAAGCACTGTGAAGAGAGGCGAACAACGTTTCTACCTTCTTCGGTCATCGAATAAGGTCAAAATGTTGTTCGTTCCTTAACATAGTGCTTTCTCTACCCATACCAGCCGTTTTTACATAGATAAAGTTTTGATGCTTTCCTCTGCAATTACAATGGGCTCTAGTCCTATATGATTGATGTAAACATGTTCTTCTGTGAATATACTGGAGTCAAAATATGACATTATATGTGTCACTCCCAAGTTGCTCTTGAAGCTGTTAATGCATTTTCGTGTTCTATTGTCCATATTAGCTGCCGATTTTGTTTTTTTTACTAACCCTGGGACAATATGATAGTTTTAAACTTTTATATGCAAAAACGGCTGTCCCAGAACAGCCGTTTTTGCATATAAAAGTTCTCAACAAGTGGGTTTCTCGACATCACTGAATATGATAGTTTGAAAATTTGTTATGAACTTCTCAGTAGTTTCCAAGGCTTAATTAAAAATATTCGTAACAAAGAGGAGTTACGCGGAAGTTTAACTTTTTAAATAACTTTAACCATTTTGGAATTGAAATTAATCTGTTCTTTTAAATAATGTGGACATAAAGTATCCGATTTATGTACACAAAGTGTTAGTGGTGAGAGTTTTTAAACCGGTATTTTTCTTGTTGAACAGTTTTTCTGCAGCAGTGTTTCAAAGACGGCTCTAAGTCTTGATCGTTTTGGCTAATATTATTCACTAGCATTCTGTCACTGACAGCTGTGGTGCCAATAAGAGTATCGAAGACTTGGCGTATGGTGGTTTACAAAACTTCTTTGGCTGATGATATCTTGAAGTACGTCCTCTTGAGAACTATGTGAGTAGAGAAAATGTGCCAGTTAATATGCCAACATTCTCGTATGAGTTCTATCTCCGTTAATGTTCTGCTTTCAAATGTAATTTAGAAAAAAATGCTTTAATTCCATTCAAATATTGTATTACCTCGTAAATCGTTTTAGTCAAATATCTCTTTCTTTCAATGGTTTGATTTAAAAATTTTGAGTCTGAACATAACCCTATGACTACTATTAATAAAATCTATGGATTTAATCCATCTACTTGTCTTCGTTTAATTCACCTGTGAATGTAAATCAATAGTTTTGCTCTTTTCTCTATGTGAATATTAACTTGGAATTCTTTACATTTCCCCATCTGAAAATTCACTTGTTTGTTCTGTCTTGTCTCGTTGTTGTTAGTTATTACCGAAGAAACAGCGTTTGTAATTGACAGTTCTAGTGTAAAATCGGCTTACAGCTGTTCATGTTGTCCGTTAGTGGCGTAAACATGACTTCAACTATTCTATTTTTGAGTGAAAATATCCCGATAATGGTATCAGATTTTGTGGTCAAACGCATATACTTTTATTATTGACCGTTAGAGTACAGATGTCCAGTAAGACTCCAATGCAAGTATCTAGCCTCAGTATTTACTGCTTAGGGTTTCTCTTTTTCTCTCTCTCTGTGGTTCGGGAAGCAGATGGTTCGTTATTCTATTGACGCACCGTATGGACTAAATGGTGATAATCCGTTGGTAACCCTACACCGTATCGTACAATCTGATAACAAATCATTATGTCATTAAAGTATTGTTGTTCATTTCAAATAACCAAGAACAACTTATAAGAATTGGTCACGGGTACCTTTGATTACAATCATACAAATTTACATCAACAAAGTAAGCAGAATCTAACTGACAACATCATAAAAAAGTTTGTAGACCTGAAAGAAATCACGGTTTATTTATATCAGAGAATAAATGTGCAAACGTACGTCAAAAATAAAAATTGCATCGGAGTGAAATTTTGAGAAATTCTAGAATCAAAATGGTTAATACATCATTTGTAACATTTCAGGAAGCTTCGGTTCTCTCATCATTAGGACCACAATGGATAAAATGAATACATTCTTAAAAAAATCTATTCATAATCACCTTATATACATTCGGAAAATATAGCTCATATAAATGGGCTATAGTTTCCAATTTAAAAAGTTATAAAAAAGACATGGGTAGGATAAGATTACTTATCCAAATAGCAAAAACTGTTATTTAAGATATTTCAATATAATGTTTTTAACCATAAAATAAACGTTGAATGTAAGTTAAAAACTAAAATATTGTCCAGGATTTCACAAAGACGCTGTTTCTGCCACTATATGCTACCTAACTCTGTGAATAAACTAGATAATTAAGACATAAGCATTGCTGTTGTTTCTTGTTTTATTTCCATTTCAAATATACTACTTAATATAAGTAATTCTGCAAAGAACTGAAAAATATCATCTAAGGTATTCGTTATCCAGTGTACTTAACTCACCTTGTATCATACGATGTTTATGAACATATAAATTTCTTCAGTCCCTTACGTGATAAACACTCTTTCTATTTAAATCTATTGATTTGCTTGCGGCCCAACATATCCAGGTGTTTAAGGGACTCGACTCGTGACCCGAGGGTCGCGGGTTCGAATCCCCGTCGCATCAAACATGCTCGCCCTTTCAGCCGTGGGGGCATAATAATGTGAAGGTCAATCCCACTATTCCTTGGTAAAGAGTAGCCCAAGAGTTGACGGTGGGTAGTGAGGACTAGTTTTACACTGCTAAATTAAGGACGGCTAACGCAGATAGCTCTCGTGTAGCTTTGCGCGAAATTCAAAACAAACAAACATTCGCTTACAGACGATTTGAAAATAAATAAATTGGTTTTTATAGTTAAGGAAATAAGTTAATACCTAAAGCAAGATGGGCCACCTGAGCGCTGTCCACTCGGGTATCGAAACCGATTTTTAGTATTTTAAGCTCTTGGACTTACTGAGTTTACGCTGGCTATAATTTTTCGACTGTAGGAAGAATTAAAAGTACGGTTTGGTAACTCAATCAAATGTGAACAAATATATAAAATAGAATAAATTAAAAAAAAAGAAGCACTTTGAGTTTTAGGGAAGTTTACAGAGGAATAACGGTCGAAGACAAATAAATTTCCTGTTTTAAAACTTAAGCTCATGTAATATCTAGATCATTTTTCCCATGACAACATATTATCTCTTACCACCAAGCATTACGCAGTTTTAAGGTGTTTGCTCTCAGCATGTTTAGTTGGGTACCTCATCAGATGCTGTGCGTGACTTGGAAACTTAAGCCGATTGAGTTAGTTTACGTCCACCCGCACTCACCTACAGAACGCAGTCAAAACGATTCGTCGTCAGTTCGCGTGAATCCCGGCAACTGCTCCTTCGGGCGCGACCACCCTCGAGGAGTACGGCGACCACACACGCACCAGCAGAAAAAATTGTCAAGCGCAGACGATCATTTGTGAGTCTTCAGACGTTTTGGTTTGTTTTCATTTCTTTCAACGCATCCCTTAGGAAATATGAGAATTTTCTATGTCTTTGTTTAATATCTTATTATAAAATTTGCAATTTGTAAGACGCTCGAGTTAACATTCGAAGCATAACAGTATTTAACCACTGACAATACGTGATTTTGAAGAAGGCAAACTTGAAAACTACATTGGTTTCAGTTTCAATTTTTAGTAAATTACTCAATTTACTAAATAGTTAGTTTACTAATTTACATCGCTAAAATTAGGAGTTCGATTTCCCTCAGTGGACTTAGCAGATAGCCCGATGTGACTTTGATATAAGAAAACATACACTAACTTGTTAAATGATTTAACTTTTTCAACAAAGCTGACATTACAAATACTTGGTGTTGGAGTTTTCAACACTAACAATACCACTTTTAGCATACGTGTGTATTTTCTTATAGCGAATCCACATTAGGCAATTAGATGTGTCTGCCAAGGGGACTCGAACCCATGATTTTACAGTTGTGCCTTACCGAAGTCTTACTACTGTTCCAGCGAGGGACGAAATTTTAGATATTTGTACTAGTTGTATAAGCGTTAAGACTTAAGATATCAAACTCACAGACTAGTTGCTTTTAGCATATATCAATAAAAAGTTTTTAGTACTAAATGTATGTAAACACTGTTTTCTTGATTGATTTCATATATTTCTTTTAATTGTTTTTACAATTATGTTTGCACTTTCTATCTTTATGTTATAAAACACGTGTATTAGGAATATAAATAACATGATTCAGAAATACAGAATAAATGAATCACAGATACATTACATTTTGCTCAAAACCTATAGTAAGCCTAACTTTCGCGCTGATAATAGCTATTATTTGACTAAGGAAAACGGACGTTTTGGAAGATTATAACAGTCTATTTTCAAATAGTTGATTTTATATCTCAAAATACAATAAATGTTTAAGATGTAAGTGCGACGACTTATAACATTAAAAGATGTGTTTTGATACTCATAGCCAGCACAGCACAGATATTTTGGTAGGCTGGTGTGTATTTTTGGCCTTAATAACAAATAAATAAAAAAATCCAAGATACACAAACTATATATTTATAAATATCGCACGTAAGCGTGTGATATCCATTAATACTGCATTTAATTTTCAGAATGCCCAAATAATATCCACAAATATATTATTCAATGTCGAATAGCACTTTGAAGACAGATATATCGCCAACCCCACTAAAAAATAAATTATAGAGACAGGGCATTCCAAAGCAGGATTATAAAATGTAATCCAGAAATACGAAGTTCCATTATTAAAACCACAGTACGATGTCCAGGAACTCTAATATGATATTGGTTAAAAAAGTATTTTTCTTGAGTTGCAAAAATTAAATACAGGGTGGTCGCTAGAAAAGCGGAAAATTTGAGGGTCAGATGAGATCATGAATAAAATGCGTGCTTACTCATTTCTATTTTGATTTCTTTACATCAAGAATAAAATGCATGATTTTAATAATTTTGAGCATCTATGTGTGTAATATAACATATGCCTTTAAAAAACTTTGTAAAAGTTATTCTTTGTAAAAATAAATAGCTGTTTGACAAATTTTCCGCTTTTCTAGCGACCACCCTGTATGTTTATTACAAGAAAGTTTCATAAGATTTGAAATTGATAAACCCCAGTTTTAAATCTTGTTTTGAAACATAACGTATTTATCTATTTTGTCCAATTTCTACATATTCTACTCTCAGGAGGGCTCGGCATAGCCAGATGTTTAAGGCGCTCGACTCAAAATCTGAGAGACGAGGTGTTCGAATCTCCGTCCCACCAAACATGCTTGCCTTTTCAGTCGTGGAGGCATTGTACTGCGACGGTAAATCCCACTATTCATTGGTAAAATAGTATCCCAAGAGTTGGCGGTGGGTGGTGATTACCAGCTGGCTTCCTTCTAGTCTTACACTGCTAAATTAGAGAAGGCTAACACATATAGCTCTCGTGTAGCTTTGCTCGAAATTCCAAAACAAACAAAGAAACTACAAGCAGAATAGTATATTTTGGGAAGCAAATGTTTTTCGTCCATTGTGTTTGAATATAAAGAAGAATAAAAGCGAAATATTCAAAATACAATTATATATATATATATAGGTGTAAGCTCTGTGAAGAGTGACTCATGTACATGGATGTTAATTTTTGGGTGTTCGCGTTGTTAAAATTTAAGAAAATTTTTCCTACTGCTCAGTTTTCAAATCATAATTTTCATGTATTGCTGTAGTATCCAAATAATTTTATAACAGCTAATTTTCAATATATTATATGTCTTTCAATGCTGGTAAACAAAAATTAAATTTTTATATTTTAAAGGAAATGTATGTGCAGCAAAGCATGTTTCAATCTTTTCCGTTCGATTTTACTTGATTTTTGAATATACATGTGGATTTTCTGAAATTTCGTTTACAGTCTCAATATTTTATTGTATCTGGCAATTTTATTAAGTAGTGTAAAAGCATGGTTTATTATTATAATATTTTGAAGGTAGGGTGAGCACTCACATTATCAACATTGCCTAAGATAGATACTTTAGTTTTGAAAAAAGTTTTATAAAGAGCATATCTAGCATGAGATTAGATAGGAATACAAACTAAGTGAGATTTCGGCTGGTAATATATATAACCCAGAAATATGGTGTTCCATTATAACAACTATAGTATGTGATCCAGGAATGTCATTCCATCACGGAGACTACATATGATAACCAGGAATAAAATAATGTGCACAGGAATTTGACGTTACACTATCAGGAATATAAGTTGATATCCTGGAATATGATCTCCGATTATCAGGACAATAATATGATATCCAAGAACATGACAATCCGTCATAAAAACTGTAATATTAATTAACTGTGGTGTTAATAAGTGTAACTGGATGATCTGAAATCTGAGGGAAGGCAGCTAGTCATCATCACCAACCGCCAACTCTTGGAAAACTCTTTTACCAAAGAAAAGTGGGATCAACCGTCACGTTATAACACCCCCATGGTTGAAATGGCGAGCATGTTTGGTGTGATGGGGATTCGAATCCGCGACTCTCAGATTACGAGTCCAATGACTTAACCACCAGGCCATGCTAGATCCCACTCCTTAAAGAATGTTGTAGTTTACAAACATTTCATACTACTTTTCATTTTCGATTAAAACTTTTAAAAGTATATAGCATGAAATCATCACACTCTCCTGATGTACACCAAATTAAATATTAATCACTTCCATTTTCAAGCGTGAGTCACGAAACAATGGTGAAAATTATTCTGTCGTTATAAACAGATTCCATCCAATGTAGCTGCATGGTTTCTTGTACGAGCGCTCGAGCTCGTGACATCTCGACACACTGAGTTCGTTCCATTACGAGACAGCTGTCAGGGCCTATTCAAAAAATCTTCTTTACACCCTATGTTTCCGGCTTGGATGAGCGTAATGACGTTTAATGAAAAGGAATAGACTAGTGACAGTTGGTTAGCAGTGTCTTGTCAACCATGAAAAACATTGGAAAGAGAGGGTGTTATGATACGTGGTAAGTGTGGATGATCGAATGATCAGTTTAAAACTTTTCTACTTAATCGATATCATATTACAATACATTTCCTTCTCCATGTAAATTTACACCCATACACTCATCTAACTAAACAGGTACGCTATATCGAGTACCATAGTAGTTATGTATTGATAAATAAAAAATCCATTCTACCACAATTAATTCGACAGTTCTCACCTAGATGCGCCATTGGTTTAACATAAGTACATTTTTTTTCATTCGTAAGCATTGTAGCCGTTAATTCTCATTCTCGAGAATCTTCTACAAATTTAGAGAAGAGGCGAGGGTTGTACAATACACATTTAACAACACATATTACATATATTAAACTGAAACAAACGTAGATGTCAAAATAAATATTTAACAGTAAATTCATTACAGAATGAATACAAATGGTGCGAATGTTGTGGCTTGAGCCCTTAAAAAGTGTCTTACCAGAAGTCGTTGCCCTTGGTTGAGGTGGTAGAGCACTCACTTGGTATAAGAAAGGTCGCACACGGGCTTGGATTCTTCTCATGAGAGATCTAAAAATGATTGTCATACAGATAACAATGAATAATAAGAAGTATATACAACAATGAAAGCGTGTGATGTAAAACAAAACTATTGAGTACATTGATTTAAGGGACATAGGAAAAGTGTAGTGAAAACAATAATAAATGTGATTGTTTTTTATAAGTGACGTCGATACCAGAGTTCATTAGCTGACCTCGTTTACAGTTGGGATCTACTGTCAGCCGGAACGGCGCTTCAAATGGCACATCAGGCCAGAATCAATAAGTTAGACATACATATCCCTAATTTAGAAAGAGGGAGAGTAGTCAGCCAGTTTCATATGTCGCCTATAGTGCAGCTCTTCTTAACTGAATAGCAGGGAACGACTGCCAAAATTATAACTCTTTTATATCTGTTTATGGCCTAACGCAACTCAAACAATGGATCTTCCGATCCAGAATGAGGCATACTAACCACCAGGCCATATTCGGCCCATCTAAACTACAACATACACAATTTTATTTGACACATAATGTATATCAACCACTTAAGAGACACAGGATTTCCTGGTGTGAAATGAATACCTAACTTAACAACAACGATCCATTTCAAAGTAACAGGCATTTAAATACCAAAATGATATTGTAACCATATTATTATAAACTGGCAATTTTGTGCACCAACGACAACAAAAATGTCGTTTAAATACTGCTGGGGTGTATCTACATATATATATATATCACTACACCGGAAAGACCCACTTAATAACTGGAAATTCGATCAGGATATCGATTACTGTATAATACTAAAAACTCTTACTAAAGGGGTACGAGTGAGGCACAAAACGAAGAATCTACATCATGTAGTGAAAAACAACGTAACCTGTTTAAATGTTTTAGATAAATGTTCTGACAAAATTTGAAAACAAACTAATTAAATGACGACTTAGTTTTAGAATGCAGTTGAAGCCTAAGTAAATTCAAGGTTCTTTAAGTTATACGAAACCCTACATTTATCTGGAACGGCACGCAGTACTCATGTAGCTCATTACTCTCATTACAACATAGGTGGTGCCATAACCTTTAGACATCACCAGAACAGTTGCTGAAGGACATCTCCGTAAACATTCTTGTAAGACGTTTGTATTAGGCATTGTTCTTTTAAGGTAGCAACAGGTATTATCTACTTTCGACAACAACAAAGGAAACTTGAAAAAAAAAGCACAAAAAACAAAATGTTTTATCGCGCATATGTTATGCACGTACTTAGAACAAAAAATATAAATATTTTAATATTATAAGAAGACAGAAACTCATGGTATATTCAAATATCACATTATTTTACATTATACTGCACATAATTTGGTAATTTAAATTGTTATCAATTCTATTATGACGTTTTACCAATCCTATTCTTTTTCACTTGTAACTGAATTTTAATATCAACCTACGTGTTTAAGTCACACAACAGCTTCCTGCAGGTAATTTCTTTCAACAAATGGAATAGGTTTGTTAATTGTGTTTCTCTTAATAATGATGACGATATGATGATAACGCGAAGTCTCTTTGGATTGCGTGACATGTATACACAACGATGTAGTTCTGAAGTCGTACCGTAGCCTTTGTTATGCTAACAGACTTGCCACTGTGATTATTCCACGCTGTTGACGTCATAATAGTGATCACTCGTTAGCTATTATTATTAGTGTACGTCACGTGCACCTCGCTAGAATTAACTATTGTAACATACTTGATTGATACGGCAACAATGCGTCGACTTACAATTGACGAAGTCAAATAATATAAATATCATGACAATTGTCTACGCTTTGTCGGGTTAAGGTTAACTCTATCCCTAACTTTGTCTAAGCCCAAACTAAACAGTTTTTCCCTAGTGATTCAAAATTGATGGCTTATATCCAATGATAGGCACATATGTTAATAGGAAATAGATAAACAAAAATTAAACAGTTAAGTAGTTAGTAGATATGTTTTCAACCCTGGGCCCTTAAAACAGCTTTTGATGTATCTAGTATCTGAGATTAATAAATAATGTCGTTTATTTATATTGGTAAACATCTAGGTAGTTAGCATTCTTCAAAATTTCGTATAAATTATGGCATAAACAAGTGTCCTACTATTACAGGAAAAAGTAATAATGTATGAAAGATATATGTAACAATCATCAAGTACTAATAGATATTTACAGTTCAGAAACTCAGACGATTAATTCTATGTTCCTGGTTGCAATTGAAACTATTAGCCTGCTAGCAAACCAACATCACCAAATTACTATTTTTCATAAGATTAAAATGCATTATGGCAATCCATTATGAAAACTTTACTTATAAACTGATCATTTGAAGGTTTTATATAATCAACTGATAAACATAAAATTTAAAGTTGAACGGAAATAGAGCCAGTGAATCCATAATTGTGTCTGTTTTTAAAATTACAAAACTGAATGCAGATACACATTCAACAATTTTTCGTTAGTTACCAGTGTATTGCAATCTTGAACCTGCACGAAACAGAAAGATCCCGAGAAAAGAAGAGACTGTTATTTGATATTTTTGGTAGAATTCTTTCAAATTATTTTTTTCCAAATAATAAAAGATGTTTCAGTTAGTGAGTAATGAAGAATTCCATACAACAAAAAAGACCCAAAAATATTTGTTTATATTAACAAAACCTACGCTGTTTTAAGTGTTCTTGAAGGATTATTTGTTTGTTTGTTTTTATCTCTGTTTATTTTGACCTTGCTTATTACATTTGAACAATATTGTATTACGTATGTAGTTTATATCTGACGTTTGAAAAATGTTTGTTTGTTTTTTTAAATTTTGCGTAAAGCTAAACGAGGGCTACCTGCGCCAGCCGTCTCTAATTTAGCACTGCAAGACTAGAGGGAAGGCAGCTAGTCATCACCATCCCCCGCGAACTCTTAAGCTCCTCTTTTACCCAAGAATATTGGGATTGACCGTCACATTATAATGCCTACACGGCTGATAGGGCAAACATGTTTAGAGTGACGGGGATTTGAACCCGTGAACCCCGGATTACGAGTCGAGTGCCTTAGCCACCTGGCAATGCCGAACCATCGCTGAGAGAACATAAATCATTACAATAATATTACTGGTAGGAAGCAAAAATATCATTACACAAGCCAATAGTAATACTAGATTAAAGAAAAAATTATATGCTAGAACCAGGAATCGGAATCAAAACTGTCTGCCTCAGCAAGAAATATTTTAATCCCTTTAAAATAAACTCAAAATATCACGTTGTTGCTACCAGTTATCAAATTTTAGCTGGGTGAATCAAGAAAGACATTTTGATCATAGAGTATATTACCACACAGCTGCATGTTTATGGGTCCCACTGCATGACTTTCACCATGTTATAAATATTATGGAATAAATCAGTGCAGAAAACGAAACAAAAATAGAAAGTGAACACAAGAGTAAGCTTTGATAAGAAACGTTTGTAAAGACTCTGGAACTCTGGCTTCGATAAATCTTGTTCTACTATGTGGTTAATGGAATTAAGGAAGTGTTTAACTGACCGTTTCAGAGAAATAAGGTTAAATATTTGAGACAACTATAAGTTAATCGAGAACAATGATTTCTTTCATTTCATGAGACTTTTCCTTTGGTAACTCGGTAAAACATTAAATATATAGAACCACAGAGTTTAAGAAGTTATTTCAAATGACTATAGAACAAAAAGATAAAAAGATATAATTCGCTTGACTTTATAACATAAAATGAAATAATAACGTTTAGTTTACTTCACTGTAAAATTAGAAGAAACTGGAAGTATATTTCACTTGGCAGTAGAGTAGAATAAGTTAACTTTCCAGTTTGGTTGACTACGGCGTAGAATAAATGGTGTACCCTTTTATTTGGCTACATATGAATAGAATATAAGAAAAATAGGTAAATTTCAGATGACAAATACTATGAGCTAATTTTATTTTTTCATTTGATAGGTTTGTTTTTAATTTTGCGCACAGCTATACGAGGGCTATCCGCACTAGCCGTCTTCAATTTAGCAGTGCTAAACTAGAGGGAAGGCAGCTAGACATCACCACCAACCGCCTACTCTTAAGCTACTCTTTTACCAACAAATAGACGGATAGACCACACATTATAACGCCCCCCACGGCTGAAGGAGCGAATATGTTTGGTGTGATGGGAATTCTAGCTCGCGATTCTCGAGCGACCCAATAACCTGATCATGTAAAGCCATTATGTCAAACGACTCTCCGAATTATTATGTTACATACGTTACGTATTACGATTTCAAATAGTCGGTAATTTTAACTGAATATCAATATGTATCATATTTATGATATTTGCCAACTAAATTGATACACACAATTTTCTTTCTTATCATAAATATATTTTAGTGTACAAATAACAACACAATTTATAATAATGGTTATTACAAACAACGATTTCCATACATAAAGTTTTACAAACTTACTTACAATATTAAGTCATCTATCTTGTCGATAAGTGCATATTGTATCGACGGTTCACAACGAACGAATTAATTTTATGCTGATATCGGCAGAGTTAACTTAACAGGTAAGCTATCTCTCGCTGTTCATTTTTCGCAGACGAAGACAGTAATGGCCTCGTTAAAGTACTAAAGTTTGAAGTTAATTCCCTGAAGTTAAGCGGTTTCTAATGTTCGATATGTATAGACGTTTCCAATCGAATATCTGCCCATTCCGCATTAGTAAGTGTTCATTGCAGCTATAACTTCCGATGTTTATCGTATACCAACTGTAGCATACCAACAATATTAAACTCTCTTTCGCGTTGCGTTGCTTATATTTTATAAGCTTTAAGGCAAAATTCTCGAAAGTTCAGTTGGCTATAATACTAGCAGTCTCTAGTACTTTACATAGTCCCACCATACATTGTTGATTTTAACATTCGAGAATCGTCTGCAAATTTAGAGAACAGGCGGGACTTGCGCAATACACATTTAACAATATAAGTTATATGTGTCTCTAAATATATATTAAATTGAAACCAACATATATATTAAAATAAATATATAATATTAAATCTGTTACAAATGTGACTAGGTGTCTAGTCTGATGAGTATACACATAGTTACTTTTAAAAGTATCTTTTGAAAAAAACATTCAATGATTGCAAGAACTGGCGGTAGAAATTATATTTGAAAATTGATGATACAAAGCATAATTTTGCTGAAGATAATTATTTAATGTTTAAATTCGATCAAGAAAACCATGTAATAAACAAATATTTTAGTTTAAAATCTCACTGATATTTAGGGAATATATTTTATGTTTATTTGTGAACCTTGTTGTATTCTAAAACAATCTGAACGGTTAAATGCAATAATATTTTTCAAACTACACCTACTCACGCCAAACTTTTATTAAAAAATTTATTATGTATATGAACCTTAAACTTACGTTAAGCTAAGGCCCTTTTCTTCAATGCATGAACATTTTATTTTTAATTATTTCTGCCATAACTTAACATTTATTAAATGTTAATTTAATCATTTTTTATTGGTGGTTTCTTCTTTTTTTGAAACATTTGTAATTAATGAAGACTTGGTAATGACCTTATAATTAAAGTCTTATTTCTATACGTACTATACATGTTGCAACTGTGCTTTGAATTTCTATATAAGCTCTAAAATAATAGCAGAATATAAACAATAAGGGCGCATCTCTAACAGAGAAGAGTTCCAAACACGTGAATATAGCTATAAGTTTAATTTACGATAAATATTTTGTAATTACCTATGATTACATGTTTGTTTGTTTTGGAATTTCGCACAAAGCTATATCTATTCAAAATATTCTAGATATGTTTAATTTTTATTATACCTGTGATATCAAGTAAACGATAGTGTTCAAGGCCAGTCTGTGACGTCATGCACTAATAGCAGTCTTGTTAGTATAACGAAGGTTGCGAACATTCCTTTGACTTAAGCCAATGTTTAAAAAAATAAATAAATAAAAACAGTCTAAGTCGTTAAACCTAAACATTAGTTCAACGTTAAACCCACTAATTACCGTACTGGCTCACTTACTTGACTGACACTAGTGAGTTTTCAAAACTGTTTTGAGATTGTTATAAACCTCTCACTCATTTTTAGTCATGTAGTTTGAATTTATTTTATTTCACTAATTGGTATAATCTTCTTTAACCAGACTTAGGTTATGATATTCTTCGAGAAATGTTCTAGTCTCAAAACACCTATCAAACGAATTCACAAAATATAATTTTCTCGAAAACTTGGTAAAACAATTTACAACATAAAATTGACTCGTTAGTACAGGAAACACATGTGGTAAGACCAGATTTATGACATATAGCACAAAAACAAATTATACTTCGGATCAAGTTATCTTTTAAAAAACATCTTTTTATCTCGAAATTGGAAACATACAGAATACAATATTTAGACTACCCCTAACTGAATAAGGAAGACTGAATTTTAAACCATAAAATCAACAATTATTTTTATTTGTTTTATATAGATGTAGGAATCAATAAGATTCGAAGTTCAAATTGAAACACGTCATATCAAATGCAGGTCTAATGACCGTGCCTAAACGCCAAGCTCTTGGCACAAGATCTAGCCCAGACCGTAGGCTGCAGGCATTACCCTAATCACAGTAGGATACGGTGACGTGAACACTTGCTACGTTAGGTGTAATTGAAGCCGGGCGCCAGCTGGTGTACCTTCCGTCTCTGCTGTACTGTACGGGATACACTAACATTGCGTGAACACCCAGACTACACACGCAGACTTGAATTAACTAAATTCTGGTGACTTTTTTTCTCTGAACTTGCGTAGAATATGTTGATAATTTATATGTACTAGCCGATGTTAAAACACCATCATTGTATGTAGATTGTAAACGAGGTGCTAATTTACACGTTGTTTGGTACAAATATCTTGGCTTTAAGCAGTTCTCAACAGTTCTTTAAGAATGAAAGTCCTGTCTACTAATACATACCTCTGCTTCTATAGTTTTTGTAGTTACGTCTAATAACGCATGTAAACTCGCTTACAAATCTGATGAAATACGTGGGTCTAATAACAATCTTACCAAAATGTTTCATACAATTTTTCTTAGTAAAAATAAATCTAGCTTACCTCAGATTCATTAAAGTTTCTTTATTGAAATCGTTTAATTATCGCGTAATAAGATTCCGAATACATTTTTTTAGAAATTTGTTTGCTTAACACGAAAAATATCCTGGAGAAGTAAGCTGATTACATGCTTAAACATATGTTTAATGTGGATCAATTCAGTGGGAATGATATGGGTGAATCTTTAAACAGACAACTTAATCAAGCAAGGTAGTAAGTAATTTTGTACGCCTGAGACAAGGTACGCAGTGTTCAAATAAATTAGTTTTGAATATATCGAGTTGTTTGACGAATGTAAATTTATCAATATATACAGAGACTGATTTAGTTCAAAACATCTCAAAATTATTATTTCAACTACTGTATCTTTAAGTATATACTAAATTCACATATTATAATCCATTCGAAAGTAGTTTTTATAAATCAATTTCATTAAATGTGGAAAGAGATTACGAGAAGAGCAAGAAAAAATTACAAAAGAAATGTTTTTGGTAAGTGCTATTTTTTACACTAATTTTTCTATACAAGTACTTGAAACAAATGAATTTGTTGACACAAAATACAAATGATCTTATAACATTAATCAATATTTAGCCTTTCTTTTCTGCACTCCAACGACACGTTTTATTTATTAGCTCTTGGAAAGAGAATCAAGAAAAGTGTTAACAAACAATGTTATCATCTTATGCAGCCAAGCTAACTTTGAAACTCATAAAGTTTGGTTTGTTTTCAATTTCACACTACTCCAAAGCTGTCTGCACTAGCCGTCCCTAATTTTGCAGTTTAAGACTAGAGGAAAGGCAACTAATCCTCACCACCAGACGCCAACTCTTGGGCTTCTCTTTTACTAACACATAGTTGGATTGACCGTAATATTATAACGCCCTTATAGTTGAAAGGTCAAACATGTTTGGTGTGAAGGGGAATCGAACCAACGACCCTCCGATTAGGAGTCGGGCCGGGACAACTCATAAAGTACTATCATTTACGACATATTTTATAATATATTGCTAGTTAATTCAACAAAAACATATTATAAATGTTCGAAATGTTCACCTTAACTGAAGATAAAGTTATATAGGCATAGACATATTTAATTTTTTATGGAAAGCTTCGTAAAACCAGTTTTGAAGCTTGCAAACCATCGAACTTCAATTGAAACTTTCGTGCAGAAATCTCCTTGTTTAGCTACACAAGCCTTCGAATTTAAACTTCCTAAAAGTTGTTTCAGTTTTAATAATGTTATTTTCCATGATTCAGCTACGGATATTTAGAAAATAACATTCATTTCTTCTATAACGTAAGGATTGTTTACAAATCGAGAAGAAAGAAAAACACTTACTTCAGTCAAATTATTATATTGTTTACCACAATGAACCACAATTATTATGTTTGGGTTGTAAAACGAAATAAGGACCAGAATCACTTTAAAATACGTCCTATGAACATTTTATACTATTATGTTTGGGTTCTAAAACTATCGCGGACCTGTGTTATTGATATGAATTAAAGCGTACACTTATTGTAACATTTAATTATCGCCTTTCTGATTCATTTTGTATCCTTCACTAATGTTATACCAACTGAATATTTTATTTCGTGTTTTTATACCCATCTACTCTCTGTTATAGTTTCCGTAGTTTTGTCTTGATGTGTTATAAGTAGTGAGATAATACACACTATAATCCACTCATAATATACCTTTCAAATTAAATACAATTTCGCTCACACCACGAAATAAGGACCAGAATCACTTTAACGTCCGACATATGAACATTTTATATTATTATGTTTGGGTTCTAAAACGAAATAAGGACCAGAATCACTTTAAAGTACGTCCTAGTATTTAATCTGAGATTTTAGACCACTCAGACTGTGGGAAAATGCAAACATACTGACAAATATAAAATCAACCTATGGTGTAGTGGTGAAAGCAACATTCAGGTGTGCGTGTAAGTAGGACATCTGATGTACAAACTTTTTGTGTGTGAGCTAAAGAAGTGAAACGAGGGCGTTTGTCGGACGATCTGTGAACAAAAATACGGTTATTATATCAATATAAGATGCCCTTGGTTAAAATTTTTACATCAGGCTTATTAAGTTAGGTCTCATTATTGTTGACCTAGTTTTAAAAACATGAGGTATTGGTAAGTGTTTCAAATGTTTCATGGCAGCGTAAAAGTTAGAAATTTGTAAAGCTCATGTTGTTTTCATTAAAATATTAAGTTCTGGTGTAAAGCTCAGGTAACTTGGCACAAAATTCTAAAACGAACCAACATATACTTCAACCAAATGGTACGTTTGATACTTTTTGCTAGTATATAGGCCTAGTCTATCTTTATTTGGTCTGCCATGGCTAGGTGGTTAAGGCACTCGACTGGTAATCTGAGGGATGCAGGTTCGAATCGCTATCACTCTAAATATGTTCGCCTTTTCAGCCGTGAGGGCGTTATAATGTAACGGTCAATCCCACTATTCGTTGGTAAAAGAGTAGCCCAATAGTTGGCGGTAGGTGGTGATAACCAGCTGCCTTCCCTCTAGTCTCACACTGCAAAATTAGGGACGGCTAGCGCGGAGAGCCCTCGTGTGGCTTTGCGTGAAATGCAAAACAAACCAAATCTCTGTTTAGTTAATTTCGAAACTTGCATAATCTAATGACTTACGATGATAAAAGTGTAGACTTAACTGATCTTTCTTTGAACTTAGACCTGGAGATTAAGAAATTTTCGGAATACTACGCTTATTTGTTATATCTGCTACTTTGCAGCAAAATAACGTGAAGAAGTGAATAATGGCCAACGACACTTTTTTCTTCACTTTACCTATTCAATGTGTAGATTTTTCTCATAGTAACTTGAAAACACGTTCACACCAACAGTATGTTTGGTCCCTTACATCGTGTATCGCCTTACGCTATGTTATCATAAGCGAAACCAATAAACATTTCTAAGACTTCAGCTTCTATTTGTTTGTTTTTATTTCAATTTTAGCACTAAAAACTAAAATATTATGTTTATTTACATTAAATTGCTAGAAAAATTTGTTCAACTGGAAACCAATACATCGTGCTAATGAAAAATTTGGTATGTTTTGCTTCACATAAAATGCTAAAACATTGTTTATGTTCTTGGTTATTTGTGATGCTCCATGTCAAACGCACATACAAACACAGTAAAGTTTGATCATTTACCAACTCCTATAAAGTGTGCTAACATATAATTCGAAATGAGAATAATTTTCAATTACAAATTTGTTTATGTGTTTATTATAATTGATAATTTAAACTGACTGTGTTTTAGCACCTGTATTTTACATAAATAACAAGACAAGAAATGTTGTTTTAGATGTACACGTGATGCTGTGTTCGAATTATATTGCTAGTACACTTTATAGGAGTTTTTAACTTACTCGCCTGGCCTCTTGACTATTAGATCAAGCATAGTTTGTTCTTGACTATTTGTTCCCATTCTTGTTTTTGTTTGTTTATTTTCATAGTGGATATAAAAGCACTGATCTTGACGTCAGTGGTTTAATTCTTATCACCTTGATCAATGGTACTCTACCGTTTTCAGTGCAGCTCATTTACAGTAATGCTGGCCATATGGTACTGTAGGTTCTAGCTCAAACCTAGATTTCGGTCGACGAAAGTGTCATCTAGCTGTTTCAAAAGCTTGTTCTCCAGTTTTCAATCTCTCTTTCACTTCTTTGAAAGTCGTCAATTAACATAACAGTGAGAGTGTAACCTTTCTCTAAATACATTTCTCTGGCGGAGATTGTTGCACATCGTTGACGGATGAGAATAGTTCTGTATTATCAGATTTCTTACAATGTCGTTTCCAACCACATTCATAAGACAATCTGGAACTCCTGGAAGTAATATGGTTAATAAAATCCTTAACACAGTCATGCAGAACACAAGCAATGTTTAGACCACTGAAACTTGATGCCTTCCGTCGAACTTATTCATTTTTAAAGTTTAATGTCACTATGGATTTGATACCAAAGATTGTATAACTGAATATACATCATTTCTGTTGAATTGCTACAACAACGCCTTGATTTTACACTTGAGTTCTTCGACAATCTGCGTTGTTTCTACGGTGTCACGAAATTCAAATGATCTTTAGAAGTATCACTAGACATTTCATCTACATCACTGTCTAATGGAATAGCGTAATCAATTTTTCTTTCCCGTCACAACAGCCCTTTCAGTCGTGGGAGCGTTATAATATGATGGTTAATCCCACTATTCGTTGGTTAAAAAGTAGCCCAAGAGTTGGCGGTGATGACTAGCTGCCTTCCTTCTAGTTTTACACTACTAAATTAGGGACGGCTAGCCTAGGTAACCCTCATGTATCTTTGCGCAAAATACAAAAACAAAGAAATAAACAATTTTTCTTTTTTTTTCTTTTTCTTACTTTTCATTTATTCTGCGGTTGTTTTCAGCCTCCTTTTTGTGCAACTTGACCTCTGGATCTAAACCGTTGCATTTACATTGACATCGAGGGTATTTCCCACATGTAACGCATATAAGCATTTTGCAATTTCAAACCATTTTCTTCTTTTCCTATATTAACGTTGCTTTACCAATACCAGTTCAATAAACTTACTCACTGGATGTCGATATTTGTTTTGTAACCAGCCGTGAATCTGGTTTTCACAAAGGATGCAGCAATCTACTAAAGTTCCAGAATATTCTCGAATGTAAAACAACAGTATATGTATGTTCATAAACACTGGTATATCGTCAATATTGATGTCTAAACGGAAGTTTCGAGAAGCCCTCCTCACGCCTATAAATATAATCAACGCAACGTGCCGAGAGATAGCATATATTATTGTTTGCTATACTTGATGTACTACAAACCTCAAAAGTTATAGCTGTAATTAACGTTTATTAATCTGGAACTTCAGTTATTTGATTAGGAACGTTTATAAATTTCAAATATCACTACCAATTTAACTTCAACGAATTCACTTTGGATATTAGCATTGTTGCGAAGACATTTATATAACTTCAATGATGAAAAACAAAAACCACAGCGATAGCTAGCTCCCTATTAAGTGAATTACATCTACACTAACGCTGAAGGTAAATTTGCTCATCATGGACCTTCGATAAGATATCCTGTTCCAGACTAGATAGAAGATTCAATATTGTTTGTAAGTTTGTGACATAAGCCGTTATTTGTTATAACCATTACGGTAAACTATGTTATTGTTTGTATATTAAAAAAGAAAACTGCATGTATCAGTCTTGTTGGCATATCTCATAAATTTGACACACAACAGCAATTACTTAACTTCTGAATTTAAATTATCATTAACTAACTTTCAGGCTATTTAAAATTGTTACGCGATACAGTTAAAGCTACAATAGAAATAAATCCACAAAGAATTTTGAAATTTCTCGAGTTTTTGTGTTCGTGACAATTTAACGACATAATGGTAAAATATTAGCATTCAACCGCAAACTGAAACACGTGCTGCGAATATTAGAGTTTGTTTGTAGTGTTTTTATATCCTTTGCTTTTTAGTCACTTCGTTCTTTCATATGCAATGGATTTAACAAGTCAGCTAGAGTTTATCAGCATGTAATGATTTATCATCATGTTATGGTTGTTCCCCCGCGTGTCAAGAGGCGAAGAAAACATTTACCAGAAGTGATTGATTACTCATATATTGTAGGTTTAGTCACATATGTAGATGATACAAGACTGAAATATCCGGGACCTGATCGGCTGCTACACTCTTCCACAAATTTACACAATGAATATCTGTGCTAGATGTCAACAGCTAGGTAACAACATCTTCAGCGAGCTCTTACGAAATATTGAAATTTTTATAGCGCACGCTCGGCCACAAAGTGCAACAACAGGTTATGAACTAAGAAACTTTGAATTCACAGCATGGCACAACAATCACTAGTCCACGCCCAGTTCTTGTTTGAGGATGGATTGGCCTCCACAATGAACGAAAAGGTTTATGTAAGAGAGCCTTGTGTTTCGTCCTCTTCAATGTAAGGCTGCTAGTATAAGACTGATATTTTACATTACATTATATGCAGTTACCTACCACTTCAATTACTTGCCAAATTTGCCAGTCTTCTGCTTGCCGTATATTTACCATAATGTTCTGCGTGCTATAAATCTTCATTTTTTTTTCCTCAAATGACAGTCCTATTCTATGAATTGTGAATAAAATGTATTTATTTGTGATGCACGGAGTCACTACTATTGTACTAGAATAAAATCCTTAAGTTCTGGTTTAGTAGAGTTTGTCCTGTTCTTTTATTCTTTTAATTTTAATTATGAGACGAGAATTTCAGACACATATATTAATATTAAAGAAAAGGAATGAGTAATGATAAAGACAACAGAAGAAATTGATTTTAAACAACAGAAAAGTACTTTCATAAATATATATTTAATTAGAGTGCACATCTCATCCCAGCAATATTGAACATATTCGTCTCTCAAAAATTACGAAAACGTACACGTTTTTAATATAACAATGAGGAATAATATTCGACATACATATACCACGTTCATCAAAATCAAATCATTTTTGACAGTTATAAGCAAAAACAGCGTAAAAAGTCGGTCTTCATGTTAAGATATAAGACTTTTTTTGAGTTTTTGTGACCTTAACCCTTTAAAACTGATCACTTGTAAAAGTGTTTGTTCTATTAATCGCGTAAATAGCATCTCAACCAATACTTTGTCTTTCTTTTCCCAGCTTGTATAATGAATCATGAAACTGAGCAAAAGTTGGCGCTAGATCTTGCAGATGTAGTGTAGATGACACATAGATACGTTATTCACTATTTCACTCTTAAGAAGGCTCGGCATGACAAGGTGATGAAGATACTCGACTCGTAATCCAAGGTGTGACGGGTTCGAATCCCCCTCACATCAAACATGCTAGCTAGCCCTTTCAGCCGTTGGAACATTATAATGTCACACTCTTCGTTGGTAAAAGAATAGCTCAAGTGTTGGCGGTGGGTGGTGATGACTAGTTGCCTTTCCTCTAGTCTTACACTGCTAAATTAGGGACGGTTAGCGCAGATAGTCCTCGTGTAGTTTTGGCGAAATTCAAAACAAACGAAACCCAAAATACGTAAATCAGTTTGTTTTTTTGTTTTTTTAAAAAAAAAAACAGTTTTCTCTCTTTACTGATTATGAATAATTTATGTAATGCTTGGTAACATTGAACCTTCTCATTTCGTTAACAGTAATAATAATGATATAGAAGAGAAAGATTCCGCACTTGTGTGGTAGCTATACTTCATAAAAGATGAAACACAAGAACAGAACGTTCCATATCTTTATTTTCAACCAAGAGACTGAAATATTTCATAAATTTTAGGAAAAGATTGAAATGATTGAAAGAGACAAAAATATTCGCGATCATGTTTTTTATACTAGAATCACTGAGAGCTATCAGTCACAAATCACGGGACGTTAATAAATCAATATCACAAGTCACAAGAAATACAAATAGCTAACCATAGGTCACAAAAATTTCTTTTTTTCCTCCCTCCCTGTTATTTTGTTAAAGGTCATAACATCAGATAACAAGATATAACAGCCGTCATTATTTTGGAATATTTGTTTTATTCTTTTCGTGTGTTTTTTTTCCGAACGTCACGCTTGAGTTGTAAGGTATGACACCAACGTGAGAATCCTTGACTCTACCAAAGTGACTTTTATTTGAGTTCGAACTGAAAAAGAAAAAGGGCAGAAAAAACCAACTTAACTGGATTGAATTTCAATACGACAACAATAACCTGCTGAATTGTTTTTAAATATTTGTTTTTTTTGTGTTTTTTTTAATTTTGCGCAAAGCTACACGACGGCTATCTGCGCTAGCCGTCCCTGATTTAGCAGTGTAAGACTAGAGGGAAGGCAGCTAGTTATCACTACCCATCGCAAAGTCTTGGGCTTTTCTTTTACCAACGAATAGTGGGATTAACCGTCGCATATAACGCCCCACGGCTGAAAGGGCGAGCATGTTTGGTACGACGGAGATTCGAACCCGCGACCCTAAGATTACGCGTAGGACACCTTAACCCACCTGGCCATGCCGGGGCTTTTTAAATGTTTATCATTGTGGTGAGAAAATGCATACTGTTTGCATTTTGACACGAGTTTGTGTCAGTTTTCTAACACAGTTATTTGCTTGTGTTTATATCAGTTTCGTGTTGAATCTTGAGTTCCACACGATGCCGACCGACACACACACACACACACATAGTAACTAGGTTCAAAATCACAGAGGAAAGAGATTCCTGTTGGGTCAATTTAGAACTTATCTTGAAACCTAACTCTTGCAAGTTTGTTTCCAAACCATTTAGAGATACTGACTAGCAGTCACATACTCCCATTAACAAGATTCGCGCAATATTCAAGACAACTCATGGGAGCTCGCATGGCTGAGCGCGTGGCGATCGGCATACAGATGGCGAAATTACCGTGTAGGTGAGGCACCAGATTGCTCGCTGTGTGAAAACAGCAGGAAGAGGTGTGTAATCTCCCGCGTGGAGCTGACTCTGGTATCCTAGTAACCACAACCAACCGGTTTTCGTCACGGCCAAAGTCGTTAACGGTTCTTATGAAGTCAACATCGTTTCTCCTTGATCATACAAATCATTATTGTGGTCAAGGTTATTTTATATGTTGTCATGGGTGTTTTATACATTGTCAATGATTACCTTATTAACATCGTTTTGAAGTAAACAGTCAGAACAAGAAGTTGCTGTCATTATTAGTCCTTTATAGAAAATTTTATTATGATTGTATGAGTAACTCCCGCAATACAAGTAAATCATTGAAAAATGCTAAGTCAACTGATACAAATATGCAGACTAAACTTCTCAATACAATTACTTACAATTTACATAAGTCTTGAATTTAAAATGTATCACGACACACTATAAGATGTCGTGCAGCCAAAACAACCTGCTTCAGTTTGTTTGTTTGTTTTGTTTGGAATTTTGCACAAAGCTACTCGAGGGCTATCTGTGCTAGCCGTCCCTAATTTAGCAGTGTAAGACTAGAGGGAAGGCAGCTAGTCATCACCACCCACCGCCAACTCTTGGGCTACTCTTTTACCAACGAAAAGTGGGATTGACCGTAACATTATAACTCCCCCACGGCTGGGAAGGCGAGCATGTTTGGCGCGATTCGGGCGTGAACCCGCGACCCTCAAATTACGAAGCGCACGCCTTAACGCGGTAAGCCATGCCAGGCCTACCTGCTTCAGCTCGGTGTGTATTTTATTAAGAGGAGTAATACAGGGTGTTCGGAAAGTCACTTTGCAGTTATATATTTATTAACAGACAAAACTGCACATTGACTTTCCGAACACCCTGTAGTTTAGCGATTTTCCACCTTTTGTATCTCATACTGTAATAATCCAAACTATTTTACGTTTTCAGAGGATACGTTCTACTGTACCCTTACTTCACGTACCAAATTTCAAACCAATCTGTAAAGAAATACACGAGATATAACATCTCCAATTTTGATTGAACTTCTTCCTAATTTTATTCTTCGCACTAAAAATACGAAAAATAAATTTGATAGCAAAACATATTTAATTTCTCTATCAATTTTCTTTTTCAAATTCGGTATCTTGATAAATTTTTCAACCTACGATTAAGAGTCCTGTTTGGTGTAAATGTAAGCCATATTTACAAGGTTACTCTCAACAAAACTACTCAAATTTAACGAAAATTTATGCGCATGCCTTCGCAAAAAGTCACGTGAGCTATAGATCTAGCATTTTTACCTAAATGTAAAAGTGAACATTTCTTGGTTTTTTGTCATTCGGAATAAACACGGCTGATTTAAAGCAGTAAAATTATAAGGTTGAAAGACAAGCAGATACATAAGTATTGGTTAGGCCAAGTAAACTAGGTTATCAGTTTCTATTTCAAATATTCAAAAGAACCATACGGGATTATGATTACTATTGAATATTCGTTACCAAGTTATTAAGCTAGATATACTAAATTTTATCGCATTATCATAATTAAGAGAAAAAAAAGAGTGCACAGTCACGTGCTATTAGCTTACGCAATTATCACAAATAACGATGCTTCATAAGGTTGAAACGATTACATTAAGGTAGGGTAATGACAATAAACTATTAATCTAAATTCTATGGCGTGACTATAAAGCAAGCTATTACCACTATTTTAGAGAGAAAAGTACCACCATTTATTATAAAGAATCTGGTTGGTTAGGTCTGTTCTGAATAATGGAGTTGCGATATTATAGCAAATACTAGTTACATCTTGTGACACTTTCTTACTTGTTGTGATTTGTTGGTGTGCGTTTACAAAACAATTCATAATATTTTGTTTTACCTACCATTATGCCCCAATTTGAACAAAAATACGAACTGGCTAACTAATTAACGAACATTTACTATACAATTCTTATCAATGCTGTAAAAGTAGCTACCAGTATGAATACCAATTTTGATTTCATTCTTTTAAGTCGCACATTTAATCCTTTTCTGGCAGCACTTTTTCCCAAATAGGACGTTTTTGATTAAATTTGTATTAGTTTTTGTCATCACTTATGTTTTAGATCATATTTGAGGGCCATATGTGGATTCCAGGTCTCCTAAACGCATAAATGCGCTCTGTAATTTACGGTCTTGAATGTCATGTAATTACTCATGGTCAAATTCCATTATTTAGTTAAATAAGAGCAGCATAAGAGTTGTTATAAGATAGTTTTACAAAAGCTGCTTCTTTATAGCTTATCAGCTCGCCCCCCAGTGGCTCAGCGATATGTCTGGGGACTACAACGTTAAAAACCGGGTTTCGATGCCCGTGGTCGGCAGAGCACAGATACACTAAGTAGCTTTGTGCTTAATTCAAAATAACAAACAACAACAACAGCTTATGAGCTCAAACTTATAGAGAACTTTTAGCAGATATTTCGTATTGCATGTACTACAATCCTTAAATTACATATCTCAGCTATTATCCAAATAAGCATCAACTAAGTAAACCATCTACTGGTACTAACCTCCACACGTCTCTACATCGGCCCTTGAAATGAGCTAATCTATTTGCAGGAAGCAGACACAGGGTTATAGAAGTGTAAAACATGAGGATACTAATGTCATCATGCATCGTAATTTAATGTTAAATGAAGTAGGATTTGAACAACTTCTTGAAATTGTTACCTAGATGCGAGATGAGTTATCATTAAATATTTCTGTGAGAAGATGCTTGCTAAAGGAAGGCAGAGGTGGCAAAGGTAATGAAAAGCTTCAACCACGAGGTAGGCCACAGGTACAATTTTAAGGACTACTGACTACTTACTACTGGTAAGCGATAACGATATTCTTGTGAACAAATTCATTGAAGGTCTGCTGTGGGAGCAAATTAAGTATTACATGTGTTAGGGACTTCAGGGAATTTTATTAAACTTTGCTGTGTTCTTGATATCATTGGCCAAACCATCATTCTGGTTATTAATCACTAAAGTTGCCCTTATTAATAAACATTAACTGAAAATAGCATTGCCATTATACTATTAAACCTACTGCAGAGGTTATTTTTCAGTATGATTTATAAGTAGCAAACTACGCAATTGTATTAACACTAATAAAGCCAATGTATTAATTTTTATTTAATTTTAAGCGCTTCAACAATTAAAATGGTGTTAGTTCTAATAGTGTGTAATTAATGACTTTGAAAATACCAGCAGCTGCAATAATTGCTGCCACAGTACAAAACATTTCATGTTATAATAGTAAATAACATGCAACGTTAAAATAAATACACAATAAACATTTTCAGTTAAGGCTAACTTATGGCCTTATACAAGAATTGTATACCTGTTAACACACAAGTGAAATGATCTAGTTATAAATGGTACAAATATGAAACTATCATATCTTGCAATTCACTCCTGACGATGATTATGTAATGCCCAAACATATAGAGTCAATTTTTGTAGGCCATAGATGGGCCTTCATTAACAAAGTTTTTAATTATGCACTCGTTTTAACATTATGCGTTATTTATTACTTAAACATTATACACCAGTGGCAAAAAACCCAATCATTATGCTATGTCAGCTACACTGTATCTGAAAACAAAAACATGATTACCATAAAGACCAATATAATGACCTCGATGACCTACTGGCATAGTTCACTGATGTGTCTGTTGGACTAGATGGTATTCCAAGCATGTGCAACTTCACTCGTAATCATATAGACACTTATGTCATAGTTTCATTATAATATAATCAGTGCCACTTTCTTTTGCTACACAAAAAAATAGAGAGTGGGGATTTAAAACAAATGTTGAAGGATGGGAATCTCAAATTGTCGAGTGACACTTCACTGTCTACTTCTAATAGACAAGTGTTTCAAATTGTCGAGGGACACTTCTCTGTCTACTTCTAGTAGACAAGTGTTATGCTGTTTATGTTTTGCCTGTTTTACTTCCTGGCATAGAGGAATGTTTAAATGCATTGTAGGGATTTTGTTGATTTACCATTGTTTATTTTATATCTAGTTTCTGCAGGTAAACCAAAGACCCTTTTCAGTAGCAAGGACTGAATTCTACATTAACGGTTACAGGCTGAATGTTCAGTAACTATATTACTAATGTGTCAGTTGACTATGACTGACACATACTTTAGATAGACACTCGAATGTAGATAGAGTTCATCTTAGGCAATGTACAAATGTTGACTTATTGAAGACAGGTCTGACCATCTGTCACAGAAGCTTCAAATTCCACTTAAGGTGACATCAAAGTAGTGCTGTCAGATGTAAGATGACACAGAGCTGGCGAAAGCATGCGGTACTTAGAAACTAAGTCTCATTATTACACTATGAAGAAATAACTGTTACCAATTATATCCTTTACTCAAAACTTTCACCAATATGCGTATGGATGAAGATTTACTCTAAGAGCAGGCAATGTATTGCTGAGGTTGATTATGACTGTTAAACACCTGGATACTTTAATCGCATGTTTATTCATAACATTGCAGTGTATATGCTTTTCTTTTGTCATCTGAATAGCTTTTTCGCTTGTTAAGTGTCAATCTGTTACACCAAGTTGCAATACAAACTACTGTACAAGCCGTGACCTCAGACTACAAAGAAAATGAGAATGCTTATGGTGAATGGACACCATGACTCACACCTATATCACTCTTGAAGGGGCAAATGAAGGATCCAGACTTAAAAAGTTAAAAGTTAATCGCTTCCAAGAAAGGAGAAACGTGACCATAACAAAAAATTGCAGTCCATTTTCCTGTAACTTCTGGCATAAATACATCTTAAAGGAGACGAAACCTAGCTTGCTGTCCAATGCTATGTACTTAAAGGCGCTAAGATAGATCTATAATGCAGCTAGTACTAACGAGGTATTTTAGCAGAAGATACTTCAAGTCTTACAAGATGTTAGAACGACAGTAAACCAGAGAGCATCCGCTCTGTAATCATTATGTAGATGTGCGATGAAGAGATGACACATGGGACTCTATGTTACCAGAAAAAGTAAAAATCTGACTATACTAAGGTAAGCTTCAATGTTTTTTGTAGTCTCTTGGGGAGCTTTTCCAATGTTTTGGCTGAATGGACCAGGTAACATGTTAAGTGAATTCTTTCAAATTTTCTGAGTCAAGTGCAATTAGATTGGAATAGCTATCCTAATATTTAATGATAGCAAATCCAGAAACAGTTCAACGGCTATTACATCGAAAATGTTCCTGTCATGCATTGTTTCACCTCCCATGGCACATGGGTGTATGCTGAACTTATGTGTAAATTTAAATATTTATAGATGAGCCGTTGCAGCACTGAACCAGTGATACACCTTCAACACGCATACGTCTTAGGATCTGAAACGGGTTAGAAGCCTAAATATAGAACATAGAGTAATTAGTACTCAGTACTATTAACAAAAATAAACAATTAATAACTAATTAACGATTATATTTATAAGTGGTGATCGTATAAGCTACTAACCATGGCAACGACCGACATTCTATCACCACATTACCATCGATACCTAAAACAAACTTTTTCTTACATTAGAACTTCAAGAGAGAAAAGTTTTAAAAGATACACTAACACAGAATGGTGTTGAGAGTGCTTTCTGTGTGGTCAGACTCAGTAAGTTTTTGTTTAGTTTTTTAATTTTGCGCAAAGCTAAACGAGGGCTACCTGCGCTAGCCGTCTCTAATTTAGCAGTGTAAGGCTGGAGGGAAGGCAGATAGTCATCACCACTCACCGCTAACTCTTGAACTACTCTTTTGTCAAAGAATATTGGGATTGACTGTAACTTATAACAACTCCACGGCTGAAAGGACGAGAATATTTGGTGTGACAGGGATTCGAACTCGCGACCCTCGGATAACGAGTCGATTGCCTCAACCACTTGGCCATGTCGGACCGTGACTGAGTTAGCAAGACGGCGTTAGAATCAATCACCAATCAAAGTCCTTAACACTTTCACCTAGAAACCTTAACACCTTTAGCAACTCACGTATCAAGGTTATTTTCTTAGTTATAAGTTACTTGAGGCAGTATCTTTCTTCCTTTAATAGAATTACTATAATCGCAATATTATAACATGATCTTAACAACTTGGCACGTGTTTGATAAAAAAAATGACCACATGTACTTCTACTGCAAATTTCTGGCACATGCAACAGACTTTTAGACCTATGAATAAAAAGATCACGTATAAAAGTCTGAAATTTTACATTATTTTTTGTATTAAAGACACATAGGATACTTTTGTTTCGTTTTACACATCATGAAAAAAATCTGTCATCAGCTGTAGTAATTATAAGCGTTAATAATAAAGAATTCGCAAATAATGTGTGTAATGATTAACGATCACCATACACATGTGAAAAATATAGAAAAACAAGATATGTGTAATACACATACATACATATACTTACAGATATATACACAACTATATCTATATACATACTTCAGAGTACCATCTCCGTAAATCATACTTACTGATGAAGTAACCATAGAAACTTGTTGGAAGACTACTTTAGTATAAGGATAAAATACACCTATTTAAATGTTCAGAGAAACAAGAAAACTAACATATATATATATGTATGTATGAACTAACAACAGAAAGTAACTGTTAATAGCCAACATAACTAATTTGAATAAAATTAACATAAACTTAAGCGACGGTTAAAGGAAAACAATACAATTCACTCCAATGGAAAGTAATATCTACAAATACAAATTTTGTATTGTCCAGGATACTATCTGTCTAATATTTTTATTTGCTTAAGTTCTCAGTTCCGTTATCCAGTTCACACCGAAATAGTTGATGTTCAAGCAATTCTTATTACTATTCTTATGTATCCGTCGTATCTCAGCTACCCTGAAATAACTGGCATTGAGAGAAAAGATTAATTGGCACTGAATATAGAAGATAGTGTTGTTGGCATAGTGTTATCAGCTCTTCTATACTTTCTATCAGAAATTTTTATTAATTAGCTTCCCACTGGGACTGCAGTAAGTCTACGGATTCACAACACTAAAATCAGGGGTTCGATTCCAAACGGTGAACACAGCAGATAGCCCGACGTGGGTTTGCTATAAGAAAAACATGCACACACACTCTTATTCTATTGACGCAATGGTCACGTGACCTGCTTTGGAATCGAGAAGAGTAACCAGGTGACTCAGTTCTTTTGAGTGATGAGGAGGGTGATTCAAGCAAAATAAATAAATAATAATACGTAATTTGATGTTAAAATACATAAGTAACGCAGTGTTAAAAATACTTACTCCAATTATCTTATTTAGTGACATAAATAAAATTAATGAAACTTGATCTTCACGATATTAATCCAGAAGACGCCAAACAGTTGCTGAAATTTAATAATGTCGTTTGATATAATTTTTGTCAGCCATTATGATAAAGTGCAATGCACTTGCCCCCCAGTGGCTCAGCGGTATGTCTGCGGACTTACACGCTAAAATCCTGGTTTCGATACCCGTGGTGGGCAGAGCACAGATAGCCCATTGTGTAGCTTTGTGCTTAATTCAAAACAACAACAACAACAACAATGTACTTTTGTAGAATGTTTGTTGTGAAAGTTTTTACGTTTCCACGTCGTTTAACAAACACCTAGCTGTATAATTATTGCTATTACTCATGCCCATGGCTAGCTCCCGTTTTCAACATTACAATGTGTGTGTTGTTTCATACCATCCGTATGGTTAGTGTTACGTATTATAATTTGTCTCGGACAAGTCTCCGACTTATTATGTTACGTATGTAAACAGATTGTTATTTCAAATAACCATAAATTTGAATTTGTATTTAGAAGCTAATTAAATGTTAATATGTAACAAATTTATGATATTTGCCAATAAGATTGATACACAAAATTTTACTTTTAATACAAATATATGCTAATATACAAACAACAATACAATTGCTATGAACCGTTATTACAAATAGCTATTAAAAATTATGGTTTATGTACAACAGTTTTACAAGCTCATAGACAACACCAAGTTTTGTATCCGGTCTGGAACTGAATATTTTATCGATGATCCTGGTACACGAAGAGCAAATTAATTCTTACTCGTTATTTTTACACCTTGCCTAAGCTTACTCTGTCTTTTCTTGGGCGCCCTCACACCTGGTATAAAATGACTTTTTTGGCCAATATATTTAATGTCCTCGTAGAAATATTAACGTCCGAAGTTAATTCACTGAAATTCAACAGTTTGTAGTATTTGAAATCTATAAATGTACCTGGTCAAATTCAGTAGTTTTCCGATTGATAAGCGTTAATCACAATTAACGGTTCCGCGGTCTATAACACATTGTCTGTAGCTGGCCAGTAATAATCTTCTTCTATTACTGTTTCCCAGCTAACTGCCTTTATACGAATTACGCGAGCTTTCAAAAGCTTCAACAATGTTTAAGCACGTTTTTGTAAAACAACTATTGTTGATTCTTACTCTCAAGAACCTTCTACAAATTTAGAGAATAGGGTGGATTACACAACTAACAGCATACTTCACATGCAAAAAAGAAAACTATACAAAAACAAATGCTGCACCTCTCTTTTTAGAGAATTAAAATTGGTGTTAGACAATTTTTATACTAAAATATTAAATATATATATGTACATTGATACCACTACATTAAAAACAATACATTCTAATTAAATTATACAATTTCAAAAATTACGATAATGTATAACAATTAATATAAGTAACCTTATAGTGATAGAATTACATACTACGTGAAAGTGCTTAAACATAAATGTTATCTTTTTGGTTTAACACAATCAACAATTAGAGGTGTTCTTCGAAAGCTGGGATAGGTTTCAGAAAGAAAATTTTTCTCATTAGATTTTTTTAGCCAATTTACATGTATGACAAGTTTTACAAAAGTGAGTATCTTGTTAAATTGTTTGCCAAAAAATTTTTCTCGATTTTGTTACATGTCTTGTTAACACCTGGATGATTTCGCATGGGTAGTTTATGGTCAACCTTTAATATTTCAGAATGATATGCTTTTGAAACAACAATTTACTAAATTACAGCCGAGTCCTCTAAGGCTGACAAATTTGGCGGTCTTCATTTTCTCATTTCTAAAAAGTAAGCATTTGGAATTTTCTCTATTTCATTCTTTGTAAGTGCATATTTAAATAATAAAGAGATCTGTGGATGAAGATATCTGTGAATTCTCTTCTTGTTTTGTTTGTTTGTTTTTAAACTTTGCACAAAACTACTCGAGGGCTATCAGTGCTAGCCGTCCCTAATTTAGTAGTGTAAGACTAGAGGGAAAGCAGCTAGTCATCACTACCCACCGCCAACTCTTGGGTTACTCTTTCACCAACGAATAGTGGGACTGGCCGTCACATTATAACGCCCCCACGGTTGAAAGGGCGAGCATGTCTGGCGCGACGGGGATACGAATCCGCGACCCTCAGATAACGAGTCGCACATCTTAACACGCTTGGCCAAGCCGGACCCCTCTTCTTGTTCATCAATAAGTTTAGTTCTAACAAACGGAACTTCCCCAGTTCAGAGAGATCCCTGTTCATCACTCATAGAAACTTTACTTCGAGAGCCAAAAAATGTCCATAACAAATCTTTAATGTAGTCCTCTGAACACGCGTCTATCTCTTTTTTTTGTTGTTTAATTTATTAGTCTGAGCTCAAGTCACAACAAACGAGGGAAACACTCCTGGATTCTCCTCAACAACAACATCCTTAGATGAAACACTGATTGGTTTGCTACCAATTTTGGGCTCGGCAACAACTTTTCCCCCAACCAAACTGTTTCACAACAATAATGATACACCCTTAATTGGCATAGTAGGTTTTACTCCAACTACAAGTGATCCAGAAACTAGGTCTGATGCTAACTAAATGTAAAAAAAGAGGAACATTAACAAAGCCACCCTCAGTATTCTGAGCAATAACAGGCTTACCAGTGGCAGAACTCGAACATAAAGGCAATACACTTTCTAACAACAATGACTGAGTTGCCCCAGTATCACGTAAAATACGTATGGGTATGAGATTAGCAGAATCATTTGTCAATGACACAGAACCAACAAACACAAAAGATCTAAATTCTTTCCTAACTACATCAGACTTTATATCAGTGGTCAAATCAATAACAGCGGGCGCTCTGATGAAACTACGTCTATATGGGAACACAAACACAATGGGTGTTGCCTTCTTTTCTTTTTTCCTTTTCACACTCCAACAATCGGACATAACATGATCAGGTTTCTTACAGAAATGGCAGACAGGCGTTGATGGTTTTTGTTTCTTAGAAGATTACGAACTAGAGGAACTGAATTTTTATAAGAATCCTCAACTTTAATAGATTGAACAGATGCTGAGATGGCAGGAATTTATTTTCATGAAAAGTGGTTTTATGTGTTGAAGTGTAATTATCAGAAAAAGCAGCTGCTTCCAGCAGTTTCAACTTTATTTCCATCCAAGTAAATTTGAGGTCGTAACTTCTACAGCTTTAAAATTCATAAATTAGAAATAATTATCTTAATTTGTCGAAACTGTTGCCAAAATGCATAAGTTTGGCTATCTTGTCTGCGATAACCTTGAAACTTTTGGCGATAAGCCTCCATCACTAAATCGCTTTAGCTTTATCATAATTGATGCAATCTTCTAAAGAGAGAGCAGCATAAGCATCTTGAGCTTTATCAGTCAAAACATTTTGTATTAATAATAACTATTTTTTGGTGGGCCAGTTAATGATTTGAGCAACCTTCTGAAAATGTTGGAAATATTCATCATCTTCATTTTCGTTAAATAGTGGTTTCTTAATATATCGATGAAGTTCAAAGTTGTCATTTTGCCTTGATCGATTAAAGTTGAATTTAATTTCCATCCATTTCATGCAGGTTAATTTCTTTCTCGGCTTTAATTTGGTCTTGTTCGACCTTGAAACGGTTACTTTCTTTTTTCACTTCGATATGAGCTTCCTCTTTCGAGCTTTGATGCGGGTTTGTTCTTTTTTATTATTCAATATAGCCTTGGTCTTTATGGGATTCGATGTAGGATTGATCAAGCAAGACTTTTTCAAGGTTTTTATTGGATTTCTAACTTATCTTTATAACTCAACCCTGATTGGCTAGTGGAAACACAAGAGTATTCCCCTAAAACTTCTTCGGACAACAAATCATCATCAAATAATATTTCAACAATACATTTCTGAAGTTCATTTTTACTGATTAACTTTTTAACCTCTAATTCTAATATTTTGACAACTTCGAACAATTATTTTTTAATATTTTTCTAGTTTTTGGAGGGCTGGCAATTTAAGAAAATTTTGATAATTAGACATGATCAAATCTTGTTGGCATCGATATATGTAAATTGAATTAACATTTACATTTTAATTTATTCAGAATTTTATGTCTGATTCAGATCTCTGACACGAGCCCAGAGTTTATTATTACGCATAATAGTTATCGTAGAAGAACCTCCTTTTTATTATTTTACATATGTTAATGTATTACTATTTTAAGTAACTGGAAATCTGAATTTAAATTCAGAAGTTAATTAAATCTTAACATGTATGTAATTTATAATATTTGCCAACAAGATTACTACACATAATTTTTTTAACATCAATGTACTTTTATATACAAACAACAATACAATTGATATTAACGGTTATTACAAATAATAATTTATATACAATAGTTTCACAAGCTTACAAACAATACTGACTCTTCTATCTAATCTGAAGCTGAATCCTTTATCGACGGTTCACGGAGAGCGAATTAATTCCATGTTGATACATCGGTACGCTTCTTTTGATGGTAGTCCAGCATGGCCAAGCGTGTTAAGGCAGTGCGACTCGCAATCTGAGTATCGCGGATTCGCTTCCCCGTCGCGCCAAACATGCTTGCCCTTTCAGCCTTGTGGGTGTTACAATATCTAATGACCTCGCAAAAACACCAAAGTCCGAAGTTAATTCACTGGAAATAAACAGTTTGTAACATAAAGTTTCCTTTTCACTTCGAGTGTTGTAAACTTCGACGGTACATGAACTAAAATAGCAATCATCTCCGTGGTTTTTAGGCTTACACCAGACCATTGGAATTTCAAAATTATATTACGTATGTTAACGTATTACTGTTTTAAACAAGACTGAGTGACACATTTTTGTTTTTGAATAAAAATATATTTTAATATACAAAAAACAAAACAAAAATAATACAATTTATAATAACGGTTATGACTAATGGTTATTACAAATCACAGTTTATATACAAGTTTTACAATCTTAGATTTGATCTAGAACTGAATATTTTATCGATTATCGAGGTCCACGACGAGCAAATTACTTTGATGCTGATACTCAGGTATACTTCACTTGTTTGCCCTGACACCCTTACAGGTTCACTTCTTATCGAAGAAGATATTTAATATCCTCGTAGAAATAATAACGTCCAAAGTAATTTATTGAAGATGAACAGTTTGTAAGGTTCGAAATGTATATACGTTTTTGGTCAAACAGTGTAGTTTTCCAATTAATATGCGTTAATCACAATTATAGTTTCCGATGCCTACGTCACGTTGACTCCAACTGACTAAATAATGCTAGTGCTCTTCTTTCAACTTTCACCTAGCCGGTTTTTATTACAATTACCTGAGTTTGTAAAAAAATTCAACAATGTTCTAGCTCTGTCTCGTAAAACAAATATTATTGTTTTTATTTTCAAGATCTTCTACAAATTCCGAGGACAGGCGGGACTTGCAGAATACAGAGCCCACAATATACATCACATGTAAAAAAAAGAAAACTACAGGATAAGTATTAAAATAAACGTAAAACAATAAATCTGTTACAAAAAGAAAAACTGATGTTAAAGTGCACGCAAAAACAAACACTATCCAGAAGTGACAAATCATGCGGTCTGTCAACCTTTTACATATTAGCGGTGTGTTCCTCGTGGTTTCTAGAAAAATCTACAACCAGTGATAGTTAATATTTTAAACATAATAAGATGTGACCTGATTTCAATAAAAAATTATCCACTTGTGTAAAAGTACAAATGACGTTTTGTGAAAAATCTGTACGTTATGGAGAAAAATTGATATCATTTTCTGATTCAGCGTACAGGAATTTTGTAGAAGATGTAAAAATTTAAAGACAATGAAACCATCGCATGTCTCCGCTTTTCTTAAGATAAGACAAGTTACTACCCTTATATGCAATTGTAAAAAATGCAAAAAATGATCATTTGCATCCATACGTTTAATTTTTATTGAGTTACTGTGTGATTATTGTACACCACGAATCCTTGTATCCAGTAACCTTCTATAACAAATATACTTATATTATCCAAATACTGAATAACATTAGAGAAGACTGGAAACCAGGTACACCATTGGGCATTCCACTGACATGACTTATTTACTGTAAAGAAAAGAAAGTGCTGAAAGTGAAAGTATTTCATGTTGACCAAGAAATCGAAGCACGAAAGGAAGATGGGAAGACAGTTGTCGAAAATGATATTATCAATTTTGAGGGAGTACCTCATATGTATATATAACACTTGTTCCCAAAGATGATAGATAGAACCAAGAAATACATGACCACTAAAGGATCCAGCCCTAAGCCTGAAGTACCAGTCCAATTCTTAAGCAAAAAAAATCTATGTATATAAACGTTTTTCTTGAGCAGTTGCAGTGGCAGTACAAGGCGTAGAATTTACTGTATATACAAGACAAATAAAATTTAAAAAGTAACCCATATTAGCTAATTTAAGGACTGAAATTCATCAGAAGAAAAATACATCCTAGTAAGATAATACATGATTTAGGAAACAGACACAACTGTTACAGGAGTTGTGTGGTGTCAACTCCATCTCAGTCCACACCTCCAACCATAGAAGAAGGAAAACAGCAAAATAAAATCATGTAATTATTAGTTTGCTAGATAATTCAGTAAAATTCTAATGGCATAATGACTGAAAGATCAGATACTAGTTTGTTCGTAGAGTATAAAAGAATAAGAAAAGAAATAATCCATTCTTTTTGTCAATACAGGGTTCGTATACAAAGTTGGAAAACAACTGGTTATGTTTTTTTTTCAAATATATTCTTCGAGTTGGCTAGTCGTAAGTTAACACAAAGAGTGTCACTTCTTTTATCATGTTTTATTTCATTAGCATCATATGTTTAATTTTTATTTAGTTACTGTGTGATTATTTTACACCACGAATCACAAGTCGGTTAAGTTAGAACAAACGACCACTTCAAGCCTCAGACTCTTGTTGTTATTCTGCATTGAACAAAAAATTTTTTGTTGTTAAGTACAAAGCTGCACGATGGGCTATCTCTGCTCTTCCCACCAGAGATGTCTAGTGATGTAAGTTTGTACTTAGGAGAAAATAAATACACTGAGGTCAAAAATAAGTTCATTCACTTTTATATAAGTTATATAAATAAATTCAATTTTGGAGCAAAATAAATTTCATGTTTCAGTGAGCCCAATAAAACAGTATGTTGTGTTTTACTTCCATTTTATTTTATAATTATAACAGACCTTAACATCAGTCTATTGAGAAGTAAAAACAGCACGCATTAAGTATTTGTTATAGGTACAAATTGTGTGTTTCGAATTTCTCATTACAGCACATTAAAAATTCTACTAAATGTAATTATTAATTATGCTGTATCTACTGGTTTATGTTTTTGTTATTGTTTTAGCGCATTTGTTCCCCACAGGCCAGGATAAGGGAATACAAAAATCATAAGCCTCTTACGCTTATAGAGGGATTTTTAATCGTTGAGAACATAAGTAGATATATATATACATATCTGAATACATCTTAATATTTTAAGTAAAAATATATGTATATAGCAGTAGGTTTTTGTATATTTTCTAAAACTAAAAAATCTATATGACACTACAAACCATTTGATATTATCCGAAACACATCACAATTTCTATATAATAAAACGAGGGTCTAAAACTTCTAACCGTAACTTATAATCAATGTTGACATAGAAGATCAACAATACATATATGTATTGTGAAGCTGCAGTATATATAATAGGCTTTAAAAAGTGACTGACAAATTGAAGTTTTTTGAATATTGGTTTGGGTAAATTATTTTACGAATACATAATTAACAGGAGAAAGAAGGCTTTGTTTCTCAGCTGCTAACTTCTTTCTTATAAAATCAAAAACAGCGAATGTTCATAAAGAACTGAACATGCACCAGTAGCAGTGTGTGAAGATACGTTGCAGTGATTATGTGTAATTTTTGAACATTTATCGATAGGTTCTGCAAACATAATTTCTTGTTCGGTCGTTCAGTCTTTATTGATTAATTAATTATATTCGGTATTTTGAAAATGTGATGATATATCCATAAGAAAGGTGCAAACTTTAATGAACAAAGTTCAGAAAGAGAGGGTTTGAAGTTGAGACAGATGATCGAGGTATGTGTTCCTGAGCTACCTACCCATTTTGTTCACCCATCAATCATCTAGATAAAATCAGATCTACAACTCCTGGAACCCTACTCCCGACGATGGGGCGACCAACACCACTACTGCAACTGTATTGGTTGTAGATTTCAAATCGAGGCAGACCGTCCAAAGTATACAAGTGAAAGCGCTTGACATGCCACAAACGGTAATCATTTCCAGTCGCACAGCACACCACGCAAGAAGCCTGGGGCATTTTGCCTTATTTAAGCGTACAAAAAAGCAAGGAGAAAGAGAGCTCAGACATGGTTGGAGACATTCGCAATCTACACGTGATAACAGTGGCACGTGATGAACTGCGATAGCATTATTTGCTTTCTTTTCTCGGTGTCATCGGTCATGTTGAGATGTAGAGAAGTCGAACTGACTAGTAAACGTTGTCTTCCTAGAATGGGTGGGTTCCGTGAAACTTTCTTTTCACAAAGAACAAGTTCTCGACCACAAAAAGAATTCAGTCAATGTGAACGCAGATCGATAAGGAACTGTCTTTTACTCTTGTTTTCCTTTTAAATACCAGACTAGTACCTGGTAAAAAGTGCCCAAGTCTGTTCAGTTGATTCAGTTAATTGTGTCTATCTTAGCTAGAAGATTATTTAACGATGTTAATTAATCTTAGTAGAAACAATAGTCCTGCATGCATTTTCCAGCCGAGGGGTAGCATTCGTAGATTTTAAATGTCAAAGAGCAAACACGAGTTCCGTTATATCCTTTACAAACGCTCTTTCTCTGTTTCTTAACCTTTTTTTTTTCAAGAGTTCCGCTTGTTTCATGCGTTAAAAAAAGTTAATTTTTACTGTAGCTTCAACATTTGAGTGACCGTTTTTCAAGACTGTGAAGTATCAAGTTTACCAAATGTCTGATTACGTCACGATTTTGATGTCACTGATAGGAACAGGAAATAGTTTTCAACCAGCGGCACCAACAGATAGCAGCAAGCACTTGTTGACACACCGAAGAGATTGAATCATTCAGTATCTTTCATACTTTGCGAATTTGTTAGTACGCATCTAATCGATTTTTAAAATTTATGAAATCTCAGTTGCACATAGAATTTCGATTTGTTAATAATTTTTTTGGGAGTTTCTTTGTTCAGGATGAGATCACTAGATACCTAGATTTACGTTATGCTGGTATTCTTGAATAATTATATTGATTAACAGTTTTCTGTATTAGCAGTTTGTTAATGTACGGAAGAAACTAGATTCATTAACTTGTTTTGTTTGATTGAGAGCTTATTCATCCAAAGAGAAACCGTCCAAAACATGTAACTTGTCTTAGTACTTCACTAATACATTAGAAAAATTGAATAAGTGAGTTACCTAACACTGCTGATGTTCCTGACGTTTTAACTACATAATGTTATTTGTGCTATGCTCACCACGGGTTGAGAGATCGTAAGTTTATATTCGTGCATGACAGAAATCGATCATTTAGTTTTGTAGTGACAAATGCATTAATGTGTGATAAAAATTTAATCAATAAATAAATGCATTGGTATTTCACTGGTATTCCAAGGAAACTAGATCATTTGTTTCCTGAAAATTCATTGATAAAAAATGTCGAGAGACTGAACAAAAAAATACGAATATTTTTTGAAGAGAGATTCAAATAGTTAAAATATTATGCGATTTATTGAGGTTCAAGAGAAAAGATGTGTCGTGCAGAAGTCTAGTTTCTGTATATTGGGGGTTAACTAGTTGCACTTACGGTTTAACTAAGAGGTAGTTGAAAGCAAAAGATCTCAAGTGAGGCTACCAGTGATAGAATGAAATTATATAACATATTTGCTTGGTTTTGATTTGGGTGACGCTATATGGGAGTTTGTTTTTTTCATAACGAGGAACCCACTTGTAAGAAAATAAAAGTATTTAGAAGATTTTACTGGGTAATGAAGAAACTTCATTACAAACGTACGACATTTTGACAACATTATGTCATCCTCAGCAGAAGTTTGATATGATTTTTATTAACAAATCATGTAGACAGATTTATTATTGTTTTTATGAAAAGAAGAAGCTAGAGTGCTTCACTGTAAAGTTGATAATTTACCGTTGCATACTAGAAGCTAGAACATTATCGACTTATTTTAATTTTAAACGTCAAGTTACTTGAAGTAAGGGAAAACATTAGTACCATGCTATATGCCAGGATAAAAACCATTTTGGTTTGCTTTGTTTTGAATTTCGCGCAAAGCTACGCGAGGACTATCTGCACTAGTCATCCTTAATTTAGGTGCGTAAGACTAGATGGAAGGCAACTAGTCATCACCACTCATTGCTAACTCTTGGAGTACTCTTTTATCAACGAATAGTGGGATTGACTTTCACATTATAACGTCGTCACGGCTGAAAAGGCGAGCGTGTTTGGTGTGATGGGAATAACAAGGAAATAAACAAAAATCAAGTTTGAAATATCATCTAGTAAGTTCCAATGTTCCAAGAGAGATATAAACAAAGATCAAGTTTAGAATATAATCTAGTAAGCACTGTACTTCAATGTTCCAAGAGAGATTGACATAGGATTTAATTTCTATGCTTATTCTATATCTGTTAAATTGTTCGCATTATACGATAACGTCGACAGAATAAAACAAACAAAATTAATAGTTAATAGCAGTACTGAACGTATAAGTGGAAAAAAGGCGGCGCGTAAATATGATGGAAGTGTTCTACATCGATTGTCATAGAAAAAGGCGGCGCGTAAATATGATGGAAGTGTTCTACATCGATGTTCATAGAAAAAGGCGCAATTACGCCTGGATTCTACTGTCAGTATGATATGTTATTATCGAGAAAAAAAGAAACGCATGGCTAGAAGTTGTAGTCAACATAGAGAGAGGAAGAATGAGGCAGCATGAGATATAACGTTTTGGAGTTTCAGTGTCAGTAAAAACTACTTCTAAACGTGGGATCTATTAGTTTAACGTTGTATGACGGTGTAGACAACAACAACAACAAAATAAAATGTTTTTTGTTATAGAGGCAGTTATGTATATGTCTGTCTTTGTATTTATCTAGTACCCCTGGTGACCAAACATTAACGTTTACTGAACATTAATAAGTATTTACGACAAACCACAAGTTCCGAAGTTGAATATATATATTACTGGGCCAAAAATGTCGTTAAATGTAAGGATATCTGTTACGTTTTTTATGCGAACTGAACGCAACAGAAAGACACAGATAGCAGCTTGTATAATTTATTATAATGATCTACTTATGTGATAGACACAAAATAAATTATCCCATAGCAATAACAGATATCCAGTTTCAACCTTCAAAACAACTTACAATACAAAAAGGTACTGGCCTGTGCTTAATAATATGATCCAGAATGAGTGTCCAAATCCGAAATCCAAAGTTCCAATCTAGGCGGTGAATTTAGTCCCACGGAGAAATTTTCGAAGTTTGAATAGGTAATTTCAAACAAAAATTCACAGTCCAATTCGTATTGACTTTCGGTATAATCCGTAATCCGACTGAATTGTAAAGATTGACGGAATAAAAATTTCACCGCTTTAGTCGATCTAGCTCTATTCACAAATTCAATTTGAATAATCACACGGTAAACGTTTAAACTTTCTCAAACGAGACAAACTTCTTGATCCAAGTAAAAATGGATGACGACTTCCCTCGCATCACCGTCTGTTTATATACTAATCGCGTAACTTCCCAGAATTCCACAGTACAAACACCAGGCCAATACAAGTGATCAATCTACCTAGTTTTAAAAATTTCTACATGAATAATTCTAAATGAATTTTAATTAATTCTAAATATTATTTTAAATGAATAACATATTTTTTTGGTTTAAACTTCGAAAAATAATATAAATATGGAAATATAATAGATATGGGAATGCAAACACGACATGACATGGTTGTCGTTTATACAACATTTACATGACAAAACACTCTCGACATGGTTGTCGTTTACACAATATTTACATAACACTCTCGACATGGTTGTCGTTTACACAAAATTTACAAGATATTTACATAACAATATCTCTCTGGTAAAATAATGGTTGTTTAGAAATTAATCACAAAGTTGCACAATGGGCTATTTCTGTCATGCCCACCACGGGTATCCAAACCCGGTTTCTAGTGTTGTAATCCAAAAACATAATGTTATGCCATTGGAGAATTGAAATAATACATTCTAATCTTTATGCATAGAAAAATAAAAAATGTATATTAAATGAGCTATATTGATGGCCCTACTGATTTTTAGTTTCTTACTAAATGCATGTTTTGATCGGAAGTTACTATTTAAAATGAGACAGCTGATGTGACAGTCGTGTGTGAGAAGACAGAGGTACTGCCATTAGAAGTGACTTCGCTATCAGGTCTGAATGAATGTACTCTGACATTTGGTTTCTTACATATTTTTCTACATTTACTTAATGCGTTCTTTCATCTCTTCTTTTTATTTTTTATTTTAAAATGTTACAGTAGATATATGCCCAAAATTACTACTACGTTCATTCCAACATATTGAACCAACAATTTAACTTATATAAAAGCCAGTGTGTATCACCTCATGTTCGATTTCTTAAAATAGGAGGTGTCATGAAACCCAAAATGCATTTATCCAGGTAGAAGGGTTCGATTACTGTCTGCCAATTATGACTTTGGTGACGAAGTGCAATGAGAACGTAAGTAGAGGGGGTTCAGTGAAATCTTATAAGTATAGTGATTGCTGGTATATTAAACTTAAAGTAAAAACGTAATGTGGGATCACCTCGCCTTGTACCAAGTGCATAAAATTTATCATCAAAGTAAAAATGTCGATTCAGTTTTAAACTTCAGTCGTTTCTGAATTAATCTATTTTCTGTCATATCATCAACATTTTTAATCATAAATAGGCCCGGCAGAACTAGATGGTTAGTTATGGCACTCAACTCTCAATCTGAGAGTTGAGGGTTCGAATCCCCGGCACACCAAACATACTTGCCCTTTCAGCCGTCAGGATGTTATAATGTGACGGCCAATCCTACTATTCGTTAGTAAAAAGAGTGTCCTAAGAGTAGGCGGTGGGTGGTGCTAATTAGGTACCTTTTCTCTACTCTTACACTTCTAAATTAGGGAGAGCTATTGTACATAGATAGCTCTCGTAGAGCTTTGCTCGAAATACAAAATTAACAAACAATAAAAAATACGGTTATTTCATTAACAAAGACTCTAAATTATGAAGTCAATAAATATGCATTCAGTTTTGTTGTTTAAACATATCATTTTTAACTTTAGTACATAGACTAACAACAATGTCAGGTTACTAGCGGTGTACCTGTCTTCTGGACCGAAATCATGTAAATTCATGATTAATGAAAGGTTAACTTAGGGCATGAAAATTTGCTTCCGTTATATGAAATTGTAAAAAATACAAAATTGCCCCAAAAAAACCGCAAAATAAAAAATGTGAAACTACTACAAGTTTGCTTGTATCTTCCCATGGATCCAATGAACTACCATAGCAAATTTGTTGAAGATCCATTTACAAGACGTAGTAGTAGTAAAAAAAGCTCATAAAACTGCAAAACACATAACAGAAACCTGAAAATGGGTTTGTAACCCCACATAGACCTTATGAGCCCCCATATCAATTTTGGTAAAGTTTCTTCCACACCCTACGAAGTTGTTATACGGACATCAACAGATAGCACTACTGTATTTATATAGATGGTTTTGTTGCTAAGCAACATGATATATAAGCCATTGTTGGAACATGATGTTATCAAAACGCACTGCCTTTCTATATATTAGAAGTTGTTAATCTAACTGATTTTTACCAATAACTATTCTATGAATACACCACCGATTCATTTTATGAATTATATTGATTTTGATTGGCTCAGAAAGGAATTTACTGACATTTTACTGCCTCAAATGCACTTTTCTGCCTCTATGTTGGTCAAACCTGACTTCGCAAGATTTATTTATTTCAGTTCGCTCTAAAATATTGGATTAGGACATACTATGAGATGGGGTGGTATTACTTGCCCCGTCATTTTTGATGAGCTATACACTAGTCTAATATAATCTCTGGGCAACATGTACAGATTATTTATGCGAATTTTGTGTTATGTGATTACATTGTGTCTATCGCTAATATTACAGTTGAAAATATCGAATCATAGTAGAGCAACTTGTGCCTTTTCATTTTTGGAGAACTATGACTATGAACCAACAAATCAGAATTCCTTTTTGAAACGTGACAAATTTATACATGAACAAACTAAAACATTCATCATATAAGCAGCACTGCAGGTTTCTGGATCATTGCCTTGGCAACGATGGACTTTTTTTAGGTTTTGAACTTCTGTGACGAGTTATTTATTAAGAGGTAATTTTTTTTTCTTTTCATAACATTCAAGAATATTTTTGGAATATGAAACTATCTGCTGAAACTGAGACAAGCTAGATATACACGTGTTATGTGTCGCGCTCCGTGCAGGTACTTTAACTTGAATACATAAACTTGTTATCATATACGTACTGAGAGCTAACAAATATCTGGTTAGATATTTGAATCATTTCCCGTAGCGTACTAAAAGGTTTCCTGTAGCTCGTACACGATGGGTTTTTTTAAACATTCGTCCTGCGATAATCACCATATCTGGGCGTCTAACGTGAATGTGGCAGCTGATATAGACGTTTAAGAGCGAGGGAGAAACTCTTTATTCCCTGCTGTCACAGTACGAGTACTTTTTCCACTCGTGCACCCGCATTTGCGCTCGTGCGCCACGTGTCCTTTCCGTCCGCTGAGGTTAACTGATACACACGGTGTTACGATAAGGTTTACGGTGCAGACTGCAGCATGAATAATAGCTGGAATGCCACAACGAAGCTCCAGCGATCGATGTTCGTAGATAGTTTCCATCCAGAAGCAATTTCCTTAACATCGTCAGCGAAAGCTTTGTTTTAGAAATGGCGCGATCCATCATTGTCATAAATCCTAATCTTTACGCAGAAAAGGCCTTTCCGTTCTGTCCTCCCAAACACTGTGAGACGACGTGAATATTTGATGACAAGTAAACAGAGAAACTTCACCTGATTTCAGTACTCTGTAGGTATCGTGACACACAGCACTTCTGTCTATCAGTTCTTTATTTCCTTCTTACAAAGTTGAATAACTATTAAGTTTTTGTTTTCATACATTATATACGTGTCTTTTATCAAATATTTTCAGCAATTAAACAACAGGGTTTCTCAAAGTTTATTTTTAATAAGTATTTCATCGCTGGCTGACTAGTAATAATATTTTGCTGTTTGTGAAAACGACTGTCTTTTCATGTCTGTCAAAGTTTATTTAGTTTTTTCCCTCACGTCAAATGGCTATACAGATTGAACCAGATACAGGGCCTTTACAAAAGATATTTCTGTATTTCATCCGCACAATTTGTCAGCTGATAAAAGGAAGATGCCCCCAGTGACTCAGCGATAAATCTCAAGCCCTCTCTCTCAAAAGTGGGAGCAGAAAAAAGATGGTCTATTACTTAGTTTTGTGTTTAACAACATTCAAACTAAGCAGAACAAGGATTGTACCATACTTAGTTTTGTGTTTAACAACATTCAAACAGGGCAGAACAAAGATTGTACCATACTTAGTTTTGTGTTTAACAACATTCAAACCAAGCAGAATAAGGATTGTACCACAGCTTTATTTACATTAGCACTTCAACTGGGGAAGGTGGGATATGAATTACAATCCACCAGCATGCACGATTTCTGTTTCTTCTGCCATTTATGCAAGTTTTTTTCCCTCGAAAATCTTCTTGCAGTCATAAGAAATGATTTTTATTCGAAAACAGCCACAGGTACATCACTGTTGGTATTAAATGACTTTTACCATGTATATGTCACTCATCTATTTCTGTGTAGGTGGTTAGAGCGCCCGACTCGTAATCTGAGGATCTCAGATTCGAATTCCCGTCACATCAAACATGCTTGCCCTTTCAGCCGTGGGGACATTATTATTTGTAGTCAATCCCACTATTATTTGGTAAAAGAGTAGCCTAAGAGGTAGTTGTTGGTGGTGATAAGTAAGCTACCTTTTCTCTCGTCTTACACTTTCAAATTAAGGAGAGCTATCCCAGATATTCTTCGTGTAGATTTGCATGAAATTAAAAAAAACAAGGCATTTATTTCTGCTTGAATTAGATTATTAGCTTTATTGTATTATAACAAAAAGAATTAAGCGATAATAACCACCAGTAATAATATGTAGACCCGTTCAAAATAACTGTCTCGAGAATAGTTGCTGTATTTTTATATATATATAGAAACAGAGAGAGAAAAACGTAAAATCTGAACGTAAGAATCACTAGTGAAAAATGTCATTTGAAAGAGTAACTGTCAACGTCTTTAATTCACTGTTTCAATAGTGCGGTGGAAATACATATATAAAGATTAATGATGGATTAAGAGTATAAAATACCTAACTGAGTATGTTGTAATAAACTGCAATTTAAAGTTCTCGGTCGAAAAACTGATTAATAAGTTTGTATGAAGACGCTTGTCATATTTTGGGATTTGTTATTGTTCTAGGGGAAAATGTTTAAAAGCTTTGGAATAATAATACAAACAGGGAAATATTCCAAAATTTTCATTCATATTAAAACAATCTTAAAGTGTTGAATCCTTTCGCTGTGTTAAGAGAATAAGGTATAGATAGGGAAGCATTGGACAACGACACGATATTTTATATGTATCGTTTATGAGTTATATTTTCACAACATTTAAATTTAGTGTTTTAACTCCAGGATACTTTGAAAGAAACACTATTGGTTGTTTTGATCATTTATTTTTAGGGCCACCATTGTTAGTACCAAAGATGTAAAAGTTGTTATGGCGTCAAACGAACTCAGTAAAGTTACAAGGTTTAACTGTAGCAAAAACAAATATTTCCCAGAAGTTGAATCCAAAAAGTAGAAAAAAACCAAATTCAAACATGAGTAGAGATAAAAGATTGTTAAAAATATGTTGTATCACGGTTCTAAAGGTAGAGATATAAAATCAAAACATTATCACCGATACTGGATGTGGAAATGTTGTAAAAAGTGGGATTTGGTTTGTTTGGAAATTCACGCAAAGCTACACGAAGATTATCTACGCCAATCGTCCCTAATGTAGCAGTGAAAACCTAGAGAGAAGGCAGCTAGTTATCACCACCCACCACCAACTCTTGGGTTACTCTTTTACCAACGAATAGTGAAACTGACCTAAACGTTATAACGCCCCCAAGGCTGAAAAAACAAGCATGTTCGGTGTGACGGAAATTCGAACCCGTACTTTAATTGCTAAATTAGGGACGGTTAACACAGATAGCCCTCGAGTAGCTTTGTGCGAAATTCCAAAACAAACAAACAAACGAACTTTACTTGTGAACGTTTCGTTCAAATTTTACCTTACTCTGTAGTCTGTGAAACATCACTCTTCTTAAAGATGCCTTTTTGTACACTAACCAGTCTAACTATCAGATAACTGTGGTAAGGAAGTGCAGGATGATTTTCCATGGTGTGAGTGAGACCCACTAAGACCCATCATGTCTTTGTGTATGAAATATATATGGATATGATTTTTTTGTAATTTACATTTAACCTATTTCATGATAGACCTAATATAAAGAATCTTTAGCCTCAACATACCCAAACTGCAATGAGTCACATTAAGTACAGATATGCTTCCAGAACTTTCGGGGTTTATAGTATGCTTACTGTAACAAATCAATGATATTAAACTGTCTCGCCGCATTGCGTTGGTTATCAATTATAAAATTGACAGAAGAGTTTTCTAGAAATATCAGCTAAGGCAACAATACTGGCAGTTTGCACATCGTACGTTGTTGATTCTAGAATCTTCTACAAAATTATAGAACAGGAGGAACTTTCATGATACAAATTATCTGTATTTCTAAATATATCTTAAACCAAAGCAAAAATAAATATGTACTATTAAATCTTCTACATTCTATATGAAAATATGCATGTTTTTAGGATTTCTTCATCACACACACAGACAAAAATAAGCAGTGGCGATATGGTAGTTTGAGTTGTTAAATGTGACAACAGCTAAGAGATTATCCTTTGGTTCAATTTATAAGTTTGAATCATATCTGAGGTAACAGAAAAAATTACATTACCGAAGCAGCTATAACCTTCAGAATACCATTTGTTGTACTTTCTCCGCTACATGTTTCACATCATTCCAACACTAGTGTAATATTCCCTAAAAAAATACCAAAGTCTCAATAAACAATGAAGATTTTATTTGTAGCTATGTAATTGAAATGCACGTGTAAACCATAAAAGACTTGAACAACCAATAATACATAGAATAAGTGGAATAACTATGCGTTTTAATTTAATAGATATATATTTTTACAACAGACAAGTTTAAATTTTGTTTGATTATACACAAGGAAATATTTTGTGATTTACGTTTTAATGTTAAGGTATTTTACTCTAGTACTTCAGTATTACGAATTAGGGCAACCGTAGTCATGGAAGTATCGTTGTATTTCACTAGTCAATGAAAACTAGACTGTCGTCTCACCACTTTTTCTTAACGACGAAAAGATTAATTAAAGTAAAAATAAATGAACAATAATAATCATCATACAAAAATGGGGTTATAAGTAAATAATATAGAGTTAACGATTTCTTATTCTAATTCTGATATGTAGCGAATTAACTAAAACTGATAAAAAGTACATTGCAGCAACTTAATCTAATACACAACGAAACGATCGTTATTTTTCAAGCACTTTAATAAATATGAATAGCGTTTCATTCATTACTCTATCTGTCGTATATCATTTCCCTGGTATGTTTCAAAAGGACTTGTTGATATTGAATGTAACAGTTAAGATGTGGTTGATATATTATTTTACATTTTTCTTTTAATCGCCAGTTTTTATCTTAAAAAGTATGGTAAAATGATATAGAAATGTCTTCTAAAGTTTTTTGCCTCCTGTAACGTTTACATGGTTCTAAAAACAAAACTAAGTTAGGCTATGTAATGTGTCAACCACAGGGAATCGAAAGCTGAAATTTAGCGTTGCCAATCAGTAGGCTTACCATTGTATCAGGTGGACTATCATCTGTACACCACGTTTACTCCCACATCCTTTCTTGTATTTTCCATAATGACTGTTCATATTTAAACTATTAATTCCTCATGCAAGTCAAATTTGTTTCCAAATTAAAAATTTCATTTACTTATTTAAAACTTATTATTTCAAAGATGCAATGGATATAATAGAAAACAAAATTGTAAAAACTTAACTGTACAGTTCTTTCAAAAGAAGTAAGTGTTCATCTTATTGTAGCTAAGTGTGTGCTGTTCTACACGTTCCTCCTCTAGTTGTATGGCCATAAAACAACAAAACTGTAAACAAACAATATAATACCTTCTTTACCTTGTAGGCTTAGCAAGTGGCAATGCAGGAAACCCAGGTTGTATTCGAGAATTTGTGGATCATGCCGCATATGTGACCTTTTTTTATACACTGCTCTTCTCTCATTTCTTATCAAATATGTACTTACTTAGGAAATGGCTTTAAACCGGATTCTATTTACAGAATGTTACCTTTCGAAGCAACTTTCCTTGATTCTAAGTTGGCATAATATTATTACATGTATTGTCACCATTGTCATTATGGATCCTTTCTTAGATTGTCTCTTGAGAGAAAAGGTTCTGTTTGGTCTAAAATTCGCGCAAAGCTACATGAGGTTTATCTGCGCTAGCTGTCCCTAATTTAGCAGTGTAAGGCTAGAAGGAAGGCAGCTAGTCATTACCACCCACCGCCAACTCTTGGACAACTCTTTTACCGACAAAAATGGGATTGATCGTAAAGTTATAACGCCCCCACGGTTGAAAGGGAGAACATGTTTGGTGTGACGGGGATTCGAACCCACGAGCCCTCGGATTAGGAGTCGAGTGCCTCAACCACCTGGCCATGTCGAGCCGAGACAGAAAAAGATCGAAGTGAGACTCTAGACATTTATTTGAGTGTGTTTGGTTTTAATTTGTCGACGTTGTTCTATCACGATTTATCTTCGAAGGAGCACTGAAGCTTATAGTTTGTTTGGTCAAGTACGTTTACCGATCAATAACTAAGAACGTCCTTTTGGTTCCGAGCAAGTATCAAAAGGTTTAACTTTACCATAATGCATTTAGGTGGACTGATTTTAGTTTCCCATTCTCAGTCAAAAATTTTGGTTTGTTTATTTTTTACACTGACATCGTCTTTTACAATTTTCCTAGATCTTAGCTAGTAAGAAAGATATTTCAACTAGCTGAGACTGTGTAACCTCCATTATTATTTTCTTTAGAACTATCGCACAAAGCATCCCCAAAAATGTCTGACTCGATACCGCACGGTGCAATAAGAACTATTCTGCAAAGTTCTTAGAACTGCAAAGGACGCGACATCAGTGAAAAAAACAAAAAACTATTCTGATTCTCCATAGGACTGTATTGACTGAACAAGCTTTTTCATGTTATCAAACTTTAAAACCTGATTAAATTTACTATCCTCCGGCAAAACAAAGAACAGAAAGTGTTCAATTGGATAAGATGTACTTCGTTTAATTCTATAAGAGATATGACTGAGTGCTACTCTACTCTTGAAGAGTTGTGGAAATTACCAGGTGTTCTGCTATGGTATTCTCCTTGTCTGAGTACATTAAGTCTGGTCAATGCTTGAATTGATAGACATGTAGTCATGCCTTCTAGAGATGGATAATTTAAAGAAAACAAAATGAAACATAGCTTACTCTCAACCAGAATCTCTGAGTAAACACATACTTTCAAAAGTGGCTAGCTAGGATTTCCTTATTAGTCATGTGGCAGTTTCTTTTTTTACTTCATAGAAGAATTAAATAGGATAGCAATAACGACAAGTATCTAATATTTACTTCTTCTATGCTAGATAAACCATATCGAACTCGTTTCGTTTGTTTTTGGCTATTTCAAGGTTTTAAATGAACATTCGCAATTTACTCCGCTGGTAAACCAAAATTGTATTTGCGAAATCGGACAGTGGAGCTGCCATTGTCATAAAGTTCACCAGTGTCAAACAAAGCTCACGTTCACAGTTTTGTTTGTTTTTAAGCGCAAAACTACAGAATGAGCTAGATGTGCTTACCAAGGTTTAGAGTTACGAACAACAACAAGCTCAAAGAATAATGATTTACGATTCAATTAAACCATTCATACGATGTTAAACTAACCAACATATTAAGTATTGGGCTGTTTAGTGCACAAACAAAAGTAATAATAACTACAACTTATTTAATAATCAGATTAAAAATAGTTATGAAAATTAACTTTAAGGACCTTAATGCTACAACTTATGATTGCTGTTTCAAAAGTTTGCTTTTAGCCTAATTCAGCTTCTTTTTCAAAAGTAGAATGAACGTGGTTTTTCCATATAATACTTTGCCACTAATTATTGTTTCTTATTTAATTTCGACCATCTTCACCGTTATCTTTTTTTCCTTTTCTTATTATATTATTAGTTTTCCAGGACTATCTTAAAAGATTCAGATATCCTTATCTTCATTTTCATTTGTTATCTATTATCACTATAATAACTAATTATATCCTATAAAATAAATGTCCTAGAAGAAAATATTTTACAATGAGAAAAACCTAAAGATCATAAGTTTTATTTAGGAAAGTTTCGAGATGATTTGGGGTGTTTCGAAACCATGTTATGTCGTGTTTCTCGCAAAGTAGCACATCTTTTTGTATCACTCCTTGCTCTCTGTTTCACTAATACGAAATTTAATAACATACGTGTTAGTACGTAGGGTATTACGAACTCCATGAACACTGTTTAAATGATATTATGCTTGCATTGGCTTCATTTATCTAACTATTCTGATGTTCTGATGGCGAATGGCGTGAAACATACTGGACGCTTGTGTAGCAGGTTTTAAAACAGTCTGTACCACATCCAAACATTTTGGGTAAAGCTTCCTATTTCATAGCACTTTTCCTGAAGTTTTTAATATATAATAACTTTTAATTTAATTTTTCTTCATAATCTTTCTATATATTCCAGACAAACATTGCTTCCCGCAAGCCTCAGCAAATATCCTGTGCTTACACACTTAAAACTAGTTCAACTGTAAATGAATTTCCCTGAAATGTTCCATACCAGATTTTACAATTCAATTGCTCTGAATTATTAAAATATTCTTCGGAATCAGTAAGGAAATCAATCCTAGCTAGTTGTTTTAAAGATTCTATTCAGTCCTAGCTTGTTGTTCTAAAGATTCTATTCTTTCCTAGCTGGTTGTCATGAAGATTCTATTCAGTCCTAGCTTGTTGTTCTAAAGATTCTATTCTTTCCTAGCTGGTTGTCATAAAGATTCTATTCAGTCCTAGCTTGTTGTTCTAAAGATTCTATTCTTTCCTAGCTGGTTGTCATAAAGATTCTATTCAGTCCTAGATAGTTGTTCTAAAGATTCTATTCAGTCCTAGCTAGTTGTCCTAAAGATTCTATTAATTTGAGCAGATGTTCTGAGCTGTTTGCCAAAATTTTAGTGAATCAATATATGTTAAACAGATTTCATCAAAGTAAGCTTATAAATACTTCGTAGTCCATATACACTAAAAGTTCTTGTACTAAACTTGTTATTTGTTTGTCTAGCGGTCCGGTCCCACTTACAATTTCAGAATTCCTAACCAATCTACCATGACCCTGCTAATTTTGCACTTCATATGTTTATGAACTGAAACATTTAACTTTTATATCCCTTAGAACATTCACATTTTCGGGTTCTCAAATTAACCTTTCTGTATGGTGACAATCTTGGTTTGCATATTTGCTATTAACCTGAAATTAAAAGACTTCAGGATAACTTTGCATGTAAAGCATAGAAAATATATACTTTGTTTCCAGTTACCAAATGGCCCTAAGTAACAATGGCCAAGCCTAAGTTTTTTCAACTCTTTCTCCATTACCCCAAAAAGTAATCTCCCAATAGATCCTAATAAAAGAAAACGTCCTTTGATTCTTCTTATATTTTTATTAAATTATTGCACCAGTCTGCTACCAAATTGTGCAAAGTGAAGGTAATAAGAAACCATGTATCTCATTCGTTAGTTAGTGTGCTGTTTCAATGCTCCAAGCCATTTAATTATATCTTTTAAAACGAGTTCGGTGAAATTGACCGACCACAAACCACTTTGTACTTGTTATAGTTTCGATATTATTAATTTTTAAAATAGTAAGCACATTTTCACAAAAATTGGTAGACTTTCAGTAAATATTACACATCTTTTATATACAAAAATCATATATTTAGTGAAATAATTTTACTAAAAGTTTTGTCATTGAATATATCGATTTTTTGACAATTGCAAGTGCAAAGTGACTTTAATGTTAAGATTAAAAATACTTTTCTTCATCTCAAAAGTCTTAGACGTCACTTGCGTAATTTCTAAAACCACCTAGATTCATTTCAAACATTTTCTCAATAAAACTTTATGTTTCATATGTTTCTTTGTCCACCCTAATTCTATACAAGGTTGTTCAGTTTGACCGACCTCGTAAGTATCAATAAAAAGTCAAAATAAATTTACATTACCTTTTTATTTCTAAAATTACTTCAGTTTGTAACAAGGAACTACATTTGTTTATCCCACCTAGTTTTAACCTCGTAACAATACGTATATATTTATAGTTAAATATTGTTTTATTGCCTTTTGAACCATGTCTAGCTATTACTCACACCATTATAAGTTGTAAATCGCTTGTGTAACTTATAGCTTACGTTACGCTATCGAATTACATTATCCATGAACCAGCTGTCCGCGAGCGTGTTTCGTGAAACTTTTTATATTATTTTTATTTATTTTACCTGATCTCACCCAAAGAGTTTACTGTTTTTACATTTTAGTTCTATAGTGGCCATATGTCTAAATAAACCTTTTTCCGATAGTGCTTAGCATCAAGTAAAATCTGATATATCACAATTGCATTTATATCATAAAATGTGTATCTGTATAAAACAAAATGCCCCGCTTACCTACCCTGCTTGTAAGGACGTAACAATAATGTAGCAAAATGGCTATCTCCCTACTCTATATGTTTTCAGCATTCCAAGCTTTACCAAGATTTTCCAGCTATAATTCTTTCGTGTGTCCTCCAACGTCTTCATACTAAATCTTTTATGCATTTCTGTTGATTTATTCTTTTACTTACAAAACGCTCCTCGTTAATGATTTCCTGAATTTCTATTCACAATTTTCTTACATCGGCTGTTGTTAAATCGTTCGTCGACAATATTGTAAATTATCCATTTACAAATAACCTTTGTACCTATTTACAAATAGATCTTACTGGTTTATTATAAAAGCAAGAGAAAATTTATTTGAAACAACTCACTCGTAATACATTCAGCAAAAGAACTGAATAGTCAAATTGATATCTCTTTTAAAAAAGAGTCAAAACATGATTCCAGCTATTACTAATTTAAATGAAAAATTTATGAACGTGAGTAAGATCGGTTTCAAAAGACTTATTTTCGTTTAATTGAATATTTAGTCCTAGTATAATAGTTGGATGCAAAAACAAATGCTCATTTAGCGGTTGTTAGTCACTGCTCACTTTTCGGTGTTCTGACGAAACAATTTTTGTTAAATTCTGGTCGTCTGGAAATTATAACATACGATTTTAACTGGTATAAACTTATTAATATAACCCTTACCCTCCTATAGCTTATAACGCTAAAAATCCATTTTCGACACCGCGACTAGTAAGACTAGCACAGATATCCTGTTCTGTACCTTTATGTTTTTGTTGTTTTAATTTCGCGCAAAGCTACACGAGGGACATCTGTGCAAGTAATCCTTGATTTAGCTTTGAAAGACTAAAGGGAAGGCAGCTAGCCATCACCATCCATCGCATATACTTAGGCTGCTCTTTCCCCAATGAATAGTTGGATTGAACGTCAAATTTCAACACCCACGGCTAAAAGGACAAACATGTTTGGTTGGACAGAGATTCGTACCCTCAACCCTCAGATTACGAGTTGGGCGTCCTGACCACTTTGCCATGCTGGGCTGTAACTTTGCGTGTGACAGTAAACAAAAATAATGGAAGATTTTTTTGTGTTTACTCATTTACGATCTACATTAAAGTTGGAAAAAGCTGGAATACAGAATCATCAATAAGGATCAATGAATATTTATGAATTAAAATACAAGGTTGTTTGCATATATCCACATAATAGTATTAAGTGTTGTAGCTGTAGTGTTGTACAACACTAGGTTATAAAATATTTCTTTCTTTCAAGTGAAACCTCCAGTAACTCAGCGGTTGTGTCTTAAAACTTATAACGCAAAATACTACATTCCGATACCGTGGTTTGCAGCTTTGCGCTTTTGACAACAAACAATCTTGAAATATGTAATGAATACTAAAGCTTTAGACGGCAGTAACATTCGCGCTCAGTTTACTTCTGTGAACGGCCGAGCAAAAGTAGGTTAGGTTGCATCTTTTAATGCTACTTACCATTCTAGCATTGTAATTTTGAATATTACATTGCGCTGGCTAAATAGAAAGATTTAACCATTCAAATGTATTTCTCGGCAACCTTTAATTTAAGGAAACTAATTTTTTTTTACTATATATAAGTTGTTTTATTTATCAAATTAGCTAATGCTTTTGTGTGTGTATTTCTATCAATACTTGAGTGTATTTATAATTTTATTGTAGTTTTATTCTGACTATACTGTAATTTGGTATCAGAGGACTTTGTTTCAAAGTCAGTGTAAAGTTTCACCAAAACTCGCAAATGTTATTTTTAAGTACTCTGTTATTACACAAAGACAAGAAGTAAATGCATATCGAATGCGAAGCTTTATGAGACTGAAAATAATGGGTTCAGATACGACACAACATGTCCATTTAGGCTTTCTTCAAGTCATGCCAACTGCTCATTTTGCGATATAAACTTAGGATTAAAAACTAAAGAATAGAAAATAAGTACGTGTTTATGTTATCAAAAAACTCTTCCTGTTCGGTTTAACATTTTCTAGATACAGTTCTTTAACAACCTTATAATGTTCTTTTATTTCCTTAACAATTACATTTATTTTAACTTACGTATTTCCCAATCTTGTAATGCAAACATAGAAAAGTGTAGATACAAATTTTATGACAAAATCACTATATAATACTTAACTGTATGAAACAGGAATCTGAATAAATACCTATACAGTTTCACCAGGAACGTGTAATTAGTGACTGATTATCTGTATTACTAATATTGGGGTCATTGTGACCTTTATAAACATTAAATATTAATTCTTTCAAATGTTTTCAAAATTTTTGCCATATTCGTCAGAAATTAAAGAAGACAAGATCTGGCCACGTGCGTAATCTGAAGTACTGTGATGTTTAAAACAGAGTTATTTTAAGCTTAATACTTAAATTTGGGGAAGAAAAAAAAAAGGAAAAGAATCACTCCACCAGATTTCGATACCTTTTGTATAAAATTCTACTTTACAGTTTAAAGACATTTACGTTATTCAGACATGTAAGAACAGTCGTCCGAAATACGTATACGTAAAATTTGTTTCTTTAATGTCCATATTTCCTTACACTGATTTCAAAGCGGAAACTTTTAATGTGTCATAAGAGTGTACTATCGGCGGCTAAAGAGCCGAGCCCTCAGCATTTTCTATTAAGACAGTTTAAGTACTCAAACAACTATATTCAAAAAGAGATGTTAACGCTCTACGACCACCCTAATTGGATTCAACGTATTCTTTCAACAACTGGGAGCTAGGTGGAATCATTTGGCAGAAACGGACTGAACAGTGTAAGCGACCAATAGTAAATCACATTCCCCAAATGACTAAGGAACTTCATTGTAAGAACTAACGATATTATAAAATATATCTTCACCTCTAGTACAGCGGTAAGTTTCCGGATTTTTCAACGCTGAAATCAGGAGTTCGATTCCCCTCTGTAGGCTCAGCCCGATGTGACTTTGCTATAAGAAAAAATACAAAATATATCGTATAAAATTAATTCTAGATTCGATTTTTTTTTCAACAGCTTGTTTGTTTTGGTATTATGCACAGAGAGTTATACCCACAACGGGTATCGAAACTCGGTTTCTAACAGTATAAGTCAGCGTACCTACCACAGGGGAAGAAGCACTATTTTTCAAAAGCAGTGCATTTCCCCATCATTGTGACTCACGAATATTATGGCAGCTGTAGTCGTTAAGCTGATTGTAGTTAAAAGAAACAGTTTTTTTCTCTGTTCATTCCAACACACATGTGACAACTTTCATGTTTATTATTTTAGTAGTTTTTGGTTGTATCGTGTAGAGTATTTTACACTTTCATGATGTTATTAGATTCTTTGTTTGGGGTACAAGAAAATATATTTTGTTGTTGTTTTTAAACATTTTGATAAGGTTGTGTTGTTCTCACGAAATGCCAGCTCACTTCACGAAAAGTAAATGGACTTGTTTCGGCTAATATACATACATTTAACTGTTTGTGCAGCAACCTAAAAGATCCGGCTGGTGAAGCATGTAAAACGAGGACTGTCGCTAGTTCAGCAACAAAAATATTTTATAACTCTTTTCAGGATATTATAACACTCAAAAGGATATCGAGTGTTTTTGTTGCTAAAAAAAATTACCGTGATATTGTGAAACACGTCCAGGTATGCGATGAAGTAATTATAATGACCTGACGACTATTGTAACACAAGAAGAAAACTAAATATGATTTAAACGCACTTCATATACACAGAAGAGAGTAAGAGATGATAAGCAGACGCAGACAGAATAATAGGAAATAATTCCGCAAATGATTATGAGTTCGAAGGAGGATTTATTTGGTAAGAATGAACGGAAAGCAACTGACGAACGGAACACAATTATTTTGAGTAAGCTTAACATCACAGAGTGAAATAAATCTGTAGTATCATTATATAAAGTTAAAGAAGAGTTTCAAGTAACTGATTTAGAGCTGAATTTACTTGAATAAATAAAGTATGAAACACAAATCCGTCAGATCGGATGCTATAGATAAGACTCTACATAAAAAATAAATTAACTGGGTTAAAAGAGAAACATAGATTCAGAGTCAAGCTCTGAAAAAAGCCACGAGTGGTCCAGCGACTAGCATCCCAGATTATGTTCCGTGGTTCGTGTCCCGTAACCGAAATAAAATGTTGCTCACCACTTTGGTACCATGGGTGTATTGTAAGAATAATGGCCAAATCACATTATTCAGTCTGAGAAGACTGGTCTAAGAGTTGGTGTTGGGTGATGTTGATAAGCTAGCTGTAGTCTATCTGTTCACGATTAGGAATAACTAATTCAGAAGACCTTCGCAAAATCCAGCAAACAAACAAATAAAAACTACGAAAATTTTATTACAAAAGAAAAATATATTGGATACAGTAGTGAAATAGTAAAAACACAAAATTCTAACATAAAGATCTACATCTCCATGAAACAACCAGGAATGAGGAGAGGAGAAACTTAGAAACATAGAAAAAAATATTAGCATTAAGTTAGCATACCTGTAATACCAGATTTTAAATTTACCCATTGTGTATTTTCGTTCGTACTTAAACGCAAATACACAGATACACAAAAGCCTATATTTTCTTTGGTAATCGTGTGTATCTAACCAATATTTTCAGTGTAATAAGCCCTGAATACTGTTGAGTCAGATACAGGAACTAAAAATCAATATATTTAATGTGTATTTTTATGCCTAACGTATTAAGAGGTGTGAAACTAAAATACGGTATTCTAACACGTTTCCGCCCTTTTACTTAAGACTAACTCACTTTTCGATTTAAAATCTTAAAGTTCATTCTTTCATCTTTCTTGAAACTTTCGTTTTAAAGAATGAAAGTTCACACCTGCACATGACTTACCCTAAATTCACGTGATGTCTAATTAACTTCATAAGACAAACTAAGCATATTCGCTCCATCGGCGACATATGAACACTAAAAGAAAAATATTTTAGGAAATGAAGCACATCAGAACTCTGAACGATAACACAAAATTTCATATAAGTAAACAGACTACTCCATACACACACACACAAAACAAAAAAAAGTTAAAGATAGACAACATTAAACACACACACACACAAAACAAACAAAAAAGAAGTTACACACAGACTATCCTAACCATACACGCCTAACTAAATTTTACACAAGAAATTGGTCAATGCAAAAAATAATAATCTAATAGTACAGGAATAAAAAAAGTAGGAATGAGATTTAGGCCTTTATAAATATACCACTGATGAGTCGACATTAGATATATATTATTATAGGAAAGGAATTCTAATGTAAAGTTTTCCGCCCTTATATGGATAACAAGAATCAGGTGTTGAAGCTAAGGCCCTGATAGAGGCCACATTTCTAGAAGTGAAAGCTGTTTAAGGCGTCCAGGTCCAAAATAGAATTTAAAAATCTTAAAACTTATTTTTGGTACGTATATCTTCGCTTAATATGCTATAGCGATGTGTAATTTTGATATCATACTGTAACTCCATAAATTAATAAGGCCTATATGTGGAAATCAAATTGAAAATTAAATATTTGACTTTTATAATCTTTTGCGTGACAAACAGAACCCTTGATTTCCTCAGTTTGTGAAGTTAGAAAAACACATAGAATCAAAACATTAATTAAAGTGTAACCCAACACTAACATTTTAAAGGTAGACTTTTCTTTATCAGGGGAAAATATTTTTTCAGATGAACTACGTTTTGAAAGTTACCCTTGAAAAGTGGGTTGTTGCTGTTCTGAGTGTTGAAACCCGGTTTCTAGCATTGTAAGTACGCAGACGTACCACTGTGCCACTGCGTGTCCATTAAATACTGGGCTTGAGTTTTAATAATACCTTAAATATTCCCGTAATTGCTTTTTCCTTTCCATTCTGTCGACAATTCTTAGCTTATTTAACTTAGTTATAAAACAAGAAAAAAAGTCGTAACGTGAGCCTAAAACATTAAAAACACTAAGATTTGGTTAAGAACTTGATCTTTTAAATGTGTATCAAAACCAGACGTCTCTAAAGATTAATTAACAGACGTGAGACAAACTCCACTTGGCCAGAGTATTTCTAGAGTTTTGTTTGTGGATACAAAACTGAATTTACGCAGCTTTTTATTATTTACTGCACGAGTAATTTATTTTATTTTTCAAATAAATAAATACATTTTCAAATATTTAACAATATTTTAATCACTTTAATTATTCTAAAATTAACACATTTCATTACTTTATATCTTAAAGCTAATGTAAAAGCTATCAAATAACTGATAAGTAGTTTAACCATTTAAATAAAGGTTAAAATTTATAATGCTGGGAAGGTTGCAGCTCTGGACATCATAAAAGAAAAATGACTTTATTTTGTGTGACTAAAACTCACGGAGTTTATTTTCAAAGAGGTTTCTTGTAAAATAGAAAACGGTTATATTTGTTGTTGTATGTTTTAACATCTACATGACACATAAAAATGGAGAATATCGACTCACCAATGTAAGTGACTGACAGAATAGAAATGGTTTTAATAAGAACGATCGAAATTATGTTTACATAAATACAGAGAATAAGGAATCTTTTTCCGAATACAGATGGTCTGAAAGAATGAAATGTCTTCTCAAATTTAAAAATCTGATAGCGAATGGAATATGTTATGCATTATAATTTATCTCGGACGAGTCTCCGATTTATTATATTACGTAGGTTAACTTACTAAAATTTCTAATAAATGGAAATTTGAATGTAGAAGCTAATTAAATGTTAATATGCAACACTTTTACGATATTTTTCAAGAAAATTGATACATGCAATTTTCGTTTTTGACACAAATACAGTTTTGTGAAGAAGTTAGGACACCCTATAAAAGCATGTGTATTTTTGTAGCATTTTTGGATACATAGACATTTAATCTTAATTTTAACAACACTGAGATTATTATAGGAATATAACTAAACAATTAAAACTGAAGAAAAGACTTTTCAAGATCTTCTGCAGATGTAATTCTACAAAAATGCATATTCTAACTGACAAAAAAGTTAGGATACCCCCACATTTATACTCACTTAAAATGGCTCAACTCACACACAGGTGTATCACACCAGAAGCACATGATTAGAAGATCGTTACTCAGCATTGTGAATGAGGTTTGCCCTATTTAAACCTCAGACATTTAGTTTGGTGTGCTCCTGACTGTTGAAGTGAGAGTGAGCACCATGTGAGAGCAAATGAGCTGTATGAGGCCTTCAAAAAGAAAATTGTAGCAGCTTATGAGTCTGGCAAGGGATTTAAAAAGACCCTAAAAGATTTTGAAATCAGCCATTCAACTGTGAGGAAAATAGTTAACAAGTGAAGAGCTTTCAAAACAACTGCCAACATGCCCAAGTTTGATTGTCCAAGCAAGTTCACCCCGAGAGCAGACCGCAAGATGCTAAAAGAGATCTCCAAACACCCTAACATGTCATCACGGGATCTACAGCAGGCTCTGGCTATTGTTGATGTAAATGTGCATGCCTCTACAATTAGAAAGAGACTGCACAGGTTTAACTTGCATGGGAGGTGTGCAAGGAGAAAACCTTTGCTCTCGAAGAGAAACGTCAAGGCCATACTAAAGTTCGCCAGAGAGAATGTAGACAAAAACCAGGACTTCTGGAATAATGTTCTTTGGACAGATGAGTCCAAAGATGAATTATTTAGACACCAGAACAGAAGACATGTTTGGTGTAAACCAAATACAGCATTCCAGAAAAAGAACCTCATACCAACTGTGAAGCATGGAGGTGGAAGTGTCATGGTTTGGGGCTGCTTTGCTGCAGCAGGTTCTAGACAGCTCACAGTCATAGAATCCACCCTGAATTCTACTGTGTATCAGAGGGTGCTTGAGGATCATGTCAGACCATCTGTACGAAATTTAAAGCTGAAGTGGACCTGGACCCTGCAACACGACAATGGCCCAAAACATTCCAGTAAATCTACCAAAGACTGGCTGAAAACTAAGAAATGGAGAGTCCTGGAATGCCTGAGTCAAAGCCCAGATCGTAATCCCATTGAGGTGCTGTGGGGTAACTTGAAACGGGCTGCACTTGCAAGAAACCCCTCAAACCTTTCACAGTTGACAAAATTATGTATTGAAGAGTGAGGCAATCTTTCTTCAGACCGATGTTAGAGACTGGTAGATGGCTGCAAGAAGCGTCTCACAGCAGTTATTTCAGCCAAAGGGAGTAACACTAATTATTAGGGAGTAGGGTGTCCTAACTTTTTCTTCAGTTAAAATATGCATTTTTGTAGAATTACATGAACAGAAGATCTTAAAAAGTCTTTTATTCAGTTTTAATTGTTTAATTATATTCCTATAATCTCTCAGTACTGTTGAAATGGAGATTAAATATCTATCTATAAAAATGTTATAAAAATACACAGGCTTTTATAGGGTGTACTAACCTTTTCACATGACTGTATATCTTAATATGCATGCAACTATGCAACTGATATTACGATTTATACTGATAATTTTTACAAACAATACTGAGTCTCATATCTGGTCCAGAACTAAATCGGTTATTGACTTTCAAGGAGAGAAAATTAATTATTTGTAGATACATCTTTACGCTTCTTTTGACAGCGGCCTATCATGGCCAGGTGATTAAGGCGCTTCACTCGTAATTTGAAGGTTGCAGGTTCAAATCCCCATCACACTAAACATACTCGCTCTTTTAGTCGTGGGAGGCATTATAATTACAGTCAATCCCACTATTCATAGTTAAAAGAGTAGCCGAAGAGCTGGCGGTGGGTGGTGATGACTAGCTGCCTTCCCTCTAGTTTTGCACTGCTAAATTAGGGAGAGCAAGAGCAAATAGTCCTAATGTAGCTTGGTTCGAAATTCAAAAACAAACAAATCATTTGACGGTCAGTTAAGATTGAAGCACCCGTACGTTTCTACTATTCTCTGGCGGCAATGTCCTTGTAAAACCACTAACATCCGAAGTTTATTCACTTAATTTGAACGGTTTGTAATGTTTGAAATCTACAAATATTCCTGTTCTAATTCTGTAGTTTTCGATTAATTAGGTGTTATTCACAATTATAGCTGTCGACGTCTATAGCACACTGACTATAGCTAGTCAATGATATTGTTCTTCTTCTCTCCTCATGTCGAGTTTAAACGAATCAGGCGAGTTTCTGGAAGTTTCAACAGTGTTCGAAAACGCTAGCGCGTTTTCGTAAAACAAATGTTTTTGATTGCTATACTCAAGAATATTCTACGAATTTCGAGAGCAGTCAAGACTTGCGCAATAGACAATCAAGAATACACGTCACATGTGAAAAAACTATACTAAAACAAACGTGGGCATTAAAATAAACGTTTGACGGTGAATCCGTTACAAATGTTTTCCTGAACATGTTATTCCCAAGTATGAAGGATTCACAGAGGTTAAAGGATAACTTTTTTTTTCTTTTATGTATTGCAACTTAACTGTATACCTTCTGTACTGTGTATCAAAGACTGATAAGGATTGCATTGTATCCTAGTTACCCAAGGCCTAGAAAAACTACATCCCTATGTGAATATGAAAAATTGACACTTAGATTTCATAAAATTGTTTACACTGTTTAGTTTTTTTCTTACCTTATGCAGTTAGCTCATGCAAGTTAAACAGTAAAGGGGTTAGTTAAGACAGATTATAAAATAAATTAGGAACTAGTAAATAGGAATATACAATTTTAATTTCATTCTTCACTGAAACATGCGAATATGAGCTATTTTCCACAAACAGTTTGTCCTTAGAAATATATAGATTCTAATTCTCTAGATATTACTTCCTACTAGCATACATTCGACTGTTTCCACTCCACAACTTGTACCCTAATTTCATTCTCTCCCTTATGAGCCACGCTATTGAATTTGGATTAGTTGTTGGAAGCTGCAAGGAAACAAAAACTGGAATATAAATGTGCTTGTTTAATAATATAATAGATGCACTTTCTGTTTTAGTTTGAGTTCACTAGCATAAATTATGGAGAAAAAAATGGAGGTAAAATAAAAGTGGTGCAATTTTCTCTTCTAAGGTAGAGAAGATCAATTTCTGCTTATTTTTAACATCTTGGTCGGCTCGTACTCAGTGTTGCTTTTTTCGCAGCCCTTGAATTGCTTGTGAACTGTGCACTCGTGACATTAATCACCTAACGTACATACCAGTCACAGACACGTGCCATTATCAGATCCTGGTGGTATGGCCATTTCGCGTGCGTAAATTTACATTGCCATCCTTGTATTGCTGGCAGCAGTGGTGCGAGTTCCCGCCTTGTTTGCATGTCGATAATAACCGCAGCCCTCTGCACGTGTACTATCGAAGTAATGTGTTTTATGGGCGTATGGAAATGTCTAGTGTAGCCCAAAGGTTAGAAATCGTGTTTGTATAATATTTATGAATTTCAAAAGTGCGGATTTAGCAAATCCCAATAACGAGTAACAAATATAACATAATAGTAAAACCTTAAACTTGTATTCTTTCACATGGATTTATGTACTGGATAAAGCTAAGTTTTTCTTTAACTCTTAATTACTAGAATAACAGAAGCTAGCACCTTCAAAGGAAATCCTAACATTGTATTTCAGATCCACCCAATACTTTGTTTTATATATATATATATATATATACACACACACACGATTAAACGAATATTTTTGATTATTATAGGCTTGTGATTGAATTCTTATGGAATTAACAAATGTTATTTTTTTTACAAATATGTATATTCATGTTAAAAGAAAAGTACAACTATCATACAGGGTGGTCGCTAGAAAAGCGGAAAATTTGTCAAACAGCTATTTATTTTTACAAAGAATAACTTTTACAAAGTTTTTTAAAGGCATATGTTATATTACACTCATAGATGCTCAAAATTATTAAAATCATGCATTTTATTCATGATGTAAAGAAATCAAAATAGAAATGAGTAAGCACGCATTTTATTCATGATCTCATCTGACCCTCAAATTTTCCGCTTTTCTAGCGACCACCCTGTAGTTAAGCTGTTGCGAAGTTGTTGACTTTCATAAGTTGTTAAAGTGTGGAACTCTGTTTTTTCCTACAGAAATTAAAGCAGCTAGGATAATTTATTGAGAAATAATAAAGTTCTACTTTCAATTTCACTCTGAAAATTCACACACAGAGATAAAAGAAATTTCGTATTCATGTTGAATTTAAACACAGTCAGTAATCATGAACAATAAATAATACAATAACTCGCTCAAGCTTTCTCTAACTTTATGCAGCTGTTATTTATTATAATTTCTAAAAAAAAATGACACTTTAATTCAAACTCTTAATCCTCAATCAGATTCTTTCACTTGTTTGTTTTTTTTCAATTTCGCGCTAGCCGTCCCATAATTTAGCAGTGTAAGACTAGAGGGACTGCAGCTAATCATTGCTACCCACCGTCAACTCTTGGGCTACTCTTTCATCGTCACATTATAATATCCCCAGAGTTGAAAGGGCGGGCATGTTTGGTGTGACTGAGATTCAAACCCGCAACCACTCAAGCTCCTTAACCACCTGGGCATGCTTGGCATGCTGGGCCTGTTTTTCACTTATCAGAGTAATTTGTAATTTTTTCTCTGTCTCTGTCAGTTTGGGGCCAGGTGTAGCCTAGTTGTTAGCAAGCCGAACTGGGAATCCAGTATTTGGCTATTATATCCCAAAAACGAATGGTGGGTGCTGTTGATTACACGTTCGTTGCCATGTGCCCTACAGGTGGGTCACAACCGGCTATTAGTTATTGACTGCATGACATGTATAGTTACCCAAAAAATATTAGACGTTTAGGTTAAGTAAAAAAAAAAGTGTAGTTGGCGCTAGGGTAGGAATTATTAACACTACTGGAGGCAGTAAACATATCAGTTCAGAGTTAGGGACGGCTAGAGCAAATAAATCTTGTGTAACAAACTGTAAACTTTAATTTTTGATATAACAAATATTTGTTTGATGTTATAGATCTGAACTTGCCTCTTCATTCCCTTACTCAGACCTCCCATCTACAAGTTCTTTCAGTTATCGCAAAAAGTTTAAGTTAATTATAAATTTAAAACTAAGAAATACCACATTTATGGAAATTCATTAGTGCATTCTTTAACGCTGTCTTTAGTTTATTTTTGTTTGCTAGAAGATTTGACTTTACACAAAATGCAGTGTAAAAGTTAAGATTAAGTTTTCGATTAAGAGATTGGTTCATAATCGTATGCTTGAGGTACCTTTGTGGCTTCGTCAGAAGCTGAAACGATGAGAGCCCGAAGATAAAGTTCAAACAACGCTTACAGCGAGGAGAAAACTCGTTTTTTATCTGTAGTGATGATCCAATATCCGCATTAAATATTTATATTAATTATATTTCTAGTTTTTAAATTACATTTAACTGCTCATTCGCACGGTTGATTAACATTTACGCTCACACACAAACTAAACCAGGGGAGCATAAGTTTGCATTCGTTGCGAGTTCGTACATTGCGCGCTGCAACATTAAGGGGCCTTCAGCTGAGTCATGTGACAAATATCCAATAGATCATATGTGAAAGACAGTTAAAAGTTATCCGTGAAATACTTTCCAAAAGAAATTTAAAACAGTAAAGTTTCAAGTTCGGAATTCGTTGCAACTAACATTTATGCGTCAACAAAATGTTAATAATATCAATATGATAGTTTCAATCCAATTAAAGTAACAAACATCAGACCATCTGTGTCCCTTATCAAATAAACGAAAACAAATTCACAGAGTTAAAATATTATAAGAGACCGAACTTCACTACTATCATTTACTAAAATATTTTATCTTCCATAGAAAACAAAACGTCACGTCCATTGGGTAAAAGTTTCGAGTTAGTGTAAAGGACGTCTTCATAGGCTGAAACGCTAGCTCATATAATTTATTTCGTATAGAATAACATGCCATATTTTTTCTTTCTTTTTTTCCTAAAATACTAAAAATATTTAGCCTATAGTAGGACCGTTATAAAACCGCCGCTAGTACAGCGATATGTCTACGGATTTACAACGCTAAAATCAGGGGTTCGATTCCCCTCGGTGGGCTCAGCAGATAATTCGATGGGGCTTTGCTATAAGAAAACACACGACCTCTTAAAAGATTGCTTCCTTTTATAACATTATGAGATAAACCTACTCAAACTGATATTTTGACTCCTTTAGAACACAGCTACCATTGTAAACGTTTGAGAAAATAAAAACGTTTAAGACTATACAGCTCTTTGTATCTAGGTTAAAGATATTTGTTTTCCATTTCGAAAAAGTAACAAAACTTTCTAACTTACAAGAAGTGGAAAAGCTTAAACTACCCTTTAGACTAAAGGATTGTTTGTTTGTCGGAATTCACATAAACTTACTCGAAGGCATAATTTAAAAGTGATAGACTAGATGGAAGGCAGCTAGTCAATACCATCCATTTCCAGCTCTTTCGCTTCTCCTTTATCAACAAAAAGTGGGATTGACCGTGACATTATAACGTCCCCAAAGCTGAAAGAACGAACACGTTTGGTGACGGAATTAAACCTTGCAATCCGCTGACTGCCGGTCTAATGCCTATTTACTGTCGGAAATACACTTACGTATATCTATATGTTTTGGATGAGATAAGTCTGCATTAAAACAATCTAAACTTACATGTTGCTCACCCCAAATGGGTTTATTCAACAGCTGTTAACTTTTGTTTATCTACTTCATACTGTTGTTTAGGAGTATATTTGTATGTGTGTGTGTTTCCTTACAGCAAAAACAGCGGGTTATCTGCTGAGCCCACCGATGGGAATCGAACCCGTGATTTAAGCATTGTAAACCCGTAGACTTACCGTTGTACTAGAAGGGAGCATTATATTTGTTATTTGTTGAATGTAAACTCAGTGTGAAGGAAATCATATAGGTTTGGAATCATTTAAGTTATGATTCAAACATTTGGTTTAGTGTTTCTCTGATTTGACATAATCAAATTTGATGTCATTTAGTATCTATAGATGACAACAAATATTATGTTAGATTTATTTTTGCATATGCCAATGTTTTTTTCCTTAATCATGAGGTAAAATTTTCTTTGCACGTTTTCACAATGCTTTTTATTTCAGCCTAATTATGGTTTCTGGGAAACTGTACATTGGTAAATAATAACATATAATCAGAATAAGGCAACTCTTAGAGCTCAACTAAAAATCCACTTATCTACCGATATAACTAATAAAATCTACTTTTTATTTTTGCATTTACACTTATAAAGATTATAATATGTTATTTTATCAGTTGGATAACATCACTCTTAACGATATTTTACGCCTTAATCCCAATAATATCTTACTCTGACATTTTCCCTTTTATTGTTTAGTTTGATTTGTTTTGAATTTTGCGCAAAGCTACACGAGGACTATCTGCGCTAGCCGTCCCTAATTTAGCAGTATAAGACTAGAGGGAAGGCATCTAGTCATTACCACCCCTCGCCAACTCTTGAGCTACACCCATACCAAAGAACAGTGTGATTGACCGTCATATTATAACGCCCCCACGGCTGAAAGGGCGAACAACTCCCCATCACGACCTTCGGATTACGAGTCAAGTGCCTTAACCATCTTGCCATGCCAAGCCTTATTGTTTGGTATAATTAAACTTGTTTAATTCATTTTAACTTTTAATATTTAGTTTCGTAATTGCTTGAATATAAATATTTGAATACTTATCTTTAATTTGCCTGCTTCATTTTATTTTTGTTGATAATTTTATTATATTTTGTGGAAACGTGACCCTCGATGATCCTATTTGGTCCGGTGAGTGGTTTATCGTACATAATATTAACTAAACTCGCTATACACTAAAGATGATCAAAAAGTTCTAACTACACGATATTTGAGCATAATTCAGCAGTATTATGTAAAAGCACGGTTCCACAGTGAAAACTGTGCATATTTAATGAATATTATTTAAACTGTGAAACATGAACATTTCTTAGTTGCCTAATTTTTAACGTGTTTGATAATACAAAGCCCAAAATTAATTCAGTGATACAATATCTGAATGTAACTCAATATGAGAGAGGTATTAATATGTAAAGTTTGAGCATTTTTCAACAGTACAAAATGAACATAGAATAACTATTACAAAATCCTCAAACAATGTTTGTATTTCCGAAGGAAAAACATGGTTCAACAATACGAAATGTACACATAAGTCAATCATAAAATTTTCAAACATGCTTTAATAAGATTTAATAGAACATATAAGTATTTTTGAATAAGACAAACATTAAATATATTATACACTGTTCAACAGTACAGAATATCAATGTAGTTGAAACTACAAATACAACTTAGTTCTCTGTCAAAAATGTAAGCATAACTCAACATTCCACAAACTTAATCATGTGTCAGCAATGAACTGTAAAAAATATAATTTATAAATATTCTTCAACGCTAGAAAATGAGCCAACACAATGAATGCTTAACGTTTATAAACTGCAATCATTTAACAAAACATTGTTAAATATAAACAATGTTACAAGATTGTTAACAAGGCTCAAACATTAAAATGTGTTTGCGAATATGACTCAGTTGTGTTAGTGCTTCTGGGTTAATTCTTTAACTGTTCCCCGTTGCTACGGATTTACAACGCTAAAATCAGGGGCTCGATTCCTCTCGGTGAACTCAGCAGATAGCCCAATGTGGCTTTGCTATAAGAAAAAACACAATTATCTATCTTATCTGTCCCCCTGCTGGTACAGCGGTGAGACTACGCCCTTACAACGCTACAATCAGAGGGTCGATTCCTCTCGGTGGACTCAGTGAATAGTTCGATGTGATTTTCCTATAGGAAAACACACAAAATATGTGCAACTCCATCACGTTAGAATGTAACGGAAGACAATGGGCGAAAATAAAAACATCAACATTTTCTTATTTTATGTAAACATTTTTTACCAATACAAAATATAAGCATGACAAGCATTACAGATATAAAAATACTACAAAGATTAAACAACTCAATGGTAAAAAATACGAGCTTAGATAAACACTACATTAGCTCTGAGTAATACACCATTTTAAAAATATTGCAGTGTGTATAGCATTTAACTATTTTGAACGAAACGATTTGTTTATGTTTTTTTAAAAATAAAATAGTACTTGTACAGCATGTTTAAATTTAGAAGTGTAATGTCTGAAATATTTCTGAATTTCCTCTTGCCACAACTAGTATAAAACATATCTTTAGTCACGTATATTGTTCTACACTTTTGAGGTGTATTTCAAATAATATAGAACGCTTGTTAATTCATTGTCAAAGGTCGTAGGCATGTGTTAATCTTTTTTCACAGATAAAGTTTGCTTATTCAACAATTAGAAATCTGTACAATTTTTAAACATTGGAGCAGGGAGTGAACCCATCCTGAGAAATTGTTTAGGTATTTGTACAAATTGATACTTTGGTGACACAACGTTTTGTCCGAATATGGGCGGTAAATAAAAATTACCTTTGTTCTGTGTGAGTTTATATAGGAAGGCTTCTCTAAACCACAGTAGCTAGTTAAATCACATCAAAATTGTAAGCCGGCAACAAATGAAAAAATGTGGTAAAACATTATGCTCTGTGAATAGAAAATTTACTTTATTTGCTTCCTTGTGTGTTTATTTATTTACAATCTGTATTTTATTTATTATCTGCACAACATTAACAGAATATGCGTATTTTGCAGATACTGTTGATAACTTATCTGGTGGATACATCAACAAAGATAACGATGAACTGTAGGCATAGAAGTACAGTAGACTAGGTGTTGTTGGGTGAGTGCTTTAACGCTTTTTCTAACATTAACAGCCGTCGTTAAAAACATAGAGAACACAGTACAATACTTATAAAATTATTATGTTTGAAAACATGTATTCCCATATATGTTCTGCACGAAACAACGTCCATATGTAAAGAGTAAAGAAGAGACAAATTCGTCAGAATGTAATCTGATTGATTACAATAGATATTTCCACTGTTATAAAGCTATATGATTCAAACCAATATTTCATGTCACTATCATTATTTTTGCTGTCAGAAGATACTGTACTTCCATTCCAATCTTCTATATCACTGTCATTATTTTTGCTGTCAGAAAATTATGTACTTCCATTCCAAGATTCTATGTCACTATCATTATTTCTGCTGTCAGAAAATACTGTACTTCCATTCCAATATTCGGTATCATGCTATTATTTCTGCTGTCAGAAAATACTGTACTTCCATTCCAAGATTCTACATCACTATCATTATTTCTGCTGTCAGAAAATGCTGCACTTCCATTCCAAGATTCTATATCATCATCCTTATTTCTACTGTCAGGTGTTCTGCGCTTTATTTCATCACCGACCTTATTTCTTCTCTCAGAAAGTCCCTTGTCTTTCTAAAATGATATATCACGGTCCTTATTTCCCGCTGTCAAATGTTATGTGATTACTTTCCAAGCTGCTTTACCACTGTCTTCACCTGACTCCTAGCTGAGAAGAAACCTAAGGCGTTAAGATGTCAGAACAATATTGAACTATAAAGCTGCTTCAGCTCAAGATGTTACACGTACACAAACGTGGATTTATCGCTCTTCTTCTTTAAAGCTAGGAGTGTAAGAGTCAATAACGCTTTAGAGTCAAACATTTTTCGTGTGCATTACAAAGTTGCCTTATAATCTACAAAGCGTCACTGTTTTTATGTAATTCCATCAACAATTAAAACATTTCGTTAACTTGTTCATAGTTTCAACGAAACACTTTTTCAGAGATAATAACTATATACAGTCATGTAAAAAAGTTAGGACATCCTATAAAAGCCTGTGTATTTTTGTAACATTTTTGATATATAGATATTTAATCTCAATTTCAACAATACTGAGAGATTAAAGGAAAATAATTAAACAATTAAAACTGAAGAAAAGACTTTTTAAGATCTTCTATACATGTAATTTTACAAAAAATCATATTTTAACTGAAGAAAAAGTTAAGACACCTACCCCCTAATAGCTAGTGTTACCCCTTTGGCTCAAATAACTGCAGTGAGACGCTTCTTGTAGCTATGTACCAGTCTCTGCCATCGGTCTGAAGAAAGTTTGCTTCACATCTCAATGGAGAATTCTGTCAGCTGTGAAATGTTTGAGGGATTTCTTGCATGTACAGCCCGTTTCAAGTCACCCCACAGCACTTCAGTGGGATTAAGATCTGGGCTTTGACTCAGGCATTTCAGGACTCTCCATTTCTTAGTTTTCAGTCAGTCCTTGGTAGATTTTACTGGTATGTTTTGGGTCATTGTCGTGTTGCAAGGTCCAGGTACATTTCAGCTTTACATTTCGTACAGATGGTCTGACATGATCCTCAAGCACCCTCTGATACACAGTAGAATTCAGGGTGGATTCTATGACTGTGAGCTGTCTAGAACCTGCTGCAGCAAAGCAGCCCCAAACCATGACACTTCCACCTCCATGCTTCACAGTTGGTATGAGGTTCTTTTTCTGGAATGCTGTATTTGGTTTACACCAAACATGTCTTCTGTTCTGGTGTCTAAATAATTCATCTTTGGACTCATCTGTCCAAAGAACATTATTCCAGAAGTCCTGGTTTTTGTCTACATTCTCTCTGGCGAACTTTAGTATGGCCTTGACGTTTCTCTTCGAGAGCAAAGGTTTTCTCCTTGCACACCTCCCATGCAAGTTAAACCTGTGCAGTCTCTTTCTAATTGTAGAGGCATGCACATTTACATCAACAGTAGCCAGAGCCTGCTGTAGATCCCGTGATGACATGTTAGGGTGTTTGGAGATCTCTTTTAGCATCTTGCGGTCTGCTCTCGGGGTGAACTTGCTTGGACAATCAAACTTGGGCATGTTGGCAGTTGTTTTGAAAGCTCTTCACTTGTTAACTATTTTCCTCACAGTTGAATGGCTGATTTCAAAATCTTTTAGGGTCTTTTTAAATCCCTTGCCAGACTCATAAGCTGCTACAATTTTCTTTTTGAAGGCCTCATACAGCTCATTTGCTCTCACATGGTGCTCACTCTCACTTCAACAGTCAGGAGCACACCAAACTAAATGTCTGAGGTTTAAATAGGGCAAACCTCATTCACAATGCTGAGTAACGATCTTCTAATCATGTGCTTCTGGTGTGATACACCTGTGTGTGAGTTGAGCCATTTTAAGTGAGTATAAATGTGGGGGTATCCTAACTTTTTTGTCAGTTAGAATATGCATTTTTGTAGAATTACATCTGCAGAAGATCTTGAAAAGTCTTTTCTTCAGTTTTAATTGTTTAGTTATATTCCTATAATAATCTCAGTGTTGTTAAAATTAAGATTAAATATCTATGTATCCAAAAATGCTACAAAAATACACAGGCTTTCATAGGGTGTCCTAACTTTTCCACATGACTGTAAATACATATATATGTTGTTTAGAATCAAAATAACAAGGATCTAGGCCTGTATCGATGCCAACGGGAGTCACTTTCAACATTGTTTATAATTGTCATTCACATTTACCTCCTGTATTCAATATTGAGACATGTCTTTTAATAAACATATAAGTGCACAGTGACTTTCCGATCACCTTGTATATATACACACTACTGGCAAAAATCTTAAGACCAATGAACATAAGGAAAAATATGCATTTTGTGTTGTCAGACTCAACCACTTATTTGAGTAGAGCTTCGAAAGATGAAAATAAGAAAAGGAGAAATAAAAAACTGTTTTAGCGTTTAATAGGAAATATGTGAACACTATGAAATCAGCCTAAATACTAGCTGGTCAAAAGCTCAAAAACCATGCTGAAACGAAGTGTTAATTGGTAAACACGTAACGAAATTTCGTCATTTGTGTTCAAGCATTAGCGTTGTCAACATCTCATACTGAGATCTCCTGTGTTACATTTGGTAAAAACATGGCAAAGGCTAAAATGTTGGCAGAATTTGAACGTTGCAGAATTGTCGAGCTGCAAAAGCAAGGTCTCTCTCAACGTACCATCGCTGGTGAGATTGGGCCTAGTAAAACTGCTGTTGCAAATTTCTTTAAAAAAAACCTGAGTGTAACGGAACGAGAATTTCGAGTGGTCCGTTCAAGAAAATTTCGCCAGCGTTGAACTGGAGGATTCAACAGGTTGTCGGCAAGACATGAATTGATCGTCGAACCAGATTAAGGCCCATACGGACGCAGAATGCAGCTCAAGGACAATAAGACGGCATCTACGAGAAAAAACTTTAAAAATCGTAAACGTCTTCAAAGGCCACGCCTTCTTCCACACCACGAAACAGCTCGGTTAAACTTTGCTGAGAAGCACCAAACATGGGACGTAGAAAAGTGGGCGAAGATTTTGTTCTATGATGAGAAAAAATTTAACGTGGATGTTCCAGATGGCTTCAAACGTTACTGGCACGATAAGGATATCTCATTGGAGATGTTTTATATACAATACAGTGGAGCAGGTTCCATTGTGATCTGGGGTGCTTTCTCCTTCCATGGAACAATGGGCCTTTAGGTTATACAGGGGTGTCAAACATCAGCTGGCAATGTTGGCATGTTGGAGAGAGCATCCTTATTGACTGAAGGTCCTCGCTTGTGTGGAAATGATTGGATCTTTCAGCAGGACAACGCTACAATCTACAATGCTCGAAGAACAAAGCACTTTTTATGGCGAATAACGTGATTCTTTTGGATTATCCAGTGTATTCGCCCGAAATGAACCCCATTGAAAATGTTTGGGGTTGGATGGCAAGGGAAGGCAATAGAAATGGACGGCAATTCCAAGGAGTGCATGATCTTCGTGAAGTCATTTTTACCAATTGGAATAACATTCGAGCCAACCTTGTGCAAATACTTATATCAACCATGTCAAAGCGAACGTTTCCAGTTATTTGCAATAACGGCCGTGCAACTCACAACTGAGACCACTTGTTGGGGTTTCCTACCCTGTTTAGAACTTCTTTTTTGTATGGTCTTAAACTTTTGACCAGCTAGTATTGAGACTAATTTCATAGTGTTCACATTTTCCATATTATTTTTATTCTCCCTTTTCTTATTTTCATCTTTCGAAGCTCTTCTCAACTAAACGGTTGAGTCTAACAACGCAAAATGCATATTTTTCGTTATGTTCATTGGCCTTAAGATTTTTGCCAGTAGTGTGTGTGTATATATATATATATATATATGCGTCTATGTGTATATTTTCCTTTTTTCTCCATAACACACAGGTACTTTGCATGGCTTGTTTGATTGTTTTGAATTTCGCGCAAAGCGACATGATGGCATCTACGCTAGCCGTCCCTATTTTTGCAGTTAAAGAACAGAAGAAAGGCAAATAGTCATCACCACTCACCGCCAACTCTTGGGCTACTCTTTTACAAGCGAAGTGTGGGATTGATCGTACATAATAACGCTCCACGGCTGAAAGGGCGAGCATATGACAAGAATTCAAACCCGCCACCCTTAGATTACGAATCGAGTGCCTTAACCACCTGGCGATGCCGGGCCTAAGGTAACTGAGATGATAGTGACTAAGTTACTTGTGATTTTTAAAAGTAGTGTTAATAATTTGAGAACGTTAAAAAGATAAAATAACACAGAAAAAGAAGTATACTACAAAGAGAACATTCATTGCCAAGAAATAAACGGTAAGATGAAATAAAATAAAATAAAATATTATAGCAGAAAGAATCACTACAACGAAATTTTCTCATCTCCACAAGACTGCTTTGAGACAAAAACTAAAAATTGTTGTTTTGTTGTATGGAGTTAAGCACAAAGCTACACAACGGGCTATCTGTGCTTTGCCCACCACGGGTATCGAAACCCGGATTTTAGCGTGCAAGTCCGCAGACATACCGCTGAGCCACTGAGGGGCAAAACTAAAAATAATACAATTCCACGTACAGTTCTTTACAACAATTTTCCCTTGACTTTACGGAAACCACGCCATAAAAAAAAGAAAAATAGCACCACGCCTACTTTTCCATTTGTAGAGACTTCCACCAGGGAGCGGCCCGGCATGACCAGATGGGATAAGGCGCTCCACTCATAATTTGAAGGCCGCGGGTTTGATTCCCTGTCGCACCAGACATGCTCGTCTTTTCAGCCGTGGGGGCGTTATAATGTAACGGTCAATCCCACTATCCGTTGATAAAACAAACAATCCACCAAAAAAAATATTATTATTATTATGTCTCAAATACATTAAGCTACTTACAAGATGTGATCCAAGAACTCTCCGGGTGATATTTATTGAAATCACTGTGCAGCTGATACATCGTGGAATACTTCAGGTAAGAAACCTCTTTTCTTGAATCTAAACTGTAAATAGCACATGACTGACAATTTCAGATACACTATCTCCATGAGTAAGCTGTTATTGTATAATTACATTTTGTATATGTATAAAAACCAATTAAGAAACAAATATTTCAAATTAATAAAATCATGCCAAAGTGTAATTATTAATACATAGCAAAATCATTTCGTAGGTTAACTTTCCTACTCTTAAGATTTTTCAGTCAATATTGGATTTTACACCTCTGAACTTTTCTTACTTCTATTCACTTGCTTAAGTCATGCTGGTGTATATTTATGTAAAGGAGAAGAATGTTTTTGTACCTAATAACCACGGAGAAAATTAGAGGAACTTGTGCAATAATGTCGAAATTTCCCATGAAGAAAAAAACTATCAAAATGCGCTCTCTGATTTCCAGCAATTAAAACAAACCTATCTATACATTCACTGAAACATGCTGCATTGTACTGCATACAAAAGTCTGCAGAATTTTAAGTGCGTATATATATGACTATAAACATTACATACAGCACAAAAGAAAAAACGTAGAGAGATCCATCAGGATAAGGAGAGATATTTAGGGCATTGATGTCACCATTTGTATGTTCTCAGTCCATAATATTTAGAGTGTGCATAACACATTTAGAGGTACTAGCTTTGTACCTGTATCTTAATGTTACACGGGTTATTTATTTTTTGTAACCCTAAACAGATGTTCTGGCTGCATATATAATTACCATTAACCTTGTACTGGTTCACTAATTTTAAAATGTGAAAGGCTGTCATAGGACTATAGGACAAATAATGCGGTTGGTTATTCTTGAGTCTTAAGACCAGCATTCTCACTACATACGTACTGTGGAATTTTTGTGTTCTGGTTACATATGTAGTCTGAATAGTATGTGTTACTGTACAGTCGTTCTCTGGGTAGATTCCTAGTCTGGATTATTATGCGCAAGCAAACTCATGTTCTGACTACTTTTGTAGTGAAACTTTGTACTTGTACGCTACGTGTGGAATGAATGTTATTATTACACATACACTTATTGTCTTCGCTTTATACAGGGTGTTTGGAAAGTCACTATGCACTTATATATTTATTAACAGACAAAACTGCACAGTAACTTTCCGAACACCCTGTATAAATAATAAGTTATCTCTGAGCTTCTATATTAGTATTTCACGAGGACAGAGATCGACAGGACTCTTGACTGTACCGTTAATCTCTTCATAAAACAGTATCTGTTAATTCCTTCCTTTTGACAGTATCGTATTTATAGTCAATATTTTTTAAAAACTGTACGTCAATGACTTGACTGTATATAAAGCAGACACTGTTACATTTGTAAATGACAGACCTGTGTATAGATACAGGTTTCTTCGTGCGTCGGTGTCTACACAACAAATGAACTCAGTGTCATCACTACCCCCGTAATAGTGTCCTGCCTGTACTGTAGAATATCTTTGTACATGAATATCAGTGTCTACACAAAACGATTGAAACAGGTATTACTCTTACCTTTATACATCAGTGTTATGTCTTTAATAGATATAATATTTCTACCTCTACATCAGTGTTTTAAGTACAGTGAAGCAAATATGATTTTTTTAAAGAAAAATGAAAGTAGTGTTCAAATGAACAAATACCATGGTGTTGAAAAATTCCTAACCTTCTGGTGCGTTTTGGGATGAGCAAAAGTGATGACACTTCACCAACTCAAAAAACAGTATCATATTGGAACAGTTGTATTCATGCAATGTACTATTGCTGATAATAGAAATAACATCTCGAACACTATTATATTTGTTGTTTTCCAACTGACTCGAGGAACTTTGCTGTTCTTTTCGGCACTGGATGTAGGAAATATAATGTGGTTTGTATATAATTATAAACCTTCTTAACCTTCACTACATAGTTTTTATTCATAATTACATCTTTTCCCGACACTGATGCATACTGATAATTATCTCAGTACCTTGGTACTACTGTAAATACAACAGTAGAGTATACGATGAGGATGAAGAAACTTTATAATCCTTCAACGTTTTTTATATGCAAAAACGGCTCGTTTGGGTTTAGAAAATATTTTAAATATAAAATTCTCAACAAGTGGGTTTCTCGACATCACTGATTGTTACTTCAACGTTTTTGTCTGTTCATTTCAGCATTAAAGTTGTGTGCAAAAGGTGTATTGATTAGCTACTGTACAAAACTACGCACTATTTGTGTCTCTTTTGAGCATCATATTTTCGATTTTTGTAACATTTTAGTATGCTTGAAACAAGTAACATATTTCTAGTTCCAAATTTGAAATAAATAGACAGCACACTGACTTGAGCATCCTTGGCAGATGAATGACTTAGCTAACTAAAAAAAATAAATAAATAATACAGCATGAAACATATATCAACCATCAATTTGGCAACACGACATGCCATTACATACTTTGGAGGCTGTTAGCGGGATCCCTGGGGCACAATCCATTTCCCTGCAGAGTGCGGTAGTTGTTATTAACTTCTCTTTATAAGATTGTATATATTACACAACTCCTTCAGCACAACCTTCTCTTATATACACAGACAAACCTAGAGTTCCGTCTCCATTTTCTACAAATTTATAAAAATTACGTTTCTTTCTCGGTTTGCTTCTCGCCCTTGTTTTTTTCACCTTGCTAAACAATGATAACTCTATATCAAATGCAATGATATTGAGATCAATACATATGTTTCTGAATTAGAAATTTATGCAGCGTATTCTCGTATGTATATACATGGGAACTCATGTCATAAAGTTTGTACCTTTATCATTATAAAAAGTGCTGGCGGAGCCTACCAAACAAACCTGTTGCCTTCACATCACCAGTTAAGAAGCCTCTTACACCTCATCTTCATCTTTATAAGGCAAGAGTCGAGGTCAAAATCCCTTCATACCGAGATGGCACACAATATCCGGTGTTTAAATCCGGCTTAACTGGCTCAGATATATTGGAATGGTGACATATTTCCCCTGTGAAGAATGTTAGCCATTGCAGAATGACCTTGAACTAATAGCTGGCTTGACTGAAACTGGGGTAAAGTGTGTTACTCAAAGACAACTAAAACGCAAAAGCCACTGGGTCATGTTTTTCACATTACAATGATAAGCAATTTTACACCAAGTATGGCTATGGGAATAAAATCTGTCATGGACTTGTTAATAAACATTTGAATACAAACTCGTCATGAATAGTATTAGTTTCTTCCTTTAACGTGAAGGTAATATTTAATCGTAAGTTATTTTTATAGGGGAATATTAGGCTTGTATTAAAAAAATCCTTGAATCACAAACTTAAAGAAACTAAAATGGAAGACAAGCACGTCAATGTCTCTTGCTTTTTCTCTGCTAATTAAAATTAATTGTATGTTTAGCGTTACTAAATCTACGCAGATAATCGCGAGGTACGGATTGAGAAACATACATGCATGTGTGAACTCAGAATGTTTTCGCTATTTGTAATGTCCTCGCACAGGAATACGTTTATGTAATTAACTTGTAAAGCATACATTCTAGGTGGTATTTTGTCACGTTAACTTGTTAATGTTTTTCACTTATATTTTCTGTTTTTACATCTGCACAGTTATACGCAAACCATCCTGTGTCTTCACGTGCAAGTGATCCAGACAGTTTGGCAACTATTCGTGTTCTGAGATCGGTTGTACGTTTCACCTGCTTCTAAAGTTGCAGACAGTAACACTGGATAAGCTTAAATGTCAATCTTCTTCGTGCTGAAAGCACTCAGGTCGGATTTCGTTTTTTCGTAATGTGCTGGTGTTCACATTACACTGCGCTTCTGTCGATAAAGAACATGCAAGCCACTTTGTTACCAGTTGTTGTTTTTCCAGGTAGTATTTTACTATGGGTTATAAAAGTCTACTAATTTCGTTACGAATCGATTTCTAATGAATCTACCTGCAGACTTTTCTTGTCCGTTAGCAATCTAGATCTATGAAACATCATGAGAAGTAAATAAATAGCGATAGATGATTCATAACAAAAGACATAATCTGAAAAAAATCTATTTTATTATGCATTTTTCATAGTCGCTATGTTCAAATAACCGGACTTTGCTAATTTTCTGGTCAGATTTTACTTTTCTAAAATTGTGACTTTGCGACTGATTCCAAACAGCCTACCAATAGTCGAATATAGTTTTTAATAGTGGAATCCGAGCCTTTAGTTACCTGCAATTCAATTTTATATATGCTGTTTTTGTTTTATGTGAAATCCTTCAGCAGGCATTCATGATAGGTCTCTGTTATTTTTGCGGTAAAGATTAATCCTACATGTTACAAAGTTAAATTTCGTTTGAGATGATACTGAGCATAATATAGTGTCTAGGATGACAGATTTGAGCCTCGATATCTTGATGTGTACGTTGTACAGATTTAATTATGGTAGCTTCCTAATGGTCAGTCTTCATAGTCGCTATAGGTGGCGTTAATTGTTAGCATAATACTAAATCTCACACAAAAGTAACAACATATACGTATGTACATAGTGCAACACTTCATATACCCCATTATCTTCTCGTTCACCATTATAGACCTTTTTGTAATATACCTTCTTGAAAACCTACTACACAATTAGAATTGTGTTACAGAAGCAAACACTCACACAAAACCAACTAGTTCATAAAGGAATGATAAACTATTCAACCAAAGGAATGAGTATTACTAATGTTTTAATTAATTAATAAATGTAGGGATGCAGACAATTAAACAAGGTATAATATAATTGACACTTATAATTATTCGGGAACCGCTTAAAACCACCTTGGTAGATATTGTGTAACAAACCGAACCCAACGTTTTGTTTGTAGCTGCTTTCGAAATGTTCGTGTTTGCTTTTCCTACTGCTGACTATCGTGATGCTTATACCTTCCCTGCCAAATCGTAGGTGAACTTATTCGTATTTCACTTGAAAGCTAAGCATAATAAAGGAGATAGCAGAAGCATAAAAGGTAGGTAATTGCTAGATTAAGGATGTTGAGAATGTGAATTTATTGAATATATACTGAATTTATTCTCAGCTGGTAGACCTTACTAATAGTTGGAATGGAGACATTAGGATGCTATATTTCACTTTAAAATGTTCAACAAACAAACGAAAATTGTTTGGAAGTTTTTGAAAAGATACGTCCCAAACTACCCTATTTGAGAGTTTTTGGATTCAACCAATTCAACAAATTGTCGGGTAAAGACATTGGCTTCTGAGGATCGTGTTAAATATCACTCTTGGATGTTAGTAAATAGATTAAGTGTTATAACGCAGTATATTTTTCACTTTATGAAAACTGATGAAAAGAATTTCACTTTGTAGAACTAAATTTGTGTTAGGTTTAGTAATTGTAGCACGTGAAAGTTGTGTCAGCAGAAGACAACTCCTTAAAATGATTTTTTTTTTTAGTTAAAAAGATGTAGTAACTGATGATAGAAACTTTCACAGTTTTTATATGATGAAAACCATGTCAACAGATAAGTGATTTTTTTCATAATTATTACTTATTGCATTTGAACCGGTTAGGCTGAAGTAAAAAAACAACTATCTGTCGGAAGGTATCTATTGTAAATGAATAACCTTCAAGTGTTCGAAATTCAATGTTAACCAATGTGATGATCAGTTCATTCAGACTCTCGGGTAAATCATAAGACCTGGTGGTAACTGATTGGAGTGTTTTACCAAAGTAGAAGCGAGGACAGCGAAGCTTTCTTAATGTCGCAGCAAAATCGTTATTTCGAAGTAACATCAGCCACGAGAAGTAGCCCAGAATTTCAATGTTAGCCATCATCTCTGAATACAAAAGAATAAGCAATAATATACATTGAAAATTTTAAAGGGCTGATAGACTGCATCAAAAGACTGTCAAGACATATAGAGATACTTTTAACGTGTAATAATTATCGATAATAAATACAATACATTCTAGAAACAAATGCTAGATATAACAGTGAGTCATTTTCAACATAAATATCTTTAAAAATTCACAATTTTCTGTAGGGTTAATTATTAAGAATATATATAATACATTGTTAAGCTAATTATGAACAAATAGAACAAACATAATAAGAAATAATTTTATATTAAAAATTAAGAAGGTAGACTTTAAAAGTTTTTATTTTATTTTTGTTTGCTTGTAATTAAACACAAAGTTAGACAATGAGCTATCTGTGATCTGACCAAACGGGTATCGAAACCCGTTGCTTGTGATATAAGTCACCACAGCTTACAAATAATAGTTATCTAAACACACGAACACTGAATGAATCAAATTTAAGATTTCACTCCGATCCCTGTAAGATTTTTAAATACAGTATATTGAGTACATTATTAGCAGCTGTAGATAATAAAATCAAATTTTTAAACACAGTTTTTAACCACAGCAAGCTTTTATATTTGTGATTATTTCAGTGGTAACTTCTACCTAACAATGATTTGAAAATGTTATTCAATGACACCATTATCTTTCACGTCTACTACAGCGTTTCTCAAATATTACAATAAAGAATGTTTTAGAGTATGCGCAGTAATTAGCTATCGTTTTCACATCTTTAAATATTTTCAAAGGGAGCGCCCAACTAAAAACTCTAAGGAAACTATATCTGTAACAAACAAGAATAATCACGCTTAAAAGATTTTGATTGTTTGGAATTAAGCACAAAGCTACAAAATGGCATATCTGTGCTCTGCTCACCACAAGTATCGAAACCGGGTTTCTAACCGTGTGAGTCCGCAGACATGCCGCTGTGCCAAGGGGAGCAGTTCTTATCTCATACTGTTTTAAATTCATTAGAGAACAGTTAGTCTTATCACAAACTTTAACAAAAAATGTAATATATTGAAGAAAACAGTAGTTGCTGAACAATAGACAGCTGATGTAATTTCCTGTAGCATCTTACTTTATTTGCATCTGTTACAAAGAAGCGTGATATTTACCTTACGGTTAAGTATAGTTGTTGTGTATATATTGTATAGTGGATTCAGTTCACGTTAACAAAGGGTTAAACTTTTGAAGCTGTGGAGGTTTTTTGTAATTAAAGAAGTTGAAAAAATAGGAATACGATATATTCCACTCTAACCCATTGAGTACTATTTAAGTATTTCTGAGGACCTGAAAAGTAATTACAGTAAATTTTGATCATAAATGAAATTTTTGTTTAATTTTTATCTGAGTTAAAACAAAAGCGATTTAAATTCGCTATTCGTCAGCGAAATCCTATAAACATTCATTGGAAAATGTTAGGACTCATTCAACCTTACCTTCTCAATTTCAAAGAATTTTTTGAATTAACATTCTACCAGTTATAACGCTATCATCTCTTGGTCAAAATTTATCATACAGTCACTTATTCGATGTTGAGTATATCATGTTCATACAGAAACACCCCATTCCATGGGCTGGTTTAAATAACTTAACAACATACCTGCATTTAACACAGTCTTTTGGCTCGTTTTAAACTTGCCAAACTTTGTGTGGTATTAATGAGATTATGGCCGAAATTACTCTTAACATCGAAGATACCCAGCTAATGATTCGATGAATTCTAATTATTACAAATTTTATTTTTCAGATTATTAAAATTAGGCTTCAAGCGCTTCTAGTAAGTTTGTTGTACGGAAATGTCTTCATTATCTTAATATTATTGTTGTGGACACAAATTCATTGGCTGGGTTATTTCTGCATAAATATTAGAATAATAAACAACATCAACTTTTAATCTAAACTAAGAGATTAGAACTAAAACATAAGAGACAAAAGTAAAATTACGATCATTTAAATTTTTAACTAGGCAATAACATAATATAACGCAAATAAATAAACTCATGAAAAGGTTATGTAAATTTTAATCCACTGTGACACAATAATTTTTATGCCCTGGTTCCTGTAGTAACACCTACAGTAATACACTGTGACACAATAATTTTTATACCCTGTTTCCTGCAGTAAAACCTACAAGAAAAGTTGCTTAATGATTTTGTTTCTCAGTGTTTGTGGTTGTTTTCTTACAGCAAAGCCACATTGGGCTATCTGCTCAGCCCACTGAGGGGAATCGAACAGCTGATTTTAGCGTTTTAGCGTTGTAAATCGATATACTTACCGCTATACTAGCGAGGACTTTTGTAGTGAGATATTAATATGAATTTTTTTTATATTAGGTATTAATACAGTTTATTTTTGTATTTAAACCTGAATTGATGTTTTGTTTATTTTGAAGATTAATTAACGAATTCCGATCACGTTCTATATTGCCTTTAGTGTATTTGTTTTATCTACTCACGAGGAAACTATGCAAGACCATCACATGCCTTCCCAAACAATGTTAACAGCTCCCACAAGTAATAGTACTTAGAAGTTACGTGCAATATGTCACTGTTACTTTACGTGAGCACGTGACTTGGATATTTTAAAACTAATATACAAATTACAGTTAAGGTTAATTAGAGACAGTTTTTTTTTTTCTGAATCTACTAACAAACAATTTAACTACAGGAACATTTCAAATAAAAGTGTTTGTGTGAGTGTGTGTATTGTTTTCAAGTTACACCACGTTTATTTATGTGCTAATACCAAAATATGTAGAATTTTTACTGGATTAAAAAATCGAAGTTATGGCTAGAGTGATTAATTTATCGAGTGTTATTCCAGTTTACTTGAGCACTATTAGTGCATAGTTTCGTTAAGTGCGAGTAATCGATTATATTAAACTCTCTTATTTTGGACTTAACATATCACAAATGAAACCTAATATATCATAAATGAATCTGAGTCATGATATCGGTTTCAAGCATTTCGTTTCTAATCAGATTATTCTTTTGATATTATAACATGTAACATTTTAAATAAATTCACGTACCCACAATATAATAGAAGAATGTATAATTATTGTTTCTTTCCCACTTCTATAAAGCGATGGAAGTAAAAATTAATTTAATGTGTCACGGATTTACTATTATATATTTATTTTAATATCGATACTTCTTTCACTTAAATATATGTTTAAAAATGGATGTGACTTATATTTTTAAATGTGTATTATAAAATTCCAGCCTATTCACTAATTTTTTCAGAAGATTCTCGAGCATAAGAATTAATATGTATGTAGATACTAGTACTGTTGCCTTATCTGAAATTTCTAGAAAATCTCCTCTAAACCTCGTGAAACGTGACCAACAAAAGGCAAAGAGACAGTTTAACGTTGTTGGTTTGCTACAGTTGATATACTATAAACTTCGGAAGCTATAACTGTGATAAATGTTTATTAATTAGGAAACTACAGATACTGAATCAGGAGCGTTTATACATTTCGAATATTTCAGCGGATTACTATCAAACACTGGTATTTCTTTGAAGACATTATATAATTTCAACGGTGAAAACTCACAAGCGAAAAGCTAGCTAGCGCTCTACTAAGTGAATTGTACTTATACCAACTCAGAATTAATTCGCTCGTCGTGAACCCTCGATAAAATATTAAGGAAGTTTCGGATCGGATTGAAAACTTAATATTGTTTGTAAGTATATAAAACTTTTGAATATAAATCTTTATATGTAATAACCGTTATCATAAGTTGTATTATAGTTTGTATACTGAAACATATTTGTATTAAGAAAGAAAATCGTGTGTATCAATCTTGTTGGGAAACATAATAAATTTGATACATCTTTATATTTAATTAGCTTCTAAATTTATATTATAAGTTAACTCAGTTTCAGGTTATTGTAAATTATAATACGTTATAAAATAAATCAAGGGCTCATCCGAAACAAATTATAACAGTAACAGATATCATTGAAATAACTAACACATGCTAACCATCTTTATATAAACGTATAAAACTATAAAATTAGGTGCATTCAATTTACTTCTGAAAGAATAGAAATGAACCAAAGCCAGTGTTATTTTAAATGTCCATTTTCAATACAATAGCGATATCGATGCTTTCGTTGTCACTGATCTGAGAGTAGCCTAGTGATTAACATATTAGGCTGTGAATTTGACGCTTCATTATTTTATGTCCAGTTAACTCAAAACGTTTTCCGTGCTTTATGTGGCGGGTGTGTTAGAAAAGTGACAGTTCAGATACGAGTAACCCAAAAACTGACGATGGGTAATGTTGATCAGCTGCCATACGCCTAATCTTTTAGTTTAAAATTAGGAACTGACATACGCGACATTTCTAAACAAATAAATTATTGTTACTTAGCGACACAGCAAGAAATATTTCTACACAAACATTCAACATGGTTCCTTCAAAACATCAGAAATATATCTAACTAATGTTTAATCCTGGATTGTATCATAAAACAAATAATAACATTTATCAAGCACCAGCAAACTCTCATTTTTAATTGATATCATATTATAAACTGGCATGCATATAAAGTTATGGCATGAAATAAGCAAAAAAAATCAAACGTTACGAAATAAATTTGGAAAGTATTAACAGACGTAATATCAAACTTTCTTTTCTTGAAAGAAACTGATTAATCCACAGTTGTCAAGCTTTCAGTTGTAGTTTATTATTCATAAATCAATAATATTAGACCTACAAGAAGTACACAACATACTTCTTACAAGTATATCATTTATTTTTATTATCATATATTTATTTATCATTTTACACATTCATCAAGGTAGGTTAAATCTTTTAAATATGTTTCGCGCATTTTACTTCTTTACAATTTCATATAATACCTTAGATGTGCACATAGCTCTTTCTGTTTAAGTAACTATTTCTTTATGAGTAGAAGCTTTTCGAAGTTATGATCAACTGCGTGTAATTACCTGAACATCGTATACAGTTTAAGGAAATTTAATATTAAATCTAAGTTATTCACGATAAGTTAAACCTAGCTTTTTTAATTTTCACTTTCACTATTTCTCTGACATTTAAGTCAGTTGCAATTTATGACTGCTTTGTTTGTTTGTTTAGAATTAAGCAAACTTTATTAAGTATATTTTAAATCAGGCTTCTGTAATAGTACAGGCATGGTGATATCCAAAAACTGTATTGTGAATGTTTTAAATCAGTCTTTACTACATAATACATGTGTTGATATTGTAGACTTTATTCTCTGAGTTTAAAAGCTGTCTCTGTACCATCTTATTTTTCTCAAAAGCATTTAGTTACTTCACAATTGCAAGCACTTCAATCGTAAAACATAACCCAAATTTCAAAATAACCTTGGCAACATCTATATTATGCGCCGCAACTCATAGCCTTTCGACAGTTCAGTCTCTCTAACATAATTCGAATGTAGTTCCAGTTACTGAGCGTGCCTTCATGACATTTGAGAAAACATTTCTGACATGCTGTTCACATGTTTCTTCGATAATGCCTTCCTTATCTGACCCTGCTAGTACAACGATAAGTCTCCGGCTTTACCACCTAAAATCAGAGGTTCGATTCCTCTCAGTGGGCTCGGTAGATAGCCCAATGTGGCTTTGCTATAAGAAAAACACACGAACACATTCTTTCTAAAATTGAATATTTCATTTCCAAACGCACAGAGTCAATTCTAAATTTTAAATTAGCAGACATTAGTTTATTTTGATCTTAAAATCTATATATCATCCTCTGCGTAAAAAAAAGTTTATTGATTTCATTTATTATTAATAAGCCAGACACAAATTTTGACGAAATAAATGTTTTATTTATTTATTTATTATCTACTTGCTGAGAATTAAAAATTTGCCAATAGACCAATTGCATCATTTATGTGCTGTTAGAATAATATAACCTGAGGTTATGCAATCATGCAATTAATAAAAGAACCATATTTCATGTTTTTTCTGGTGCGTTATAATTAACTGTCCTAAAGACAGAGAATTCCTTTGGTTCAAGCTGTTCAATAAGACGTAATTATAAATCATACTGTTCATTGACTTATGCATTATCAAGAGAATATAATAGAAAATCTGATGCTATACAGTTGGTTCATTTAATCAAAAGGCCTAAAGCCAGACAGACTTCTTGGCTCGTTTAATCAAAAGGCCCAAAATAGAGACTCTTTGGTTCATGAAATAAACAGTACTGAAACTAAACAGTCTTCCTGGTTCATATAATCAAAAGGCCTGAAGCCATACAGATTGTTTGGTTCATCTAATCAAAAGAATAAAAACTATAAAGACTTCTTGGCTGATGTAACCAAAACACCTAAAATTAGGCAAACTCCTTGGTTGAAAAGGACTGAAGCTAGACAGTCTTCTTGATTCTCGTGTAATAAAAAAATCTAAAGCTAGAAAGGCTTTGTAATTCACTTAATAAAATATCTGAAGTTAGACGGTCGTTTTGGTTCATTTAGTCAAAAGTCCGAAAGCTAGAAAATATCTTTGGTTCATATACCATTTACAGTGGGATTAACCGTTACTTATAACGCTCCCATGGCTAAAAGACTGAGCATGTTTGGTGTGACAGGGATTCGAACCTGTACAGCAAGTAATAAATAAAAAGACAGTATTTTTAACTTACATATAATAACTAGAGTAATATCCATAAGCTTGTATAGGACTGGCTCCTGGGTTAATACTTGTTTCCAGCAAAACTTAGTTATAAGGCATGTAGACAGATAAACTTCACTGTTAGTGAAATTCAACCATATAGTCTTTTAGGGTTTCATTGTTAATAATATGTAACTATAAACACAAAGGTTCATGGAAAGTGAAACAGGTAAACATTTCTTTTATTATTTCATTAAATAATTCATCGTTATTTCTTTCGCTAAAGACTGGCTGCATATTTTAAAGAAACACCATTGTAAAACAACAAAATTAGTATAGGTAGACTATTTTTTATCGTTAATAACGTGTAATCAGCTAAATCCAGAAGATTGGTTTCAGTTTTATTATCTAAATGAGTGTGTGTGTTTCTGTACTTGCTTTTATTATAGCAAAGCCACATCGGGCTATCTGCTGTGTCCACCAAGGCGAGTTGAGTCCCTTAGCGTTATAAATGCAGAAACTTTCCGTTGTCCCAGATGGGACTATCATCTGAAGACCCCATTTATTCCCACATCCTTCCTTGTGTTTTCCAAAAGGATTGTTTGAACAATTAATTCATCATGCAAGGTAAGTTTGTTTTCAAACTAAAAATCACATTTACGTATTTGAAACTCATTTAGTTAAAAGATGCAACAGATACAATAGAAAAACAAAGCTGTAAAAACTGAACTCTTTATAGTTCTTTCAAAAGAAAGCATAGCAAACGTGTAGTAAACGAGCTATTTACTTCACTTATACAGAGTTGTCCTTAGAACGTCTACAGAACTCACCCTTATCATTGGATCAGTATTAAAAAAATATAAATATGGTTAATTGTAAACACAGATCATAAAAAAATAACAATGCAGTTAAGCCACAGCTGCTATAAGTAGAATAACTTTGATATTTGTCTTTATAAGAATATCCTATAATGTTCATCTTATACATACCATACAAAAAAATCACTTATTCTAGTTAATTAACAGCTTTTACATTTTTGAAGAAGATATGTAGTGTCAGAGTAAACTAATTTCTTTACCAAACAATATATAGAGAACCTTCAAAGGTGAAGCGTTTGGAGATCGTGAGAAGTTTTGGACTCTGCTAATTAAAGGATTTTCATCTCTTTAGTTTCTGCAAGCAACACTGAGTATATTTACCATTCCAAGCATATACTTTAACGAATTTCACAATTGACGTAAAGGAGGTATTCTAAATGCACTTTCTACTTGCTAGATTAAAGAGTTTGACGTATATCGATAGAAACGAAATATTCAATTGTTGATGAGTCCGCCGTATATAAACGTAAATCTGATGTGCAATTAGAACGTTTGCCCAAGTGCTTTCCACCTAATTCTATACACGCACATCAATTACACGTAAAATGTTTACTCGTTGTGGAAGTGTTCAGAAAGTTCTTTAATAAGTTTGAACACTTGTGAGTTGTATAAAGGAACACATCTTGTTAAGAAATATAGAAAGGGGTCAAAGTTTTGGACGGAAGTAGTTATGTTGGACCTATATGTGTGTAGATAATATCTGATCACATTTGATAAAATAAAGGTGTTCAACAGACAAACTTGTTACATCAAAAGGAAGGTCTGCTTACTAATTTCTTATCAAAGCAAGCTACTTACATACTCTTATTTCTTTCGGATTACCAGTTGTCTACAAACCACGACTGAATTATGCATAAGAGAATATTTGTAAACTGCCTTTATCGACTATCAGATATAGATAGGAAAATAAGCATTGATTGATTTGTTACAAAGCGTCTGATATCTAGATGTGCTTTCTATAATAAACAATCCAAACATTTAGCTTCCAAGTGGCTCGGAGGTAATTCTGGACGCTTATAGCGCTCAAAACCGGTTTTTCAAAACCGGTGAAGGATTCAGTACAGAAAAATCCATTGTGCAGTTTTGTGGTGAACAAAAGAATAAACAAACAACAGGTAAAAATATAATGTACTCATACCTTCTGTTCAACGCAGTTACGCTTCACTAATCTGAGCGCGAACACGTTATTGTTGTTGTTTTTAACGTAGATTATACATAATTTTAGTGAGACGTGATGAAATACTATCAGAAATAACTTGATACGAACGTCACTAAACATCAATGCAAAAATTTAAGGTAAAAGTGTTATTTGTTCTTTAACTTCATCAGTGGTTAAAGTAATATGATGCACGCTGGAAAGGCGTTTCAATAAAAACAAAGTGGCGGTGCGATATACTGGAAAAATATTAATAAAAAATGTATACTGTTGGCTGCAAACACTCTAAGCGACTTGACTTTAAAATACATTTGGCATATTTCACCTAGGGTTATTGACCTTTTACTCCGGAAACACCCATCAGCCCACTCCCACCAAGTACTTGAAAACCGTCACCTCGTTTAAACTTCTTTAAACACTGAGTGTGAATAATAATCCGTGATGACTAAGTGTGATTGCTTATAAAAACACCGTAAAGAGTTATTCGTAATTACTCTTACTAAAATTACTTATTTGTGTCTCGTAGATATTCTGGATTTCATTATTTCACAAGAGAATATCTGTGCTTCTTACAGTTGTTTCGAAGTAAATTGTTTTATTGTTTTGTTTGTTTGTTTTTTTAACTTCACGCAAAGCTACACAAGAGCTATCTGCGCTAGCCGTCCCTAATTTTATAGTGTAAGACTAGAGGGAAGGCGCCTAGTAATCATCATCTATCGCCAACACTTGGGCTACTCTTTTACCAACGAATAGTTGGATTGGCCGTCACATTATAACGCCCCTACAGCTGAAAGGGCGAGCATATTTGGTGCAAAGAGCATTAGAACCCGCGAACCTCAGATTACGAGTCGAACGCTTTAACCCACCTGGCCATGCCGGGCCCCAAAATTGTTTTATACAATTCTCAAAAAGTGAAATGCAGCTAATTTTAAAGTAAACAGTTCCAATATTGTTTTCTGCCGCCTTCTGTCAGCAAAAATATGTTCTTCAGCTAGTTGAGCACTTTATATATAATAAAATTTGTCATATGTAAAGTTGTGTGACAACCACAACGGATTTAACGTCATAGTGTAATGACACGTGTTAGAACAACATATTGATATTGTTTGGCGTTGAGCAGGTAGCAGATGTCATCAAAAATATACCACTTTTGAGAAGGGTATGTTACATCCCTTTCCGGCGCAAAATATTTGTACTCTCAGATCATAAAGATCTGCCCGGGTCAGGAATTTGTAGTTTTTAAAACAGGGGAAATATCTTAATTCTTAAGATTTTTTCTTTATTTATTTTTTTGTTTTTTAATTTTGCACAAAGTTACGTGTTAGGCGTACATAACTTAGCAATGTAAGACTAGAGGGAAGGCAGCTACTCATCACCATCCCTGCCAACTCTTGAGCTACTCTTTTACCAACAAACAGTGGGTTGATTGTCACAGTATGTCGCCTCCATGGTTGAAAAGTTGTGTATGTTTGGTGTGACGGGGATTCAAACCCGCGATCCTCGGATTTCGAGTAGAGTGCCTTAACCGCCTGGCCATGCCGGGCCTTCTTAAGAGTTAAAATAGTGAAGAATGTATAAATGTGTCATCTACACTATATCTGCTAGATATAGCTCTGGCGAGGCTTTTCGTCCAGTTTCATGATTCATCATACAAGCTGGAAAACGGAAAACAAAGTATTGGTTGAGATGCTAACCATGCGATTAATAGAACAAACACTATGTGTCAGTCAGATTTTTCGTCTGTGTGTGCTAGCTCACGTATAAATCCAGCATTCCCACTGGCTGACTGTACAATGCAAAAATGAACGACATTTAACGTGTATTTTTATATATGAGTGAAAAACTACGATGCCTTTTGTAAATAAAATCTTCAGGTTTTGTCTCCTACGACACACAGACTTTTCATATGCGAAGGCCGAAGATTCAATCTTCTCTGTATTTATTTGTTTCCCTAAGTGATATTTCAGTAGTCAAGAAACTTTAGCAGATACGTCATATATGTCTTATTATTACAATCTTAGATACATATATATTTATATATGTACATCCTGATTTATATTATGAAATTGCGTCAGTGGCAACTGTTATAGTCTGAACTAAATTGAATATATGAAATTTAATTTGTGAAAATTTATAAGTCTTTTACAAATGAAAATTGAGATTAGGATTAATAACATAACACAATATTATTTATTTATTTATTATTATTATTATTAATTATATGTACTACAGTTAACTTTACAAGTATATTTCAGAAAATATGGCGAACAAGCCAGAAAGTCAGTATCATTATTCCCAGAGCGGGTCAAGCTACCACAGAATTACCGGGATAAGACTACATTAGTAATTCTAATGATATTGAAAAAAAAGACAAACACGAATGACTCTGGGATACCAGAATCATCCAGAAAGAGACCTGTAACAAGTCGTATCTCCATCATGGTAAACCAAATTCGGCGACTTGTGAACACATGAATATCCAAGAAAACAAAAGTCAATGTCAAACGACAATTACATGTTTCAGACAACATTACCAAATCTAATCAAAAAGGATTTCGTCAGTAAGTTGCTTTTACGACGCATCCTGTGAACTGTAACACATCTCAAACAGCTCGAGAATAAATGGATATTTACCCTGTTTCATACAAATACATGCCGTTCAAGTCTTTAGATGCAGCGCCTGTAGATTTCTTTGCAATTGATTTGTCAAAACAGAATAAGTGGAATCGTCATCTTCGTACACTATTTGGGTTATGGAAACAATACACGGAAAAGTTATTCGCTTTGAATGTAACATCCTTTTGCAATAAGAACTACGTTGCAGGATTATTGTCATATTCTATATAACACACCAAACATACTCGTCTTTACAGTCGTGAGGGGGTTTTTATTTGCGGTTAATCCCCCTATTCGTCCGTAAAAGAGTAGTCCAAGAGTTGGCAGTGAATGGTGATGAGTAGCTGCCTTGCCCCCGGTTTACACTATTAAAATAAGGACACATAGCGTAAACAGCCTTTGTGTAGCTTTGCGCGAAATTCGAAGCAAGCCAAATAAAGTATTCAGTATTGTAAACCTTCATACCTTTAAAAATTTGAGGTAAGTATTGCCATTTATTTCTGAAAAAAAAAAAGACATTTACACCGCAGACAGACAGCTTTTAGTAGCATGGATGTAGTAAACATTGAGATGACGTCAAGCTCATCGCCCGTGAATCGCAGTGACTCTATCAAACTATTCTCAGAACGTAATATTCGCGTTCTGCGAAAAAAAAACATTGCAATCTGATAAACAAAATTAAAAATAAAATAAAGCAATTTGAAGTATAGTTTTCTTTGGATAAAGTCTAAGTAATAAATTTTTTTGGAAAATAAAAATAAGACATTTTTTCTTCTTTCGAAAAGGCAAGCACTTAATTTCTCAGTTCAACTTTAATTATCAGTAAATTTTCCTATAAAAAATTAACGTTTTATTTCTATATTTTAGTTTGTCGTTACGGAAGCTGTTTAATGTATTTCTTTTTAATACTAAGATCTTTTCTTCCTTTATTACAGTGGCAGTGCAAGTTTTGGCTCTGACACTAATTCATGTTAATAGCGTTATTCAACAGGATGGCCAGGTGGTAAAGGCACTCGACTCTCAGTGCGATGGTCGCGGATTCGAATCCCCGTCACACCAAATATATTCGCCCTTCCAGCCATGAGGATGTTATAATATATGGTCAATCCCACTATTCGTTGGTAAAAGAGTAGCCCGAGAGTTGGCGGTGGGTGGTGATGACAAACTGCCTTCCCTCAAGTCTTACACTGCAAAATTAGGGACGGCTAGTGCAGATAGCTCTCGTGTAGCTTTGTACGAAATTCAAAACAATCAACACTTGTTTTAATGTAGTTATATTGTCTGTGTTTCGTTTACGCCCACTTTTATGCAGAAATAACTTTCTCAACGAGTATATTAACTATAATTGCCTTGCACAGTCTTTTACGAATATACCCTTTTTCTGTAACACTACTATACAGTGGACCTTAGTTGTAACAAGTTCTTAAAAATGTCTTCCTTCATAATTACTATTGCTGAAATGTAAATATTCACAGTTATAGCCTCTTAAATTTCCTTATTCATGAAAGTCAACTGATGAAAATTAGATATTCACAAAAGCCTGTTGTCGCAATTTCTATATTCATGATAATTCACAAGAGAAACTTCTGTTTTCACGATATCGACTTCTGCAACCACTATACTTATGATAAGTGACTACTGCAATATTTATATTCATGATAACCGATGACCTATCTCTATTTTCACGATAACAGACTACTGCAACCTTACATATTCGTGATAACCGGCTAACTTAACCTCTGTATTCACGACAATTAGATACTACAATATCTATGATATTCACAATAATCGCCTAACTGTTACCGCTGTATTCACGACAGCATAAACGAAGAAGTATATAAAAGCGTCAAAATGGAAGTAACAAATTTTTACAGAGAAGTTTTTAACAGGTTATCTATCAATTATTTAATAACAAATGCAATAACTATGACTCATCCTGTTTACAAACTTGCTCATAGGACCTAAAACGTTATGAGAGAATTAAAAGAAAGAATGGCAGTATTTTTATATAAGTGCTGTAACCTAGTCAAGTCATTGTTTTTGACTTGACTACACTTCAAGATAAAATTCACGACATGTAATAAGACACAAAATAATAATGTTACACAATAACATAAAAAGGAAGGATGTTTTGATCTGTTCAGCGTTTTTTATTTAAAATATATACATACATATACACGTATACAAACACACTTCACTTAGTTATATGGCCTAACTTGTGTTAAAAGATGTCGCCTCAGTGAGGGGAGGGGTCCATTAGAAGGTTTGTGTGTATGCAGTATAGCACTAAATGTTCACATTTAATTTTGGTACAGTTTTCTTACAAAGCTGAGTGCCCCCCGTGGACCGATTCACTAATTTTTGGCAAATGAGGAGTTACGTTCAAAGTCACAGTGAAAGTCAATCACTTTCATACCAAATAGTAAAAATGAATGATGAAATATGACATTTTTTGGTGTTTATAGGTTGGTTACTGTAAAAGTCGAAAACACTGCGGATGAAGTGTTACACTCTATAGGTGCTTGTCTAGTTTATAGAATATATATTTTTAACTTATCAGTCATCTGTGCGTCTTTCGTTCAAATCCCAGTCACTGAACATGCTCGTTCCTTTAGTTGTGGGGGCGATATACCGTTACACTCGATACCCCTATTCGTTGGTTAAGGCGTGGACTACCTTGCCTCCTAGTCCATCACTGCTAAATTGGAGACGGCTAGTAGTTTCTTGCGAAATTGAAAACAAACAAGTAGTTGATTCCGTACTACAGAATAATATTTTTAGCAACATACTGCAACTATTTTTTGCGAGTTTTTGGTATGATCACTGAAAACGTTTGGTAACAGTTATAACATCCGTTTTCCACTGACACAGACAAATGATTACTATACATATTTACTACTATCTTTACATCAGAACTTAACTAACACTTTACTTCTGAGCTACTCGTTCAATTTAAGTGTAATTTTATTTGTTCCATAGTTATGGATCATATTCCATGTTTGTCACTCACTGAATTTTACGTTTGACACAGTTTCTGATATCATACTATTTCGTTTTTTGTTTTTGCTTTTTCATTTCGCTCTTCAAAATGTATGCAATTTATTCACGACTTTCTTTCGATCTATGGTCATTCCAATATCCAGTCCCTATCACAACACCAAATATTGAGAAACGGGTTCGCTTGGATTGTTTTAATTATTGAACTTCCCACATTTCCTAAAAACAATCAATCTTGATGGTATAATGAAAGAACAAAGGTTCAAATAATAAAAAAATGCCTCGCCAAAAGTTTTATTTCAAATCCAAAGTGCGAAATTTGCAGCATCTTATGCTTTCAACAATACTGCCCGAGTAACCCTTGAAGAATTAAACCAATCGCGACGTTACTTAACAAATTCTACTCTTACTTAAAAGCGCATGTCCCCCGCTGGTACAGCGGTACGTCAGGGATTCGATTTTCCTCGGTGGATTCAGCAGATAGCCTGATATAGTTTTGCTGTAAGAATAAAACACACATTTAAAAGCGCAAATCATATGTGAGCCTACAATAATTAATATACTCTTCAAAAAAAGAACCGCAAAAGGGATATTTTTTATTTTAGAGAGAAATATATGTAATAACGTTACAAGCTCAGAGTATGTGATGTTACACGTATTAAGGCACTGATTGTCAGACCAAAATGACAATAAAAGTTGTGCACTTTGAAAACGGAGGAAAACAACGGATTTTTCACCAAAACGCATTCGTATCCAATAAATTTGTTTCAGAGATCTGTATGTTCTGCAAGTGCAACATGTGCAAAATTCATGTAAAAGTGACGGGTTCTCGGTTTCCATTGCTTAGTGTTAAGCCACCGACACGCAATACAGTTATGCCAAGACTGACTGAAGCACAACGCAACAACGCCATTGGTCGATTGGAAGCAGGCGAATCTGGATCAGATGTTGCCAGAGCTGTGAATGTCCACCCAAGCACCATCACAAGGCTATGGAATCGCCACCAACAACACGGATCAATTCGTGACCGTCCACGATCTGGCACACCTCGTGTGACCACGCCCGCACAAGAAAGCTACATCCGGTTACGTCACCTTCGGGATAGGACTACTACTGCGACGTCTACTGGCTCAACCATACCAGAGCTGCGTAGGATTTCCGATGAGACCGTACGCAACCGTCTACGAGATACAAGAATCCGACCTCGACGTCCAGTCAGAGACGTCATCCTCAGCCAGCAACAATCGTGCAATCGTCAAGCACGGTTGCAATGGACTCGGGCACATCTGGTATGGCCTCATCGACTATGGTGGCATGTTTGGTTCAGCGATCAATCACGTTTTATGCTTGGTAAGCAGGATGGAAGGACCCGTGTTTACCGTCCCTGAGGTGAACGTTTTACAGCAGACTGTGTGCAGGAAGTTGACAGATTTGGTGATGGCAGCGTCATGATGTAAGCTGCCATCGCCTTTTGCACATTCGAGGGAATCTTACGGCTCAACGATACGTCGACGAGATTCTTAGGCCTCATGTGCAACCCATTATGGTGAACGTCAACGACGTTTTTCAACATGTCAACGCCCGTCCTCACACAGCCCAACTCTCCACTGTCTTCTTGAGGCACCACAACATCAACGTTCTTCCCTGGCCCTCCAGATCACCAGATTTAAACCCCATCGAACATCTTTGGGACGAGTTGGACTGACGTCTGCGACGGCGACAATCTCAACCTCAAACTCTACCTCAGCTTGCAGCAGCTTTGCAGGCTGAGTGGACAGCCATTCCACAGGATGTAATTCGTCATCTCATCGCTTCCATGGGCAGGAAATGCCGAGCAGTTATTGTTGCACACGGGGGACATACTCGTTATTGATGTTGAGTGACGTTAAACTTCGACAAGTGAACGTGAACTTCGCCTTTGCAGACTTTGGATGTTCAGCAGTGAATGTGCAAAGTTCTACACATGTCATACAGAACTACCCGGAATAAACTTAACAATTTGTCTCAAATTTTGCCTTTTGCGTTTCTTTTTTTGAAGAGTATATATTGGTTCTCTAACATTCCGACAAAAATAATTTAACTGAATGGTATGTTGATAATGGCACGTCGCCTGGAAACTACAAGAAATGTCTGACTTGAGATCCGGTGATATTGTTTTCAAATTTAAATGGTTACTAAACTCTTCAAATCACAGGCTATAGCAACGAATCATATGGTTACGCCTATTGGCCAAACTTCCAAAACATAATTACAAAAATTAATCTAAACCTTTTAATTGCAAAGCAATACTATATATTTTATATTAAAAAGCAGCACAATATATTTTAACACTATGGCAAATGATAATCCACATGTTAGTAAAGATGACACGCGAGTGTGCAGCATTACATATATAAACAACTGTCGTTCGTTATACATATATATATGGCCTGGCATGGCCAAGCGCGTGAGGCGTGCGACTCGTAATCCGAGGGTCGCGGGTTCAAGCTCGCGTCGCGCTAAACATGCTCGCCCTTCCAGCCGTGGGGCGTATGACGTGACAGTCAATCCCACTATTCGTTGCTAAAAGAGTAGCCCAAGAGTTGGCGGTGGGTGGTGATGACTAGCTGCCTTCCCTCTAGTCTTACACTGCTAAATTAGGGACGACTAGCACAGATGGCTCTCGAGTAGCTTTGTGCGAAATTCCAAAAACAAAAACAAACAAACATATATATATATATATAAACATCTTATGTAAAAATTAGTGTCCCCATATATAAACACTCATTACACACACACATGTAAGTAAAATTAAATAGAATATCTATATATTAAAACACGATCTCGAAATAAGAAACTTAAATTAAAAGGAAATACAGCAAATAAACATTATTTGGAAGGAATTACATAAAACATACAGAACATATCTACAGAATTTTTGTCGGATTTATAGCTTATAATATCAATAGTTCAGTAATGTGTTTTCTTCATATATACAGCAAGCATAAATAGATCATTCGAGATATTGAAATCGATCCAGAAACTCGACCGTTTCCGAATTGAACTTTCTTGTTTTGCTCTAGGAGAAAGACTATCTGCTCTTCGAAATGCTCGAGCTTGTCGATGTCAATATATGAACAGTGTTCTGTGCACACCTCCGCACCTACTTTCTTTAATATATAATTAAGAAATAAATCTTGATTTGCGAATGCACATTTCACAACCAGTACCGTTTCAGTTTTGTATTTTTAACGAAACACGCGATTTCGAAATTCATGTTGAATTTGTTTAGGTAAATTACAGCAGGGTCAATCTCGTTGTGTTTGTAAAATGTGCGACTCTTCCAAGTCGTGTGGTAAATTCTGTTCTATCTTGTTATCAAACAGAATACACTGAAACGGATCGACGATACATACATACTTCAGTAGAAAGTACACTTAATAATTCACCTTGGGTCCGTTATCAGCTTTATAGCTTCCTATTTACTGTCGTATCATTTTCGTACACCCACACATGTGTGCTGGAGGACATAAGAAAAATATATAGAGCCACTCCCGTTGAATACACTCAGTCGTCTGACTGAATCTGAAAGTGGTGGGCTAGTTTCTGGAGATATTGTACTCAAACTTTATTTTAGCTCTTATGATGTAAATCAGCACATTACACTGATTATAAAAAAATGCATAAATTATACATTTCTGTTTTAAAACCCGCGTTATTTCCAATATTCAGTATGCTAACTTTAAAGTGAAAGAATAAAAAAACAAAATATATATTTATCGCGACATCCATGCCAACCTAGGCATAGTTTAATTGTCAAATGTCAATCACTTTAATTAGTTGTGCAATAGGATTTTCTTGCTATTAATTTTTTTTCTTCTCATTACTATTATTATTTTATAATTATAACGATGTTAGTATGCATTTATTTCAGCTAAATTTGACTAAAGCAGTCTCGTCACTAAAAGTGTAAAAATAATACGCAGTACGTGATATAAGCATTATAAACGGACGAACCGTGAAGGTCTTTCAAAGCAGATGCACAATGTGTCATGATTTTTGTGAGTTTTCTTATTGTTATTTTCTGTTGGTGTAGGTACCACAGTCTTTGGCTGCAGGCGGTGACACGTGCTGTGTGTGCAAATGTCAATTCTGCTTACTAACACTCAGACAACACTACAGGCGAAGAGACTTGGCGCAGTGCCAAATCTTGAAAGCGTGAAACACCTTCATCAATTTCAGTACCCCTTCTTCCTTTACCGCCCTCTTCCTTTCTGTACTGTTACCCACTATAAACGTATTGGCGAATGTGAGGGCCGCAGAGGTTCGGAAGGATTCAAATAACCTGCACCTAAGAAACAGTAAAGTTAGCCCTGCTTTTGTATGCTAACATTAAATTTTTATAGACACTTGTTACCCTCCCATTTCGATGAAACATTTGGAAAACTTTATTATTTGTAATGTAGATAGACAGGTAAAGCTTTTAGATAACGACCCCTCTACTCTGAATCATTAAAACGTGTCCCGCTCTATCTCTACACAGCTATGTCATAAGAGACATAGACGCGCAAAGCTCAACACGTCTACATACACTTATTCACAGCAAGGTCTTATTAGTCTGATATGTTTGTACGTAAAACTGAGCGAAAATGTCAACGTTTTCTTATCGGTATTAAAGGGGCTTTAGTTTTAATTTCTTATTTACATGTTACGCTCCAGTATAAATGTGCATAAAACAAAATCAGTACTTTCACATTAATAGCTCTTCCTTTGAATTTCGACTTGATGGTAATCATAAAACTCGAATGTTTAAACTGCAATAACTGAGTTTATTTAATCCAATATTTTTATCTATAACACTCGCACAATCATAAAGTTAAATTCACAATAACCTCGATAGTATATGATTTATAATTCTGCGTCAAAAATCTAAACGCTCTAGTGACATCTGAGAAAATTCAAAAGTTTTGGCAAAATAACAGAAATAAATTAAACATTTTTACATGTAAATAAAAAGCGTCTGTAAAACTTAGCCTCATGATTTGTGTTAGATATTCGCAAATTTAGCTGTTTTAAGCCCCTCCGTGACACAACGGTATGTTTACGGATCTATAACGCTAGAAACTGGGTTTCGATACCCTTGGTGAGCAGATCGTAGATAGCCCATTGTTTATCTTTGTGCTTAATCTTAAACAAACTCCAAAGAAAACCTGTTTTAGGCTTAATAAGCAACTATAATGATTCGTCAACCAGATATTTAAGGTGTAATGAGTGAATATCAATACTATATTGATGTAGACATAAAACAAATATAGAGAAATAAACACTGTTTTGTTTGAAGTTAAGCACAAAGCTACGCATGCTTTACCCAAGGGTTATCGAAACCCGTTTTCTAGCGTCCTAAATCAGCGAACACATGTACTGCATATATTAGTTTTTAAGTCAAGTAAGTAGTAATTTAGGATTTTAATGTTTAGTGTCTTTACAAGTATAAGAGATATAGGTGCTGTAGTATCTAATAAAAGTGTAAATATTGTTATGAATATTTATCAACGTATCTATATAAATCGGTACTAAATATTAATACAGCTTACAATTTCAAAAAATGTGTAAAACTAATCCACTGATTCATCTAGTTGTTAGGAACACTTGGTATTGGTGATGTTTTCAGTCGAATCACCTACAAGACTGAATATTAAACCAGTCATTAATAAAGCTAATTTAATCTACAGTTTCAATTAAAAGTATGCAAAATAATAATAAAGAGCAAACAAATTATAGTATATTTGTTCATACATTTAGAAACTCGCTGTTGGTATTATGTTTTGCCAATTAGCTATAACACTAAATATTGTACTTTGAAGACGAAGATACTGGATATTGTAACTTAGAATGTGAGAAACTGTAAAATTTAAGCATTGTTTTTAATATTCGATGAATTTTTTGTATAACTATATACATTTATGTTAAGTAAAAAATGAAAAAATACTAATGTTACTACATTGAGACTTGTAAATTTATATTAAATTTAAACTTTGAACTTGTAAAGATTGAAATTGTAATATTATATCGTTATACGTAAATTCGAAAACTGAAATATTATTATTATATATAACACTGGAAGCTGTAGTATTGTAGGATGTCAAAACAAAATTTGAAATATTGTTAGATGTAATACTGGAAGCTGTGATATTATAGAATGTAAAAATGAAATCTGAAATATTGTTATATGTAATACTGGAAGCTGTGATATTATAGAATGTAAAAATGAAATCTGAAATATTATTATATGTAATACTGGAAGCTGTGATATTATAGAATGTAAAAATGAAATCTGAAATATTGTTATATGTAATACTGGAAGATGTGATATTATAGAATGTAAAAATGAAATCTGAAATATTGTTATGTGTAGCATTTGCAGCTCTAATGTTTTTGTTTTGTTTGTTATAAGTAACATTTAAATGTTTAAAGCCATAAACGTATTCAGTTTCTATATTGCTACGATATGAGTATATTAAACTGTGCTTTAGGCTTTTCTATTATAATTTTGTTTTTAGTTTAAATATACTAGCATAACGTCCTTATAACTTATCGGACAGTAAAGCGAAAAATTCAATGATGAATATTTTACGTTTAGTTGAGACCTATGATTCTGAGTGTACCAGACATAACACGTATATTTCGCCATACCTTACAGCACAGAACCGATGAACTCGTACTAATCCATTTAAAATTTCGTCTGAGCGTCGAGTACAGCTTTTGCAGGCAACGTTTTGTCACGGTTTCAAGTTTGTAGGTTCAACTCGGTTCTGGATTGTAGTTACATATGACTGGATTCCCTTTCTCGTTTGTTATTAAGTAGTCCAACCACACAGGATCAATGTGGCATAACGGTGTAGGGACAGACAGTTTCAGTGACGAAACCATCTCGTGGTAAAAAACCGCTTAACTGAAAATCATTTGAGCACTGACGAGTTTAAAAGAATCCATTTTATTCGGTAAACGGCGTAGTCTGACGCATGAAAGATTTTCAAAAGCATACAGAATACAATGTCATAAAAAATCTTCTTCCAGTTTGTGGAAACGTTTTGATACATATTTTTATATATATCACGTAAACCAGTACAATTATAAAACTTATGTAAAACGAAAAAGACTCACATTTCAAATGGTCATCAGTGTAGTTATACAAGAGTTTGAACTACATTCGTCAAGTTTCAGGAGTAATTTCAATCGTTTCGGTATTTAAGACTTGAATAGTTTCAGTTATTGCGGCAAACAGAATTAAAATTAATTGGAATTATGGTAACTAAACGTTGAAACAAATTAAATTGCTACTGCAGTCAATTTTCAGATTAGTCTGATCGTTGAAGTAAAGTCTAACCTAAGCATTAAATATTGCAGTAGTCAGGTGTTTACGAGTTAATGATGTCAAATTTAGAAAAAATTCAGTCGTCGAGGGTGTTAAGTTTTCTATCAGCCCGGAATGTTGTGGTAGAAAAGAAAGATTCTGAGTTTAAAATGTAAAACAACGGAATTGCAGGGAGCCTTGTGGCAGTTCTCAACATTTTGGAAATAACTTGTCAATAAATAATTATCTGGTCCATCGATGTATATAAATAAATATATGCACACACACCACATTCTCCTAACACGTATTAGGTTGTTTTTGCTTTGTTATTTTTACAAAACTTTTGCATCCTTTAGTGCAGTCTTGTGTTTAGTTGCCCCCCAGTGGCTCAGCGGTATGTCTGTGGACTTACACGCTAAAATTCGGGTTTCGATACCCGTGGTGGGTAGAGCACAGATAGCCCATTGTGTCGCTTTGTGCCTAATTCAAAACAACTGTCTTCGCGCGTGGCAGTGTTGTTGAATGTCCTCGTCTCTTACGTTTTTTTCGAACGCAGCCTGAACTTTTTTCTTTCTGTTGGCAAATTGCGCATAGCCTTCAGTTTATCAGTGACGTCCAGCGCAAGAAGCCTTCGAGTATTTCTGCACATTATATCAGAAGTCAGGGTGTGTGTAGTAAACTTCGCTCTGCAGAAACAATGTGTTTGATCTTCTGGTTGATCCGCAAGCGTTTTGAATCAAACTTAATAGCTCATTATACTGTTTAATAAACTACTGCCTTACCTATGTGAAGAATATTGCTTTTTCTGTAAAAGCGGTGGCGCAAATTACCAACAGAGACTTTAGTAAAATGCATACATTTTTCATATGTGAAAATCTACACATAGACACAGACATCTTGTAAATTGGCCATGGTGAGGTGAATTTTATAAACTAGCGTTTCAGATAAATGCACTAAATTTTAGCTACTCTAAGAATGTATGTGTAAAATCATAGAAAAATATCTAATAACACACTAACCACATTATATATGTGACATACAATGCCGAGTAGGCCTTTTGTTCATTTACCAGGACTTGTTAAGACACGACAAATATCGGTGTGGTCAAGTCGTTGTTTATATCAACCGATGCATGAACAGTTGTTGTAGTTTGAACGAGAAAAAGTAAGGTATAATTTTTATTAATTCTATCTCGCTCATTTACAAATTGCAGTAAAGATTAATAATGACACAACCTATAATTGTGCGTATGTAATCACTACTACATTTCAATAGCTTTGTTGTAGGTTTTATAAAATACAGGTTAAAATAAGATTCAAATCCCCATTTTTATATGTTCTTGTCCAAATTTTCTAAACCACACAAATGGCAAGGTATTTGCAGAGCTTAAGTAATTTTATCAACAAGATTCGTCGATGTTTTTGAAATATATAACATGTAGATTTCTCATTTAAGAATGAAGTTTATAAATAATATGGTCACATAAGCTCCTAAAATGCGTCACATGCGAATGTTGCTACAACCTTACTTTACCTAACCTTTTAAAGTTGCATGGTGTTTAACTGACGATGTGTATATTGTTTCAAAATAACAATCACAGGAGCCAATGTTTTAACTTAAAAAAACAATCAATCATTTAGATAGTTACAGGCTTATGTTAGAACGGATTAGCATTAGGTTATGGGTTTTTGAGCACTATATTATTTATTCATTCAAACACCTTAGCTTCTTAATTATTACTTTCCTTTAGTTTTACTGAATCTGTTAATTCTAATGTTTAAAATTAATGTAAGTATTTTTACAACTTTCAAATTTTTTTTTTGCGTTGCTGGCTAAGTATGTCAAGTTAGGAGTAACGTAAATCTTTAAAGCTGACCGAACATCATAAGATGTTATTTGAATTACGCCCGAAAATATCATTAAGAGATTGGATACCCATTTTGACGAGTCACTGCATTTTACTTATTTTATCTTTCAGTGTTTTTCTTTTCTTGTGTGTAGAAGAGCTTCTAGTCACTTTGCTATGTAGAATTGGATTCATTAATTAATTTACATACACAAGTTTTTAGTTCTAATCGATATTCTTTGATCATTTCACACATTTTCATACATGCATTACACTTTAAGTATCAAGACACTAGCAACGTCAGTTTATAGTGGCCCGGCATGGCCAGGTTAGTTATGGTGTTTGACTGGTAATCTGAGGGTCGCGGGTTTGAATCCCCGTCACACCAAACATGCTCGCCCTCTCAGCCATGAAGGTGTTATAATGTGACGGTCAATCCTACTATTCGTTAGTAAAACAATAGCCCAAGAGTTGGCGGTGGGTGGTGATGACTAGCTGCCTTCTCTCTAGTCTTACATTGCTAAATTAGGATGGCTAACACAGATAGCTCTCGTGTAGCTTTGCGCGAAATTAAAAGAAAAACAAATAAAAACAGTTTATAGCAAGTAGTGGTAGGGGTAGTAAAATGACAAATATTTATTTAATTAATCAGACCTGTTGCTCTTTACATCTAATTAATTGCTCATTATTATTATTATTGCTCATTGTTATTATACACCTAACATGTCACCTTATGTTTGAACAGTGTGTTTTTTTCAGTAATTATTTAAATCACAATGGTAGACGTAAAATAACTATATACAGACAGTCAAAATACACTGCACTCTGGGAACGATTCCACATTCGTATTATACAGTTAGTCCCTTAAACGTTGGACCTGGCGATAACTCGGTTTTTTTGGGCAGTAACTCCATTTCGGAAACAGCCTTACGACACCGTTATCTTATCACCCAAGAGTTCTCCTTTGTCGACTACCGCATGTGCACGGGACGAAGGCGCAACACGCTGTGCGGCATTGGTTCTCACAACGATGAGTCGACCCTGTGCAAGCGGTCCCGCAAGCGCTCAGCTAACAAACTAAACTACACAACGCGTCTGCTTAGGACACTCGAAACCCAGAGTTCTACAAGATTTATGTGCGGAGGGTTTGACCTATCCAACACGTGCATTTTGAAAGGGAAAAGCACTTATCTGATACCACACGTATAATCATGAATACCGTCAAGGTTTGTGATACATCTAGTTGGAACTGCATTTCTTGATAATTAAAGATCTAAAGTGTGGATATAATCCCATAAATAATTCATCAAATTACGCGAACTGTTGTGTATCATTCTCTCAATAAAACAAGTTTTCTGAACTTAAAGTTTTGGTCCCTTAATCTAAATGCTAAACGCTTGTACATTAGCAGTCTAATGAAGAACATTCAATGCTAAAGTGAATGTAAAGTATGGTTTCACTTCATCATCAGGCTAATCATATTCTTGAAACATAAAACCTCAATCATGTTTAATATTTGTACGTTGAATATAATGCTAATTATTGTACCTATATTATTTGTACTTTATATCTCCACATAGGGTGTCATCATCGAATTCTGAAACGTTGTTTCGAACTCGCCGCGCCCTGACAGTCGCTGCAGAAGGTCTTGAATACTTGGATAAAATGATCACAGAATGTTGAGATTATCCTCCTCGAGTATTGAATGGGAACAAAATAAAAAATAGCACGTGATTGGAAAAACTGTTTTTGTCCTGTTTGTTCAAAGGATGTCGAAGTTAGCGATCAAAAAGGGAGAAATAACCTAGCCTTAAATGAGGAGATAATACAATAAAAGTCGATGGTTCCTAACTATAGGAAGTAGTAAATGTGGTCGACTTGTGATTGGTTAAAAATTGGAAAAGAAAAGAGGGGTGAAATTTAATGCATCGGAAATAATACAATATGTATGTTATATTTTCAGATGTTTATTTCAAGTCTAGATCACTTCCACCAAGTGGAAAAGTAGCCGTTCATTGGGCATTAAAGTCAGATGCGCGTGACACGGCATTTGTGTCATTAACTGGACAATCGGGACCTGTATGGTCAGGCAGTTAAGGCACTCGACTAGTAATGTGAGGGTCGCGGATTCGAATCCCCGTCACACCAAACATGCTCGCCCTTTCATCCGTAGAGGCGTTATAATGTGGCGGTCAATCCCACTATCTATTCGTAAAAGAGTAGCCCAAGAATTGGCGGTGGGTGGTTAATTAAAGTAAAAATGTTAATAAATATATAATTGGTGTTAAAATAATAATAATGAGACTGCATTATCGATCGTTACCCGCAAAAAGCTTAAATAAAATTTATGATAATTACTCTTACTTAATTTAGTTGTTCACATCGTTGACGATATACATAGTGTCTAGAGCACTAATGAATGAGACGTAACGCAGTCGGCCTGATGAGGTCTAGTGGTATCCAAATTCCTGGCCAGCACTGGATATGTCGAAACGTACCGAACTTCACGTAATATTTTCTGTTATTCTTTGCCTTAATCCATTTGTTCTTACAATTTTGCTGTGATACAGAAATAGAATGTAAAGAAAAACGCTGGGTCATAAACAATATTGTTTCTCCCTGTTTCTATTTACGTGAAGTATTGTTTTCAGAAAACCTGAACTATTTTTTATAAAAAGTTATTGTTTTTATGAAAGTGTTTTTTTTTCGCCAATAACAAACAAACTTTAAACTCACTTTTATGTTTTATAATTTATCCATGTGTGTGTGTGTTTTCTTTTCGAGAGGAATCGAACCCCTGATTTTAGCGTTGTAAATTCGGAGACCTACCGAATAATTTGTCCCAGACGAGTATTCGATTTATTATGTTACGTATTACGAGTTGAAATAGCCTTAAAATTTAATCTTAATTTAGAAGTTTAGTAAATGTCGATTCGTATTGAATATATGGCATTGGCCAACAAGTTTGATACACACAGTTTTCTTTCGTAACACAAATATATTTTAACATACAAACAACAGTACAAATTATAATAACGGTTATTACAAATAATGATTTATATACAGAAGTTTTACAAACTTATAACCAATAATGAGTCTTCTATCTGGTCTCTAACTGAATATTTTATCAACAGTTTACGGTGAGTGAGTAATTTCTATGTTCATACATAACTACATTTCACTTGACGGGAAAGCTAGCCAGCCCTGTTCTTGGCTGGCTTCACGCCAAGCTAACTTTTCAACGAGGAAGATATCTAATGTCCTCTTAGAAATAATAACGTCCGAAGTTAGTTCTCTGGAGTTGAATGATTTGTAATATTCAAAAACTATCAAAACTGAGGGCCCGGCATAGCCAGGTGGTTAAGGCACTCGACTCGTAATCCGATGGTCGAAAGTTCAAATTCCCTTCACACCAAACATGCTCGCCCTTTCAGCCGTGGGAGCGCAGATAGCCCTCGTGTAGCTTTGAATGAAAGAAATTCAAAAAATAATATACAATACAAACCATAGAACTTCATAGCAAGGACATTTTAATATGCATTTATGTTTTTAGAGTAGAAAATAACTACACTATCAGTTTTTATAATACAATTATGAAAACCTATCATAAAAACACTGAAGCGAGAAAGGAAACGATGTTTGTGTGAATGAATGGATAAACACATTATTTTAATTTTCATAAATTTACAACGCTTTCAACTACTGCTCTACCCTACAGAATCCGAAAACTTCTCGCGATTAAATTAAGAATTTAAACTGATAGTTGTTTTGATTAACTTGTACTATGTAAAATTTTTTTCATAATAATATGTTCATGTTTTTCAAAATCACATTTTACACATTCGTTCTCAGACGTTTAGACTCGCATGAGAAATCCCTTTTTTTTGTAGTGCATAGCTACTCACTAGGAGTAGCTGCAATGTGTTTGTTGCTTTATAAGCGTCCATCCTGCTGATTCAGGAAAAGGAAAACAATTTTGTTTTCTAGACCATATTCTTTAGATGTCAGTTACAGAATTACGGTGAAAATGAAACTTGAATAATAAGAAATAGTTTAATACACTTTTCTTCTTAAAAATAGAATAATTAATGTTTAAATTATTTTGTAATAAATCCTGTTCTACAAAATGTTTATTTATTTCTGAGAAAACGCTCATGCGTTCCAGTTTCGTGTCCATAATACAAAATGCACTATCTCCAACGACAATTAATACGTAGAACGAATTCTAGGTACGTAAAGGTCTAGATATATTATTGCACACCAGCAAACACTATTCGCTTTAACCTCGACCTGATCGATTAGCCTTGAGTGCACGTACTGCTGCTACAAAAAGATCACTTCATGAGAAGAGGATAGGCCTGCAGCACTCAGTAAATTACTAACGTCACGAACACGCTACGGTTACCACGGCTAACAATGAGCATACTCTCTGAGAGAGAGAGAGAAAGAGAGAAGGGGTGGAAAAGGGGTAGAGGATTATACTACATAGAAGAAGAAGAGATAAACTGACTTTGAAATGGTTAGAAAGTAGGAAAAAATTAGGGTTAAAAAGTAAATACAGTAAGAACAAAATGAAAGACAAAATTATAAGGCAAAGGTTGATAAAGTTTAAATAAAACAGTAGGTGTTAAGCTGCTGTTTAAGGGTTAAATAGGTAAGGATAAGAAAAAGCTGTGTGAAAGAAGGACATATAAACGGGCCTAATGCTAAGATAAAAAGAAATGAAAATTGTTAGGTAAGAAAGCTATATATATATATTTAAAGTGGGTGAGTAATAAAAGGAAAGTCGTTGTTTTGATAAGTCATGTCAGTAATTTCATGTACGTCGGTGTTTAAAGCGAGTAAACCAATGTTGATTTGTAAATAGCTTGCTTTAAAATAAAATGACGGATTTATCCGGATTTGAAATAATGTTTAAAAAAGATAAAATATACAGCTATGTGTTAGTCATCATTGATTATCGGATCTTGCTATCTCTTACGAACGGCTAAACATAAAATAGTTAAAGCAGCATAAATCTTCTAAGGAGACAGTACGAGGGTTTCAATTAGTTCAGATTCGAATTTGGATGTTGTATTTGCCCATAAATTTCAGATTTAGAAACGGTCAAAACGCGCATCTCTATGGTGACGCTGCCCATGCAGTTTTGAAAGAAATTGTTGTGTCGAGATGTTCGAAACTTTTTTCCTAGATTCGCATAAGGGGAATGAGAAAAACTTAATAAATACGTCTGTTCGTGTCAAAGTTTCTTTAATTTCTACAGCTAATGATAGCTCCATATCATAAAAGCCATTCCACCAATACTCACAATTTACATTCCTTTTTAAATATTATGATCAAATCTCATTCTGAAAAGTTCCAGATATAATTCTCAATATCATTTTTGCCCTCGGAGAATTACTCGTAGCCATATTATGTCGCTGTCTTTTTATGATGTCCAAAAGCACAAGAATGCTGTTAGAGGCTTCGCTAAGATAGGTTTCCACTGCATATACTTAAACAAAACTGGTTAGTTAGTGATAAGGTTTTATGAATATTAATTCATTAAAATACACACGTTACTTGGAAATATCATCAACCGTTACAGAGAAACGTAACTTAAAAGTTACTTTGAAATTATTCAAATGTGAACAGATAAACTATATAGACAGGTACTGAAAATCTTGGAAGGTTTCCAACCAGCCAGAAAAACGAGCCAGTTATCAGTAATTGTGTTTTCATTGAGTCAGAATTTCCCTCGATTACAATATCATACATAAATGTTCTGATGTACTCCACAGTATAAGGTGTAGGCAAAAATTACATTTCCGAAAAGGACGATTCTTTATGTGTTCTCTGCTCCAAGTATCATATTAGCAGATGAACGGCATGATTCATAGCTACGAATCTGGGAGAAATCCTGGAACTCCTTGATCTTCTTGGTTTTCTCTCTCTCTTACGAGAGGGGAGAGGCTTTTTCTAGTGTCCAAATTACATATCAAACATGTTATTATGTATTGATAATATTAGGAAAACACATAGTCTCAATAAATCAATTTAATACAAAAATAAGATATCCTATTATTGGAGTGCTTCCAAAACATGGATCTTTCTTCTTCAGGGGCAAAATATAGACATACATATGAATAAAACAATTTAAAGGGGGAAACCCAAATTTTGAGAAAAAACGATATTTGTTTCTTCTTAATTCGTATGTAAATTATCTGTTTTTTTTTCTCTCGAAAAATGAAAATCCTAAAATTAATTTATTTTGAATCATGAAATGTTGTTACACTATTTCATTCATCAGGTTATGTCTAATGTATGTAATTTTACATAAATTGTCAATGCATTTCGTAATAATGGGCTAAAAAGTATAAAATGCGGCTTTCTAATTGAAATGAATAAAAACGAATTACATGCAAATTTGAAACGTTTTTTACTTCTTTCCTTCATTTCTTATATCGAAGTGAAGGGGGCTTCATCAAAGCCTGCGGATGCTTTCCTGCTGTGATGGATGGTTCTACGCTGTTTGCTTTCGAGCACTGCCTATCGAGCGCTAGAAGAACCCTGTCGTTGTCTAACAAGGGGGGCCCAGTTGCGTAGATAAGAGCCCATTGTTTCGCTGTGAAAAACGCGTGAGTTCACGAGGCTCGTGCGTCACTTGCTGTACAGAACTCGATAACTATTTCAACCGATAGTCACGTTCTTCCTTCTACGTAGCTTCAAGTTAGCAACACATTTTATACCGCTATATTTTTTTTAATGTTCGTATCGTGTAACGCTTGTGTACCTATACATGGCTTTACTCGAACGTCGGTTGTAGCCCGCAACACTAAATTTGAAACATAGAAATTTGATTCACATTAACGTATAATAATATAATTTGCAATTCTGTATATTGCATGCAACTGATGTGACAAAACCAGTCTCTCTCTTTAAGTTTTCGTGTCATCTTCTATCAAAGATTACCCGTAATTTATGCTTTCCAGTTACTTTAGAATCCTTCACCAAAATTCCTAGAATAATATTCAATCAAAACCCTCGCTTCTGTTGCTAAAATAGACAAGTATTTTATTTGGCAATTTTGGTCTGACTTAATCACCGAAACCCTTTACAACTATAAATATTGTACGGGTATGAACAAGCATATCCAGATTATGAAACCGTGAGTTACGTACGACACATTGCTGCAAAAAAGCTGTACGTACTTTGTCGTGGGTGTGTTATAAGTGACAGTTAAGTCCCAGTAGTCGATTAGAAGAAAAGTAGGCCAAAAGTTGAAGATGGGGTTATCAATCCACTACCTTTCTTCTGGTTTAGCACAAATAGCCCTTGTATAAATTCAAAGCAAATCAAACCTTCTAATCTATTAGTTCAAACAAAGCGACGGCAACAAACATATAGTTCCTAGTGTAGCTTTGCGCAACAATTGAATAAATATAAATAAAAGTAAACTATTAATCTATTTGACATTTAGTTCGTTTATTCTAATAGCTTGAATTTGTAGATTATATTGATATTTAAAAAAAAAACATCAACTTATAAAGCGTTCAGTTTTGTCCCCTGTTATTCTGCTATAAAATCTATATTTAAATTTAGATTAAATCTTCTAACTAAGTATTAAACAGTCGCATTTAAAGTATTCAGTACTGGTTCCTGATACCTCTTATTTACGTGTATGTATTATAATAAAAAAACAAATAGTAAGCATACGTGCTTTTCGTTTTAAATAGCGTATCAAACGGGTTTCATTCATTTTCAGTATTGTGGTGGTGACGTCTTGAAATGACTCAGATCTTCCTAAGTTTCATAGAGCAGGTTATCCCGAAACTATCTTTCCTATAAGACTTATTCCTGTGATTATTTATTAGATTTCGACTTTGTTGGTTTGATTTATGGACTCTACCAGTACAACTCTGTGGTATCATACTTCCGATACTAGAAGAATGATTTATGGTTCGTACCAATAACACCATATATTCACTCATTCCATAGTTTTATCTTTCCCACACTATTAGGCAAATTTGTGGAATACTTCAATAAAACAATAAGCCCATTCACTCTACAGTTTCGTACTTCCGAAACTGTTAGGCAGATTCTTAGACCATGCCGTTAACAACGTAAACCCATTCATTCTATGGTTTTATATTTACTACACTATTAGGCAGATTTATGAATCATACTTTTAATACAATAAATCTATTCATAGTGTCTATATTTCCAGGTAATACTTGATTTTGAGAGGAAGGGATAAAGAGGAACCCAGTTAAAACTATCTGTCTCTGGATGGACTGTTTTGGAATCTACGTATATGACTTTCAACCCACGTTGTTCGATGTATAATACAGGGTTTCGTTGCTCATACTTGCAGAAATTCAAGAATTTGATTCTCTAATGATAAAATGCAACATTCATCAAAATAATATTTTCCAGTCTGAAAAAGTTTGTTTACTAAGAAATCAGGTTTGGAACGATATTATACATTTTTATTTTTCATAAAATAGAGAAGCAAACACTCCTGTGAAAAGAAATAGGGAAATATACTTTTCCTGTTTCGAACACTGCTTCCAACATTATGAAACTGATTTATGTAGCGTGCCAGTACAATTAGAAATGTGTTCGCAACATCCATAATTTCATACTTTTAACATTATCAAACCTATGTATGGATCAAAGCAGTAAAATTATCAAATATTTTTACTCCACAAATATATTCTTTCTGTTATCGATCATAGCTGTATAGTTATAAAATGTATTCACCACTCAGCAGATAAATAATATATATATACTTCCTACATTATCAGAGATTTGTGGTTTATATACCACAAAGTTTTATCGTATCAACCGTGATACTATACACTACAAAAAGCACTGAAACCAAGTGTACCTGATGTTTTAACCTTCACCTATCCTTAAAAAACAGCCCTTAAAAAGTGAAGTGCAATAACTTAATTATTGTATACTCAAGCAAAAACAAGATTGTAGGTGTGGTGGTGTGTCATTATTTGTCTTTCGCAGAACGTTCACATATCATGAGGAAAACGGATACAAAAGCTAACGACAAAGACATTACAGTGCAAGTCACAGAAAATCTGACAACTATATGAGCTCTTCCATTGTTTCCTCTGACCCTTGAGCTTTGTTCCGTCTCTTCATGTGCACGTGCAGCATTTCTAATACTTCGTTCCGTATTTGTGTACAGAAAGCCAACACTGCTTTAGGCAGCTCCATCAGAGTCTAAATACAATTGAACGAGTTTGTACATGTGGTAGATTTGCACTGCCTCAGACGACCCAAGCATGCACTGGGGTTATTAACACTTGTCTTTGGCTTATTCGTGTGAAATGTAAGTTTCGAAGTTATATGCTGTTTAACATATTTTTCAAATTGGTTTAAAGTAACCTTACAGTTATTTTGGCAGAAAACGACCTGGTTCAACAAAAACAAAAAATACCATAATTATTGCTGGTTTATCCGCTTTTTGAAGAATATGCGTGTTCTAAATTAAATATTAAAAAAGAAGACAAATGTATAAACCATAGTGTTATTGATAGTAAGAAATAACGTGTATGCATGTTGCAAAGTTAGTGATATGAACAATTGACTATTAAGTAGTCTTAGTAATATTACAGTATGTTTTTACTCATCGAATGAAAATCTGCCTAGTTAATAATATTCATCGAAAGAATCTGCCTAGTCCTTAAAGTACCACTCATTCAGCGGAGAGGCGTACCGAAAGTATTTGGCACTTTTCTCCCATACCCCTTCAGTGGCTCAGCGGAAGGTCTGCGGACTTACAACGCTAAAAAAATCGGGTTTCAATACCCGTGATGGGCAGAGCAAAGATAGCCCATATGTGTACCTTTGTGTTTGATTGAAAGCAACAAACAACAACTCCCCCCATAAATAATTTTAAAATTTAAGCACGTAGAAAAATATATTTGCCAGTAGCTTTTTAAACTTAAAATACTGTCTTAAGCAAATTGAAAATTAGAAAAATGCAAGACATTAAACAGGAAATACTGCATTTTATTTTATACAAAAAAGCAACATAAGAAATCCAGTCTCAAAGAATAGGAAAATAAAAATAATTCACAGTCTGTTTTCGAGCCTTAATTTCTACAAATTGATCAATGACCTCATCAAAAGTCATCTTCTTTGCATATTTATATTGAATTTAAATGAAAACCAGATTTGTCAGTCTCGTCTAACTCATGATCGATAGAAATACATTTTAAATTTCAATTTGAAAAAAAATTCTTTCACATGAAGCAATAGACACACAGACAGTTCAAAAAGAATATCAAACACAAGGAAAAACTTGGCGGAGATTTAGAAAAATCCCATTTCACCATAAACTCGAGACATTGCAATGCTCTTCATTTTCTGGCTTCTTTAACGCTGATTTTGGCAGCTTCCAAATGTCTCCGAAGTCTTCCAATTTCCATACTGATCTCTTCCAAATTTACTTCCGAAGTTCTTCTTATGTTGTAACAACCAAAGTGTTTGACTGAATAAACAACAAATATGGACAAAATTTAATCCATTGCCTCAGAAAGAGTCTATAGTTTTTTTAATGAAAATAATTAATACATTCAAACATAGCCCTTTTAATTTCCTTTGGCAATGCGATACCAACATCCTTTGTCATCTCTTCTGGCATCTTTTTTCTGAGATTTATTTTCCCTCTTCTCTCCAAGAAATATACATTTCCTCACACGTTGCACCGATCTTGAAGAAATAGTTTTAGATTTTGGAGCTTCTCAGTGCACTTTTCAAGTCTGATTCCAAATGTTTGCAAATACTTTTATGTCATTTCTCTTTTTTGAGTTACCATTCTTTTTGGTGTGAAGCCTTGAAATAAATTAATCTCGTATAAAAGTATTTGAAAAGAATTGAGGCCAGCTTTTCAAAATATACCTTCACTGGGCTCACAGCGCCATAATGAGTACTCCATCTTGTGTGGGGAAGTCTTTTGACTGTTATGTCTACATTCTCCATCAGCATTTCCTATCGATGAGGTGAGACTGAAAGGAAGAAATAGACTTTATCCAAGGTTAAAAAAGTCACACATGAATAAATGCTAACAAATGAGTGCACTTCAAAAAGGCTCAGAGAATGGTTTGCACAACGCACAAACAAAGTCTTGGGATTAATCTCACTGATCCTTGACTGAACACCACCATGAATTCCAACCATAGTTGCAGCGTTGACATATTCTTGACAATGAAACAGGTTTATGTCCAGTCCATCTCTCTCTCTCCAAATATTTCAGAATATTCTCTATGAGTTCAGTAGTAGTCTTTCCAACAATATGAAAAAAGCCTAAGAACGACTCCTTTACTTCATCTTTGTCACATTCAATATGGACGTATCTGATTACTTCACACATCTGATCAGCTACTAATTTCTCTTTGACGTAATTTCTCAAAAAGGAAATAAACTTATTCTGAATCTTTGGAGATAAATACTGCTGCAGCCTGATGAACATGATCAATGTCTCTTTTGAAGCTTCAACCCTGCTTCCAGAGTCTTTCATTTTTCCAGTCATGAGAGATGCTGCTCATGATCAGACAATTATGAGTTTAGCTTCCAGTATGCTTGAAAACCAATTACAATGCTGGATGTTCCAATTCCTTTGTCATCAAAAGCAAAGAGTCCACACCAAAAACAAAACAAACTTTCTTTTGATGGAGAGTAAACCATTTGTGTTCTCAAAACTTTCTCGCCATGTGGCAGAGCTTTATAAAACCATGCAGTGATCAGCTGTCGTCTCTTCCATTTGAACTTCTCTTTTATCTTTGAACTGCATTGAAAGATACATCAGTATTGTAGAAGGGTTTTATTGGTTCACTTCCCATCTTAATAAGATCAAATCTCAAGTCATTTGGAAGCTGAATTGGAATCTTCTTCCTGTTGGTATTGAGTTCTCTTGGCGTCTCCTTCCTGTTGGTCAGTTTCACTGTTTTACGAAAATGAATTGCTATCATCCAATCCTTGTTTTCTCTCACTCTAACCTTCTGGTGAAGGTGCTTCTTGTCTTTGGTCTTCAGTTTCACCAGGCCGAATATCTTCAGGACTTTCTCCTATTGCACTTGATATTCAAGATTGATCCAAACACTTCCTGAAACACCTGTTCTCTTTCTTTCTTCAGTGTTCTTCCTTAGAATCCACTGGATCGTTTTTGCTCGCTTCATGTGGATTTTTTCTGCAAAATTTCAAAATGAAAAGGTATGAAGCATGAACCAGCATAACAAGCATGAACTATTATGACTTGTAGTACATTAATTGAGTAAACTGTCTGTCTTTTTTTTTTTAGTCGAGGGGAGTTTAAGTACAAACACTACTCTCAAAAAAGCAGAGAAATATGAGTATTACGCACAAATAACTAGACCACGGACAAAATGAAAATTAACAGTGTGGGCAGTAAATAAAAAAGTAAAAAATATTGCGGATGAAAAGCTTCAAACAAGTGGTTCTCAAACATTTTTTTTCAACAAGATATCCATTGAGTTATCAGATTATAAACCCAGATAAACAGAGACAACTAATGATCAGTACCATTGTATTAACATTAATTCAGTATTGTATTATATAATATTAGCTATTACAATTGAATAGTTATTCAAAACTATTAAATATAATAGTTTGAGCATTCTTACTTATTTTTTCTTATTTTGGCGATTTTTTCATTTGGTTTGAAAACTTCTGCTGGTACTTCAACTCTCCCATGATCCCCATCCTGGCTGTCAACCGATTCGGACCACCACCCTCATCCTCTTCTTAGTACCACACTTCGATTGAAAATTTGCTTTTTTATAGAAGTACCTACCAAGCTTTGACTAAAAGATCTGCCCTACCTCCAAAAGTTAATACTCTATATTTAACAATCTCATCTTTGTTTCCTCTCTCCTGAGGATTTCAGTGCTTTCAACTACCGTATTACACTGGAAAATCCTTTAAACCTGTAGCAAGTAATTCATATGGTAACATAGAAGAGCTTATAATAATATGTCAATCACACTGTACCTTCTACATTCTGTACGAACGAGGCTTGTCGCTTAATGCCAAGATATGACAAATATAGTAATAATAGAGACGATACTTATATTACATATTTGCTCAACAACTAACATTACAATGTGAATTTGATTAAGGTAACCATTTTTTAAACACCATATAATATTAATTACAGTCTTGTTGAATTAACCAACTTATTATTCAGACGACATGGCGAATCGGCAAGCTAGTATATTTCAAAACATGCCTGGTATGGACAAGTTGTTAGGACGCTCGAATCGCAGTTTGAGTGTCATGGTTTCGAATCCATGTCACACCAAATATATTCGCCCTTTCAGCCGTGGAAACGTTATAATGCTATGGTCAATCCCACTATTTGTTGGTGGAAGAGTAGCCCAAGAGTTGGGTGTAGGTGTTCATGACTAGTTGTCTTCTCTCTAGTCTACGTTGCTAAATTAGGGACGACTAGTGCAGATAGCTTTCTTATAACTTTGCGCGAAATTAAAAAAAACAATTAAACAAAAATTATTTCATAAAACGTGTTGATTCAATGTCACACGTTTGGTCACATCCATTGTACAAATACTATACATACAATCCTGTAAAGTCAGCATAGACTGAAAAGGCACAGCTTGGCTAGGTGGTTAAGGCACTCGACTCGTAATCTGAGCGCCGCGTGTTCCAATCCCCGTCACACCAAGCATGCTCGCCCTTTCAGCCGTGGGGACGTTATAATGTGATGGTAATCTCACTATTCGTTGGTAAAAGAGAGGTCCAAGAGTTGGCGGTGGTTGGTGATGACTAGATGTCCTCTATATAGTCTCACACTGCTAAATTAGGGACAGATAGGCCCCAAGTAGCTTTGCGCGAAATTCAAAACAAACAAATAGACTGTAAAGGTTGTGTTACATTTTCAGTGTCATGGAGTTGGAATACACTGTAGAAATGTCATGTCAAACATTCTGTGTTATCAACATAATTAATATATCCTTTATAAATATCTTATCGAGGGTTGTTTTACTCTTTAAGTAATGCTGATGAAAGCAGAAAGAAAATTTCATTTTACACATAATATAACGTGATATCTCCTGTCGAGGGTCATGTAATACTTTCATATAATCAGTGTCAATGAATGGAAACACGTTGTAAAAACGTCTTGTCATATAGACTTGTCACGTTCTACGATACCCACCTAGTTGACAGACCCTGCGAAACTGTCATGTCAAGGAGTGAATTATGCTGTCTCGTACAAGGAACAGCTTGGAAGCCGTTTTAAATGTAATATACAAGAAATTAAAACATTTTATCTATAAAAATATTATTTAAAGAATTATATATAAATAAAGTTTTAAATTGATTTTTACACCATATATTTTCATTTTTTATAGCTTATTCTTGAAGTCTTACGTTGTTTACGATGACAACGCCTTTATTGCTGGAGGTAGTTCTATTATTATTAAGTCTTGTCTGCCACGAAATTGGTTGGTCTCAAAATCACCTTCTGGCTGCTTGATAGCGTTTTTACTTTATGGTTAACAGCTGCACACATAATCTTCTGTGTTATATAATCCGTTAGTAATTTTGCATTTAAATCATTTTCAATATGTACCAATTTGCAAATTAACTTTATGCGTTTAATACTGACTGCGGTAAAAATCTATTTCTGAACACCTATCAATAGTTAGTGCTATCGTAGTTTGAGAAACCAAATATTCTGTTAAAATATTAGGAATTTGTTTTGGAATCTCGCACAAAGCTACTCTAGGGCTATATGTTCTAGCCGTCCCTAATTTAGCAGTGTAAGATTAGAGGGAAGGCAGCTAGTCATCACCACCCACCGCCAACTCTTGAGCTAATCTTTTACCAACGAAAAGTGAGATTGACCGTCACTTTATAACGCCCCCACGGCTAGGAGGGCGAGCATATTTGGCGCGACTCGGGCGCGAACACGCGACCCTCAGATTATGAAGCGCACGCCTTAACGCGCTAGGCCATGCCAGGCCCTAAAAATATTAAAAATTAATAAAACATGTTATATTATATGTAATGAGAAGTCATGGGCATAAATAAGAAAACACGAGGAGTAGCATGTTGTTTTGTTGGCGAAATCTCCTTTTTCTAAAACCCGCTATATATATATATATTATGTAATGAAAATTAAGCCTACAAAATAATATTTTAACCAAACAAATCAACTTTATACCAAACGTACATTTTTTAACTCGCTAAAATTGTTGCTTTTAATATTAGGGCCCATAATTTCTTTTTGTTATTTCAGATATTCGTGCAAATCTACACTAGAATTACTTTCACTACCAGTCTTTAATTTTTAAATGATAGACCAGACGAAAAGCAGCTACTCAGCCGTACTCACTGCCAACACTGGGGCTACTCTAATCCAATTGGAAAAGTCATTTCAATAACGCACCCTCAACCTCCAAGTGAGTAACACTTATTTTACGATAATGGGACACTAACTTTGGACCTTTGGAATCATACTTCGGTACGCTAACCACGATGCCATAACACGTATGAAAAAAATTTAAAATTACATGTGGTACTTGACATAAATTTGAGGAGCAAGCTCATAAACTCCTACGAATTGTTTAACGACAGAATTTTTCATTAAACTGCGATATAAAGTAGTTGATTGTATATAAGTTAATAGCTGTTCATTATTTTCTTGGAAACAAAAAAAAACCTCTATAGAAATCTAACACTGCTTGGAAGAAACCTTTTGAGAATGTAAATGGAAGAACTGAAGATTGATGTGTGTAAGAAGAAATATTAATAGTACTAAAGCATCGTGACGTACATGTGTGTGTGTAATACCAGAAACCGCAGCAAGTTAGCGAAAAAAACATGTCAAACTATTTAGTTTCCTTGTACGTTCTAATTTAGCAAAATAAAGACGAGTCTGAAATACAAATGGACATAAGAAGAGAAATGAACAACTGAATTACAAAGTGTTTATGCACATTGATACTGAGAGTATTTACCGTATATTATTAATCACGTAGGAAACCAAACCAATATAAACGTCACCTTCGCCAAGAGTACTCTCGATGACATTCATAAATCGACAGAAAAATCTAAAAAGAGAGAAGACGGTTTCGAATTTCAGATGTTGTATAACAGGAAAGACAACAGGAGGATACTGAATGTTTGAAAACAATAAGATAAATATAATATTCTGGCTAAAATGGAGGGAAGGCGTTAGTTAGATATAACGTGATAAAAACATCATACAAAGAGACGTAACTCCGTTGACGTAAAAAAATAAGGGCAACAAAGTAAAAAACTAAACACTTAAGGAAAATAATTTCTAAAAAAAAAGGAAACTAAGAATATTTCAGTTGGATAAAGTCAGTCTACGCGATGACGTAGTTGATTTTCAGAAGTATGAAAATATAGGTTTTGTCGGCCCGGCACTCGACTCATAATCCGAGAATCCCTGGTTCGAATCCCCGTCACGCCAAACATGCTTGCCCTTTTAGCGGGGGGAGTTACAATGTAACGATCAGTCCCACTATTCGTTCGTAAAATAGTAGCCCAAGAGTTGGTGATGGGTCTTTATGACAAGCTGTCTTCCCTCTAGTCTTACACTGCTTACTTAGGGACAGCTAGCACAGATAGTCCTTGTGTAGCTTTACGCGAAATTCAAAAACTATACCTATATGTTTTGTCAGTTTTCACCCAATCAGCGCAGCTAGCTAACTGTAATTGCATTTGTCATTCGTTACCCATGTAGCGTAGTTGTATGCAATCATACCGTATGTTCGTTACCCAATCAGCGTAGCCAACTGTATCTACATTTGTCATTTATATATCCAAATACCTCAGCTGACTGTAACTATAATTATCAGTTGTTACCTAATTAGCGTCGCTAACTGTAACTGTATGTACTATATATATATAGTCTCACACTGTAGGTAGTTCTATTATTATTATTATATATATATACATTGTTTATATATATATATATCCAAATTGTCATTGTCCAAATAGTGTTCTAAACTATAACTAATTATCCGTTATCCAAGTAACATATGATTATTACGATATGTTGCTCAAGTATTGTAACTACCTTTAACCTAATTTGACATTTATTATTCAAATATCATTGGTAACTATAACTTAACTTGCCATCCTTTACCAAAGTTGCGTGATTAACCGTAATTATACTTTGTCTTTTCTCTCTGTTCTGTATCGGCAAGTCTGAAAGTTTATAATGCTATAAACTGGGTTTTGAATACCGTTGGTGAGCAGCAAAAGGTAGCCCATTGCGTCGAGCTACAAACAAACCAACCTCTCTTCATCATTTAGGTATTAAAGTTGGATAAAGAAAACTGTATTTGGTTAACAGTTAGGTCTATTTGTGTAGGCCTGTTCTATATATTATAAAGGCGGCACTGACAAAAATAAATTAACGAAATTTTAAAATCAAACCTTTTATCTTTTTAAACTCTAATATGGAAACACGATCTTTACCATTACGGATCCCCTTTAAATGACAACGCTCCCATTGGGGATCTGCAGATCATAGGCTGAGAGCTGGAAAACGTAAATACATGTATCAGGTTTCTTCGTTATTGATCAAATCCTTTGATACAACATGTAGCCATCATGAAGAAAAGCTATCTGGCTACTGATCAGATAAAAACCTTTTTTCATTACATTCGTTCGTACCGAACATGTGCGTTTAAAGAATAAATAAATCAGCTGTGGCAATAATGAAATCTGTATCTCGAGTAAACAGCCATTAACTACAACACATAGTACAAAGTGCACCTGGTAAACAAGGTCGAATTCATTCCTAAGTTGTCATTTAGCGACGTAGATTAATAGATAGTTTTGATATTAAGAAACAAATCAGGTTATATACAGCATAATTCAGTTCCAATTAGTTCCCGATCTCATCACTTCAACCGAAAAGTCAGAAACATAAGAAGAATGTCATAACAATTTCTCCATTAAAGGTACATTCAGCTAGGCCTGTTTTTCGAACAGTCGTATAGATCTACTTTTAGTTACCTGTGATAGCCGTCCCTAATTTTGAGCTGATAAACTTAAAGAAATACAGCTGGTCAACAGCACTCATTGCCAACTCTTAGGCTATTTTCTCTGAGTGAATAGTTGGATTTGATTGTCATCCATATAACATACCCATGCCTCCAAAGTACAGATTACGTTGTGTTTTGTTTGTTTATGTGTGTGTGTATGTATTAATAGGACACGAACCATTTTTATGGTGAAAGAATGGTGCTAAGCGTGTAGTGTTATATACACTGAAATATGAAGAAATATATAAGAAATATGAGATCAGGTGTCGAACTGTGTCTTTGAACTAATATTTTGCGGTTGTTTTTGACAACCATTTGAAATTTGGGTTAAATTCAGCTTTATAGAGTTTTAATTGTCATGAGGGGATCGTATTAATTAACATATTATTAAACTTGTCTCTGTTTGTTTTAGACAGGAAAAAATATCATGGATTATTCATAGATTTATGTGTTCAAAAAAGATGGCGTGTGAAAAAAGTTTCTCTTATTTTACATGGAAATGGGTGGGTAACGTATGAATTTTTTTTATAGTTATAGAACCTGAAATAAACTTTAAAATACTTTTAACAGAACCATAAAATATTATTTCAAAATGTAAATTTAGAGTAGTTTGTAGAGTTAATGGTTCCCAATGGGTTAGCTTTAGCCTTAGGAGGCTTAAAATATTAAATAACGGGATTCGATTGCACGTGGTGGACATCTAATTTTGTAGTTTTGCATTAATACAAAAAACATCGAGTGCGCCTAGAGTTACCGTAAGTCCCACTAGTGCACCTAGAGTTACCGTAAGTCCCACTAGTGCGCCTAGAGTTACCGTAAGTCCCACTAGTGCGCCTAGAGTTACAGTAAGTCCCACTTTTAAGATTCACTTTTCCTGACCAGAAAGAGACTATTAAATTTCTTTGCTTTGGTGTAAATTAGGTATTTACAGCTTTACTTACTGCTCAGGCAGGACTAAGGATAAACAGCACTTGTGAGAATCTGATAATTACTAATTTGAAACTAGCATTGAACCTTTAAGTCCAGGTTATATGCTCCTACTAAAACTGTAAACTTGTAAGTGAGAGTGGTTAACAAACTTATTCCTGTATGAAAGTTTTGTTAATTTTTTCATGTATACCATATGCGTGTCTTTTAAATTATTTACTTGAGAAGTTATCTGAAAAAGTCATACAGAACAATGTATGTTTTCTTCTCAGTGGTATGTTCTCTAAATCTAATCTGTCATTGAACAGCAGCAAAAACTGAGACTTAAAGACCTGCTCAGCTGCGAAAACAAAAGCGAAAAAGCAACATTTTTATTATTCTAAGCAACAACTTAGAATATTGTTTTAAATTTCATTTATTCCTTCTTAACTATATATTTTTTTAATTGTTTGTCTTTGGTTTTACCACGTAAAGCAACAAACATTAGATTATTCAACTTTCCAAAAAGTGCGGTTCAAAAAGTCAGAAACAAACTTTGTCCTACAGATGAGTCTAAACAGCTGCCAAAGTAGGGATTAAATTTATGTTTGTGGTTTTAATTCGCGTTTCATTAATAACAGAATCTCTACTTTAGTTTAAAATTCACAATTCTTAACACTTGTTTGTTTACTTTTTACGTTATACCTACATAAAGTACACTTTACCTTTAGAAGCTGACGCGTGTTTAACCACCGGTAATTCTAGCTAACAACATCATTATAGTGGTTTGTAGTTTGATTTAAAAAATGTTTACAGATTCTCCAGCCTTATTTTCATACTTTTTTAAAAATCCATATTTGAAAGTTTAAGTACAAACTTACAATTTGCTACTTATTTTGCTCGCGGACAGTTGTAGCATGATTTGTTGAGATGATAGTTTAACTAATACAGTACGATATTCGTAAAATGCCCTAATGTGGCTCAACAATGAGTCTCAGACTTATAACGCTAAAAATTAGGTTTCGATACTTTTTGTGGGCACAGCACGGATGGCCTACTGTGTAGCTCTGAGTGTAACTACAAACAAACTAATTCGTAGAAATGTACAATTTTATCAAGAATCGGCTAGTAACAAACTGTTATGTTCGATTCACTGGAAAGCGCTCACAGTGCGTCAAAATGGACGTACGGGTATTATATGATGCTGTTTATGTATTACAAAACGAAGTGCTGCCAACGCTTTCTTTCACGAATAAATAGAACATAACATCTTAATGACAAAATAGGTTTCGGGTATTTTTTGTTAGCGTTGTTATATAAATGTACCTGACGGAACACGATCATCTGTGCGGATGACATGTACAGTTAAGCCTATGTTTTCGATCTTCCTAATATTCTTTAGCAAGAGGCTTATACTAACGATTGATGTTTGATGAAATGAGAAAATTTTCACCGTTTTTCCTTGTTTATTTTTATTAGGAATCAAGACTATAAATTGAGCAAATCAGGATAGCGTGTATCTATACAGGAAGGTAATAAGTTTGGTTAAACGTTAAAAAGGTCAGAATAACAAACAAAGTTTATGGATAATATAGTTTCGCTACGTCACATTTACTTTCTGTAACAGCGTAGCATGCTGGTTTAAAACCGTGACTGAGTTACAATACAGTACTTCTTTTTCATCTAATGGGCTTAGGAGTTATTTTAATACTAAATGTATGAAGTTTGGAATACATTTTGAAGTTTTATTTCTTAAAAATGGCTTTGAGTCTTTTGTCACCGTTAAAAATTGGCACTTTCAATTGCATAAGTGTACTTATATTTGGTTTATTGCTCATACATTTGTGCCAATAGCGTAAATAAACATATAAAGCAAATAAAATAAATAAATATATATATAAAAATGTTACTAATGTGCAACAAGTTATATTCAGGATAGATGGAAAAGAAATACGATGTAAGGTTTAATGTACGACTGTATTTTAGTTAATAGATATGTGATTATGGATAAACAACGTATCGTGAGTGTCTAAAAGCAATATTCCAACAAAACACTCTAGTACTCTGGACACTAGAGTGAAACGCATTGCTCATTCTTCGTCTCAGCACTTGGCTGGCTGGTTTCAGTATTCTGGCAACGTTGTTTCAGCGAGCTACTTGGGTGTCCTTTCGCACGCTTCGAAACAACATGCAGCGTACAACTTCCTGTTAACATAACAGCAGATGAAAGTGTTGCTTTTCCTTTTTATATGTGTGTCGGTTTAATCTACGCTCACGATAATTCAGGAGTAAATTACTGTAGAAATATTTATATACTTAATTGCGTGGGCAGAAGAAAGGTTCGTCAGTAATATCTAGAAACGAAAAACAACAATATTGGTTACCCAGAATAAGCCTAGTCTGCAGTCGATTTTTTTCACTGAGTTCCTGCTACTTAGTTTCGAATAAATGTATAATTTTCTGTACACGGTTAATCACATCCATGACACTATTTTATCAAACCTTTATAAGTATAAACCTGTCTATCATTCTACTCGAGGGCTATCTGTGCTAGCCGTCCTTAATTTAGGAGTGTAAGACTAGAGAGAAGGCAGCTAGTCATCACCACCCACCGCCAACTCTTGGGCTACTATTTAAGCAACGAATAGTGGGATTGACTGTAACTATATAACGCCCCCACGGCTGAAAGGGCGAGCATGTTTGGCGCGATATGGATGCGAACCCGCGACCCTCAGATTACGAGTTGCACGCCTTAACACGCTTGGCCATGCCGGGCCGCCAGGTTGAGTAAGACAAACCGGTAAACAACAGTGAACGTGCGATCTGGTAAGAACGACATGGCCGTTCATCTACAAGAATCACTTATCGGGATGAGACTTATTTTCCTCTTGCTATCTTGATACTTATGTTTTTATATTTCAGCCACTTATCTTTTCGCATCACATCTTTCTGACAGGTAATATATGGGAGAACAAACAAATAGTTATTGTTTATTCCGTGTTGAAACTACAATTTATTTAGCAAAGTCAAAATACAAGACGAGTCACAAAAGTGGAAGGACTACACACCAAATACGTGGAGTTTAAGATAAAACTAAACAAAAGAAATATGTGACAGAAATGCCACAGTTAAAAATGTATTTAAATAAGTTTCCAACTTTAAGTTATTTATTTTATTTTTACTCGTGATTTTACTCGCAGCACAAAGTTTTAACGTCACACATTTTTATAGTTACACAATTTTCGCACAAAAAAACAAACACAAAATGGGCAACTTTTAAATATTTTTCAACTCGTCTTTGCGACATTGTTCCAAGAGCGGGTGTAGTCTATCTACTATTATCTAACAAAAAATACAAAAACGCACATCAAGCAAAATAAAATAGTTGACGCCTGAAAGCACACAATAAATGAGTATTTGGAATTTAAGTTGATCCCCAAAATTATTATTATTATTTTGTAAAGATACAAGGAATAATATATATAAGAACACTGACACAACGTAATATATAACATTTTTACACGCTATTCAAATGATGTACTAATTGTGCTAAAAGAAAACACGTGAAAACATCTGTGGGTGGGAATTGCGACAGTTCGCGCTGATCGGGAACGCCTCACTACCGAACATGTTACGAACTTGGCGTGGCACGATCTAAACAAGAAAGAAAGAGGGCACGCCATCACGAAATACATAAAACACTTACTGTAGGTTGTGAATGATGGCGTGAGGAAGACTAAACTGTACAAGGCAAACGAAAACTTCACTATATTTATATATCTTTTTCACAAGAAGACCTTTCTAAGTAAAATTTGAATTTTGTTTAGTCGAAAGTTTTGAATATCAGTGTGTAATGATGTAATACTTTGTGTGTTTTTTAATTTAGCATAATGAAATTCAAATACAAAACATATATCGCCAGAAATAATTGAAATGTAAAAATGTACAGTTCGATATTTGCGGAATACAAAAAGTTAGCATTGGTTTCATACGCTGCAAACTTTGCCTTTGAAAACGGAGAAATTTGAGAAAGCGATTACTTTGATAATGCCTTGATTAACAAATACTTCAGTTCAGTGATATTACCAGTTTTTAATATATTATGAATTGTTTGTGATTTTCGTGTAGTGATTTCACATAAAGAGAAGAAAAATTAATAGGCGGAATAATAAGCTGTGGAAAAGAACAGAAAACTAGGACAACGTCAAACTCGAGAAACAAATAACATCAAATCAATTACTATGGAGAAAAAAGTTAACAAGTCGGCTTGATTCCTGTCAATGTACGAAGCTCCTAGGTTACCGCGCGGGCTTGTTCCTTTTGCTGAATTCCAGCACTGCTCTTGTTCGCGTCGCTAACTCGGAGACAGCAAAGCGTCGGCTTTCATTGTTGACCTGCTTTAATACGTGTTAGTGCTCCACGTAGTGACGAACATTAACACGTAACTTAAACTAAAAAAAATAAAAAGACCGTTAGCAGTTCTATGAAAGAGTTTTATCTGACTGACTATTTCAATTGAAGGCAAATACTGTTCAAGTCAAAATGCGCGAGTAGAACATTCTGAAGTTGTTAATAATAATCTCACACGCAACCTTCATTCTACATCAGTAGTAGATATGGGAACTGGACTATTTATTGCAGTCATGCAAATAAAGTGCGAAATCTGACACATTAGCAATAGAAAATATAACATGTTTACAAATGTTCAGCTCGTATACCGAAAGTTTAATATTTAAAGTTTGTATCTACATATACCATAAGCACAAGCTAAAATTTTACCTGATTTTTATATAAGAACATTTATCCTGTGGTAAAATGTGAGCTCTTCTAAAATTTGTTCTTTTAAATTAATAATTAAGTATTTCGTTGTTAACAGAGTTGTATAACATGCGAGTACCATAGTACACAAAATTCAAATAACTTGTTTGGCTTGTTATAGATTTTACAAAAATGAAATCATATGCGCTTTTTAATCTTTCTAGCTTTTCATACAAATCTAAGTATTCATCAGAATTGTAAAGTATGTTTAATTCTTTGGGTTTTCAGTTTAATCCATTTCAATTAATACCGTAAGTTATTTATATGTAGTGAGTATACAATTACTTTATTAAGCTAAAATTATGAGTTAATTTGATTCTTCCTACATGTCAGAAATATAAGTTTTTATATGATGTTTGTTCATCTAGCCTTAATATAATAGGACTTAGTGTTTTTTTTCTTTGTTTGTTTTGGAATTTCGCACAAAGCTACTCGAGGGCTATCCCTGCGAGCCCTCCCTAATTTAGCAGTGTAAGACTAGAGGGAAGGCAGCTAGTCATCACCACCCACCGCCAACTCTTGGGCTACTCTTTTACCAACAAATAGTGGGATTGAACGTCACATTATACACCCCCACGGCTGGGAGGGCGAGCATGTTTAGCGCGACGCGGGCGCGAACCCGCGACCCTCAGATTACGAGTCGCACACCTTACGCGCTTGGCCATGGTTTTGTTTTGGCTACAATTAAATGTTTATCAATGTGACTTCTTAAAAGTAGCTTTGAATATTTTCTTAAGAACATTACATTCGATAAGCCAGTAAAGCCATAATTATTAGAGATGATATTATACGGCATTTAGATTCAAAGTTATATTCAGTCACTTCCTCTTTTTATTTTTTGTTGATGTTGTTACTGTTTAGCCGCTGACAACCTTTAATAAAGAAAAGTAGGCCCTCTGTACTCTGACATTATGTGCAGTGACACATTCAACTTTATAGACAGGCAACAACTTGTAACTTCATGGGACGGATGTAATTTTTTGTTGCTGTGGGTGTGCACGTCAGAGAGGGGGTTTAACTTTAAATTACCTTTTCTGTATTTGTGACCAGTCTGCTAAAATAGTCGGTCACTAAAAGCAAGACATCATGAGCCCACTTGTCAACAAATGAGATGCTTGAAACGTACTCGTATACGAAGTGTTTTAGCTTGCCACAAAGAAAACCGCTTTGCGTGAGAACTGTGAATACGATTGCATAGTTACCCTAACAGGGCCCGCGCCCATCTCAAGAAGGCTAATTTATCACACCCCTCTCATGAAAATAGACGCGTCTTAGCATCGCGCACCCGTGTAGGGCTGTAATGACGGTAATGGCCTAGTGGCGGCAGCGGGCCGGAACAAAGACAGCCGACTGCCAATGCATAGTTCAGTCTAGTCGTGGAGAGTGAGTAGTGTGGGTAACCGCGTGTTTCATGTTTCGTCTTCGTTTTTGTCGATTCCGATCTGCGCTTCCTTTCTGACGTTCCGTATCGAGTGCCTGAGAGAGCGTTCGTGTTTGAATTCGTAGCTTCAGCCAGAACTGAGTTGACTTTTTTCTTTCTTTTTTTGTACAGTTGCAAAGTTGTTTATGTTTAACATTTTGGAAACTTCACATTTTAGATTATGTTATTCCATGTAGTACATTCATATAGTCTGTGATCGGTCCAGAAGACTCGAGCTCTTTGTTTTCATTCAGTTCACATCATAACTACTTGGCGTTTTCTGGAAACCCAACGTCCAACCGACAAAGTCAAATTCAAAGACGACGAGTTTATCAAATATTCGACGAATCCAGCAGAGCAAAAATACAGCGAACTTTAAAAGGAAACCATATTTGATTTTAAGGAAAGCTAGTTTATGTAACGATGTATTCTGCTGGACTTTGGAATGAGTTGTTGAGCACTAGGAGAATAATCTTCACGTAGGTAGGTTCTCTTTGTTTTCCTTCTATAAGGCCGTCTAGTGTTTTTTATTTACTTGTAAACGTTAGAGGTTTATTTATGTCGTTATTTCTATGTAGCGAAATTTTGTCAAAAGGAATGTTGGCGTCAAACCAGATAGTTGCCATTAAATTTAATGAAGACTCTAGGGAGATAATTAGGAACCTTTGTATTTACTCTCAATATTATTTTGAAAAGGAGGAAAGAAAGACTGTGTAACGTGACTTAAAGTGTGCATAAACTGATCTGTGTGAAAAGTTTCTTATTTAACACATCACATGTCGTCATTTAGATACATTCATATAGATTAGTCGCTAATAAGTTATAAGAAATTATTATGAATTTATTTCCTGAATTCATGTTTTTGACATCTTTCAGATAGTGTTTGGACATTGATTTTACTGTCTGTAGATAGTTTATACAACATATGATATTATAGATAGTTTAAAACTGAGAGTCTACAGTGGTAAAATGAAAAGTTAATTCGAATGAGAAAAGACCCGTATCTTCTGACACCTTTGTTTTGGTTACGGGAACATCAAATTAGTGTCCACATGAATGATATTAAAATAATGGGTAAAGTAAGTAGTTGCAAAGTAGGGGTACTTGGCTAGGTATTCAAATTTTATATTGAGAAAATGAGATTGTAAGGAGTTGGCTAAAGCAACTTAATCTAGAAGGGTCTGGGGCAGCTTCCCCATTACTATAGTAATATAATCTACAGTTGCCATATAAGTCGAATACATTTTTAGAGTAAAGCATTTATTGAAAGTCTCAAATGTCATCCCGAAGGGAGTAATCGATCTATTGTGATATATATATAAGTTTTAATCTAGTTCCTTGCTCCTGGGTCTGGCATGGCCAGATGGTTAAGGTACTCGGCTTGTAATCTAAGGGTCGTGGGTTTGAATCCCAGTCACACCAAACATGTTCGTTCTTTCAGCCGTGGGGGCGTTATAATGTGACGGTTAATCCTAAATCGTTGGTAAAAGAGTTGCCCAAGAGTTGGCGGTGGGTGGTGATGACTAGCTGCCTTCCCTCTAATCTTATACTGCTAAATTAGAGACGGCTAGCGCAGATAGCCCTGGTATAGCTTTGCGCGAAATTCAATACTAACCTTGCTGCGGACAACAGGACGTTAAATTTACCACTAGGTGGATGGTTGTACACGAGAATAGAAGAATACCTTCCAACGTAAGACCGGAAATTACTTCTAAAGTAACTTACCACGTATACAGACTGAGTGTCGTGCTTCACTTTATTACGGTGAGTACAGTTAAAGATTAAGTACAGTTAGAAGTTCTTGGGATTACTCTTCAGGAATCATCAGGATTCGGTGATCGTTCTTCTAAAACTGTGTGCTTTATATTTTATTTTAAATCGTCGTCACTTAATGTTGTGTCGAATTACTTACTGCTTTAGGCACTAGTGCTTTCCTATTTATTGAATCATGATAAAAGCGCATGATGAACAAACTTAAGTTTATAAACTCTACATACGTTCACTCAAAGATATGCTTCATTAAATTCAGTTTAAACAACGACAGAAACACCTGTATGGAAATACTGTATGGAAATATTCTTTATTTCTCTGTTTTTCACATTTGATCTTTAAGAGTTAATTCGTACAATCGATTATATAAACATATACATTTGCTGTTCAAAATATAAGTAAACTTACTCGGAGGCCCGGCATAGCTAGGTGGTTAAGGCACTCGTCTCGTAATCCGACGGTCGCGGTTTGGAATCCCCATCACATTAAACATGCTCGCCCTTTCAGCTGTGGGGGCGATATGATGTCACGATTAATTCCACTATTTGTTGATAAAAAAGTAGCCCAAAAGTTGGCTGTGGGTGGTCATGACTAGTTGTCTTCCCCTAATCTTACAGTGCTAAATTAGGGACGGTTAGTACAGATAGCCCTCGTGTAGCTTTGCACGAAATTAAAAAAAAAACCAAACAAAATGCTCGGTGTGGTTGGAAAGTTAAGTATCAGCCTTTTAAACAGCATATTGAAACATGCTGTAAAAAAGGAGATTAATGACAGTTTCAAACTCAACTCGTGGAGTTTGTTTACAATATGTGTTAAGTGTACGTGGTATGTTTCACTTTATAGGCGGTTTTCATTTATACAATGTTTGTGAGCTATGTGTAACACATTGATTATTTTTACTTTTCGAGATTGATATTTTTTGGATATATTTAGTTCTTGGAAATTAGTCAAATATAGATGTGTGTATATAATACATGCAGTTGTATTTCTTTTATCACTTGCTGATAACGTTATTAACCTATTTCACGTTATTAAGAGAGGATCTGTGAATTATAAAGATGGTAAACACTGCTAAATGAATCAATAAGTTTGAGTACCTTCTGTTTCTTGGAGAGGCAGGTTTCTTCTAAACATGTTTTGTCTATAAGAGAACTTTGTTTGAAAGCACCTCACGAAAGAGTGGTTGTTTTACTGTTGTTTTTGTGTAGAGGATAATAGACATTCAATAGTGAACTAGCCTGAAGAGTTTGAGGGGAATTTGAAAACACACGGTTCAAGACTCCTTCAAAATATGTTACCTTGTCTCACCTTTGCAACTGCGTTTGTTTATAATAAATAGTTTAAGACGTTTCATTTTTAAATAGTTTTTAGCACGCGGTACTAAAATGCTTTGCTGACATAGCATTTGTAAGCGCACTATAATATTCATTTCAATTTTATAATATTTCTTTCTTTGCACGTGGCGTTATTAAAACTGCTTTATTTATATGAGTAATCATATTTTTTGTGAGTGTATGTATAGGTATCTTTTTCTGGTTATAGGAATTGTATTTCATATTTTATGTAACTTTCTTAAAGTTATGGTACTTTTAATTACTCTATTCGATGTTTTGACTTGTTCCTCGCTAATACAGCCGTAAGTCTACGGATTTACAAAGCTAAAATTAGGGGTTCGATTCTGCTCGGTGGACTCAGCAGACAGCCCGATGTGGCTTTCCTATATGATAACACACACAAATGTTTTGACTTTATAATAATGTTACATAAGGCCTTTTTAGGAGATGTATTTGTATCTTTATGTAACATCATTATACCGACTAACGATTAATCTGTCATAGCTTGCATACCTGTGCATAACGTCGCTACAAGTACCGAAAGGTATATTCTATGTTCTGTTTTTCATTGTACGCTTTTTCGATTATCAAAAGATTCAAGTTATGCACCATATTTTTCTATTAATAACATCTCGAAGGATAGCAAAAGACACGTGTAGTGTCCGATATTTCTGTAAACATATAGCCATGTATCATAAGATGCAGGTTTTGTACGACACTGGTTGGAGCAGTTTCAAAAAATTTTTAAACCAATTCTATTTGATGCATTAAACATAAACACAATGTTTAGAAGTTTTTGTAATATTTAAATGAAATACATCGCAATCAAATTAGTTGATCTGGAGAAGAAAAAGTAATTTAAAACTGTATTTAAAAAAAATCAATTTGCTTTCTCGCATATTTTTAAAATAATAAAGTAGGTAATAAATACAGGCGTCGCTGAGGGCGCTTGCACAGTTGCCCGCGTTCCGAATATCCTATTGGCTTCTTGAAAAATCAAAATAGAAAAGCATGATCGATATTAAACTGAAACGCCGAAAATTCCCACGGCTACGAGCCCGAACCCTGAATTTTTTAAGCACCTAGAAACGCCCCTGATAGAAGACCCTATAGTTTCTGTAATGTTCGTTCAATTTCAAGACTAAACATCTAGAACCATGACGTCATACCATTGGTGAAGCCAGACGCCTTCCAACCGCCATCGTGCGTGATGTAGGTAAACGACTTTGCGGTCGTTGTTCGAATCAGCATCCTCTGGAGGGACCAGTCTTATAATAAGGTGCCTTATCGAAGATAAAAAGTCTTTCTTCCGGTGCCGCATGTGATACTTAACGATGCGTGTACCCATATCCAGTCCCACGCATTGCACGCTTTATATATTCGTGCACGCCTGTATTTTAATCATTAACACACTCAATGTAGTCGCACCGAATGTGTTGTAATGTGATCTCAGTGTTAGTGCGTATACAATCATAAATAATTGTGATCGCTTTGTAATCTGTGCAGAAGCAAAGATGAGACATAACATCCATTTAATTGTGTAATTTAAATTCTGGAAGAGAATTCTTATCTAACATTCTGTACTTTCAAGACAGAAGCATATATATATAAACATGTTCGGCAACTTGAAACTTCTGATTAAACCCGTTCCTTCGACGTTCTTGCTTAGCCAGACAACATATTATTTTTCCTACATGGTTGAAGAATGAACCTGCATTCAACACAGAACCCTTTAAAGACACCTCAGTGTTCAATATATATGCCAACTACTGATCCTTGTGACCTCAGAACGAATAATTCATCCAACCGGGACCCGTCGTAACTATAATTTGTCTTTCAGTTTTCCATCTACTATAGTGGGATTTAATAATAAGGTGCAGGGAAACTCAATCAATCTTTCTGTTCATACGCCGTAGGAAAGTACGTTTTATCTAATACGACAAGAGAAGTGAATGAAGGCCAGACCTCTTTGAAAGCCAGTCTCTACTTTCTACCTCCAGTGTTCTTTCGTATTCCAAACAAGTTCTCGGTGCTTTTAATCGGTAGGCCCATCTATCTGAACAACCACGAGAACTATCTGATCTCACCCGCCCGCTTCACACTGAGTGGAGACGCCCGGGTCGCGTCGTACAGCCTCGGGGTATGGGATTGCTAAGCCGGAGCGCTTCACCAAGAGTAATGCAATTAACGCGAAAATGTTCTGCTGGCCGGGAAGAGGGCTTCATCTCACAAACTTCATGATGTGAGAGACACATTAGTTGAAATTTGGACCTTTTAGAGATTCTTGGCGGGGTACATCCATCAGATCATGAAGCCTAGGAACGATATTAAATAACAGAACCACTTCAATTTTGACCCGATGTCACCATGTTAGCACGAAAGGGTTCTCCCTCAAGGTTGGTCACACATAGTGTATACATAACTAGTACAGTTTGCACAGTTCTAAGGTTACTTTAACCATTCATTATTTTTTCCCTAATGTACCAGGTGGCTTGCCGTTGTACTATATTGGCTATAAAAATATACCCTCTATTGTCACAATTACTATTTTTAATTTTGTTATAATCCAAGTCTTCATATATTTAGTGTAAGATATGTATTCCAGTATGCTGTTATATTATTATTATATTAAACTTGAAAATGGATAGTTTTTTAAAATAGTCTTTTGTTGTTTTGTTAAAATATCCATGTTGTCTAACACATCCGTCGATTATAACACTTCACAAATAGTTTACCGTCAAACACCAACAACATCACAGTGACAAGTTAGTTACACATATGACGTAATCATCAAACTTCTCATTTCTGAGTTGATTGTCCGTCATCACCAACAGCTCTTTGTGGCCAATCAAAACATGTGTCTTATCGAGTTCACTATCATCGTCAATAGTGCTGTACATTTTAACTTGTTTTCACTGCCATTTACAAAAATGTTATTGTACCTGTGATAGTTACTTTTCGGTCATCTCTTCCAATCAACTCATTGTTCGTTTGCACAATAAATCTCTAGCAATGATAATATATACTGAATATCGTTTCGTAAGACGTGAGAAGAAACCAATCAGATAGATCAGTAATAATGGATACGTTGCGGTTTTAACGCCGAAAGCTGGCGGAGCATTAAAAACGAATAGGCGTAAAGCTTGTGATAAAAAATCATGTAAAATTGATGGGGTTTTTTTTCGTAGCTTAAATACTGTTTTTATTATCCTCCAATTTTGAGTTCAAAGTGGACAGATTACGATGAAGAAAAAAAAGCTGTACTTTACATTATTTTAACGTGATATTTTAAGCCTCTTTTTTAATTGATAGTGAATAAGTTTAACATGGCAAAATTACGACTATTGTAATCTATGCGACAGACGCTCCTTGTCATTTAGACTTCTGGTAACTTATCTATTATTATTGTTATTTGAACAATTTATTCTGAATTAGTTATCTGTTATCATTAACAATACTGTAACAATTTCATTCTCTTTAATTTATAAGCGACTACAGTAATTAATAATTGTTTTGCGTTTTCTGTATGTATTAGGTGACATTCTGTGTTTGTTATCAATAATGTTAATTTAGAAAGATAAAAAAGGTAGATATTACTCAAAAATGAAAATGGCGAATCTCCAGAAGAAAAAGGATGGTCCTCAAGTTTGGCTTATAACTCAGAAACGTTATGGGAATATCTTGGCATGTGTGTATACGTAAGTAGTAATCTAGTGTGTTTCAGCAAGATGATGCATCCTCACACGTACGACGTGCATTCATCATTATACTTTACAGCTGGTCTCTTTTGGTCGTGTCATTAAATTTTGCCTTAAATATAAGTTGCACCATGATAGCTCATGTGATCTAGTTTACCTAAAGAATGCTATTTGTAAACTTTCCTCTTGTTGTACATTGGAAGATGGGCATTCTTAACTAAAGATTTTCATCAGAAGAGCCCCACATCTATAAAGAAATATAAAAGAATATCCCCGAATTTGGTATTAGAATTTCAAATATCATAACGAGTTATTCTGAAGACAAATATTTTATTGTGTGAAGGTTTTTCTGATGTACTCACTTCATACCACAGAGATTTTTTTACAAATCCGTTTCAATACTTGCAGCCCTCCAGTGACAAGTCTAAAAACATATAACCTGAAAACTGGATTTCGATATTTTTGGTGAGCATAGTTCAGATGACTCATTTTGAAGCTTTATGCTTAATAACAAACAAATCAACTGGCGCATAATGCATTTGTTGAACGAAATACTATTTGACCTGTTATGTCTTCATATTTTTCATTTGACAGAAGGTATTTGTCCACAGCTCCCCGCTAGTACAGCGGTAAGTCTACGGATTTACAATGCCAAAATCAGGGGTTCGATTTCCTTCGGTGGGCTCAGCAGATGGCTCGATGTGGTTTTGTTATAAGAAAATACGCGTATTTGCCCAGATAAGTAAGTGGTGAATGCCTACGTATAAAATTGTTCCCTTACGTACTTCTTCCCTTCTATTCACAGTTACAATCAAAAACGTATTTCGTTACATAGAGAAGAAAGTTGGCAGAATTACAGATGCTAGTTTTCCATGTTACAAGGTGAAGCGATGGATTACTCAACAGTCAACTTCCAATTGTTCTCTGCTAGCGCAGATGATGATGAGGAATCGTGAGAGCAGGAAAACCAAAGTCGTCTTTAGTGCCGCTTTATAGCTACTGAACTGTCGTTGTTCATACAGGCGCATCTGTCGTGAGAATTAACGGTAGGCGACCGGATACGTCGGTAGTTTCCTTTCAGTCAAAAGTGGTTAGCAACCCCCATCTCCCTCTTTCACCCCTTTTTCAGCTTTGTTTCATCATTGTATAACTAGTCGGCCATACGATTATGGTAATATGTTGTGTCAACACACACCAAAACTCTGAGAGAAATTTTTAAAAATCCTTAAGGTTATACTAGCTAAGAGCTCTCAGAGTTGGACATGCCTATTGACGTGGCGTTTCTCCAGACGATTTCACCATGGCACACATTCAGTGATATGTTTAAACATATTACCTTGTAAAGTGGTATTGATTTACTACAGTTGGAAACCACTGCTTATGTTATTATAAACCTTTAAGTCTCTTTGAAAGCACATTAATGCGCGGCGACAGACACTTCATGAGAAAAGAGCCAGAACGCCAGTCAGTCAACATGAATACCGTGTTTGTATACCCGCCCTTAATATTACATGTTGAGAACGTTGCCACAGTGGCGCAGTTTAGTGGTAGAAAACTGTCTTTTTTGAGTGCTTGTTATGTGCAGATACCCCAAAACAATTGAGACAAAATTTAAAAGCTTATATTTATAAACTTGCTTTTTTTTTTGCAGCATCTGAATGTTTTATTTTATGCCGATTCAACTATAGAATTATATAGTGCTTGAATTCACCAAAGTTTATTAAAACATGTAGTTTTCTTTTTCAATGTGATGAATATTTCGCACTTTACGTCACAACTTCTTAAAATTTTATTGATTAATTTCGTTGAATACTGCATCAAATTATCACTAGCCATCAGTCTTTTCAATAAAGTATGTTTAATTGTCTATTTAATAATACACCATAACTCTCTAAAACCCGTCACGCATTTTTTACTACATGTTGTATTAACTAGTGTAAATCTTGTTTTTCCTTCCAAATTTAATTTGCTGTGAATAATGCTGTGATGTGAGTTATGGTAAAACAATATAAGTGGAACGATGATTTCTTTCTTCATGCTATAAAAGTCATAATTTCACTGTCATTTCAAAGTCATAATTATAATTGTTAAAAGCACGAATTAAATCATTTTAGTGTTCAAGGTTTAACTGTTCAATATCATTTCAAATTCGCATTGTTGAACATGTATATACTTAAGGTTTTTTATTTATTAATGTTGAACATTTTTTTCTTAATTTTTCCTTCAAAAATTAACCCAATGCGTTTTCCTTTTCCAGGTTTTCCAGGTTCAACAAGTTATGTACTATCCTAACTTCTACTCCTCTATCCAGCCATTTGAAGCAAGTTTAGCTAATACCGGAAGACCCTTTGAAGTGCCACGATTGCCAGCAAGACGGCAAAGTGAAATTCCATTAGATCTATCCAACAAATCTGTAGGTCAGACCCCGGAAGGTGCAGTAGAAACTGAAGAAATGTACTTTTTAGAGCAGCAAAAATTTGCCGGACTGAGTGCCTCTCAAGGACTTCCGGCAGGGTTACATAGACATATGACAGGTGTAGGAGGTTCTCCAGGAACTTTGTTGGATCCGACCCTTTTCCGTGTGGGTTACAGACCAGATGCTAGTGTAGGTGGCTTAATGGGTGCTAATATGTCGTCGCCATTTTGTGTAGATCGAATTCCGGTTTCGTCTTCTGTGCCATCTTTTGGATCTCATCACGTGATAGGTAGTATCTTCCAACAACGAGAACAATGCTTAGATCAACATGGCACCATATGTGCAGGAACTCGACCTCCGACACATCTTTCTCCATTCTTAGAACCAGCATCGTTATCGTTACCCCTTCGACCATCCAACAGTAGTTTGTCTGATAGGAACCTTAGTTTGGGACCTCGGAGCCTTTATGGACAAACTATTCCAAACTCTTTAGGACTCCCTAGCCTCTCACTATTCCCTGAACAGACCGAGGAGAAAGGAGCTTTTGTGGCTCTCCGACCAGGTGCCGAGAAAAGTGTATTAAGTGGTACCCCACTTGAGGCAACAAGTTATGCAGAGCACCTCCAGCGGCTAAGGGAGCATCACGTGCAGCAAAATAAGTGTGTTGGTGCGTGCTGTTCCTCCTCGCTCGGTAGCTTAGGGCAGCCATCCAATTCCTGCTCGTGCTACCCATCACAGCAAACGCCTCTCTGTAGCCGTGGTCCTATGGCCTGCTTAAGTAAAGAACATGCCAGCGGAAAAATGTGTAATGGCGCCTGTGGATATTTTGCTCCATCTCTTTCTTATCTTGGTCAGCGTGACATTCGGTTGACAATGAACCCCTATTACAGCAACCTGGGGGAGCCAGTAAGGAGAGACGACCTTTTTGGTTCATTGTTCTCTTCAAATCCAAATTTGTGGGGTTCGAGTTTATCTGCAGCCCCGATCAATAAAGCTGTAGCTCCAGCCGCTTCTCCAGGTCACAAAAAGAAAGATAGTACAGGCTTAGGTCAAAAAGAAAGCCCACGTGTTGCTAAGGACTTTCCAGGCTGTATAACACCAACAGAACGTCGAGATGGTGTCATAAAGCAACGTCGTCTCCCCACAACCAACTACAACATTGAAGCAATGAAAAAAGAATCTAATAGTAATGAAGTAATTATTATTGAAGATAAACCCACAAGCAAGTGCACAAAACAGAATTTCTGTAAACCGAATTCCCAGTCATCAGAATATAGAACTAAAAACAGAGAAAATCACCAGAAAGAATTTTCGAAACAACATAGTGTTCGAGATGCTTCAACTCATTCTGCTAAACACAGTAGTAAAGGGTTAGATCATACAGAAACCAATGCGAAGATGTCACAGCTGGAAGCAGTTACCAGTTGTCACAATCGTCCTGAGTTTTCTCAGCTACATGAAATGAAGTTTTCTGAACCACCAATCCTTGCGGGATCGGGAAGTCTCAATGAATCCAGTCAACCGAACATAACATCCCCTTCCTATCAATCTCTTTGGACTCCTCACGAAACAACTACAAGTTCATCGTCGTTCATTACTAGTGCACCAATGCCTATAACAGCGCCTGTTTACCATCAGTCATGTGAACCTTCTTCAAAAAAGCATGACACAGTAAGAGAGGATGAATGCAAATCATCAATGAACCACCATACCAATCAAAACGTAGCTTCGTTACTTCCATACAGCATCATGAATCTGACTCAAGGGTCTAAACCTTCTGTCTTGGACTCAGAAAGTGCCAAAGAACCTGGATGCTCGCTAGCATTACCATCTTCACATCAACATACTGACCCTAGTCATTACCACCAACCAAAACAGGTTGATACCAAAAGCCAAAATATAGGTTCATCTTTTTTATCGCCTACAAAGGAACACAAAAAGCCCGATATATTGCCCTCAAAACCATCAGAATCTTATGATCCATATTCCTTCATCCAGGAAAAGTCAGAATACACTTTCGATGATTCAGAAGGCACTTCGCTGCTAGACATTGGTGGACTAAACAACAATCGCAAAAGGTCTGTGATGGAGTATTTACCTAGCTCAGATGTCCAGAAAAAGAAAAAGATCAACTCCTCAGATTCGTTCATCGATGCATCAAAACATAAGAAAGAAGAAAGACCACTCCAGGTGAGTGTTTGGAGAGAAAGAGATTTTTTACTATTTATTAACTTCTTTCCGTTTATGCTTTTTATTAATTGCCAGTGTGTTTTTGCTGACAAAAAAACTTTGATAACTGGTGACACACTACTGCTGCTCTTTCATTCAAAATCGTTAAAGATATTTATAAAACAAAAGAGCTGCATGAACATATCATAAATAAAACGATTTACGTCCGGTGCATTTTGGAACTATACTGAGCGGTGTTACATGTATGGCTGAGGTGTTTCATGCTAACTTACAGAGAAGTCCAACAGTTCTCGACGTATCTACACGAACCAAACCCCTGATTCCTAATATTCATTTTTCTGGGATGCTAAAAGAAGAAATCTTGATTGGAGATTGGAAATCGATAGCGTGCGACTTGCACGTGTGTTAGTTCGGTTAGAGATGTGAGCTTACGCTTACCGCGAGCTGCTTCCGTAATCTGTAACTCTTGTTCGATGACTGGAATCGTTTTCGTTCGCGGCAAGGAGCTTTCGGAGCATCGACTAAAGAAGGAAAAACGTGATGCTCTCAACGTTCAGGAAAAATATAAGATTATCGCAGATGTGTTTCATATTTCGTTATGTTTTGTTTTGTTTTCATAAATCTAAGCGCTACTACTATATAGTGTAGCATGAATCTTTCAAAGAATATCAAATCCAGGTTTGAATCGTAGATGGTAAGTAATGTATTCAAGAGATGTGAAGAACATATTTTGAAATATTTATCGTGTTAAACAAACAGGAGTTTTCTGATATTGTTTCATATACAAAATTACTCAGCTTCATCTTCGTTAGCTTGGAAAACCAATGGACTAGATTTTTGTTTTTAAATATATATTTATCAGTAATTAATGCAGAAAATGTAGTAGCGTTTAGGCTACAGTGCGCATTGTGCCATTATTAAAGTTCGGGAACTTCAGTTTTATCCTACCGTGGGAAGCGATGAAAGAAGATAATAACCATGTTGGGTTTGGAACGCTAATTGGGAACGAGAATAACATAGCTTGGTAGGTGTAGAACGCTCGTTTTTTCTCGTGGGGTCTGTTTTGCACACAAGTAATCCTGTCACGCACCAGACTCGTATATGTTTCAAGCATGCACTAATTCATCAGTGTGAACTCTCTAAGTTGGCGTGAATACGTTCTGTACACTGTACGAATCCATCAGTTCAAACGAAAAACATTATCGTTTCCAAGCTCTGTTTATTTATTTGTTTACACAAAACTAAAAAATAATGAACAACAGAACAACGGGCAGCAACAACAATATTTTACACATGAGTGTATGAATATTTAATTATCGAACGTTTCGAAATTGTTTTGAATTTCGCACAAAGCTACTTGAGGGCTATCTGTGCTAACTGTCCCTAATTTAGCACTGTAAGACTAGAGGGAAGGCAGCTTGTCATCACCATCCACCGTCAACTCTTGAGCTATTCTTTTACCAACGAAGAGTGGGATTTACCGTAACTATATAACGCCCCCACGGCTGAAAGGGCGAGCATGTTTGGCGCTACGGGGATTACGAGTCGCACGCCTTAACATGCTTGGCCATGCCGGGCCCACGTTTCGAAATAGTTATATTCTATCTTCATCAAGATATACCAAACAGCTCTGTGATATTAATATTAGATCATTGTATTTTCTATTATTTATTACTTACACTTATCATTCGGTTTACTTTACTGTGCAGTTACGTGTCTTGCTGTTTGAAGTATAATACTAGCATATCAATTACACCGACAATTATTGGTGCATTCATCTGATCGAATTGCTATTACAAGAGTCATATAAGAGCAACCAACGTTAAAATTAAAACAATATGAGTAATCATGTACTGTGAAAAACTTACCTAGAATGGAAACTAAAACTTCGGGACTGATGGTGTGGTTATTGTGTTCCTTTAGGACAATGAGTGTGTCCAAAATTCTGTTATAAATGCTTATGCATACAAAATTATAATTACCCCGAGTTTTACTCCTGGAAGGTAGACTGTTATTTTCAACATATGGTTTAACAATTTCGTTCGTGGCCTACCATATATACCCATTAGGGTGTATGTAACTCTTAAACGGTAATCGATTAGATTCTGGGACTCGACCACTGTAAATGCGGGAAAGAGAATTCTTTGTGTGCGTGCATGTGATACATTCGTGTCCATTACCTTGGTTCTTATACAAATATCTCACTACTATACTAATGTGAAATTGGACCTATGTTTGTTTGTAGTTCGCGTTAAAACCATCTTTGTTGCGTATGATTTCATTGTTCAGAGATTCTGATATTTGTTATTTTATCACTAGGAGGAATGTGACGTTTTGTTATATCAGTTATCCCTCCTATAAGTCAACAATTAACTGAGTTCAAGTGTAACTTTTACCCGTAAAAAACGTGTATCCCACTTAAAATATGTGGTTTAAATAAATTTAAACTTAAATGTTGCAAACTTAATACGTAATTCTAGATAACAAAATACTGGCAATGTGTGAATCATGATAAAGTAATTTTGTGTATTACCGTATCTCACGTTTCATACAAAGTATTTTGTTTTCTGTTTCCAGATTACACCTACACAATCTAGCGAAACTGCTCCTAGTACTTCCCAAGGTAAGTCAGTAGTTTTTCTTAGAAATATACAACTGCATGGACATTGGTCAAATAAAATTTTATAAGTAATAACAGTGTATAGAGTTTGATAAATATGAGGAACAAAGCTAATGCTCATCATAATTTCTAAATTTACTCTCGCTCCTCTCTCTGTGTATGTATATATATTTATATATATAAAACATAAATACGTTTGTTTCTAGAATGAATGAACTTAAGAATATCATGTATACAGTTTGATTTATTTAATTGAATAGGGAGAAGAATTATCTTCACTTTCTTTAGTATATCATACATACATACAGTCCCATATTAACAAATACATAAAGTAACTGTTAAATATGACCTTCCTTTATTCATAATAGCGCTGTTGCTTACTTTTTGGTCTTCAATAGCTACATTTGGTATGGTATACTAAGATAAATGGTGAAACGAACTTTGCATGTTTACACAAACATACGCACACACATATTTCCAACCAAACTGTCATTTTATTTAGAATGGTTTGTTTCAGTAGTTACTTTGTACACTTATAAATATAATGCTTGATTGATACCCACCATTTCGCACGTTCTTCCTAGCCATATAAAAACTGTCAAATCAGCAAGAAAGAAATCAGTTACTTGAGTTAAGTGTCACTGAACATATATATTTATACATCGTTTTTTATCTGTAGATAAAGACGCTTTAAAGAAACGACAAGCCAAAGATTTAGAAGATTATAATAAAGAATTGAAACCCGAACATATAAAGAAAAAACACCGAATTCATTCAGGTATAAAACACGTTTCTAAAATTTGTATTATATAGATAATGTTAATATCTGATTTATCTGTGTTATGTAACAGAGAAAGAAAAAATATGTAGTTAGAGTTGCATTTAAAGATGTGACTAGTAGATTACTGGCGCTGTTTTAAATAACAAATAGTAATAACAAATACTTTTATAATCGTGGAAAAGTTAAACGTTACCAAACAAGTAAGTAATATATTTTCTGTGTTGTACAAACATCGAGAAAAGTTAGGCATGATATTTTAGACTGAAAAGTTTAATGAAATACAAGTAAAAGGCTTTTTTTTACACCAGCCTCATCTACACATATATACATTTATTTAAAATGCATAATTTTTAAATTTTATTTTTTGTATTATGACGTAAAAAAAAGTACATGGTAAAGAAACAACGTAGTATATTTAATGGCTTAATTTATACTAATGTCGTTTCTACAGATTGTAAAGAAGAGTTTCTGATAAATAAATTGAAGAGTGCTGAGTTTGAAGAGGGCTTTCGCAGAGAGGCTAAGCGAGTCTGTGCCAAAGCGAAGAAAAAACTCAGAAAACGCTTGCTAGCCAGATTATATGAAGAACAGAGGAAATCGGACCCAGAATCAGACCCAGAAAGTGATAATGAAGTGTTGTCAAAAACAGAACTAGACGGAAACTCTCACTGTTCGAATCAAGTTGTTTCTCAGTTAAGCCTAATATGGAAGTACAGACGACTACTGTACAGTTGTCAAACAGTCAGACGACGCCGACTGAAGTCAGGCTTAGATATGATAGCAAAACCACATCGGAAGAAGAAGTCAAAGACAGCAAACCTTCAAAAGCTTCTGGATAAAGAACTTCTGAAAGAACAGGAAGATGTGAAACCGTTAGAAAACACAATTAAAGATATCGGAGAAAAGGTATGTGTTTACTAATTTATTTTCTCTTAAAAATACTATTTTTCAAAACCAAAAATACTTCAGTTTAGGAATAAAAATAGCAAAAAGAATTTAAGATTCGAAAGTAAGCTTAGTTACACATTTATGGGTTTACAGTACTTGTAGGAAAGAATATAATGTGGTAAGGAAGCTGGTGTGAAATTTGCCATCTTGAACTTGCAACATTCAGTCTCTGTTGAGTCTAGTGTTTTCTCATGTACTTGCATTTACCTTTATTATTATCATTATACAACAATTTCATCTGAAGTTATTGCCATGATTTGCATGTTGTACTCCTGTATAGTTCAAATAGAATATTCGACACAGTATACGAGACGTAACTTGTCTGGTTTTGTTGCAGCAGGTGTTGAATGAATACCCACATTTTTTGGAAAGTACCAGAAGCAGTTAGTCGTTGTGCTCTTCTCTGTCAAATCTTCGAGGCGTAAGTTAACACTTGACATTTTCGCACGGTATGACAAGAGAGATTAACTGGGACCACATGTAGTAGCATTGTATTTCTAATTCAGGTGAATGAAGTTCAAGGAAGACCTACATAGCCGCTGATTGCATAATCTTGTTACATCGAGAAACCTGGCGACAATTTGTCCGTCGAACCGCACGTTATGCGCTTCATAGAAAAGCCAGTTCGTACATTTTTTAATGTAAAATGAATCACAAAATTTACTTTTACAGACCCGAATACTGTAGAATACGTCAAGAGGAATGTATATATGTATGATTTATGTGTAGAGATTAAAGTTTCAATACTTGTAAGTTATTTACCAAGCCACAAAATATTTCTGTAGCTATATTTAATAAAACAACAACATTTAATTCTAACATGTTGGTACTGTCAACCTAAACAGTGCCTTATACAACACATGGGATAAATAACATCTAGGCGACATGTCGGGTCCCCCGCTAGTACAGCGGTAAGTCTACGGTTTACATAGTCAAAATCATGAATTCGATTCTCGTCGGTGGGGACTCAGCAGATAGCCTGATTTGGATTTGATACAAGAAAACACACACACGTGACACGTTGGTAAAACGACGTATTTTGCAATACACGGGCTGAACTACTACGTAAGAAACTCACATTATTTTAATATAAATAGCCATAACAACAGGAAGGGCAACTAGTCAGAATTAACTCTTGCCTATTCCCTTGGACGCTCGTTAACTAAAGCTAAATTTGTAATACAGCTATATCTACCACAGCTAAAAATACGGAGTGTGTTCAGTGAAGATTGCGTCTTAAGCCTTGGGCCTTCCTATCCACACAGAGTCCAGCATTCTAATCAGTAGACCAAGCTTGATTCTTTCCATATTAATTACATAAAACAGTTCAATTTGACTCGAAGTGTCTTAAATTATAATTTTTAAAATATTTTAATTAATTCTTGGACTAAAATACATCCACCGACATTTTAATTTTCTGTTTGAAATTCAGACTGACGTCATGCAACATCGTAATCCATTGTCGCCGTAATAAAAGGTTTAAAAGATATCGAGACTATTTGGAGCATTAACTAAAACATTAATAAAAGTAATAAATGTTTTAGTTACTTCTGTTAGTTAAAATATATATTTAATTAATCAAACATTTCAGGCTTTTCTAAACATTTAAAAAGGAATACTTGTGGCTCATTGGAGTTTTGTGTTAATGTTTTAAACCGTTTGGTGAATTAACGTATTCTTTATTTTTATAAAATCATACAAATAATGAACTAATTAACAAATCGGATTTAGTGAGTAATAAATGAGATCCCTGTCGCACCAAACATGCTCGCCCTTTCAATCGTGGTGGCGTTATTATTGCTCAGTCAATTCCACTATTTGTCAGTAAAAGAGTAGCCCTAGAGTTGGCGGTGGATGGTTATGACTAGCTGCCTTCCCTCTAGTCTTACAGTGCAAAATTAGGGACGGATAGCGCAGACAGACCTCGTATAGCTTTGCGCGAAATTCAAAAACAAACAAACAATAAATTAGAAATATTTTTTCGCGCACGATACGTTTCTTTTATTGTTGAAATACTTTTCCGTCTTGAACGTTCAGTTTTTCTAAACTCTCTGGAAACCTCCAACTACATTTTACTGTATATTTTGTTTCAGCACCAGGTGCCGTTTGACTTTTCCAATGGAGCTCCGCCAGAAATGAAGCGTATCATGGTGAACAAGGCTTTAGGAGAAACCATTCTTCATCGAGCGGCAAGACTTGGTTATGCGGTGAGTGTTCTCTCCTTGTCGGTTTCCTCGGAAGGTTTTCTACACGGGATTTAACCATAAAAGGTTGCGCAGTGTTTTCTCATCTTCGTATCTGCACCAGGAGGATTAAATGTTGTCTTCTGAAAATACTGGTACTGTAGTGCTTTATCTGTTTAACTGAGCAGGCCGCTTTATACGATGTCTGTTACTTTGTATCTACCAAACGTCTAAATTTTCTGTTTGTTCTAGTATTACAGGGCAAGTCAAAATTTCTAACTCTTTCCTGTTTGATGTGTTATGAAATAGTGTGATTCTGCTGACGTAGGGTGTTCAGGAATATTGAGAGCTATTTGTTACCTAACACCGCTCCGCGTAAATATAGATCATATTGAGGACATAAAAATGGTACAAACTTTGTGCCACTACAGACTGATAATTTCAGAGATAAGATTTGATTGACCTTGATTTGAACCTTATGTCATGACATCATATGTCTAAACAATCCATGTGACCAGATTTGCAACACTCCACACCCACTTCACAACAATTGGGAAAATAGGGTTTTTTGACTCTCGTGTATATTTTACCATTTGTTTAGTCACGTAAAAAGTAGTACTGTTTGTTCAATATAAATAGGCTCGGCATGGCCAGGTGATTAACGCACTCGACTCGTAATCCGAGAATCGCGGGTTCGAATTCTCCGCCACATCAAACATATTCGCCCATTCAGTCATGGGGGCATTATAATGTACGGTGAATTCCGCTCTTCGTTAGTAAAAGAATAGCCCAAGAGTTGGTGGTGAGTGGTGACGACTATCTGCCTTTTCTTTAGCCTTACACTGCTAAATTAAGGTCGGCTAGCGCAGATAGCCCTCGTTTAGCTTTGCGCTAAATCCAAAACGAATCGATATAAATGAGAGTTCTATTTGTAAACGCTTATTCAAATTACGTTGGGCATACCTTTTTTTTTAATGCTTAGTGGTGTGTAATATTGTGTTCTATACAGATTATATTGCTCGCCAATTTCCGAGAAAGGAGTAAAACATTACAACTCTTCAATCATTCAGTGATATATTTTTGAAAGCTCACGTTATTGATTTTATTCTTAATATATTCTGTTCTTGTACAATTTTTACACTTTCGATTAGAACTATGTTAAGAAACACTATACAAACCTGCTATTGCTAAAACTGTTCTTTTTCCATCTAAAAATACTCGTTTTAGATTTGAATTTTACTATTGCTTTTATTAAATGTTTCAACACTTGCATAGAATTAGTTCAGGGATTAAGTTTGCAATCACCTTTTCCAAAATCTGGGACCATATTTCCTGTGGAAAATGTGTTACCACATCGTTGGTTCGATAAAGCTGCTTTAATTGCAGGTTTAGCTCATGCAGATTTTGATTTTTCTTTGCAGGAAGTGGTTTTGTACTGCCTGGAGACTAATTACTGTGATGTCAACGCGCGTGACAACGCTGGATATACTCCTTTACACGAATCCTGTTCGCGCGGAAACCTCGAAATTGCAAGTGCACTCGTGCAGTATGGTGCTGACGTAAGTGCAAGTGCGGCGGGTGGAATCAGGTACGTCGTGGTCTATCTTTTGGCAGAACATATTTTTTCAGTGTTTTGCAGCTGGTGTGACGTCAGACTTCAAACTTATTATGTGATAGGAGAGTTGGAAAATCTTGTAAGAATACGCCCTGATCACAAAAGGCTAAATTATTATCTCTAATTTTGAAGCTTGACTCAAACCGTAAGAAAAAAGTGATGCCTATTAAATTACATATATATATACACACGCGCGCACACATATACGTACATATAAAAGAAACAATTTCACTAGGCGAATCTTCAAACAACATTTCAAAAACAAACTTGTTATTAAATTATTTACTTTTATAAAATGTAAGAGGTAAAATCGTTAAACAAAGAGAGATGATAAAAAGTTGGTTTTTTTATGAGTTTGTTTACAATCAATTCATCCAGTTACAACTTACCTTATATTTAACAACAGAAGAGTGAAAATACAAGAACTTGCAAATTAGCCTTTTAAACTGTGTGAGTAGTTACAACCTTTGTTCTGAGTGTTGTCTAGACATAAATATAATCAGAAACTTTGTCTACAAATAACGTTTTATAACAAACACAATACGCAGGGTAATTCAAAGTTCTTCCGCACTCACACATATAATATTATATTTCTAGAACGTCTATATATTATCTGGTATCATTTATTCTCTTTTACCAGCACTCACCGGCATCAGTTTTACTATACCAATATGATATTAATTCACTGAAGATTTTGGGTGTTATTATTGGTTCTGTTTTACTAAGAGATCTGTGCACTGAGGATATATGGGATTTGAAGTATTAAAAGGATTGAAACTGGCGATCCCTCAAATTCAATTTTGACGATTTATAATGCTAGTTAGGTAAGGTCAGAAAGAGTTTACTTGGAATATATGGTACCTGAAACCTTGGAAGTATTTGAAATAACTATTCGTCTTTCTCTTCTAGACCGCTTCACGACGCCGTCGAAAACGAGTATATTGAGATTGTGCGTTTGTTGTTGTCCCATGGCGCTGATCCTACTATTGCCACGTACTCTGGTCTCACGCCCCTGAAACTGGCGAAGTCGTCCATCATGGCGGAGTTTCTACGGGGTAAGTACGCAGCTGCCTAAGCGTTGAAATTGCAAACACATCACATGTATGCTTACTTCTCGTCTAACATATCAGATGGAAGATATAAAGTGCGTTAATTTTCCAACCTCCTTTCAAGTGATCCATCCTAACTATGTGGCTCAGATAATAACAAAACTTCCAGTTTTATTACACCTGATTAGAAGATGCTTATTCTTGACCATAAAGTGCAGATTTGAAGTTTGTTGAGAGTTTTTTTCACGCTGAAACTCTATTAGTATAGTGCCTGTATAAACAGTGGCCATTAGTAATGACTCGAGTAATAAAATTATTAATAAAAATTTATAAATGAAAGTAAATATGAGTGTATGATAATATATTAGTCCTACTAGATGTGTTATATCGAGTAATGTAAAATTCGAGAAAAGTAGTTTGTAATAGATATACATTTTTGTATTTTTTTTTTTTTGGGGGGAACAAACTGTTTGTTTTTTTTAGTTTAGTTTTATTAGTGTTACAGCTATTTGTACTTTTATTTATTTTTGGATTAATGTTTCTTGCTTTCCTTCTTTATTACTGGTGCTATTTTTTTCTTCTTCACTTTATAAGTGATATATTTTTTCTGAATTTTTGTTATTTACGTATTTTTCTTGTTTTTTGTTATATGCGCAGTTTTTTGGTTTTATTTATTGTTTACACAGTTTTTACTTGCTTTCTTCCTTACTGACGCCATTTTCCCCTCTTTTCTTTATTATTCGGTAGGTGGTGATGACTAGCTGCCTTCTTTCTAGTCTTACACTGCTAAATTAGGAACCGCTAGCGCAGATAGCCCCCGAGTAGCTTTGCGCGAAATTAAAAAAAATAACAAATAACTTTATTATTTACACAAGATTTACTTGCTTTTCTTCCTTACTGACGCCATTTCCCCCTCTTTTCTTTATTATTTATACTTATGCATGTGTTCGTGAGCATTTAACTTCAAATTAATAATTGATAAACGTACGAAAATCAAAAGATATGTAACAGGCTTTATTTGATTTCTTCCTCACTGACGCCATTTCTTTTTTTCTTTTTTTTGCTTTTCTTACTGATGCTATTTTTCCTGTTTCATTACTTATGCCATTTTCCCTGTCTTTTTATTGCTGCAACAATGTTCCCCTGCAGTCTCTGTTGACATGTTTAATACCAGCTACGATCGTCATTGTTTTTGTATAGGTTTCTTGGCTGACTCAACTGGAGAGACCGACAATAATTTAGTTCTACCTTGGAAATTCCATGGATCTTCGTGTTGTCTAGGTAAAACGTCTTTCAAGTAGTCGCATACGTATTTACTTTGTTGCTTATTTACGTAACTTTAAAATAATTACATTTGTTTCTTATTATTTGTTAATTAAGAAAGGAAGGTCTGTTATAATTTTTAGAGCTGTATTTCACCATTGTTTGTAGTATTTAGGTCGTCATCATAAAACAGAAGAATCTCTATAATTGCTACCTTTAGGACATGCTTGATCAAAGAAGTGCTTCTCAAAGCATCATTTTTAATCAAACTAAAAAATAAATTACTATATAGTAAAGTAATTTTCAAATACTTTTGTATATGCATGTGTGTAAAGAACTAACTTGAAGCAACTAATGATTGTATTGTTACATATTACCTATAAATTAAGAGCCCGTATGGGTGCTGAAGCCCACAAAAGTGAAGATATAGACCTCTTTTACAGAAGAACATTCACCCTTTTTAAAATATTCTTAGCATCCTAGTTTTATTTATCTGTTTTTCAGACTTGATGTCTGCATAGGCGTATTAGAATATTATTGAAAGTTGTTGTTGTTTTGAATTAAGCACAAAGCTACACAATGGGCAATCTTGTTTTGCCCACCACGGGTATTGAAGCCTGGATTTTAGCGTTGTAAGACCGCAGACACACCGCTGAGCCACTGGGGGGCATTAGCGAAAGTAGACAGATGCTGTATGTTGTCCTACTTCCTTTATACATTAAAATTAACATAAATGGTACACAATGTCTTTCTCCCTGTGCCGCATATTTGTTTCCATATCAAACCTGAATTTTGAGAGATCGAAATAAGTCTCTATTACAGCTTTGAAAGTCCAGTTGTCTAATATAAGTCTGTTACAAGTAATGAGTATTATTTTTATTAATAATTAATCGATCTTTTATCTTTCAGATTCTCAAGAGACAGGCTACGACATCTGGGAAGGACTTCCTCTCGACTTCGAGAATGAGAGCATGGAGAGCGATGACTTCCTGTTCGAGGTGAGCGACACCCCTCACCTCCCGACTTTCCGCCTGCAATTGCCTGGCAACAACAGCAAGGCGTAAGTACGCCACAACTGCTTTTGCCTGAGACAGTCCCAGCTACGCGGTTTGTTTTAATTAGCTGTGCTGTGTAGGCCCACTGGAATAAATTGTTTCTGTTTTGGGGTAAAGAAGATAAGCTAAAACGAGTTGCTAAAAATTTCTCAGCGCGTGAATGAGGAAGAACGATCCCTGATTACTTATGCATGTGTTCGTGAGCATTTAACTTCAAATTAATAATTGATAAACGTACGAAAATCAAAAGATATGTAACAGGCTTATAACTTTAGCATGATTTGCTGTATACAAAAACTTGTGAGTTTTATCAAAATACGTTTATTTGCTGACACCAATTGGGAGTTTCTTGCATATTATTTTTCTTAATTATAAGCCTATAAATGCAATACAGAAAATTTGCTGTTTATGCTCCCCTTTCCCCCACCAAATATTTGATAATTTTGCCTAGTAAAGTGCCATTGTTTTAGTGAAATTTTGGGGAAGTGTTCATAGTAGGTTTGGAAAATTTAATGGACTACTGCCTCTTCGATGAAAAGAGCCAACGTTTCGACTTCTGTACTATGGCCTTTTTCAGGTATTAGATCCTAAAGAAAGTTTCAGTAAGTTTCGACTTCTGTACTTTTCAATCCAATAAAGATTTCAACTATACTACAAAGGTGCAAATACGCCAATTTGAGGGTTTCCGTTAAGAAGAAATGTTAATAAAGATACCAGCTTCATTAATCAGATGAGATCAAAATACATATCGATTCTCACTTTTCATAATGTGTGGTGAAAATATCCTTATACAAAGGCATATTTCAGTAGTTTTGGTTGATGTGATGTTTTAAGGCACTTTAAATTTATATGAGTCAGAAAAAGTAAACAAAGTTATTAGTTTCTTAAAATGACGTTTCTTTCTTTCTGCAAAGTTTCTTGATATTGTTACAAAGAACCCATGAAACAAAACGGACCAAGGAGTCTTTCGTTGTTGTTTTTGCTTAATCCTTAGACAAACATTCCAACAGTTTTACAAAAAACAAAGAGAGAGAGAGAGATCGGGAATGGATCAGTTCTTTAACACAAATTTACTACATATTGGTTTGATATTAATATAGAATATATATTTGAACACTTCATATTTTTATGTAAAAGAAACAGCATCGTTTTGATGTTTTGTTGTGTTCTGAACAAATTATAAAACATAAAAAACGCAGGCTGTAAACAAGATCAATATATGTTTTTCTTTTTTTTCAGGATATGTAACTGCCTCCGTCTTGCTGACGTGTTAAACCAAATTAACTTCACCAAGGAGAAATTTAAGTTTGTTCACAGCTACATCGAAATATTTCCTGTTCCTAAACATGAAATTGAGACAAGCGCCACCTGCAGTCAGCTATTGACAGGCACACGATTAGACAGCCTTTTAGAAGGCGTAGCCACGGATGGGGGTACAACCATTGATGTAGTACAACTGGATAACAATATAAGAGATATTTTGGGCATCGAAACCGTAACATTAAGATAGTGATCCTTTTGGTGTTAATCTGACATTTACTTATTAGCATCTAACGCTATGTAAATACAGAGAAAAGACAATATATTATGAACTTCTTTGGCGAGAGTTTTTTTTTTATCAGTTATTACATCTCTTACCAATGCTAAAGATGTGTTGTTTATACGTGCTATGAGCAGTGGTTTATCAGAATTACTATGGGTTGAACTGTAAAAAAAAAGTAATTAACGAACAATATTATTACATTCTTGCGTCTTTTTGGTCCCAACTGTTTCAAACTTCATTGCTTTCTGCTTATATTATGCACAAGTGGCTCTGATGAGGAAGGTATTTACGAAATGAACAATGAACAAATGTTATTAACTGTTCAAAAGTGCATGTGCAGTAATCATATTATGTAAATATGTAGATAACGTCGTGAACATGTGCCTATTTCATCTGATCTGGTCATCATTTTTCTCAAATAAAGTTTTTTTTCAGGAATTTCGCGTTTTTTGTCTGTTTCACTCACGTTTTCTGATTTTATGAAACTATGTAAACTCTGAATAACCCTACATAACAACAACTATTTCACTGTCATTTACACGCCTAATTTAAATAAATATTGTAGAAGACGCAATTTGATGTATAAATCTAAGATTACTCTTAAGTTATACTACATTATCGATTGTGAACTGATTTCTATGACTGTACAGATAATGCCAAGTTACAAATTATTAGTAAGGCTTTTGTGGTTATACAGATTCCTTATGTAACTTACCTATTACGACTAACCTAGGACTATATACCTACTTCAGCACTATAGTTAAGAAAGGTGGTTATAATCTCTCATAGTCACCTAGGACTATATTCCAACTTCAGCACTATAGTTAAGAAAGGTGGTTATAATCTCTCATAGTCGACCTAATGCATACATTTCTCTGTTTCTGTATCAAACTGGTAAAAACTGCAGTTTAGCTCATTTTGAAAACACACCGAATTCTCAAATTAATAAAGTTAGCACTTAATTTTGAACTGTTGATTTGTATATCATAAATTATTCTTTTAATTTTAAATATAAACAATTGCCTAAAATCTGTATTTTGTTTAAACTTATGCTTTGGAGAATCTCGCCATTCTTAAAAGTATGTTAATAAACCTATGCTAGATGTTATGCAATTAATTTTTTGTGTTTTGAACTTCGCGCAAAGCTACACGAAAGCTATCTGCGCTAACTGTCCCTAATTTAGCAAGGTAAGACTAGAGGGAAGGCAGCTAGTCATCACCAGCCCCGCCAACTCTTGGGTTACTCTTTTACCAACGAATAGTGGGAGTTACCGTCACATTATAACGCCCTCACGGCTGAAAGGGCGAACATGTTTGGTGCGACGGAAATTAGAACCCGCGACCCTCAGATTACGAGTCGAGTGCCTTAACTTACCTGGCCATGTCGGGCCTTGCAGTTAATTAATAATTGCTCATGTAAACAAAGGAGTGTAACATAAGTGAAACGTGATATCTTGAAACATAAAATTTGAAAATATTTAATGTGTAATTGTATAAACCTCTTACGAAAAGCTGATTATTTTCGTGGAATTTTCGCCAAACGTTAACACAAAAAGATAACAATGCAATGTGTTATTTTATTGTTTTATAGTACAATATGTGGTAAATATTAACATCACGCCTATTTACTACTTCTACAGATGAAATGAAGGTATAAGTAGGTGTGTATTCCTATTGTTTAATATGGGAATGTTTAAGAAGTAGTTCTAATATTTCTCTGCGTTATATTTTTATTTAAAAGTGATGCTTTTTTGTCAACTCCGTGGTTGGCAGACCCAATACTGTTACTCGAAATGTGCCCTATTTCAAATTGAATAATCTTTTGGAATGTTGAGAAGAATTGGTTTCCATGACCAGCATTTCTTCATCCCAGATACATTTCTCTGGTTATATTTATTTATTTATCGGAAGCACAAAGTGACTCAGATTTACCCTAAAAAATATTTGAGGGGTTTTCAGCAAATCGGAAACAGAAAGAAATATTATTTTTTCTTTGTCGTGAACCTAAACAACAAGGCATACCCGATTGAAACATTTTTCCCACACTGGTAGAGTGGCTTACGATGATCGAAACCTAATGGATCAGCGCTAAAATGCTCGTTTCAATCTTCCCTAGTGGACAGAGCGCCATTAACAATCGTGTAGCTAGTTGTTCGTAGAAAAAAAAACATATATCGATTGAGCGCTATGCTTATCTAATCCATCGTGATTCTGTATATGAGTGGATGGGTTTAAATCTTACAGAACTTTTCTTCTTCTAAAATGACTTACCAAGTTAGAGGTTAAATAGAACTGAACTTGATCACTAAACACAGCAAGTGATAACAACTACACAAACAAGTTTATTAGACAAGAAAAACAGTAACTAGAAAGTTGTAACAGCGCTACTGTGTGATTGGCCTATTTGTTATAACAGGCAGTTATATCTTATAATAAATCTTTACCTTTCAAGCTTTCCCTTCTCAAATAATCTTTGTATCATACATGTATATATTCCGTTTGAGGTTCGTTCTCCATTAATCTTCTTAAGTCATATCCTCACCGAAAATGGTTCGATACGATCTATAAATTATGAACATTTTCGTTGTGCATATAGGATTATAGTTGCGCATGGGAGCACGTGGTGGAGTAGTGCGATAGGTTTCCAGGAAACTTCTTCTTTCACTCAGCAAGAAACAGGTGTTATCAGCACGTCCCAGGGCATCTATTTATGTATATGTAGTATAAACATGTGATGATATACCTACGTCTGTAGGTTAGATTACAAAATTATCTTCAAAACCAATAATACATCTTACTATAAAAATAATCCGTTGTGTGTGTGTCCGTCACCCAGAATTGTTTGGTTAGATTATCGTAATTTATAGTATAACAACTGAAAATTTGTTGACGGTATACATGAGCTATGCTGTTTTATAATTTTTGTCTGAGAAGGGGAACAAAAATTTCCTTGAAATAGGGTGCATTTTCTTTTTTTTTAATACAATTTTAGCTTGCATCATCCAGAATTGGCTGGCTCGGTTACCGTAATATTTTGTATGGTAACTGGAGACGAGAGATACAAGTATTTAAAAAGTTAATTGAGTTAAGTATTACCTTCTATAAAACAGAATATACAGTTAGCAAATAGTGAGGTAATTACGAATTTAATAACAAGAAAAAGTGTGTTTTCATATAGCAAAGCTACATCGTGCTATCTGTTGAGCCCTCCGAGGGGAATCAAACCCCTGACTTTAGCCTTGTAAATCCGTAGACTTACCGCTGCACTTGCGGAGAGCGAATAAAAAAAGAGAAGGAAGGGAAACACTACCTAATGTCATCAAGTAGACAATTTTTGCTTCCTTAATAGGTAACTCTAGCTAGTTTATATAATTGGGGTGGAGCTCAAAAAGAAATAAACAGGCCTATTGTATGAGATATAAATACGTAGCTTCTGCAAATAAAATATTTGACTTTTATAATTGTTTTGAATTTGCAGATATCTTTGCTTATCCTTGTTGTGAATTATAATTATAGCACTAATATTACTTATAAATGTTTTTTTGAATATTTCTATGCTGAACGTAGAATGTATATAACAAGGTGCACGTGATTAAACACACTGGACATTCTGTGATATCACAGAGCTCAGTGATCAATAAATATCAATACTTGTATTTAGTGGTTCTGAATATGATGCATTGCTACATATCACAAGCCATTTTTAACACAAATTAATGTTTATGTGCAATAAGTCTGAACAATTTGGTACATTTTTATAACAAATCACTGATTATATATATATAATACTGCATGGGTACTACCTATAAATATTACATAATATTTACGTTTAGTGACTAAAAACGACTTATTATTTACACCTAGTGAATAAACGCAACATAAAATTTACGTTTACTGATTAAACATCATACAGTCTTTGTCTAATGAATAGACACAATATTTATATCTAGTTATTAAATAGTAGATAATATTTACATATAGGAACTAAATGTGAAAATCTCTACATCTGATGACTAAACATGACTTTTTTATGTCTAGTGACTAAATATGACAATTTCAACGTCTAGCAACTAAATATTAGATAATAGTTTAGTGACTAAGCATAACATAATCTTCATGTATGTTGTTTAAACATGTTATAATATTTATATATAGTAACTAAACCTGACGAGCTGTTTAGGTCTATTGAATAAATATAATCTCAACGTCTAGTGAATAAATATAATATTATCTTTTCGTCTGGTGGCTAAACGTAACACATTCTCAATCTTCAGGGACTAAACCTGACATAATCTTTTCGTTTAGTGAATACACGACATATTCTTTACGTCTAGTGACTAATCATGTTGCAATCTTTATGTATGGTAACTAAATTTGATAATTTTTTACGTGTAGTGAATAGGTGTAATCGTTATGTCTAGTGACTCAACGTGACATTGTCTTTTCGTCTGGTAGCTAGGCATCACATAATCTTTATCTAAGGCAGTTAAAAATGATATATTGCACGTGAGCTTAAGGACGTAATACTACTTATTGCAATTGATACTGACGCACTTTAAGTTATGGGTGCCTTATAAGAGTCAGTCCCTTAGTGTGGATGGTGGATGACAGGGTGCCTTCCCTTCGATCATTAGCTCAAAATTAGGATCAGTGACCGATGTCATTAGTAGCTTTGATATAAATACATTACACAATGGCATCGACAACGAACGTGGTGTATTATCGTTTATGGGAGTGATATTAAATATGGTGTAAACACTAACTACATTTAGTTTCTTCTATGCCAAGTGACTGTGAACATGACATAAATATTACTAGGATTTAGTGGTTGGTTGGTTGGTTGTTTAGAATTAAGCACAAAGCTACACAATGGGCTATCTGTGCTCTGCCCACCACGGGTATCGAAACCCGGATTTTAGCGTGTAAGTCCGCAGACATACCGCTGAGCCACTGGGGGGCAGGATTTAGTGACTGGTCAAATATTACCACTTGTTTATCAGCTAACAATGACTAGATATCCCCTGAACTTATAATTAATAATGATTAATTGTTACAGAACATTATGTAATATCTGTTAAGACAATTGATGCAGAATTTGATTATAAGCCAATTTCATCGACTGGCTCTAAATATGACTTGCCGCCATGTTTATTTTGTAAAATTCCTTTCCATTTGTAAGCAAAAACAGGTAATATTGTAAAATTCACTGTGATGCCATGTTCGGTGTAACTGGCCTTGTTTGATCCAAAACCATTAAGAACGAGCGTGAGACGCTAAACTTTGCACACTTAACCACACGCACTTTTTTGCTGAATGTAACACAGTGTTAGCATTTCATGCACGATATTTTGTAATTTGCGTGATGAAAACAAGTATTTCGTCATCGAAAAGTCAGTTATGAAATGAAATATTATGGATCGTGAATGTAATAAATTGTTTTCAACATGATTTAAACTTCCTGGGCATGCGCACAGCCCTTTTTTATCGTTCAAAAATTGTTTTCAGTTCGATGGATAAAATAGATCAAGCAACAATTATATCTTACATGTTTTACTAGGAAGATAATTCCATAAAAAAGTATGGCGTTCTGACAACATTAACCATACAATAAGATTTTCCACACGACTTCACTAAACCATATGTATTTTTACCAAAAAAATAAATAAAATTACCAAAGGAAAAAAAAATAACTGGATTGCAGTAAAGTATATATTTCTTCAAATTAACAATTTATACTTTATACGAAAATCACGAGCTAATATGCTAAAAACGCCTCAGAGTGACTGTTACGTCATAAGGTTCAAAGCTAAAAACCTGAAAATTATTTAGACCATCTGAATTTTTCTAGGATAATTGTATATGTACATATATGTGTGTGTGTATATATATGAACACACTGACATTTTTCATACTTACGAAAATATTTTCATGGTGCGCAATAAATATCATTTGGAGTATCACGTGCTCCTTTGTCGAAATGAAAATTCGATTAGTTACCAAATTTAGTCGAAGTGTTAAGCCCGGCATAATCAGGTGATTAAGGCACTCGACTCGTAATCTAAGGGTCGCGGGTTCAAATCCCCGTCAACCAAACATGCTTTTTCAGCGGTGGGGGCGTTATACTTTTCGGGTGATCCCACTATTCGTCGGTAAAAGAGTAGCCCAAGCGTTGGCGGGGGATGTTGATGACTAGCTGCCTTCCCGCTAGTCTTACTCTGTTAAATTAGGGACGGCTAATGCAGATAGCTCTCGTGTAGTTTTACTCAGTATTCATAACCAAAGAAACAAACTTGTGTCATTAATCCAACAGGAAATAAAGTATTGTTATACTCTAATATGCAATATAATTCAAAGAATGTAATCACTCGAACGTAAACCAAAGAGCAATCAAAACTGAAACAAACACAGCACCTGAATCAATATATTCATTGATTCATAGCAATATAGTAAGAGAACATAACTACTAAGTAAGACAAACTGAATACGGTACAGCTGTCACAACACATGTACATGGATAAAAATGATTTGTTTATTTCCTGTATTCAACAAGTCGATGAATTTCAGGCCTTCTCAAACACAGTGTTAAGCAGTTTTGATAACCGTGTCATTCATGTCAAAGTTATACTTACAGTTAACGTTAACCAATAAATTGGCGCTTAAAAAAGGTGGACTAGTATTCATGTTAACTGAAAAGTTAACATAATTTATTCTTGCAATTAATTATATACATGAGAATGAAGACTTAATTGATAAGTGGTATTAAGGTAAAAATCGTGAATAAATGGTAAAGACAATTTCCAAACTTGTTGTGAATTGTTTTTTGATTCCGAAACCTCAGCTCTCTTCGCTTTTACGTTGTTAATCTCATATCAAAAACTGAGACTATATCTTTCATATTCAGCAGTTCCTCAGCTAACATGACTAATTCCTTATACTCCGGTATTCTGTAACCCCTTTTAAACTCATTGTTAAGTTTTACTCTGTATAACAATCATCGGGGGTGGTCTTGAACTTAATAACTTGTATATACAGACTCTGAATTATTCCAGTGCTACTGTATATAAATTAGTAGTTCCCTTTCATTCTTCACGTTATTTTCTTGGTTCTTAACTGTATGTAGGTGGAGACACTGTTTATGCTACTTCTCTCTATTGCAGTTCTTCAGACAATTCCACGTGTTCAAGCAACGCCTGGAGTATTAAACACATTCCCAGATATAGAAAGCTGAGCTTGTGGTTCCATTGATCTGCATTGGTAACTGTTGATCTGCATTTTAAGGGCTTTGCAATCACTGTGTGTCATTTTTAGATATAAAACCTGCTTTTCTATTGTTTTAAGACTATAATGTTCAAAATTTGTTTATATTTCTCGACTGTAGTTGTAAGTAGAGTCAGTCCATTCTTGATTGATTCAAACCATCATTCTAAGAATGCCTCTGTCTTCTAGTAATCGTTAATTTTAGATTATCTTAAAGTGTTTTAGCCACAGCAGCTTGGAAGATGATATTTTTAGTTATAATTGTAATAGCTTATAAGTGAAATTAAAGAAGAATATGATGATATATGAACCACGATATGTCTGCTATATCCAATACCGACCAAGGCTTTCGTCCAATATCAGGGCTTACCAGACCGGTTGAGATACGACAGACATAGTATGGTTAAAACGCTATTCATGCCATTAAGTTGCTTGAGCAACAACTGTTTCGATGTCAGTTAGATTAACTTTGTGAAATGTAATTATTGGTTTGTCTTTTCCATTAGAATACGTAATGGTCATTTGACAAGGCTGGTTAAAACAAAGGAAACATCAGTTTTATATATATGTTACTTGTGTGTTTTAGTACCAGCCACCACTGACAATCGTATTTTGTTCAATGAAGATCAGCTTTATCTGAGACTTCTACTTGTCTTTGTAATGAAAAGTCGCATTTCTGTGAAAATTCTCAAGTGTTTAGCTGTAAATAAATGTTGAAGAGTACTTTTGTTGCGTCCAATTTTAATTTCCATTTTGTATTCAGTTACTTAAGAGTCAGGTGCAAATTCAGATATATTTAATAATCTTGCATATTGTGTTAAAATTGTCACCACCAGAATTTTATTGTGTAGAGAAATACTGAGGAACGCTATTTTTTTTTATTCTACTCTTTGTGTTTCTATTAATTTTGGTTCTTATGTTTTTCAAATATAAGCATAACTTTGGTACCACTGGTTGAATAAAGGAATCTTCTTGGCTGTACTATTTCCCACTGTGACAATCATTCTCAAAGCGTGACTTACTGCATGCCAGTGGATAACTTATCAGTATAACCTACTAGTTTCTCGTCCTGTTGAAACCCTAATAATCTCGAAAAAGAGTGTTCTTGGTATGGAGACATCAGTTCTACATTATCCAAGGTGGACTGACAGTTTTGGTTATGAAGAACTTCTTTGCCATCCAGGGCTGAAAAGGATGGATCAGCAGATTGTGAGAGACAAGAAAGAAATATGGCTACGTATTTAGTTCTATAAAACACATTTTCTGCTATTAGCATTGATGTCTATTCTAGTAAACCTCATGTCTTATAATACCAAAAGTTTGATTTCGATACCCATTTGGGTAGAGGATAGATAACCTGTTCTGCAAATTGTGATTATTAAAAAAATTTGCGTGGCATCAGAAACACCAAACATTTGGCAGGTTAAGATAAAACCACTACGAAAGATTCAAGAAATTTTGAACTTAAATTATGAAGTTAATTTCTAACAAGTAATTATCTTACTACAAACTACAAGGTTGATGGATGAGTAGGCTTTAGCTAGTATCATTTAAAGAAGTTTTTTTTTATTTCAAAACACAAGGTAATCCTTTTTCTTCCATTGCATATTTAAATTTAGACAGATTTCCTTTACGAATTTATCAATTTATTGTGTATTACTAAACAGTAAGTATGTTTGGAAATAATGACATCATATGACATAATCATACTCGCAGTCTCTTTGGTTATTCATTACTTTTTTTGCTGACCCTCCCAGTTGCTTAGCAAAAAAATAATAAATTTGGGTTTGACATCTGCAATGAGTACAGCGCACATAGTCCATTGTGTAGCTTTATGCTGGACTAAAAAGACTAAAACAACTAATCACCAAATATTTACTTTTCTTAGAGCGTTAGAACAAAATAGTTTATATCCAAAATATCTTTACTACAATATACAACTTAACACTAAAAAAACTTCAATATTCAAGTTTATTTTGGATACTGTACCTACCATAAAACTAAGCTTACAAAACAGAAAAAAAATAATCCTAGATCCATATAGTTTTTAAGTGTGTTAGAAAACAATAAGTAATTACATTTCCGAAATATAAACTTCAAATAAAGTATTTCGATAACTTGTAAACTTAGTTTGAAGTTAGATTCTCGCCATGTAAGATACTTTGAGGATTTGTATTATGTCATAAAATAGGAAAAAAAATTGTGTTCTTTTACAGCCTGTACTTCAGATGGAAGTTAATTATGCGTGATCGACAGAAATTTAAGAATTTCTTTATTACAAAGTAATTGTTGGCGTCACATGTTTATCGCACATTCTTATGAAGTTAAACGGCATATTGTTGATAGTAGTATAAAAAGTTTTTCTATGTAAAAGCCCCCAGAGTGGTTCATCAATAGGACCGCTGGCTCACACCGCCAAAACTCTATTTTGATACTGATGCTCGACATAGCAAAACCAGCCCATTGTATAACTTTGTGCGTAAAATCAAACTAAGAATATCCTGTATAAAATACTTGAAAATATAACTTTCTATAATGTTTGAAACATAAAATATTTTGTTACCCAAATATAGATTACAGATAAATTATGCAGACTTATTTTGAAATTTTTCCCTTGTACAGTATTAAAAAATATAACATTTTTAGTATATTACAAATTGATTTTCCTTTTCCACTAAGAGTAAAACCGTAAACAAAACTTTGACATAAAGTTTTAACGCAGTCTTTGATCAACCGCATCCTCTACTACTGTAAACAGAATTTCGTCTGTTCAAGATACATCGGCACTACTTGAAAACCAAAGAACTACAGTTAGGCTTATTGTCGTATAATATAATCATCAAACACTTGGTCCAGTGTATAATGTCAAACAATGAAATCAGGTGCAATGCCATAATATTATTCACACATCTAAATTAAGTTAGGTTACTATATGGTGAGTTAAGAAGGAATAAACATTCCATAAGAATTATGAAACATTTTTGTACCTTTTTAATTCTACAAAGTAAAAATAATTTTTGAATTTCGCGCACAGCTACATGAGGGCTATCTGCGCTAACCGTCCCTAATTTTGCAGTGTAAGTCTAAATGGAAGGCAGCTAGCTAGTCATAACCACCCACCGCTAACTCTTGGACTACTCTTTTGCCAACGAATAGTGGGATTAACCGTCACATCATAACGCCCTACAACTGAAAGGGCGAGTATCTTTGGTGTGAAGGAGATTCGAACCCGCGACCCTGAGATTACTAGCCGATAGAGGAATCGTACAACGATTCCTTTGTTTAGATTATTCTTGTCAGATGAAGTTTACAGATGAATAAAGTCGTTTTGTTTGTGCTCATTACTATCAGACATACTTCTCAAACTAAGTTAATTATACTATCTTGTCTATTAAATGCCGTCAGTTTCAATCTACACTTCATTAATAGTGAAGACAAAATCTCTGATAAAACTATTGCACTATATTAATAGTCATATACAGTTCAGAATTCTTTAATATCCATTCGTTTTCGGAAGTGTGATGATGTTTTAAATGTGGTGTATATTACAATAACCTTGGAAATTAAAACTGAAAAAATAAAAACTAAGACAAGAGAGTTTCCTGTAACCATAAGATATGGGAGATATACATAATCCACATTTATGAGGCTAACAGGTGATGTTTGTTGAAATATCAGCAATTACAGTATCATATCAACAGCTTGTCTCTGCATTTTCCTAACACAAAATCGTAGTTTAAGCAAGCGAAACGAAGAATACAACCGCATTTCAATAGATTCTTCAGAATATGGTGCTAAAAATGGACAATGATTGTGAAAGGATTCAGACAAGACTAAAATCGGCTAACAAAGATATTCCAGCTAGGATCTGGGACCACAGTAATATCATGATTTGTGCAAATTCTTGGAATTGGCACGCTATTACGATTTATGTCTACTCTTGTAATTAACATAAGCATGTAAAATGTTCACTGTCTGGTAAACACTTAGGATCAGAAGAAATATAAAAATGCTCTTGAAGAAGGTTTCATGGTATTAACCGTTCAGCTCAGAGAGAAGTATAAATAGATGATGTCAAATAGGAACCGTAAAATGTAAGCTCTACATTTGTTTATTTGTTTTGCGAAAAGCTACACAACGTGTTTTCTGCGTTTTGTCCATCGCAGAGAATCGAACCTCTGATTTTAGCATTATAAATATGTAAACTTACTTCTAACTCACCACCGGACGTCAGCTTTTGAGATGAGATCCGAGCTAGAAGATTAGAAAGTCGTGCAGAAGTATCACCCAACAGAAACTGGTCGAAATCTTCTTTAAAGCAGAACAAACAGACAGAAGGAGCTCACTCTGGAATGAGTGTTTGTACAGTAGTTCATATGGAAGCCAGCTTTTAAATAAATGTGGAATTAAATATCAACCTTAATTTAGTATACTCAATGGTACTTTCCATACGCAAGATATCATTGGCTTTACAGCCCTTTCCCCTGTAGCACAGAAACCAACATTGTCTGGCTCACACACACATACACATAAATAAAGAAAATAAAAAGCAAAAGCTTTTCTAAAACCAAATAACATACAACAATGGAAACAAACTGATAACCGTTATCTAGCAGACATGTTTAACGGAAGAAAAGCTCTGGTCGAATGAAGTTCAGGATATATATTGCTTAAATGTAGGTTGAGAAGGAGCTACGAATCACCCTATGTCTCTGATGGGAAACTTCACCCCCTAGTGGTTTTCGATACTCGTGGTGAGTAGAACACAAATAACTCATTGTGTAGCTTGGCACTTAATTACATCAAAACAAACAAACAATATGATGGGGAAACTGGCATTTTGGTCAACGGATTTGTAGCAGTAAATTAGCTAGTTTCATGTGTGGTCCCTTACGACTTCATATCCGTATATAAATTATATAAGATATGAAATTTAAATTTGTACATTTTTAATTTCTGCATTTTTCACTGAAAAGCTGACAATATGTCATTACCCATAACAGTTTTATATTCCTGAACAATATATTTTCTATCCCATATTCAGAATTATACTTCTCTCCCCTCTTGTTTCTATGAGGGCGAATTTTTTTGAAATTTATCTTTTATGATATCCTTTTCAAAACTCGATCCTGGATTCTTGTCTTTAGTTCGCTTTTGTCCACTAACTTGTCGACCCCTATTGTTTCCATATATTTAAAAGATACTCGTGAACTAATTATTCTAGTCAAGAATTTCCTTTAGTTGCACTAAGAACATAGATAAAATGGGTAGTTTTAATAGGAAAAGACGCCAGTGAAAAACCGTCATCCAGATACTACTAAACATAAGCATGTAAGGTCTTGTGGCCATTATAATCTAATGCGCTTTAATCATACTGCCAAATAAATGCCTCTGGAATCCGTGTTGAGAAGGTGTGATTGGTAATTGAGAGATTCTAAATTTCGTCCCAGCATCCAAAGCGTTACATGAGTATATTTGAACTAGGATTAAATGACACTCTCTTCCAGGTGTCCAGAGAAGAAGTATATTTGTCTTTATGTTTAGTTACATACAGATTTACCCAATACATTCATAACAATACTCTCATAACACACTATTCTGAAGAGCTTTATGTTGCACATCATGACCTTGTGATCATTTTGACACTGAAACAGATCGATAACTCTGGGCATAGAGATAATAACAGACAGTTGTCTTCTAGCATAGAGTGATGAATAGAAACAGATTAGTTAACTTTTTCAAGGGAAACATTTTAAGAGCTTATGGAATGATTTATTCAGTTTCAGAAATGCTTGAATGAGTAACCAAGTTACGTATGTTCTGCTGAGCTTGACAGTCGTATACTCCGTGCTGTGAAACACCTTGATAAAATGTCTTTATAAAAGAACTGAAGCTTGAAAATAACTTCAGTTCAAGTGAGTAAACGAAACACAAATGAATATAAAAATGGAATATTTTGACCTTACGATACGCAATGTTGGTAACAATGGAAATTTGAATTGGCTATAAGAGAAAAAAACAACATAGAAAGTCTGCAGCTGTCCCTATACTGGCTCTGCAAGCCACACGTTTGGTTCAGGAATTAAATCTCTTATACATGTATTAGTCCGACAATTTCTCAATTACAAACGCTTCCACTTGCATTAATACAGACAGAATGAATCTCATAGTCACGTTTATAAAGACTGCCCTTACTGCTTGACTGCTACTGTGGCCAAAGAATGGCAAAGGAAAAAGCCTATCTCCCATAGTTGCTACCACACCTACCGTAAATCTTCACGTGTAAGAAAAACATAAAACTTTCCGGTTCTTCACACTGAGCTGTAATTCTATACATACACATACAAAACAGCACGCAGGAAGGCAGGTCAGAGCTCAGCTTGCCTTCCCACTACTGTGTATAGCCTACTGTTTCTTGATTATAAATCATTTATAAGCATTTGTAGGCACTAAAATCCATTATACTAATAATGTACGTTTTTCTACATAAAACAGTTAAGAACAGATGGCAGAAAGACAAGTAGATATATTTAAGGACAGAGTAATATAGGTGAGACAGACATGTTGTTGTATTAACTGTATAAATACAGTATTGTAACCAATCCTTCTGTTATTTTGTCGAAAATATCTCTTACCCCACTTTTTCAGTTTTTGCATTTTGAAAATATTTATTCTCGTGCTTATATAAAATTTCTCATTATCAATTACAGAATAACTAATGTCCCAGTAAATGTGAACTAATTCAAAATAATAAGACCTACATTTATTGCTTATTCTGCATAGCACGTTTGCTGCCAAGAAGTGGGTAATGATAATTTTTAACATAATTATGTCAACTTAGGAAGTACAAAAAACAGCTATATAATGGGCTTCCATATGAGTCATTATTTCTAAGAATTAGTGATGAAAAACCTATGTCTCACAGACTTTGCGTTTGGTTATATGGCTGTAAACATCTATAACTGCCTGATACCAAATCTCTAAAGTCAAAGATATTACAACCCGAATATTTAGATACCTGTAATGTGTATGTATGTAGTAGATCTAGTATCAAAGGTGGAGTAAAGAAAAAACACGCAGCGAGATCAAATGCGATATTTTGATGATCATATCTTAGAACCAATGTCCATTACCAATATTTCCCTTTCTGATATTTTGTTCTGATAACAATGTAGTATACGATTACTGAATAAATCATTAGGATTTTAATCAGAAATTGATTATTCATAACTGGCCTTAAAAGAACTTTGGTAAACAGTAAACAGAGCAAAAAGGATATGAACGATGATTGATTAAAATTTGGAGGTAAGTTCGCACAAGATATAAACTCTGTGTACATGTGGAGCATGCATCAAGCAAATCATTGTTTCACATCAGAGTCTGTTTGCTTTATTTAATCAGCATGTACAAATATACAAGTACAATAAGAAACAAAACTAACGTGCATTGACGTGCATGGCCAACAGGAATTAACGGTACAATTTAGCTAACCAGCTTTAAACTGCAGTAAAGTAGTTACCTCCTTCAACAGTATAGCAACAGCAGCTTAAACAGAATGGGAGTATCAACCAACAGATTCCTACATCAGATTTCAATTATAGGGCAACGGTCTGTTAAATCCGTATGACGTCTTGAAGTAAAAACTCAGAAAATCTAACTTATTTTATGGCCAACAGGAATTAATCGTTGTTATTTGCTCAATAAGAAAATATATTCCAAGAAAAACAACAAAGCAGGCTTCAGTCTGAGTCTTTACATCTAATAATTAGCAAAGATAAACAATGTAAATCAAAGAGCAAATAATAAAGCTATTAAAAATCGTTGCCTCTAAGCAGACTGTTCTAATCCATATAAACAAAGAGGTGATTTAATCTCCTGAGGAAAGTTTGTGCTGCCACGCAACGTTGGATTCAGTTACATCATGGAAAAAGTAAGTTAACAGGAGCTAAATAATCGGTGACTGTATGCTGTCACTGTTGACAGTATGTTGTTGTTGGTGACTGTATGATATCACTGGTGATTGTATGTTGTTGTTGGTGACTGTATGCTGTCACTGGTTTTTAAAAGCGTTAAATGGAAAAATTAGTAAATATGTGTTTTTGATAAAATGAAAGAATGCTTGTGTGTTTTTATAGCAAAACCACAGTGCGCTGTCTGCTGTGTCCACCGAGGGGAATCGAACCCTTAATTTTAGTGTTCGAAGAATGCCTATTCTTATTACTACTGTTTTATATTATAAACCTTAACATAAAATATACATATATATGACGATTATTATGAGTACACATTTATCTTTCATATAACAGTTCTGCATGTGCCAAGTTACCTTAATTGTATTTGGCATTAATTTTCTCACTTCTTAACTTGGTAAATGTTTATTTTCATTTCATAGTGAAATACACAAGTCAATGGAAGAAGTGCAACAAATAGATCTGAAACATCATGTTGAATGTGTGGATCTCACATTTCTATCATAACAAGAATTTGTCACAACAGCTTTGCTACGCCATGTTGAATCCTCGTGGTTCATATATCTGCCCATCATTCATGCAACAACTGGATCTGCTACATCACAAGGTAAGTGGTTACCTTTACCACCTGTCATGAACAACATTTTTATTTTAATGGCTGCTACTGAAAAAAGTATGTTGATTGAATTAATCTGTTACTAAAAACATCATTAAGTTTGTGCCAATCAACGCAAAGAACGGTTAAATCTGAATGAAACTGATAGCTGCAGAAATAAAATATTTTGACCTGTTTACTATTTAAACTTTTAATTGATCACGAACAATTATTTGATTACTTTTGACAATATTTCAACTGATAGGAAAAAATACAATCATAGTTATAACTTTTTATTTTTACCGAATATTTATCTATTTGACTGGCATAAATTTATAAAATTCAATAATATTGTGATCACTACTTTACTATATACTGTTCAGGTTTATTTCTTGCATTTAAGCTAGTCTCCTTAACCAGTTTACTTCGCTATTAAGTATCAAAAAAGAAAGAATAAAAAAGCCAAAACCTCAAGCTGGTATGTGGCAGAACAAATACTTAAATGACATGAAAAATGACGTTTATACACAACAGTAATATTTGAGAAGCTTTAAAGAATAAATCAATCTGATACTAAAGGCCCATTTGAAATGATCTTGTATTTACGTCAACCTAGCTCTGAAATTAAATCCAGAATATAGGTTTGTTCGACTTAAATACTTAACTAACTGGTACTTCTGTAAAAACAATAAGATCAGTTACAAGGAATATCTTGTAACTCACCAGTGATATCATTGATGAGTAGAAAAGTTTGTAGTAGACGAAAAAAGTAAAAAATTACAAAAGAGTTACACAAGTAAAGAAGAAAAAATAAGTTTATATACTCGAGGTAGAAACGTGAATAAATTGTACAAGGTACCAGATATCATGAATTTTGTTAGAAATCCGCTATTTTTACCTCATAACATTATTTTAATTGAGCATTCACTTTCAATCAACAAAGACAGAGTAACTCAGCAACAAACCTACTTGTGTGCCAAGCAATATTAGGGTTGAGACAGAACAAAGATTCTTCTGCACAATAAAAAAGTGAACAAGTATTCCAGTAACTAACCAATGATGATCGATGTCAATGAAATCAATATAAAAAACAATGAGCATCTAGAAAATAAGAGCAACAGAAAACTGTTTAGAAAAGAAGGACTGAAATGCAGAATCACTTAATGGGAGAGATAGAGTTTAGAAACAGTAATTATCTAATTCAGGTGAATAAGAAACAACTTGAATATATCAGCTCTAAGCTTTGAAAAAAAAGTTTTAAAAACAAAATACAAAGGAAATCTAAAAGATTTCGAATCTCTTCAATTAAACAAAATATAAGAGAGGCTAAGGATCAAATTTCATAAAGCGTTTGAGTCGAAATAAAAAATAAAATTCAAACTGTAGCTAAAAGAAATCATGTAATTGTTTCAGTTAAAATACTTTGCTTTTCTATAGACAGCAACCGTTGTTTGGAGAGTGCTAAAAACAAATTTAACAACGATTTTATGTTAAAATTATATTCAATATACGCTGTTAGTGTCGAAGAGAATCTATCCATCATCCACTTTAGGTACTCAAATCCAAGTTCGTATTTTGGTTTTTTTCTATTACGCTGTAATTCTTTTATATATTGTTTGAAAAAAAACAACTTATTTTTATTCATTCACTTTTAAATTTTGGTTATAATAAGACTTCAAGAAATGGACTTTAAAAAATAAAACTGTGCTTAATACAAAATGAGACGAAAAAAAGAAATGCCATAAAACTGATCAGTCGAGGTGTTCATTGAATGTATGTAGAGAAGGTTGAGAATGTTATATTAACCCAATGTATTTCGAGGCGGTATATCTCTGTAAATACATGAAAAAATACGTTGTATAGTATTGTTTTGGAATAGTGAAGCTATAAAACAAGTCTCAATTATTAAGAAAAAGAATGGTAAGATCAAACAAAGGTTGATCTGAATGTTTAGATACGAAATACATTGTCTTTAAAAATAAACGCAGTATAGTATACATAATTGTCTTTTTTTGTATTATCTTTCAAACCAAATAGACGTAAGTTTCCGTCCTTATATGAAAACTGTATAAAAAGAATTTTAAATTATTATTAATATTATTGCATTGATTATTATCATTCTGAAATGTTTCATTAAAGGCTTTGCACAGTTGAATTTTTTGTAATACGAATATTAGTTTAGTGATAAAAAATTAAAATAACTGTACAACAAATAATGAATTTTGTATACGTATGTATTTTTTACAGTACAGTTTTGTCGGGATACCTATTATGTTCACCGAAGGAAATCCAAAACCTGATTTTAGTGTCGTATCTCCGAAGATTTAACACTGTTCCAGTGCTAGACGTAAATTTTGTTGTAATTTTTGTTTCATTGTTATCGATGTATTGAATGTCGTAACTATTAACTAACGGGTTTGTGATATTAATCATGTACGTTACAGAATTGTTTCTGTTCCATATTCCTTTTAGTTTTTCCATTTTGGGGTATATACTGTGTTCATTGAAACACTGAAAAGACACACAACCAGTAAGTTAATTAAAAGAAAGATATTAATAATATAAAAATTAAAAACCAGAAGTTGTACACGAAATTTTGTTTTGTACACAATAGGTAATATTTTTTGCTTCATGTAAGAAATACATGATAATTTTAATACATATCAAACTGTGGTAATATCATGGTATTATTTTAAATTATTGTACTCACATTGATGTTTGCGCTTTATCACTTTCATATTATATACTTTTTTTAAATGCATGAACAACCAGATGAGTATCTCGAATATTTCTATTTCAAATTACACTCATGTTGTTTTATAATATGTGATTTTTATGAAAGTATATAAAATAATCAATTGAAGTAGTTTTAATCTAATAATTTTAGGAGTTTATACAGTTTCTCTTGTGTCTTCTTCAGAGAAACAAATAGGAGTAGTTTCATATTAAAGATATTTTATGGTTAAATTTGAAACTTAGATATTTCCAACTGATTATAAACGACATTTTTTAAATCATATTTCACACAAATAAATATTTTTTTTATTACCGTTTTGTGTAAAAATGTCATTTTATCCACTTTTCTGCTTCTCAGGTTAAACTTTAATAATGGTGGTATGAGTGAGTGGTATGGTATACTGATGTTCTAATAGTGGTGGTATGAGTGAGTGGTATGGTATATTGATGTTCTAAAGCTTCCTAAGTTTCTACATTTCTTTGCAATAGTTTTTTTTATTGTTGTTGTTAAATCTGTTTATGTGAGAAACGTTTGTAAAGGATGTTAAGATGCCCCTTGCACATGTGCTGGTAGTTTATTACTGTCATCTGTCATCATGGGGTGTGAGAGATTAAAGGGTTTAGGTTTGTTTGACCAAGGATCGGTGGTTTCATATTGGCTAAGAGATTTATCTGGGATTAACCAGCCAGTAGGGAAGCAAACGATCTCTAAATCCATGTCCCATGTGTCTCTTGTCAGTTCTTAACCATAAGCTTTTGATTCTTAGTTCTCAGAATAGAATAGACTTGCGTATTTTACAATTTGGAAAGCAGGTTGATTTACCTTTAATCAGAGATCAAGGAGGGCAAACTACGAAATAATTTATCAAGTATTTCTTTAACTCCAAGTTGAGATTTATTTCTCAATCTTAATCTTTCGTAAACTGACAAGCTGAAATGAAACTATATTAAACACAATACCTTTAAAATAAAGTCAAAATATTTAATAAATTATCATAGTAAATTTCACTTACGTATGTGCGGCTATTTATTTTAAATTAATTATTAACCTTAAAATATCATGGTGTTATAAATGTAAATTTAGATTTATTGGTCATAAAATAATAAAAGCAATACCTCTCACCTTGATAGTACAGCGGTATGTCTACGGATTTACAACCCTAAAATCAGGGGTTCGATTCTACTAGGTGGGCTCAGCAGATTGCCCGATGTGGTTTAGGTATAAGAAAAATACGCACCTTGATAAATTAATATTTTAATTTTTCACTTCATATCAAGGTGTAAGAAAATTGAAAACTGAAGAGAAAAAAAGAGTAAATTGTAAAATCGTGTCTGTTTTCTCTATTCACCGTTTCTTACATACACACGTCACCTGATGTTTCTTTATTGAGTAGTCCTAATAAATACTGTATCACAAAGAAAAATTATAATTTTGTACTGTAACTACGACAACAACGAATTATTGTTCACACTTTATGCAAATAAATCTACAAATTATTATGAAATAATTGTTTGAAATAAATAGATTTTATATTTTGTCAGGAACTTTCCTTTGGAGAAGTAATAAAATATAACTAGGTATGTGTTGTGTTAAGGTAATGATTCTTTTACAGTAGGTGTTGGAAAGTTGTAGGCGTTAACTTAAAAATAAATAAACTAACAGCAAACAATAAACTTGTTTTTCAAATAACATATTCAAAACAAGTTAAAAGTATGTAAAGAAATTACTTACACTGTGTATATCATAGTTGTACCTTAAGCACAGTAAAGTTCTCTTCTTCTTGTCAAAAATTATCTTAGAACAAATCAAATGCTTTAGGATCCAGTTGATAAACCGAACTATTTTTCTCGATTTATATTTTAAAGACTCTCTGTGTATGTAACTCACTTATTCCCGTTTCTTCTAACCCTCTTATTATTATCACGACAGTATGGGTGTATTCACTTATATTGCCTTGTGAGTTGCCACAGTTATATCCTCAACTTGAAATACTCGTCTACTTTTTGCATATGGGCCTACTTCCAAATAATCGTCTGCTTTTTGTCATTGTCCATACAAGCAGGTTTAGTTGCTTTAGAAAAAACGTCTTTTTTGACAAGAAAAAATATTCTCCTAAAATGTCAGAAACATGTTTACCTCACTCTAATCTACCAATCGTTAGGCTATTCAATTCTACAACGGTTAAATTCACATTTTCTAATCTTACTATGACTGAAACTTTCTTTAACTTGGTTTTGACTTCGTCTCTCTTGTCTGGTCGTTGCTTTTTTACATGTTTCACTAAGATGTTCTAGAAGTTTCTGTAGCCCCAATATCATTTACGTACAAATAAAATTTCCAATTATGAAAAAAAATTAAACGATTCTGAAATATTAACTTATAAAATAAATTAAGTAATACGACTTACACTAAAAAGTCTTTTATATATGACACATTTGTAAACCATTTTGTGATCCACAAGGATAATGACCCTATAAGTTTTACGCCAGTAAAATGATGTGATCGTTACTATTAAAAATTTAAATATCATAGATTTATGAGAAAATTCTTTTAAAAAAACACAAATTAAAGCAAGTAAAACGTGTTGTAATATCCCTACCACACATTCTGTCATATTTTGTTCCGACGAAGCCTTTCGCCAACTCTCAGGACTTATCAGATTAGCAAAAATACGACAGTTTGTTTGTTTGTTTTTGAATTTCGCACAAAGCTACTCGAGGGCTATCTGTGCTAGTCGTCCCTAATTTAGTAGTGTAAGACTAGAGGGAAGGCAGCTAGTCATCACCACCCACCTCCAACTCTTGGGCTACTCGTTTACCAATGAATAGTAGGACTGGCCATAACATTATAACACCCCCACGGCTGAAAGGGCGAGCATGTTGGGCGCGATTACGAGTCGCACGTCTTAACACACTTGGCAATGCCATAGTACAAGTGTAGGCGATATATATCATCAGTTTTCACGAGCAGCTGTTATGGTGGGAACAGGAATGTGAACTGTAATTGTTATTTACATTTGAGTGATTTAAATCTCAGATTTTTAGAGTGAGAATTAATGACACAACCTTATTAGTTTTATTTTTAATACTGATTATTTATTTATTTATACAATTTTATACGAGTCGACTTTACATGTGGAAGTCTATTTTACGAAATAATCTTGTTATTATTTAGATCCAGCAACAGAAAAAGCAAAGTGTCAAATATTTTTTTTATCTCTTAGTTACATTTGGTGTATATGAAGCCATAAAAATGTTTCTTTGAACTAAGATATCTCTCAGAATGACTTCTTCATGAAGCCAATAATTATTCATAATTTTGATCCTCTTTGTAAATGATTGAAATAAAGCTTTACGAGCTTAAAAGTGTACAAATCAACTCAACATATCTCAAGTGACGTCAAATGGAGCACCGAGCGAGAAACACGAGGGTAGAGGGATGAGGTGTGCGCTGCACGTGCGAGTTCTTGGTTCGTTTCACTTCCGTCACTGCTGCGGCTATTTATATGCAATTAATTATCAGAGCGAAAGAAAAGTGCGGAAACGTGCATTATGCACGTGGTTTTCAAGTTCTGATTTAAGAATGCAGACAACCATGTTGTCTTTCTCCGCGAAAACGTCTTTATTTTGTGATTTCACTGAAGTAGTTCTAGTAAAAAACATCTTTCATGTATTTAAAAGTAAATACAACTCGTTTTCTAATTCGTTTATTTTTTAACATTATTCTTGAGTTTCCCGGCGTTTTAGCTGTAAATTCATGAATTTCTAATTCTAAAATTTAGTTGTCGTTGTTTGAATTTCGTGCAAAGTTTCAAGATGGCTATCTCGTTAGCCGTCTCTAATTTAGCAGTGATAAAATAGAAGGAAGGCAGCTAGTCATCACCACTCACCGCCAACTTTTGGGCTACGACTGGAATAGGTTCACATATCTCCGAAAAGGCCATAGGGGCATAGAATGTATTTCTTAAAACTCTGTGATCGAGTTGAAAACTGGTTTGAAAGATTTGCGAAATTAATTCAGCAATAATTCAGTTATCATGACCTAACATAAGGTACGCTTGTTAAAGCTCAGCCATCTCCTTGTAACATGAGAGGGTTCTGGAAATAGAATTCTCGGTTTCAGTCAGACCCATTACTCCGGCGTAAATGTATAGGACTTTTAAATTAAGTTAAAACAAATTCTACGTATCACATATCCTTGTTAATAAATTTATTCAGCAGTTTAAAGTCAAAAGCAGAAAGTTTTCCCTTAACTATTTCAGGTGTTGTGAAACTAATAATTTTAACAATCTATGAATAATGAATCCTAGAATATGATATATGTATTTTAATATAGAATAGCAGTAATATTGAAAGGTTATATTAAAATACAGATCCTTTTTTCTCTTGGCTCATTTTTCATCGTGGGTTAACTTTAACCTAAAGTTCTAGCCAGATCAGATAATGCTTTTTAAGGTAGTACATGTAAATTTTATATATTTCTTGAAGTCATTGTTATTTTATCATAACAACTGTTAGAAATACTCCTACAAGTAATGTAAAATTTAAATCGTAAAATATAATTCATTTTTGCATTGAGCATGAAGGGAAACAAAATTTATAGTGTGCGAAAAAAACCTTTGTTACCAGTAATCTTCATACCAGTAGAGATAATCTTTTTGGTCATTATATTCCAACAAATCAATGAAAGCACAATTAAAACTCTGACGGACATCAACTAATATGAGGCTCCTAAGTTGCTAATCTTAAGTTGTCAATAGTGAATTTTTAGATGAAACTGAAGTCAAGAACTATATATCAGAATTTTGATAGTTCGGAACTAAATTTACAGAAGTTCAACTTATAAACTTCTATATTCCTAAATTTATTAAGTTTAATATTAAGAATATAAAAAAGCATTCACTTTTTATCTTCTGTTCTTCCCAAGTGACTTTAAAATAAACTAAATTACATACATTCAGATAAGCCACAGAAGTAGTCGCCGTGAAATTTAAGTAAATTCAAACCAAAAACTAAAAATACAATAGAAATTCAAATGTTTTACCAATTGTAAAAGTATAATAACCAAAATAAGTTCAATTAAATAATTTATAAGATATTACAACTCAACTATAACAGAAGAGATAATTAGCAATCCACTGGTCTAGAAGTACAAAATAACCTTTTTAGAACAATGCCAGTTTTATTCCGGCTTAAAAGCACAGGTAAAAAACTCACTAGCATCTTGAACTTTCTTGTTTTGACAAAGTTTTAGGTCTACCGGTAGAACAGCAGTTAGTCTACAGATTTAGAACGCTAAAATCAAGAATCCGATTCCCCTCAGTGGACAACGGAAGTGTTCTTGTGGTATTGTTACAAGAAAACAAACACACAAAAAGATTTTCAATGCGGTTTTCAGGTACATAACTTTCCTATTCATCTTTTTCCACGTAATATATGACCAACTGGGCTAAAGTAGGCAATCTAAACTTGGAATTAATGGTACCAACTATTCATATACCGGGAAGTTAGGTCCATCCGCATATTCTTGGGTTTTGTTTTTGATATCTCTTTGAGTTATGGTCCAGCAAGTGGAGTTTTCTCCAAACATATGATCTACAGCTTTGAAGCAACTCAGAATATTGATTAAAGATAAGATCATGGAATGTGTTTTTGAAACATCGCATATTGTGATCTAGTTGATAATGTGACCCTTTTTTTTTCCACCACACATTTCTTACGGTGTCATCTGGTGCTTTCTCGAGACGTTGCAAAGAATTGTTATGTTTATCTAATGTGGGGAAAATTATAGATAATAGTGTATTTTCAGGTATTGTTGGCTCTGTTAATGATATCATAATGTCTGAATTCAATTTAGAAGACATTGATGACAGACCAGCTTTACCTTCTCCATATGCGTTTCTTTTGGTAGATTAAGCTACTCAAACTGGAATACTATGAGAGTTTAATGATTCTTCCAATGTCTAACTAGTTGCTCAGAGTGAGGGTATGTTATACTGTTTAGGAATTAAGTTTTTTCTTCTAACCTTCTTTTAACCGATTGAAGGTATGAATATTGGAGCAAAGGAAGATGAGGCAGTTCATAAATATCATTTTGTGAACACTGCCTACCTTATTTGGCCAAAAGTTTAGCTTTAAGCAAAGGTAAAATTACCGACATTTATCAGTACAGAAGCGATGTCTCTGAAAACTAAATATATTTTAATAGCCAGTCTCCTACGAAGTTCCAAACTGCACAGCGTAGTCTCCTTTCTGCTATGGAGAACAATCGACCAGGATGGCACCGAATGAAGCTAAAATTTATGCCAATCTCTTAAGACAGAGCTACCATTAACACGCTAGTTAATGGTTGCGCACGTTGCACAGTTCATTCAGACTCGTAAAAGTTCAAGTTAGCTGTACAAACCCTTTACAAGTTGAGTGGTGTCAAGCCTGTGGGTTGTTGAAGAAAAAGGGCATACGTATGTAAGCTTCCCTTTGTTTCTCTACCAGTACTATTAACTTGTTTGTGACTACGAGGTTCTTCCATCAAACAAGTTTACAAGGGAATAAAATATAGCTGTAATTAGCAGAAACGCTACTACTATGGTTTTGCAATATAGCTATGAGTAACAGAAACATTTATATGTGAAAGAAAAGTAACAATACAGCATGAAATCAGTGTGTAATCAATACATTTTTAGGCTAGACTAGATGGAGATAGTAAATTTTTATCATAGTAATGAATAAAGATAAAAATAATGCAGGTAATAATACAGGGTGGTCGCTAGAAAAGCGGAAAATTTGTCAAACAGCTATTTATTTTTACAAAGAATAACTTTTAAAAAGTTTTTTAAAGGCATATGTTATATTACACTCATGGATGCTCAAAATGCATTTTATTCATGATGTAAAGAAATCAAAATAGAAATGAGTAAGCACGCATTTTATTCATGATCTCATCTGACCCTCAAATTTTCCGCTTTTCTAACGACCACCCTGTATGTATAAAAATATTAATTTTTTCCAAACATTTCTGGACAGCAGTGGAATTCATGGAAAATAGAACATTTTAAATCACATTATTCAAAGATAAGAAAAATATGCGGTAGACATATTTTGTTATTTTTATTCATTGGTTCAAAGCATTAATCACAGTTTAAAAGTAAAATTTATTACAAAAGAAATCAAGGTAAACATTTTTTTGTGGGTTATGACAATTGCTGAAATAACAATACGTAAACTTAAAAACAATAAGAATTAAAATGCATCACTTTACTTGTGAAATCTTATTATCGCTTCAAATAAAAATATTTCATGCTCAAACTTAAAAAGGGCCCGGCATGGCCAAGCGTGTTAAGGCGTGCGACTCGTATTCCGAGGATCGCAGATTCGCATCCCCTTTGCGCCAAACATGCTCGCCCTTTCAGCCGTGGGGGCGTTATAATGTGACGGTCAGTCCCACTATTCGTTGGTAAAAGAGTAGCCCAAGAGTTGGCGGTGGGTGGTGATGACTAGCTGCTTTTCCTCTAGTCTTACACTGCTAAATTAGGGACGGCCAGAACAGATAGCCCTCGAGTATCTTTGTGCGAAATTCAAAACAAACAAACAAACTTAGAAAAATGTTATAGTTTGAGCGTGATGTGAAGCACTACATATGTTTCTATTTACTAAGACTCAGTGTCTTTATATGTTTCTATTTACTAAGACTCAATGTCTTTATATGTTTCTATTTACTAAGACTCAGGTGTCTTTATATGTTTCTATTTACTAAGACTCAGGTGTCTTTATATGTTTCTATTTACTAAGACTCAGTGTCTTTATATGTTTCTATTTACTAAGATACAGGTGCCTTTGTATGTTTCTATTTACTAAGACTCAGGTGTCTTTATATGTTTCTATTTACTAAGACTCAGTGTCTTTATATGTTTCTATTTACTATGACTCAGGTGTCTTTATATGTTTCTATTTACACAGGTGTCTTTATATGTTTCTATTTACACAGGTGTCTTTATATGTTTTTATTTACTAAGACACAGGTGTCTTTATATGTTTTTATTTAGTAAGACACAGGTGTCTTTGTATGTTTTTATTTAGTAAGACACAGGTGTCTTTGTATGTTTTTATTTAGTAAGACACAGGTGTCTTTGTATGTTTTTATTTACTAAGACACAGGTGTATTTATATGTTTTTATTTACTAAGACACAGGTGCCTTTATATATTTTTATTTAGTAAGACACAGGTGTCTTTGTATGTTTCTATTTACTAAGACACGGGTGCCTTTATTCAACAAGATGAATACTGTTTCTGTGGCTCTCTTAAAGAGAGGGTCACAAATCACCTGTGGTTTTACTGTATCTAATGTGGTAACCCAAGCTGGTGTTTCAAAGTACGTTGTATTCCCAGCTTAGATTAGTAAGCGCTTTCTTTGTTAAGCTAACTTTTACTGGCCGTTTTCATCTGGTTTATTACAAATATTTAACTTATTGTTCTCAACAGGTAAACATAGATACTGCCTTCTTTTATAATTGTTACTCATGTTCACATTTTACTTCCACTTTTTCAGGCAGAATATTGAAAGTTCTTCATAATTTTATGGTTTCAGCATTTCCTTGGTTCAATGCTCGCTCACCCATTGTAGACCCATTTGAGCTGTAACTGAATACGTTCAATTTTTCAATAACTAGATTCACCCAAAAGTGGACGATTACTATATGACATCAAATTTCCATAGTCCAAATGAATTTCTCGAAACCTTAATTTTTAACTCCTTTCTTCTGTAATAAAACAATTTTCTTCAACTGACAGCCTAAAATAAAACTGTATTGACCATAGAGTACGATAATGATTTCCCATATTTTTAGAAACTCTATGGAACATCTACATTTAGTTGCATACTATACATAACGTCAGATGGTATCTTTTTTCAAAGCTCAGCATCAACATTTGTTCTCCAAAGAGATGGTCAATTGCTGTTCAATAATTTGACAAGCTATTATTATGTATAGAAGGCTTCTGGTTGCAAAGCCAAGTAAGTATCTAAAACAAGTCATTTGTATCTTATTAATGTGATTGACCTCTTGTAATTAAGAAATAAGTATTTCTGTGGGTTGCCTTGGTAACAACTGTTACAGAATACTATCTTGAAATGTTTCTAGTGGTGGTACAGGTCCAAGTTATCTGTACTGAGAAAATTTATTGCACTGAAATGCTTTATCTCACAGGTTTTTGCGATAACAAAACATACGGACGAGGGACAATTTGATCCTTCAAGGCTGTCCTTGTGAACTTTACTCCTAATAAAAAGAAAAGTGCAAAGTAGTTATTCAAACACACCATCTACTTTTCAGAAATAAGTAGATTATTCTCCTGAACTTCCATAAAGTGCCAGTCTCGTTAATATCAAATAAATCCATTCAATATGTTAACCACTCTCTTAGAAAACTAATACTGTCTTAACTAGAATCTAGCTTGGTTTTCCAAACATTAAACACAAAATCTCTGGTACTTCTGACAGTACAAAGAAATCAAATACCTTTATCATCTCAATATTTTGATCATCTTGTACACCTCAATAAGATTATCACTAATCGTTCTTTCCACAAGAGAAAATAAGATAAAAGATTTTAACTTTATATTGTAAGACAACCCTTCCATTTATAGTGATTCTTTTCAAACTGTGAATATCCTTTTCTAGCTAAAGATTTGTTTGTTTGTTTCTTGGAATTTCGTACAAAGCTACTCGAGGGCTATCTGTGCTAGCCGTCCCTAATTTAGCAGTGTAAGACTAGAGTGAAGGCAGCTAGTCATCATCACCCACCGCCAACCCTTGGGCTACTCTTTTACCAACGAAAAGTGGGATTGACCATACGTCCCAACGGCTGGGAGGGCGAGCATGTTTGGCGCAACGCGGGAGCGAACCCGCGACCCTCAGATTACGAGTCGCGCGCCTTACGCGCTTGGCCATGCCGGGCCCTAACTACAGATACCAACCTTGCAACTTTCAAATATGCAACACTACAAGTCAAGCCTTATCAATAACCTTTATAAAGAGCAACATTTCTCTACATACATTCTAAATTTCCACTAAATATATACAGGATGTTTTTCTTTACATTAAAATTTCATACATTTTACAGTTAGTATTACGTTTGAGTAGACAGCCTTTTCAAAACACTATGTAATATATTACTATGTATCAGGATCACCTGCCTTAATTAACATTGATTTTAAATAGTTATTACTGTCGCTAACTACGTGCTTATAACTATTAGAACAAAACTGATAGATTTAAATGTATGACTTGTTGGTGAAACATACGGATGAATTAGGAAGCTATCAAGTTGGTGATATGCTATATAATTTTATTTTGTGAGTATACATTTAAATGCAATTCTCTTAATACTGTAATTGAGCAGAGCGCGTTACGTCTATTCAAAGAAAAACAAAAAAATGCCTATCCTCATTCATCAACCTTCCAACGGTACCATTAGCCGATAGTGCTTCTAACACACACATATATATGTGCGTACACTTACGGATTTTTCACGAAAAAAGTTCTGTCAAACGTTTTACCTGAAGATTAATGTCACATTTTTCAACACTTAAATGCTAGAGGTTTAAATTCGTTGTTTAAACGTTATTCAGCTGAATTACGCCTTGATTGATGTTGTTATTCAGCTGAAGTACACCTTGATTGGTGTTGTTATTCAGCTGAAGTATGCTTTGATTGGTGTTGTTATTCAGCTGAAGTACGCCTTGATTGGTGTTGTTATTCAGCTGAAGTATGCTTTGATTGGTTTTGTTATTCAGCTGAAGTACGCCTTGATTGGTGTTGTTATTCAGCTGAACTACGCCTTGATTTGTATTGTTATTCAGCTAAAGTATGCCTTGATTAGTGTTGCTCATGTTATTGCCACTTAATTTTAGTTTGTTCATCGAGATTTAAACTTCTCTAGTACACACGTAGTTATTTTGTTTCCTCATAAAAAGGGTCCCAGTAATTTAAATGATGTTATAGAATACTTCTTTGTATATTGCTGGTTGTTTTCCTTTCGAACTTTATCTTAAGCTGTCAATCACAAATTTTGAAACTTAACTTAATTTCATATTTACTTAAGTTTAGCATTTAATAATTTTTAAAAACGTTGAATCTGAAACAGTAGAAGCAAAAACAAAATAATCATATTTGATCCTAAATTATCTTGATAAATGCTATAATCAATAAGGGTGACCTTCATTTTCAACATTACTGTTCTGAATCATTCAGTATAGCTTGTCTGTGCTTGCAAGAGAAACAAATCTATTTAGAGAAATACTGTGGTACAAGACACCTTCTCACTGAAATAATTAAGGTTGGTTAATTCGCCTTTCTCTTAAATTTCACTTATAAATCATAATTTGTATCGAAGTGTGAAATATATATATGTTTTTGGTGCAAATTATAAAATGATATACTAATTTATCCATTACGTTTTTTGTGCAATCGCTTATATTTGTTAAGAACGTTATGATGAAAACTGTTCACCTTAAAAATAGTCTTACAGCATAGTTTCGTCGTAAGTATGTCATGTTAAAAGCACATAACTCTTCCGTGACTATGTTCTATAGTTTGTTGTTAATCATTAAGCTACAGAATGGAATATATATTCTCTCCATGGGTATCGAGAAGTGATATTTAGTGTTATAAGTTTTTGGATTTACCGCTGAGATACTGGAAAGCCGTTTCCATATTCCATGTAGTTAGTGAGAAATACACATTTTAGCACCAGTTTCAGCAGTCTTACTTCACAGAAATTAACGCTCACAGCTCACAATAATGTTGAAATCTGGAAGAGTGCTCCAATCCCAACAACATCAACATACAGTATACAGCCACTTCTAAGCGACAGAATTGTACTGTAGTAAGTGGAGAATTAAGATTAATACGCACAAAACACAAGTCATTATTTTTAAAAACTCGTACAAAACAAAGTAATAACACAGTTACATCTAGACAGAACTCTGTTACAGGTAGCAACATCAGCAAAATTCTTAGGGTTACATTTCACTCAAAATTAAACTGGATACCACACATTAATAGCATAAAAATCACAATTTGGAAAAGAGCGAGTTTACCTTACGAGCATGATTAGCAACAAACAAGGAGTTTCGTCAGAAAACATATTAAAAATTTACAAAACATGCATTACACCAGTTGTAGAATATTCCTGTATAAGATGGTTAAGTGTAGAAAAACACACATCAATAAACTATAGGAAATACAAAATTATACTTTAACGAACAATAAATTCTACGATATCCCAACTCATTACTTCTATACAACTATTCAAGCATGCTTACACTATCAGACTCCTAGATAACTATTTTTAGTATTATAAGTAAAATATTAATAAAAATAAATTGACGAGCAGACTAGAGAGTTACATAATACACGATGAACCTAGTACTAAGTACTTCTTCCCTTTAAGTCTTATAAATAAGAATCTTACAAGCCAATCAGTGCCAGGCTAACTAAATCCTAGACAAAAACGTAGGTTTATTCTAAAAGGGTTTTTGTATGTTAGAGTAAGATTATGTGTGTATGTGTGTGTATGATTGCTAAGTGGACTTGTATTGTAAACATGGGCTAATAGTGAGATCATATATATGTGAAGCTAGTGAAAATACACCAATTAATATTACCCCATAAATCAGATATGGCACGAAAAGGGTATGTTAACTGAAAATGCAGATAATTGGAAAAAATGTAACATACTATGAGTAATGTAATAGTGTAGCACGTATTATTTCCTAGAATTCAGTAACAACGAAAATAAAATAGCAGTTCCTGAGAGGAAGAGGTCAACGCTGAACTTGATCCTCCCTGGTCTGAAACATGGACTGAATTCTGAATAAAATGAATAGGTACTGTGTCCTATGACTTTACCAATAAGTCTTTGTACGAAATATCATAAGTGCTTTTTATCATTTTTCAGCTGATAGCGTTATTTAATGGTAGTATCTTGACATTTGACACTGAACTGTTATAAGACGCCGTGCTTTGCTTAACACGACTAAGGAATGTGTATATGCTTGATTTCTTATAGAAAAGCCACATCGGCTTTCTGCTGAGCCCACTGACTTTCTTTCTCAATGATCTTGGTGCGTCAAGTTCATTCACATACCTTAATTTACAAGGGATATCTCCGCTTTATGATTTCTAGACTCTCAGTTTGAACACATCTTTATGACCTCAGTGTATGAATATCTTGAATCGGAAAAAGGATGTTCCATATCCTTGCCATAGGTGACTATATACATAAAACTACACAACGTCAAAATGTATATCTAATATATATTGTTTTATCGAAAATATATATTCAGTTTAACTTACAATGCCTCTAACATTAATTTCAGTTTATTTCGATGTTTTAATTTGTTTCGAATTTCAAAGCTACACGAGGGCTATCTGCGCTAGTTGTCCCAAATTTAGAAGTGTAAGACCAGAGGGAAAGCAGCTAGTCATCACCACCCACCGCCAACCCTTGGGCTACTCTTTTACCAACAAATAGTTGGTACTGACCGTCACATTCTACGACTGAAATGGTATGTGTGGTGTGAGGAGGGTTTGAACCCACTAAACTGAGATTATGAGTCGAGTGCCTTAACCACCGGCCATACCGAACCTCGATGTGTTGGAACTTAGCGTAAAGTATCTATGTTGTACACTATTAGTTTCATTTCATTTGAAGAAATAGTGTAAACAATTCAAACATCACTCGGCGTTTCAGATCTGAACATAATTAACCTTCAGTATTTAATTACCAAAATGCAATGGAAGTTTTTTACAGATCAAGAACACCTTATCTGTATCGAAGCAAAACCGCTTCTTCAAAAGTACCTTCAATATTTTATATTTGTTTATTTATCGTTTTGTACCCCTCTTCAGGGATCAGACCTTGAAGTTTAAGTTTGTTAGTTCTCAGTCTTGCCTCTGAACCATGAATGCTAAGGGACTTAAGTTTTGTTTACTACCATACTATTGCTTTTTTTAAAAGTAGAACAACATAAACAATAGTTTAACATTTTCTTCTTACACATTACACTTCCCTTGCTGTTTGAAAACGTAATAATTGGTATTGCGTTTATTCTTTACTGTTGGTTTTGCTGCTACGTATAATCCCAAATATTCAATTAGAAAGTTTTTCCGTCTTTCACATGCTTTTTTTTACTATTAATAGCAACATTACTTAGCTGTATATTTTCTGTGCATAACCCCAAATAATAGGGCGAAAAGGCATCGGATATTGGATCATGCAAATTGATTGGTTCAGGGATCAACGTGGGATATTTTCAAGTTTAATTAAGATACTTTGACAATAGTATTATACGTTTCCATAAAAAACTTCACATCAAACATGAAGCACAGGACTTTAACCATTTATCGATTCTGTAACGCAGCAGGTGAAGATTTATTGTACTTTGTGAATATGCTGTGTATTCATGATCAAGGTGAAATGTTAAAAAGATGTATTCATAGGTGACATGTTTCTGTTCGTAGCAATATTATTAATATGGACAAAACAGAAATAAACCAAATGGTTACATTCATTAGCCAATTTGAAACAAAAAACTAAAAATATATAAATGAATACTGATATTGTAAAGCAACAGTATAGACCTCTGTATTTGAACTGTAGTGTTGACCTGTAAGTTTTTAATTTGAACACGTTTCATGGATATGTATGTACATATTTTACAATTAAATTGTCAATTTTGTGTACATTTCTTCATCTTAGGCTGCAGTCCAACTACAGATAACCAGTATATTGTCTTTTGATTTTGAAATTTCCGTACCTGATCACAAAATATCACTATTACATGGCAGACGTACTTTTTATAAATAAGGTTAATTCTGTACACCACTAGATATAGACTTCCTTTATATTTACGCTTATAACTTTTAATTCCTGACAACAAAATGCCAGGACAATGCCGTTACTCAACTGAATTATGTAATTTTTGTAGACCTACATGGACTTTCCTGAAGATATATTGGCTGCTACTTTCAAGGTATGGTTAAGCCCATTTCTATGCGTGGCAGTTCTGTAACTCATGAGCACATATGGGACATTTTGGTTACCGTTTCCTATTTTTATTCACACAGATGGCTAGCCGGTTTGTCCCTTTGTAGTTATATTGCTTTAACAAAATATTAAAATTAGAATAATTAGCTTGTTTGCCTGTTTCTTAAATTTTTGCGCATTTTACATTCTACAAATGTAAATATGTAAATACAGACGTAAGAACCAGCTCTCGAGCTACGATTTCACTTGTTGTTTGGGTACAGTATATAAATAACCAGCCCTTTTGTACGAAAGACTAATTACTTCTGTGTTATGCTTATTTATGCTGTTTGATCGTGGTAAGCCGACAAGTTGTTGTTGTTTTGTATTAAGCACAAAGCTACACAATGGGCTATCTGTGATCTGCCCACCACGGGTATCGAAACCCGAATTTTAGCGTGCGAGTCCACAGACATACCGCTGAGCCACTGGGGGGCAAGCCGACAAGAAATAGCCATTCTTTTATGTGGTGCTGTAACACTTCTATCTTAACTGTGTGAAATGAATCAATTATTTTTACAATATGAGTCACAAGCATTGTCACCATTCTTCCAACAATGAAGAATATTTATTTGCATATTTGTCATACTTTGTTAAAATATCTCAACTCCTAGCGATCAGGAAAGTGTGAAAATCAGTAAGTATTTCACGGTGTAGCTAATTTAGTAGAACCAAGTCAACAATATCATTCATGAACCAGGAAAACACAAAATGCTTTCCATTTCATCCAAGAAATATGACACACCTGATGTAAAGCACATACACTGTAGCACTTTAGTAAAAATTACTGTGGGAATTCGTTTGTTTTAAATTTCGTGCAAAGCTATTCGAGAGTTATCTGTGCAAGCTGTCCCTAATTTAGCAGTGTAATACTAGAGGGAAGCCAGCTAGTCATCACCACCCACCGCCAACTCTTAAGCTACTATTTTACCAATGAACAGTGGGTTTGACCATCACATTATAACGCCCTTACGGCTGAAAGGGCGAGCATGTTTGGCGCGAAGGGGATGCAAACCCACGACCCTCAGATTACGAGTCGCACGCCTTAACACACTTGACCATGCCATAGTACAAGTGTAGACGACATATATCATCAGTTTTAACGATGATCCAGCAAATACGCTGGATGGTCCAAAATAATCACGTTATTTGCCATGAAAAAGTCCTTTTTTCTGCGAGCATTGTGAATTGCAGCGTTGTCCTACTGAAAGATCCAGTCATTTCCACACAAGCGAGGGTATTAAGTCAATAAGGATGTTCTCTCCAACATGGCAATGTAGCCAGTTACTGTTTAACGACCCTGTATAACCTGAAGCTCCATTGTTCCATGGAAGGAGAAAGCACCCCAGATCATGATGGAACCTCCTCCACTGTGTTGTGTAGAAAACGTCTCCAGTGGGATATTCTTATCTTGCCAATAACGTTGTAAGCCATCTGGACCATCCATGTTAATTTTTTCTCATCAGAGAAGAAAACCTTCGTCCACTTTTCTACGTCTCATGTTTGGTGCTTCTTAGCAAAGTTTAACCAAGCTGTTTCGTGGTGTGGAAGAGGGCGTGGCCTTTAACGACGTTTACGATTTTTAAAGTCTTTCTCTCTTAGATGCCGTCTTATTGTTCTTGAGCTGCATTCTGCGTCCGTAAGGGTCTTAATCTGGTTCGACATTCGGCTGGTGTCTTGCCGGACAACCTGTCGAATCTTCCTGTTCAACGCCGACGAAATTTTCTTGAACGGTCCACTTGAAATTCTCGTTCCGTATTCCTCAGTGTCTTTTAAGAAATTTGCAACAGCAGTTTCACTACGCCCAGTGATGGCACGTCGAGAGAGACCTTGCTTTTGCAGCTCGACAATTCTGCCACGTTCAAACTCTGTCAACATTTTAGCCTTTGCCATGTTTTTACCCAATGTAACATAGGAGATGTCAGTGAGAGATGTTGATAACGCTAATGCTTGAACACAAATGACAAAATTTCGTTACGTATTTACCGATTAACACTTCGTTTCAGCATGATTTCTAAACTTTTGACCAGCTAGTATTTAGGCTAATTTCATAGTGTTCATATTTTCCCTATTAAATGCTAAAAGAGTTTTTATTTTTATTTCTTATTTTCTTATTTTCATCTTTCGATGCTCTACTCAAATAATTGGTTGAGTCTAACAACATAAAATGCATACTTTTTTCTTTACATCATTGGCCTTAAGATTTTGGCCAGCAGTGTACTTTTAGTGTTGGTAACTTTCAAACGTACTGTTGGTGTGAATATGCTTTGTATTCATTCATTTTTTGAATTTTTTCAAGTTTTGATCATTGCTTAAAGTTACTACCTGATGATGTCACGTTAACAGCAGCAAAGTGTGTTTTATTTATGTCTTTCTATACTGTTTTGATTGTTTCTAATTTTTAACCTATGGCAACTTTGTTAGATTCTTATAGCGTAGATGAAATGGAAAACAAATTAATTCATAAGCCCACAAACGGTTAGCCTTCATGCTTAGTCGATAACATTATATCGACAATCAAGGCTAGAGAAGGTTCTGGAGGTAATTATTTTTAAGCTTTTTTGTGTTATGAAATTAACTCATTACTCCTTAAGCTCACAATTACAATACTCAGCATAACACGTAAATCAAAATATCACTTTTCGTTTTTAAACTTTTTGAAAAGTTTACGTGACATGTTACATAACTTTGTCGAAAAAGTTTACCTTTTAATAGAAGACATTTTCCAATAAATTTGGCTGGCCGTAATCGATTTTTAATTAGTTCTCAATCGTCTAATGCATACAAGCATAAAAGTGAACTATTTAAATTTTTATTTTTATTTATAAACGTACTCAAAAATCTAGAAATAAATTGATACAAACATAAATAAGTCATTCCTATAATTTTTTCATGAATTTAAGAGAAATGTCAAAGTTCATGAGTGAGGCAACAATATATCTACTGATTTTACAACGCGAAAATCCGGGATTCGATTTCCCGCAGCGGAAACAGCAGAGAGCCTAATGTGACTTTTCTTAAACAACATTAAGTGTGAGATTTGTGTATATTATTGATTGAAAATTAATCACTAAGGAAATTTTTACAGGAAGCGAGATACAATTTTCTAATCTTGTCTGCGAACAAACAGATGTTTTTATCAGTAATCGCTAAAAAAAAGTATACATGAAACGTAGTTAAGCTTGATCAAAATTTTTAAGTTTTTTTCTTTTAAATCGAAGTATGACCAAATTTCATAAATAACCCTTCAGTAGATATACAAACAATTAATGGTGAAAATATACACTAATCTTCAATAAAGCACTTACGTATGTGTGAGTCAAGTTGTTGCTTTCGGATGTTCGCGAAATGTCACAAAAGAACTCTCTGTGCTAATCTTCCCGAATTTTGAAAGATAGAAAGCATCTATTCAACGCCATTCGCCATTAACTCTTGGGCTGCTATACATAAATAGTGTAATTTGACTTCGACCGATAGCCTCAAAGTCCAGAGAGCGATGTTTTTCGGAACTAGAAAACGAGCTTGAACCCTGGGATCCACAGTTGGGCATCCTAACATATAGGCCACTGTAGGCCTGCGTAAGACAACATTTTGATATAGTGCTGATATTCCTTCTGTTGGTGTGATTATATGTTTACAATTATGCATATATCAACAAATGTTATTGTGTAAACTGAAGGTTTTAGAAGAAAATCCTCAGCTTTATTATATTGTTGTTATTTGTTTCTGCTCACTTGAACATAAAAGCTAACAAGAAGAAGAACAGAATAACACAGTCTGATGGGTCAGTTGTTGCAGTATCAAATTAAAATTGTCCATGGTTAAAACACATTTAACTCTTTGTTTACAGACGTTTTACCATTGAAGCAAAAAATAGTAATTAAAACATTTTCTAACTTGGCAACTTTTAAATTATTAATAATGATTGTTTGTTTGTTTTTTGAAATTCACGCAAAGCTACACGAGGGCTATCTGCGCCAGCCGTCCCTAATTTAGCAGTGTAAGACTAGAGGGAAGGCAGCTAGTCATTAACACTCATCACCAACTCTTGGGCCGCTCTATTACCAAACAATAGTGGGATTGACCGTCACTTTATAACGTTCCCAAGATTGAAAGGGCGAGCATGTTTATACGATGGGGATTCGAAGCCGCGACCCTTAGATGACAAGTCGAACGTCTTAACCCACCTGGCCATGCCGGACTATTAATAATGAACATTCTCGTATTTTGAATTTAAAGAAACATATGCACAGTTATGTGCATTAACAGTTTTCTGTGTCGTCCCTAAAGAGAAGACGAGACTACTAACATGTTACATCTCTTAAATTTAAACCAAACTCCATACTGTCAGTAATAAGACTTGAAGAAAAAGTTTAAAAGTGCTTGTAATAACTGAATAATCCCATAATGTTTGGTATCCAGATATATGGTTTGTAGTATACAGAAGTGGAATATTATTTATTGAAAATCACAAAACAGTAACAACACAGTCGTACATTATTAGAGTTGAAACAGGTCGAGTCATCTGTAGACAAACATGAGAAAAATAAATGAACATACTAGCATATATTATAAGCAAAATACAATAAAATAAAAGAAAAACAAGAGCATTTCTATTTTTAAATAGAAATATGCGATTATTGAAATAGATTGAAATAGATAATTGTGCTTCCGTTTTGTTTGGGAATTTTAGTTGTGAGGCTTACGTTTTTTTTTCTTATAAATGATATCAACTGATATTATGATCATCACGACACTATTGAACTGCTACTAACACTACTTCATAATTTCATTTTAGAGTTAATGGTTCGATTTCTTATGGGTTACTTTTTATGAGTTACTGGGTATCTGTTTTGTACTTGTGAAGGAATAGGTTAAAAAACATACGCTTTGTTAGAGATACAATTAAGCGCTATTTCATTATAAATAAGGGCAGAGTGATTGAACTAGTAAGAACTCTGGAGTTTTTCGGTTAATCCTTCCTTGTCTTACTGATTCGGATTCCATCTTTCAACCAGTAAAGATGCGTTTTCTCTTACTTATGAGCATTTGTCTTGCCTCTCGCTACAGTCAACCAATATGTCAATGTTTAGTGAAGCCATGTCACTACGGTTCAGTTACCCTTTCTCAACGTTTTGCATAACGTCTGTTATTTCTTTGCTTTAGTTTCACTCTTCAGTATTTATCGTTACATATAAAGTGCTGAACGAATGTCTGTACTTTTTTCACACTTGCATTTTGTGTTTTCACCTAAGCAGAGAAAAAAACTCCTTATATCTACGCATTTATTTTACTGAAGTTTAAACCTTTCTATTACTAGTAGAGTTCTGACAACCTGTAAGTTTAATACTTAATAAATATGATCAAAAGTACCACAATTCTTCAACTGTGTGACAAGCCAGATATGTATTTTGCATGCAAAACTAAGTATGAATCAGTTAAAAGTAACATTTTGTTTCTTAAATTTAGTTTAAAAAAATCATTTTTAGAAACACGCTTTTGACAAAAACTCTGTTTTTATTTTTCTTACAGCAAATCCACAGCAGGCTATCTGCCTTATTAACCGAAGGGAATCGAACCCCTGAGTTTAGCGTTGTAAATCCGCAGACTTACCGTTGTACTAGCGGGGGACAAAATAGTTGTTAATGGCATCATATAACTGGAAGAACGTAAGCATTTTTGACGATTAGGACAAAATTGGCTGGAGTGCGAGATACAGAGTTTGTTTGTTTAAACTAAACTCAAAGCTACACAATAGGCTATCTGTGTACCAGCAGGGGACGTGTCAAAAACTAACATCTTTGTCTTTCTTGTTATTCTAACTGTCAATGCAGGGGGCATTTGTTTTTAAGTAACAAGGTGTGTCACCTGATATTTTTATTGTTACTCTGAGAATAATAAAGATAACTTGAAACACGATTAATTTTAGATCTAACCAGAAATATCTCTTAGACTACAAAGAGATCTCAAGAAAAACCAAAAGTGCATTATCAAAGTAACCTTAGGTAGTTTTATCCATGTAAGGAAAAGAAAACTGACTTACAGAGAAAACAGCAGCACCACCTTACCGTTATTATATAATAATAATATACCATACGTTTATTTCTTTAAGCAGTATTAACTTTTAGTTCTACTTTCATTCTTTATTATAACTAGTTGCAGATTTTTAACATAACAAACACTTAAGAAAACCATTAAATTAATCGTTTTTCAAGTTATCCATATTATTCTCAGAGTTAGGTGTATCCTGTTACCTCTTGTGCAGAATATCACTTAATACGACAATGTGATAAGTGATAAGTTAGAGCTGTCCTTCAGTGGTTGTTTAGGTAATATCTAGAGGCATGCATTCTGAAAATATGTCACGCAGTAGCCAAACTGTGTGAACAGTGTGTGTGTTTTTTTACAGCAAAGCCACATTGAGATATCTGCTGAGCCCACTGAGGGGAATCGTACCCTTGATTTTAGCATTGTAAATCTGCAAACTTACCGCTGTTCTAGCGTGGAGGGGCAAGTCGAACAGCATATAAATAAGGCTTCTTCAAACGTAAATAAGAGTGGAAGGTAAAGCAAAACATACGAACTAAGCTGACTGAGCCTACGTAAGATAAGATAAGGTACAAATTTCTACATCCTGCATTCTGACCGAGTCCTTAGTCTGACGAACAGGTAGATATACTGTTTTCATGTTAAGTGTTTCCATAAAGATAGTTGATGCTGTTTGTCATATTTTATATAGTCTCTTAATTACATTTATCACAGTCTTTGTTAGTAACCGTTAGTGTTGCTCTATAATTCTCTATCTTGAGTGAATGAATCTCCAGTTTCGTGTTATTATCAGACATAACTCCAACTACATTCAGTTCTCCTGAACCTATCACACGATAAAAAATCATTGTTTAAAACAACATACAAAATCACTTCTTGATATTAAAAGACTTTCAAGGGCAAACTATGGATACAATGTAATTAAATTATAAGTTTTTTCTCTTGTACTTTCATACATTTAGTACCGCGACAAAAGTCAAAACACAATTTTCAAGAAATCGTAAACTCCAGGATAGTGATTTCTCTCACCTGATGTAAAGAACCAGTTCGTAATTTGTACTTTGAGCCAGGTAAGTGAGTTTCGGAAGCATCAATTTTTGTAGCAAGTTCCCCAGTTAGAAGTATTGTGACTGAATAGCTCACTGTCTTATAGCAAGCAGTCTCTAGTCGAGTTCACTTCTCTTTCATAATTATTTTTTTAATTCTCCTTAGACCGATACCAAAGTCAGTTCACTTCTCTTTCATAATTATTTTTTAATTCTCCTTAGACCGATAACAAAGTCAGTGTGGCTCATTGGCTTTGTACTTTGACCTTCTGAGAATTAGAGGTTGGCTCGTGCGGCGCTGTTGTGTCCTTGAACAAAATGCTTAATTTCATTTGTTCAAATCTGCCTAGCTGTTGGATAACATACGATGGATTGGCATCCCGTTCGATGGTATCTGAGTTTGAAAGCAGGTGTCTTACGTGCCTTGTAAGGTCCCGACAAGGACTTAAATTGGAAATTAACTAGGCTAGAAATACTAAACAAATTCCTCTTTTAACTTAAAAATGTCTATATTCATTTTCTTTTTACTTGTTTTATTGTTGTAATGGTCACCTTGAAAAACTTGTTCCATCTGATATCAAAAAGTTTGTCAGTTTTAATAAAGTGATAGCTCTAAACGTAAAAGGAATTCGCAATAAAAATAAGGTATTAAGTGTGAGTTCATACTGAGTTCTTAAAGGTGTCTTAGGAAGCTCATAGTTTTTGTTCGTTGTTTACCATATGCGGTTCATCAAACACAGAAAATAGCCTGCTTTGCTATGTAAACAACCATTGTAGGTTGAATTAATTGGTAATTTAAATATGACGTCCATTATAACGCCCCCAAGAGAGCATATTTGTTGTGATGGGAATTCGAACCAGCAACCATCAGATTACGAGTCGAGTGCCTTAACCACATAGCCATGCTAGGCCTGTGACTTAAGTAAAAGCTATTCTTTATTTGATTTTATAAATGATTATCATAAAATGCACCTCAAAAAATGCCACAAACTGTTTACTTACCTTTAAAGTGCTCGAAATAGGCTTATTAAAGTTATACATTATATATGCATGGAGTTGGAAAAAAACATTCATAACGTGACGTAATCCAAACAGAACTATTATAACTCTTGATTTTTCATCCATCTATAATCTCACAAAGGTTAAAGATGTTAAGCACTTATATTTAGAGCCTTCTTAACGTTATCATAGTTAAATCAAACGATATATGTATACAAGAAATCTGTTCTTGCCTCACGTAGTATAAGTAAGGAAGTTAGATCAGTTCAAAGCAATCTGTAACTTCACACACGGAAAGTTGGATAATTGAACAATCGTAAACATGTTTAAGTTGATATAGAATATGTAAGGAAATTAGTGATAAATAAGTATCTTTTTGCTGTCATTGACAAATGTAATATAGAAAATAAACAATCTAATGTATCAACTGAAAATACCTTAGAAAACTCATGAACCATTCTATAGGGACAAGGGATTCAGGTTTGAAGAAAATAACAAATAATCGCATCTTATAGATGTAGAAAACTCAGTAAACGCAAGGGTCAAGTTTTGTTAAAGGAAAATTCCTGAGAGTCTGTCTGGCGTAAGCTTTCAACTTAATGCACTGCTCAAGTCCTTATCAAGAAGTTAGCGTGGGCTTAACTAGACTGTTGTTCTTCTAGGGTTTTTCATACAATGCCGATTAAATTGTGCTTGATGATTACTCCAGCAAACGGTGCGGCATGGCCGGGTGGGTTAAGGCGTTCGACTCGTAATCTGAGGGTCGCGGGTTCAAATCCACGTCGCACCAAACATGCTCGCTCTTTCAGCTGTGGGGGCGTTATAATGGAACGGTCAATTCCACTATTCGTTGTTACAAAAATAGCCCAAGAGTTGGCGGCGGGTGGTGATGACTAGCTGTCTTCCTTCTAGTCTTACACTGCTAAATTAGGGACGGCTAACGCAGATAGCCCTCGTGTAGCTTTGCGCGAAATTCCAAAACAAACAAAATCCCAGCACTGGAATCGGAAGTTTGTACCAAATGAACCCCTGAACAATATATGTTGTTTTATTATATTTAGAATATCACTTTCAAAGTTTAAATAACTTAGTTTTTCAGATTTAGCACAATAATATCCTGATAAACATAACAACACTATGTTAATTACACATAACTGTCAGTTTTCCGAGAAACACTACAGCATTGCTTTAGCTAAATGCAATGTAGCAGTTTTCGAAACATTTCAGAGTGATATTTTAGCTGTGATTTTTTGTTAGGTTTGATTTGATAGTTCCCTTATAAAAACAGTAGCACTATTTCAGTTCAAATGCACATTGGTGACTTCCTAGAAACTTTTAAAAAATCAAACTAGCTGTCACTTTATTAGGTTAACTTTGAATTTTCCAAAGAAATAGCGTAGAACTATTTTAGCTATAAGTGATGTGATAACTTATAAGAAACTTCCGTGTTAAAATTAATTTTATAATTCTTTGTGACGCACACTATATAGTCACTTCACAGCTATTTACCTCCCTGATAATGTTTAGGGAAACTGTCGCGCTATAATCTTTCGAACATATTGTTATTGTGAACACCAAACATAGTGTTATTGTGAACACCAAACATAGTGTTATTGTGAACACCAAACATAGTGTTGGTGTGAACTGCTTTGTAGTCACTATGACTGATACTTTTCAGTATGATGTAGGTCCAGTTTATCTCACTTTGGTTAGCTTTTGTTCAAGGTTAGTGATGAGGAATGGACTACTCCGAAACAAATATAACTTAATAACACACGTTGATCAAAGCAAAGATTGAACTGGACTTCCCTTGGACTAAAATTTCGAGATAAAACAATTTTCAAAATACTAAGTATATTTATTACTGTTCTTGGGTTTGATATCACGAAAGAATTCCCGAGAAACAAATGTACTGTATTACTTTGTTGTGTGTGACAAACCAATTACTGACACAAAGGCTATAACGTGAGAGTTCGCGATACACAAAAATGTTACACTTCTGTGGGGTAGTAGTAGTTTCTATTGGAACAGGCAGTCAAGGACTTACTTTTCCAAGGTATTATGTAACACTTCTCTAACTACAGACTAAGTTGTTCTTTTTTTTTTCTTTTGGTCATAACACGAAGGTGCGTAAAGAAAAAAATAAGCTTTCCTTTAGAAAATGTCACACGGATGTTTTCAAGAGAAATGCTGTATCTACTCTTCTAAATGTAACCCTTCCATTCCTATATGTTCCAAGAAGGTTTCTGAGATTAGCTTTACTTTATATAAATATAAAGTGATATTTCCTAGCACATCGATCATTTATACAGATAAATGTAATTATGTGGTTACAGAAAAACAGATTTGTTCTAATTTTGAGAGACCCAAAGTGACAGATCTATAGGAATATGTCAGGTTTCAAGAGATGAATATCTGTTCTTTAAAAACATGTAACACGACTATTGATGCAAAGTAAACCAGATATGATGAAATAAATAAAGACAATAGGAACGATAAACAACCTTTCATTGGACATTTTGAACCTTAGATAACCTTTATTCAGCAATTTATTACACAGATGGAATAATTACATTCAGATATTGGCATAAATAGTAACTATTGTAATAACATAAAACAGTATGAAAATACTTTATTGTACAGCATTTTTTCAGAAAGAGTTCTAACTAAAAACAAGTTAGGTGGTTGTTAAGTAATGTTGAAGCTCATTAATACATAGAACTTTTTATCGTTAACTCAATATTTAATTTTTCCTTAATAATTTTAAAGCTTTGATTTCTTAGTTAGTTTCTCTTTTTGCATGAACGGTAAAAAATATGAGAATTAATGTTTGTTTGTTTTTAACAGAGAGTAAATACGCTATATTAAAACGATCTTGAAGCCCACTATTATAGTCCATGCCACCACGTCCGGTCAAGTTTATCTGTCGACATGCGATCTAAGAATGGACTAGCAGCGTAGTTTCTATTGCAAAACACTCCATCATGTGGTTCTGTGTTCAAAGCATACCTCTCCTTTTTGTAGATTTTCTTAAACCAGCAAATGTTCGAGGACTACGAGGATTTTAACGTCCATTTTAATAGTCCAGTCAACCAGAAATACAAAGGCATTACGTCCGATGGTTTGAACGGTATGTTTTCTTGTGAAATAGTATGAATACCCTATTTTGCTCTTTAACTGTTTGAGGTACGCGCCAGCTGAACATATATATGTTGGGGAAGCAGCTTGTGTACGCGTAATTTGTGTCACAACCAGGCAGAGATTCTTTGTAATTATGTTGCAAACTGATGCCTGGAGAACGTGAACTTTTCTGTCACCGATCATTTTGTTTGTAAAATATTAACTCTCAGAGAACCCTGTACTTTCCTTGCCATGTCTGGAATACGAATTGTTGCATATCTCTTTCTGGATGGTCCGGTTAATCTATTTGATTCATATTCCATTAAGTAAAAGTATGTAATTATGTCGTGAGTTCTAAATCTAAATCTTGTTTCTATAAACATCTTTATGGTCTCATTGTACGGATATTTTCATTCGGAAGAGTCTGTTACATGCTCTTCCAAATGTGATCAGCTTTTGGCAAAACTCTATAGCCACGGTCTGCCAAACAATGCTAAAATGTAGTTTTGATGCCTTTCGTTTCACCGCAACTTTATACGTGGTGTATTTGCCTGTTTGCACATTCAAAATCGTTTTAAAATAATGTACTCACTTCTCTGTACGTATGGCAGGATAATATTTCATTTTGCTAAGATAGGTGGTGTTACGATCACTACACTTATGTTTGAAAATTGCCTATAAACAATAGGTTTTTCGTAAAGTCAAACTTTGTAGTTAAAAGAGATATTTTAATTAATAAGAAGTATAAAATATTATTTTTCAATTAAACTGAGGATACTTTTTGTATTGACCAGAATAGTTTCGTTACTATTTTACACCTTCTCTGCTTAAGTATGGCATGTTGAGAGCATAAAAACACACTGGAGGTTTGATTTTTTTCTTGAAACTTGGAGTTAAGGAAATTACGAGTTAGGTTTGCTAGCATGCTCGTTTCAAAAATTTGAGTAGGAACGTTTGTCCCAGTGTGTAAAAGCTGGAAGTTCGAATATATCTCAAAAGTTGTACTAAACAAGCAAAATAAGGCATCATGTTCATATGGTGTGAAATAAAACTATCAAAAGCTCTAACTAGACGTGTAATTGATTCTTCCTGTAAATTTAGATTGCTTGCTAGTTGACTATTTTAATGACTTTGTTTTTTTTCTTTTAAGTGTAAAACAAGAATAAAAGAGTAAAACAAATTCGAATTAAAATTCTGGATATGATTCCATGAGTTATACTATTATCATGTCACTACACGTTACGTTCATTTCAGTTAGATTTTCATGCCCATATTTAAACATATAAGATAATCCCATTATTTTTAGAATTTTGTCATTTTTAAACTCTCGTGTTAATATTTTCTCTTATTACGTGTACCTGGAATTTACAAAATATATTTCACTTAGAATCAGAAAGTTAAATTTCAACAAATAATGTTAACGTTTTACGGTGTAGTAAATGAAACAATTTAAAGTACCAAACTTTAAAGATAAACTAATTAAATGTAAAGAGTAAACACCACTCTAGGAGTAACCATCCTTGTGACGTCATTACCTTATTATATTAACTTCAGACGACAAGAACTATCTTTTATTTAGGCTTAAACGACATCTTTCGAATTTCTAAGAAAAACAGTTTTTATCTTTCTTATATATTTTTTGTTCATGTTGGTAAGCATAAGGCTACAAAATGGGCTATCTGTTCTCTGTCCTCCATGGATATCGTAACCTGAATTTTTAGCGTTATAAACCTTCCTAGGTGCCGCAGAGTCATATAATATATATATCCAAAAAAGAAAATTAAAACACGGAACAATCACAGCATTCTTCACTTGCTAATCAGAACTTAAAGAAAATGATGAACTTATAAACGTCTATCAAATTAATATAAATAAATATAAACTTTTACATATAAATTGTTGAAAAAAAAATTAAAACCCCGAGGTAATCTTTCTTTGTTTTTATTTTGTCATCTTTAGAATCAACATATAACTCGTTCGGTTGAAACAAATGTCATCATGTCGACCAGATACAATTACCATTCTGCTGTTACTTTTGGAAAAAAGTCAGATCGAAAACGCTACTGTTCTATTACTTGTTTGTTCTTTAAATCGGTTTAATAATCTACGTTCTCATCTTGAAAAACCATAAGCGATTAAGATCGCTTTAAGGACTAAAGTAAAGGCTAATGTTGCAACCAAACAGTCTTCATCTGTTTTTGTTTTTTTTTACTTAAATGACAACCTTAACGATATTTTTTATTTGTTTTTGTTGTTTTTTCACATTTGATCTCAGTATAAATACATTCGTTTCTTAGTTACTTATGCTTATAGTTTCGGGATAAAATCCGTGTAAATATTCCCCACTTTCAGCTGAGAATGCGTTATAAGCGTGACAGTCAATTCGTTGGTAGGGAATATGGTGCTGCTGACTGGTTGTCTTCCTTCTAATTAGTGGTTCAGAATTAAGAACCCTAAGTAGCTTTACCATAAACAACATAAACACATTTTGTATTATTTAACTGTAAATAAGTATACAAACTACCCTGAAATATTTTTATTAACACTTTCTGTACTAAAAATACCGAGATTCTCCGTATAATTAATTTCTAGCTATATTGCTTAATTAATTTATCAGTTTACAGCGTTGTACTTCACATTACTGACATAATTGAATACATCTGAAATATAAGGAATATATTTAACAAATTCCAAAGTTATTTAAGACACATTTTTTTATTCATACCTATAACTGAGTACTTGCAAATTTTGTTACGAAATATTCGCTTCGCTTCCCTGTAAACTAAAGTTGTTTTTTGCTGTGATGAAAAACTTAATAGTCATTGATGTAAAATATTTTAAAATTTCTTAACTTATTTAGACATTTTAAGCTGTGTAATGTGCATTATGTTCGATGTATATATAGTAGATATGTTATGTATTATATATAAGTGTTTATTGGAACCTTTTTTACACGTTTTTTTATGTCTGTCGTTTATTTACAGAATATCTACTGTTTTAAGTAAGGTTTGTATCGCATGTTAAATGCTGCATAGATTGAAGGTTTAACGAAAAGCGTAAAACTGACCTTGTCAAGGGAAAGTAAAACGTCTGAAAATATATATGAAAAAACAAAACAATTCTGAGTTCAGATATTAGTTTTAATAAAATAATTAAGGTTTTTTTGTTTTGGAATTTCGCACTAAGCTACTCGAGGGCTATCTGTGCTAGCCGTCCCTAATTTAGCAGTGTAAGACTAGAGGGAAGGCAGCTAGTCATCACCACCCACCGCCAACTCTTGAGCTACTCTTTTACCAACTAATTGTAGGATTGACCGTCACATTATAACGTCCCCACGGCTGAGAGGGCGAGCATGTTTAGCGCGACGCGGGCGCGAACCCGCGACCCTCGGATTACGAGTCGCACGCCTTGCGCGCTTGGCCATGCCGGGCCCATATAATTAAGTACAGCAGCTTTAAGTTTCTTGGTTATCAAAGAACTCAAGGTACCAAAGGAGCCACAAATTTATATGAACACCCAACATCAAGAAGCAAAACCTTTGTTATGCAGTGTAGTCTGCAGTGGCTTTGCTATAAGAAAACACACACACACACTCACACACTCCTGTGTGAGTCCAGTGAAGGACATCGAACGTGAAAAATCCTGTGTCAATTAACACATTTGAAGAAAACACTTTAACGATTCTCTACTTATATTACATGATTACTGAAACAATCTCATGACTGTAAACGTAGATTTATGTCTTGTAATTTATTACTTCCCAGCTATAACCGTCACAAATATTTACAGACTAGGTTGTCTTTGTATGTTTGCATGCTAGTGCTTAATTACTGCCCTCTTATTTGAAACTTACATAAAAAGACAGAAGGTCAGTGATATTTTAACTTCATTTGAGGTTGAAGTAATTAGAGACTGTGGTACTTTTAGCTTGATGTTGAGTCTTTGTTCTCGTTGAATAATCTTTTCGGTGTTGGTCTCTTTTTACAGTTGAATTTGCTTTTAGTTTTTGTCTTGTGCAGTTCTTTGTAAAGTGTAGTTCTGGTCTGTGTTGTATATAGCTCTTTGTTTTACATTGTAGAAATTAGGGCACTTTTAATATTGATTATTGTATAGAAGAAACGACACAAATGGTAGGTTGAAGAAAAACGACAATTTTTGCTTCATTTCCTGACCGTTCTTAGTTTCTTGTCTTTAAATTTATACAACATAAAATTCTCTATTGTTATGATTCAATCTTTTGTACTCCATTACTACTTGCTAACTTTCAAGTAGTTCTCTTCAATTTTCTTGTTAGTAACATCTATGTAAAATTTGTTTTAGGACTACCACAAAGCAAAAGAATTATTACATCTAAAAAAATACTGTGATCACAAATAACCATATTTACTCTAAAATGGTAATACTTGTGTATTTTCAAACTGAAAATGCCACTTTTTACATATTTAATTTGTTCTTTGATTGTCTATTCTGGCGTTGAAAAAGCTATAACTCTCAGCTATTGGCCAAAGAACCTTTTGTTCCAGTGATATAAATCTTTAAACCCTCAGTCATTGTCCAATAAGCCTTCTGTTCCAATGATGGAAAAGCTACAGTTCTCAGCCACTAGTCAGTAAGCCTCCTGTTGTAATAATGACAAAATAAAAGCCCTCAGCCACTGTCCAGTATACTTCCTGTTCCAATGATGGAAAATTGCAACCAATAGTCACTGTCAAATTAACTTTTTGTTAAGTGATGGAAAAGTTAAAACCCTCAACTAATTTCATTACCCGTTATATGCATTGCACACTTCAGTGAAATTAAAGCACATTCCTCATGGTGGAGTGTGTATTTATAGTGTGAAAAACAAGATAAAGCAATAGAATTCACTTCCATACGTTTACATTTAAAGTTTGAAGGGGTTTCCTGAAGAGATATATTAATATGTTTTTAATATTATTCATTTGATTCGCTTATTCTACTCTAACAAAATAAATCAACGATAGATGCGGACATAGATTCAAAGGCTATTGTTTGTTAGCTAAACACAAAGCTGCACAATGGGCTATCTGTGCTCTGCCCACCATAGTTATCAAAACATTACTAACTGCTTATGAAATATAAATCTTCTCCAATGTATTATACCAGAATAAAAACCATCACGAGTCAATTTTTTTTGTCTATGTGTATTTCATGCATTTAAAAACAAAATGATAAGAAAACGAAACTTAAAAATTGAGTCCACCTTACTGGGCAAGATTCATCATTGATTAGATGCAATTATTGTCAAGAATAGTACTTGTTTTACTCCCATTATTTGAGCACGGTATCCGCAAATTATTACGAAACATATTAACCACAATGCATGACTAACAATGTTGTACCATTATACCATTTTCAACATGCCCCTTTGGTCAATATTTTTCCGTACCTGCTGAAGCCCTCATTTTCGATCGTTTCCGGAAAGATGTCAAAAGCGTCTGTTTGCGTGCCATACTTTGTTCGGTAACAATATTTATCGGTGACTTAGCAAGCTTGTTTGCCATGGAAAGCCTCGTCGAACGCAATAACGAGGATGCGGTAGTACTAAGAACGTGGCGTGCAAGCTTTCCCAATAGCACTTTTACTTCTAGGTGTTCGCCTTCTTCTCTTGAGGGGCTTCTAAAAACAGTACATGTTCATCGTGAATTCAGCTCAATCGATTTTAAGGAAAGCAGAAATTAAATTATATGTGTTTAAACAAGTTAAAAAATTCCCAAAATAAGAAATATTTGTTGATCGTTTAAAACAGGAAAAAGATACTTCAAAACAAAAAAGCAAAAAAAAATCCGTGCATAAAAATAATAAAAATTAATTTATTTAGGAAAAATATCGCTAAATAAAAAACATATGTAGGGATTTTTATGATTTATCCATGTAAAATCATGACGATTTAGTCTACTACGTGATCATCAGTCGAATCAATGGTATGCCCACTTCCATCCCTATCTTGTTTGGTCCTTTTTGTTATGTTACTAAGCCTACACAGTAACACAAGATTAATCATTAATTAATTACTAGTGCCCGATATGGCCAGGTGGTTAAAGAACTCGAATCGTAACCTGAGGGTTGTGAGTTCGAATCCCCATCACACCCAAATGCTCGCCCTGTCAGCAGTGGGGGCGTTATAATGTGATGGCTAATCCCACTATTCGTTGGCAAAAGAGTAGTCCAAACGTTGGTGGGGGATGGTTATGACTAGTTGCCTACCCTCTAGTCTTACACTGTTAAATTAGGGACGGTTAGCGCAGATAGCCTTCGTGTAACTTTGCGCGAAATTCAAACAAACGACAATTAATTACTAACTTGCAATAGCTCAAAGTATCGGAGAAGGACATCGTACATACACTGAAAAATACTGACATAATAGGCAGCAAATCGTTCAAGAGAACAAATAAAATAACAGAAATTTTCAGCATCCATTTATCTAAAAGCATACTCAGTCAACTTAGCATACAAGACAGGAAAGCCTAGTCACCCTTTTTGAAACCGTTATATGCATAATTGATATAGTTCCTAACAGAATGAGGATTTCCGCTTGTTTGTTTGTTGTTGAGAACAAAGATAAACAGTGAGATATATCTGTGCTGTGTCCACCGCAGGTATCGAAACACGGTTTTCAGCGTTATGAACCCACAAAAGGTATTGCTGAGATACTGTGGAGTTATGTATTTGATATTGATTTCTCTTATTTTGTATTTTTTCAATAACCTACTTCTTTTTTAATGTAAAACATATTAGAAATGCATATAATTAAATTTCTATGCGCAAGTATTATAATTTACTAGTGATTACTTTTTGACCACGGGTCACTTAATTGACAACTGATTTGTTTTGTCGCTACAAATAGTCACATTTAAACATTGGTGATTTTAACAAGTCGATTAAACTATTTATAACTATGGAATATTACCTATAGTGTTATACCTCCAACGCCATAAAGGAGCATCTTTACTAAACATAGCAGGAATATTCCTAAATTTAGAGTGATAAGTGTAAAAAATAAATATTATGTGTAGTAAGAATCTTTGTGATAAGTGATTCTCGATTTTCACGACACACAAATCAAAAGTACGTGCTGAATTTTGCAGTAGTGTTGTAATTTTTCCTCTTGACTAAATTTTTTACAGTGAAGTGTTGAATTTACTAGGTATTTCGGTATGACTGGCTTTTTGCGAAACAAAGTTATGTAAAAATAGTTAACAAATCTAATTCAAAGTATGTGACTATCACACGCGACACGTGGTATCACTTAATGGACTATCAAACACTTTGATGTTCGCAGAATGCTATACTGTTAGTCTACTTTAGTTCAAATGACGAAGTAATTAGATGTTGTTCAGTTAAAGACGACAAAAAAACGTCATGGATAAAACCGCAAGCCATTTTCCAGTTCTGAACTAAGTAAGAATAGAAATATAATTTTCCTTACTAAAAATGTATTGTTTGTACAGATTAGGTTACGGTGTACTCAAGATTAGCAAGTAAATAGGTTGGATAATATTTTACTGAAATATACTTGAAGTGAGACTACTTTAACGTATTCAAAAGACGTTATTATGGCGCTTTTAGCAAGTTGTATAAAATTAAACTTAATTTCAAATACATTAATTTTAGTACTACAGAACAAATATCATAATCTCACAAAACTCACTGTCCGACATCATAAAATGTAAGAGCCTTCGTGTTACTGCGGTGAAACTTACACTGAATGTCTGTTATAACTAGTTTCTTTTTCCCTTTCTCCAAGATAAATTCAACATATGTTTTCTTCTTTATAGACTCATAAAGAGAGAAATGCGTGTCATATATATTTTTAGAGACTATTTATATAGCACTGTAGGTGCGACTAGAATACTAATTCCAAACAATTGCTAATAAACACAACTCACCAACCCTTTAATTCGTAGGATACTGGATCAGTTGAAATAAGTTCGGTAGTCTGAGATAAACCACGCCTGAATATCGGATACGCCTGTCAACCAGGGTCTGAATATGGCAGCAATTCAAATCTTGACGTGCGAAACGCCATTAATTAAATGTCAAGCTACATTAGGACACTTACAATTCAACGTTATTTGAAAGACAAATTATGAACGCGTTCCTTATTCTATCATACGTACGCTGATATATATAACACATATTAATTCTTGTCACAAATGAGATATAATTCACCAACTTTTCACTGATAAACTCACAGATTTGATATCAAAGTATGACTTGGCTACGATTTCAGGAACCGACAAGGTTGTGTGTTTTTATCGCACAGTGAAAATTCTGATCCTTTTACACTATTGTAAAGTAACCACATTTGCTCTTATGTATGTAAAACCGGCTGGTACGAGTTGAGAAAATTCTATGTACAGGGGCGAACAACGTTTCGACACTCTTCGGTTATCGTCAGGTTTACAAAGACAGAAAGAGGTAACTGACCGATAGCTGACCACACGGTCAGTCGTTTCTACATATATATTTTTCTCTACAAGTAGGTTTTCTCGTAATCACGGATCGCATTTGCTCTTGTTCTACTGAGCGGTCGGAACAGTTTCCTTGTTTGCCCTTCAAGAGGCTTTATGACGCGAGTACTTTTTCTTCGTTTCAGTCCAGCTGGTTTTGTTTAACCCAGCTTTCAGCAGGTTACTATCTTCCAATTGATTTTTGTCATATCTCACTATGGATTTTCATACAAAAGAAAACAGATAAGGAAAAAACAAAACGGTCTGGTCGAATTCAGAATTCTGAGTGACGTCAAGGAAGGTTAGAGACAAAACGTTATACCCTACCCCTCGAATAAATAGAAAAGTCTTCGCTCGTTTTCATTATCAATATCCATGACAAATGATTGATAAAACTTCAAGGATATCAAGTCTAGACGCGTCTCAGATTGCTCGATCTCTCACCAAATGAACGACACACATTATTTGTGAATAAATAAATAAACAAACAAAAAGAAGTAGAAAGAAAATTATATTTAAACACAATAATGATTGGCTAAAGTCAACCGAGGTAATATTTTGTTCCTAAACTATTTTTTTGTGTATAATAAAATATTCCATGCATATAAACACTCAACAATATATTCTCGCTCAAAGATATTCTATCTTTGACATACTTTCAAAACTCACAATGAAAAATGTAAATATATCACTTTAGTATCCATCATATTGCGCCAACTTAACAAACCTATTCTCCTTTTGGGTTTGTTTTCTTATAGCAAAGCCACAGCGGGCTATCTGCTGAGCCCACCGAGGGTAATCGAACCCCTGATTTTAGTGTTGTAAATCCTTGGACATACCGCTGTACTAACGGGGGAAAACCTATTCTCCTTTTCAAGGTCTTAGATGTTCAAGGTCAAAATTACCAAACTTTTTTATTAATCCATTAATTCTGTTATTTTTCCCTGTTCTGTTTTGTTTATTTGTTTGTTTTGGAATTTCACACAAAGCTATTCGAAAGCTATCTGTGCTAGCCGTCCCTAATTTAGTAGTGTAAAACTAGAGGGAAGGCAGCTAGTCATCACCACCCACCGCCAACTCTTGGGCTACTCTTTTACCAACGAATAGTGGGGTTGACAGTAATATTATACGCCCCCACGGCTGGGAGGGCGAGTATGTTTAGCGCGACGCGAGCGCGAACGCGCGACCCTCGGATTACGAGTCGCACGCTTTACGCGCTTGGCCATGCCAGGCCCCCTGTTCTGTTCTTAAAACGCAAAGATACACAATGTGTTATATATTCTGTGCCCATCACAAGAATTAAACCTCACGTTTTAGTGTTATAAGCCATCAAAATGACTCACCGCTTTGAAAATTCTGTTGTTGTTTTAAAATATCTATTACTATTCTTATCGCTAGTAATATTTTCATTAAGACTATCCTGGAAAACTTCCAAAGTGATTCATAATTTTGCATTCGAATTAAAATCATTGTTTTCTCTGCAGTGTCTCATAAAATATTTATAATTGATAATTCTAACATGCAAAGAAATCTTTTAAATCTTTATGTTGAGATAAATTTATCTAAAGATGAGCTAATTTTGAAAAGAAGAAATCTGGATATTTTAAATGTCGTAAGTTTTATAAGCCGCAGGTAATAAAACCATCGCAAAGAACTTCCTACATCATAAGAAAGAGTTCATTTTTACTGACTTCAGATACTTTCCCTCACATGGCTTCGCTAACCCCCCAGACTTCTTTCAGTGCAATAAACAGCTTAGTCTAGCTGTGACCCAACAAATATTCTTCCATTGTAGAAAACAGTGCAGCATCACTTCAAACCACTCATTCATGAGTCTACACTGAGCTCCAAATGTACTCTGTTCTGAGCAACATCTTCATAAAATATCACGAGTGTTTGAAGCAGCTATACCTTAGCTGGTGAAACCTAAGTTCCTTTATATAATATAATACACTATCTATAGGCAGTTACGAAACTTGTTTCGAAGACCACCTTTTGCTTGAGTATAAATTTAAGCAGGATATGATTAATGGCTTCAGTTTACAGCGTATTACTTAACAAAATAATTATCTAAAGCTGAGATGTTGCTAGAGTTGCAGAGTCGTCGTACTTCTTACCTTTGTTTACAGTACAACGTTTTACTTCTTTTCTTGTTAGAACTTATTTGGTTGATAAGTTCCATTGCATAAATTTGCTTTCCACTAAAAGTTTTTGTTTGTTCTTTTTTGCAACGCAATTTACTCAGTAGTAAATTCTTCCATAGTTTAGGAGCTAGCGTACCAATCTTGGCAGGCCCAGTGGCCTGGGTCCTTACTTATAACAAGAGAGTATCAAAATCATCAAGGCTTGTTAGGGTCTAGTAGTAGGTTTTCAAGGTAACTGAACCAGAATTTGATATCTTATTGTGTGTTCCTGGTTCCCTTTGTAATCCCCGGGAGCGTTGGAAACTGTTTTTATACCTTCATTCACAATCAAGCGTGACCAAGCTTGGCTTCACGTGCTCAAATATTAAGAGCGCGTGTCCTAATGAGGTTTTTGCTCGGGTACTGACCCTCTCTTCTTTGATCGGTACATTAAGGCCCATGTGAACTATGGGGAGGCCAATGAATCTCGCAGCGGAGTGGGAAGTACTTTATGCTAATTATCTTGATTAAACATACAATAAATTAAAAATATTAATTTCTGTTATCATGTTTAGTTTGTACGACTTATTGTAGAATACTTTACACTTATATTAGAGCTTGTAAGTAAAAGAGCTGTAAAAAAATCTAAGTGCAAATATTTTATATAGGGATATAGTTTTAATTTAGACTTGGATTACAATTGATTTTTCATTGTAAAAGATCATGTGTGTGTTTTCTTATAGCAAAGCCACAGCGGACTATCTGCTGAGCCCACCGAGGGTAATCGAAGCTCTGATTTTATTGTTGTGAATCCGTGGACATACCGCTGTACTAACGGGGGGCATATTGTGAAAAAAGGTGCACCGAATCTCAAATTACCAAATAACGTTTCAAAGGAAAAAATCATCCTGACAGTTAAAATTTGTTTCAATATAGCCTTCTGTTTTAATAGTGGAAAATATTGATGCTCACACACATTGTCAGTTTCTGAAACTTTGATATAAGTATGTTACAAAATCAAAACAAAAAATATTAACAATGGCTTCACAAAACCTTAAATATAGCATGCATTTGATAAACATTTCCATATAATATTACAAGATTTAAATCTACAGATAACTGTTTACTGTTTATAATTTTTAATAACAGATTTAATTAATTTGACTTCATCTTCTGTTATGATACTAAACTCTGGTGTGGCAATTCACAGGAAAAAATAAACAAACTATTGTTGTGCACCAGGCTTTCAAACTGATTTTTTTTTACGGAATCACCACTTAGTTTAATGAAAAACCTTGATGGGTTACTGGAAAAATAGTACTACACGTACTTTACTTCACACTTCTACTTAGCTGGTAAAAAAACAAACGTGTGTGTACATGTATATATTTGTATATATATCGTGTTCGTAGTTAAGTCTAAAAGTTACAGTATCTGAACGCTAAATTAAAATTCACTAACCTTACAAAGACGCATTTTTCAAATACTATAAATAAATACTTAGATTTAACCATAGATAACTAAACACTCTCTTTTGACACGTATTCGTTTTTAACACCTCATACCGAGTAAATTATTTTTCGCCGTTTCCGAACGTTTCATTTCATTAAAAACATGACAGTTTATTAACGATGCCACCTGTTGACAAACTTAATAAATTATAAAAGAAATATCAAAGACAGAGAATAAATGTAATAAATAATATTTCTTAATAATATGGTTGATAGTAAGCTTAATACTATTATTAATTTATGGCTGAAAGTTGGAGCACTAAAAGGTTATATTATATTATAATATAGAAAGTTGTTATAATTTTAATTAGTCTCACTGAAAAGCAATATCACCACTCTTTTCCTATTAGAACAAATGAGTGTCGTTTATCCATATAGTCGTTGTGCACATTAAGTCACCAATAATTATTAGCATTTAAAGTACATAAGCTATTTATCTTTTACATCGATAATATCATATGTTTGTTAGTACTTTCTGAAGGACCTTTATTTGATTCGCTGTGCTTTCGGATTATTAAACCAATTAATACTTGTTGCTGAGTTACATTCAATGGAACGTTTTTAGTCACTTATTTTCACTCGCTGTATATTTGCTTTGATTGTGATTGTGCCACACGTTGATCTACATGTATTACGATCGGTGCTGGTGCTCCCAGGAATTTCTGAGGCGGCTATTCTTTTACATAACATCGCCATATCAAGTTGTATGATAGGGATGATTTCCTATTAAAAAAGAAAAAAACATTAAGCTTCCACTCTTGTTCTGTTTAAATGTCTCTTGCACGAGAAAAATTCTGAAGAGAGCATGGTGAAAACGCTTCTACTTTACCGATATCCATGTTTTCCTTCACAAATGGATCTTTTACCTGGATACTTGGAAGGTATAAAATTCCGTTTTCAAACTGATATTTATCTAGTTATCCTGATCCAATGATCAACCTTTCAACAAATAGGCCTGTTAAACCTGAGACCAAGTACTGCCATTCAAAAACTTATTTCTTACTCTCTCAAACAAAGTCACTGTTTATAATACCCCCACTATTTTCGTGTATTACTTGTGAAGTGTACTCTCTAATTACTGAACAGAAATTATCTCTGTATTACTGGAAGATAGATTCGCGCTTTATCTAATCACACAGGATTAAAAACGCTTAAAGTCTAACTTTCCTGATTCGCATTCTCATTGACTCTTTTCCTTTTTAATAATCTTATACATTTCGCCAATCTTATCAAGTTGAGGCTTCTAGCTGACTTCCTTTTAACCACTGTAATGTGAAAAATGCTTCTGTTACAATCTCCGCACAGCTGTGAAATTCCCTAATCTATTTGTTTGCCCACATTTTAAGAACCCACGTTTTGTCTACCAGCATGTTCGCTTAGAATTTCCTCCAGTTTGTATTATTCATTACATGAGTCACCCAACTTATTTCTACAAATGTATTAGTAAACTAACTATTAAGCTGGATGATCCTTCCACAGTAGCCCTAGTCAGTACTTACAATCACATTACTCCTCTTTTAAACGTCTCTTCTTACTGCTCATCAGAACATTCATCCGTATTGGTGACCACTAGTTCTTCACACTATCAATTATAGTGCTAGAAAGTCTTTAAGCTAAATACACCTACGTTAGAATTAATACTTATTTTAAAATTTGTTAGTTTTGAGAGCCCAAAAAATCAGAACGATTTCAGACATTATGTTAAGTTTTCGATGTATTCACATCTACTCTTGCTTTATGAAGTTGATGGTGTCATCTCGAAAAAAGGAAATTATATCATTACTATTGAATGATGAGACTTTTATTCAGAGAGATTTTTTGGTTATTTTGCACGAAACTCATATAATTTGTATTCTAGCTGAAAGTGATGCTATCGACCATTTACTTCCACATAAGGCTTCAATATTTCCACAACAATATAGAGTATATTTCTTCTAGACATCTCCTTTTCAGCCTTTACTTTGTGAAAAATACTTCATTTATAATTCTTATCCCACTGCATAGTATTCCAACACCCTACATTTACACAATCCTTTGGCCCACATTTGTTTTATCATTGCACTCAACTGGACTTAACTCCTCCTTTCGACACATGTAAACTAAATCTTCCAACCTACTTTTTTAAGTGTCATAGCAAATTTTCACTCCAATTTGATGTCTCAAGTACAGTTGCTCTAATAAGTAATAGTAGTCCTGTCATGCTTCCTTCCAATTTGACAACTTCGTTTCCTAGTATTTAAGACATCATTCTCGTGCTTGAGGATCTTTATTCCTTTTAGAGATGTTTTCTTGATTGTATGCAACATACACTTGTGGCAGTGTCTAAATAAAAATATGCATGATTTAACTCTCACTTTCTTAAACTAACCTAATCTTCTAAATTATTTTACGATTCACTTTTCATTGTTGGGACCAACAACTTAGTGGTAGTCATGGTAGAGTAATTATGTACAAATGAACTCGCTTTAACTGCCAGATACACTCTTTCCTATTAAATAATTATCCTGGATGTCTGCTTATTGTGGTTTATTTCTCTTATTGAATAATTACATCAGTCAAAATTGATTTTCATCCCAACAATCCATTTTTTCATGCTTTTTTCCCTTGCAATGAATATCACATTTTGTAACTATCTTATTATAGTTTATTTCAACTTCAGACTGTAAAACTATTGCTAGAAATGTGGTTACGACAGCTTTATCATGAGCATATTGAAAAAAGATGAAGTGGGAAATTTGGAAATGAAGGAGACTATACTAACCCTTGTGGTACAACAGAACAATTTCATTAGACGAAAATATCTTCTTATCTACCATTGAGGCACGTGTTGATAAAGTGGGTGCAAAAATGAGTAGAGTTTGAAGATAAAACCTATAAAGAAGCTTGTATGGAGGATGAAAGAGAGATAATGATTAATTTAAACGTATCATAAAGTTTAAGAAGTTTATTCATGATAAAAATCGAGGTTAAAATTAGCTTAGGCATTAGAAGTATATGATAATACTGAAGAAAAACACGCAGTTGACCTTCAAGAACGCATTCAAAGGTTTGGATGAAGACATTAGTGAGACCGATGAGATTTTTTGACTTTAAGAACAAAAGAACAGTAAAATTTTCCAAAATTCAAGATAAAAATTTGATCTCAAGACAAATGTTTTGAATTTTTCAAGAAGAATGCAAAACCAAGCCTGAGAATGGTTTACCTAAGAATAAGTTAATTAATACAAGTAGACTAGGAGTTGTGTTGCATCTATTTCTGTTATCAATTTGGAGAATCTGTATAATAATAGGAGCATTAAAAACAAATGTCTGGGGTATTTGTAGAATACGGAGTGATTTCAGGAAAAAAAGATCAGACCGAGCTAAAGTGTGAATAGGATTATGAGATAATAGTTCATCTTGAAATAAAACTAGATATTTAGTTGCCAAGAAAGAAGCAAGAACACGAAATGAAGAGTAAGGTGAGTCCCATCAGGTAGAATAGAGTATCTTGAGATCTTTTCTGTCCTCTTTCAATTATTTGCACATTTTCATTTACATAATGTTCGAATAAATCAACATGAATCAAGATTTAAATGTATTTATACTAACGTTATACAAAAATGAACAAATATGTTTGCAAGTGAGCAGTTTTTCAAGATTTGCGAGTGTAATGTAAATCACTTTCACGTATCAGCCCTTAAATATAGTTTTTCATTATGTTTTCCTTATGCGCTTCTTGGTAGCGGCGTTAAAAGTCCAGTATATCTTGGTGAAAGTGCTCGCCTTGCTCCTCTGAGTATACTCCTAAGTTCTCCTTGAATTTATCAAGATGGGCGTCAAGGATATGGACTTTCAGGGACATCCTGCAGCACATTTTACCTAGTTCTTCACCAGAACCTCAACTAGTTTCACATAATTCTCGGCCTTGGGATTGCCCAAGAAGCCCCGAACCACTGCAACAAAGATGCCTCAAGATTTTTTTCCTTCGTACAGAGCTTCTTGTGGAATTCTGTGTACTCCAGGACCATTCTTTATTTGTAGTTCAACAAAGACACCAGATTTGATTTTTGCCTCAGACAGCTTAGGGAAGAAGTCTCGAAGGTACTTGAAGGCTACAGACTCCTTATCAAGAACTGTAGCAAAATTGTTCCATAAGATCCAATTTTATGTGCAATTGTGGAAACAACACCTTCAGGAGGTCGACTACTGGCTCACATTTGACATTGTGCCTTCCCACAGAGAATGCAGTCTGTTGTAATCAGTGCTTCCTGTTGTAGTGCGTTGTGGTGTCCCTGTTGTCCCAAAAACAAATATAATAGTGAAACTTGGTAAAGCCTCTTTGGAAACCCATCAGGAATGCTACCATTTTGAAGTCTCCGATAACCTCCCAGCCATACTCATCATACTTCAAAGCAGATGCTGTCACATAGTACTTTCTCGCTCTTGTCTTGATAAATTGGCCACATACATAGCAAAATGCGTCTGGAGAATGCTTGCAGCTTCTTGATACCATCTTTGATACAATCAAATAAGTCTCTGTTTTCAATTAGGCAGCTAGAACTAAAGTGAAGTGGTGAGCCACTGTATATACAATACTATGGAAAGTTCCACAACTTTCAAGAAAATTCTTGAAAATTCTCATAAGTTCTACAACATTCTAAAAAAATCTCTATCAACTACTCAGCACTGAATCTACCTGGAATGTTCTGGAAAATTTGAACTTTGAAAATTTCATTACTCAGGTCACAAAAGCAAAGTTTGAAGAGAAAAAAAAGGTCTTATTAATATAGTTTAGGCGTAAGCAATTGTGAAATAACATTTTCTGTCTAGGAACAAGAAAAAGTAAAAATATTGTTACATAGTATAATATGGAAATACCATAACTCTACGATGCATCTCTAATTTGTTAATTTTTATATCATTTCGTCTTTTCATCTTGTCACTGGCTAATTAAACTTTCTTTCAAATAAGCACTTGAACAGTATGCACTCTATGCAGATCTGTGCAGTCGAGAACTTTCAATTCTGGACAAAAAATTAAAAGTGCTGAAGTGTTAATTGTTGTTTTATATGTTGCAGCTTGAAACTGTATAATTTATCAAAATATGATGCAGATTTGTTTTCATATATTATGTTCTCCATTCTTGATCATCGCTAAAGTTGATTCAATACCTTTTGGTTTTATCAAACAATTATTTCATCTTGTGGGTTTTAGTTCCGGCATGGCTAGGTGGTTAGGATGCTCGATTTTTAATTCAAGAATAGTTGGTTCCAATCCATGTCATACCAAACATGCTTGTCCTTTCAACCATGGAGGCATTACAATGAGACCGTCATTCCCAATATTCGTTGGTAAAAAATTAATCCAACTGTTGGCGGTGGGTAGCGATGACTAGCTGCCTTACCTCCAGCCTTACACTGCTAAATTATGTACAGTTAGCGCAGATGATCCTCGTGTAGTTTTGCACGATATTCAATAAACAAATAAACAAGCTTTTGTGGATTATTACTTTTGGTAATGGAAATGTGTGTAAATTTAACTGAATTCCACTGAGACTGATATTTGTTCAACTATGTACTTTACTTCATGTAGCTTCTAATGCTAAAAAGATGTCCCATTCACTTAATGAATGCACAATACTACATTCTTTAACCCAATCGTGCTGATTTTTTTTCTTGGAACACAAATATTCATATTTGTTTTGTAAAAAATATGTACATTTGGAACTACAGTTTGTTCTCACTTCGATTTTATTAGTACTTACGAAAAAATTGTATTTAGCATATCAAAACTTGCTTCAGTTCATTATTTGAAGTAATTATTGGAGATAGGTTCTTATCGCTAGAGCTAATGTCTGCTTGGCCATCATTCCTTGGTATCATTCCTTTGATAATTCCAATAACCCTTGAAAAGAATGTTCTTAAATGGCAACGTTTCTTATCGAAAACAAAGCACTTGCTTCATTTCATTGAAACATTCCATTCTAGTTGAGTTAACCTACATTTCTTATTTCGATACTTTTGTCATGCTAACATTCGCTGGATATCCTTGTAGACTTGTCATTAGAATCGTCAACCACAGATGTAACAACCTTGTCGTGCACAGGTGTATGACATCTACAGGCGGTAACGGCGTAATCCATTTTCCCAAAAGAAAACTAAATATCTGTATTTAAATAAAACATATTGTCTAGATTTTAAACTCAAAGGCTTTTTACAATTTTCATTTCCATTTAGTAATTATTTAGTAATAAAATTGATGGATTTTATATATAAGAACCTAATGGAACCTTCTGAGAAACTTTTTCAAATTTTTTCTGTTGTTATTTTGTTACACAGGTATAGAATGACTTTTTTCTTCATCGCCTAACAAACATTCTAAGACGATGATGTACCTTGTTTTTTGTGCTTGTTCTTGAGAAAAGTGGCGTGATATAAGTAACAAATAAACAAGTATAGTATTATGATCATTTTTTTCAGTATTCATGCAAGATTCTATTTTTTGAAATCTTACAGTAAGATAATTTATTAAAAGCGGATATTATACATTTCTTCCATAAACTAAGTAATATTTTTTATTTTCATGCAGTCATGGTTACTACGCATAACATACATTTGGAATGCTTCTTTACGACTTACTTAAGTTGTGTGTCCATAAATGTTTCTGCCGTTTTAACTTTTATTGATATTCTGCTTTTAGTTATAGATTTAATGACCAATTATTTTCTGACATTCTAAACTGATTAGAATCTCTTAATTGATGTGTCACCTTGAATATCTGAGATTTTACTTCCTTGTTCTCATTTTGGAACTCATATTGCTCCGCTTCTGCCATAATTTAATCTAAGAGTTAACAGTCATCTCACCAGTTTAATGATGAGTTTAGATTTTACACATCCGGTGTTTTATATATATAATATTGTGTCTAATCAGCTAGCCTGGTACTACAGCGTAAGTTTTGTCAACTTCTACCTCTGGAAGTCATGAACTCCTTGCTCTGCATAACGTAGCAGCAAATCACCTTTTCTTTTATATTATTTGCTATATTGGCCAGAAAAAAAGTTTCAAAAACAAGTTATTCAGTTAATTCACCTCTGTTAATTCTCAATCAGAGTTCACTTCATATGATTGAAATAACGGAGATGATAAAGTGGCCATTCTTTATATTTCTCCTGCTTCTTGATTTCATTTTTTTTCTGCTACAAGTTTTATAAAACTTCATTGTAATGGTGATTCTTACATCTCAGTGCGATGTATCCTAGTCTCAATGTGTTATTTCTGTTAGCATTATCACAAACTTTACTAAATCAGAGGTGTAAACAACAAATGGAACTTTGAATAGTTCTGGGATAACCCTTAAAAAGTGGTTATAAAACTAGAAAGATCTACATGTTTTTGGCACATTCTAGACAATTTTCTAGCATTAACTATTTATGCTTACATGTTGTTTCACGGGACTTTTACTCTTTATAGATGCACTATAAACAAAAAACATCGTGCCAGATGGATTCGTTCGGTTAATGTTTTATTTTACTGATCTCATTATTGAATCTAAAGTTTATTGTATATTTAGGAATGGTGAACATTTCTGTATTATGTAATGTGTTACCACTAAGGTCTCAAAATCAATGCTAGCGAACTAGCAGGTTATTGGATGCCTTAAGCTTCAAAAAACGTTTTTGGAATTGGTCGGCTGTTCAGTCAGTCAGCCAACTAAAAGAAGTATCACATATAGATTTTGACCCAGCGTAAAACTAAAAGAAGAAAGACAAGTGGATGCAGCCAAATGAAAATTTGTGCAAAATATTTGTGATTGAACCACATATTATAGATGGCACACAAGTAAACATTTGAACTAATTTCATAGTATGCTGAATACTGTATGAGTTACAAAAAATACGAGACATCACAATAGTAATTTTTGAAAAGATAATGTAGGATATTTCCCTACAAATTTTCTCCAAAGTACATAAGATTCATTAATAAACTTTGTATGAAATAATTAGAAAAAAACCGAACTTTTGTTCTAATTGTCGATTTGTAGCATCCATTTGCAATTTTCACTTTGATTATAAGACAGAAACAACTTTTCAATAGACGATATAAAAACAGTACGTAGCTACAGATTTTCAAACACACATTGCTAAATATTTTGTTAGAACATTTTCCTTGCTGTTAAAAGTGGGTAGACAATGTCCTGTTAGCCCCTCCTCCGTCTCCGGTGCCTATGGCTCATCCTAAATTATTTTACAAATAGCAATATCTAATTATAAAATGTCAGTTTTATGCGACTCTAAACAAATGGGAGAAAAGCATACATCACTAAGGAAGATGGAAAATATTTAAAGCATACCTCAATGCTAGGCCTTTTAAATTCCTTGCCATTACATTTTAAGGAGATAGTATATCTTTGGCTTCACAAAAAAAAAAAAAGATTTGTCCATCAGCCAATTAAAAAGGGTCTCACATATTTAACTTGATATATCGTAAACGCAAATGTAGGAAAGTTAAATTAGATCGAGCTTACTAATTCATACTATTATTTTGTTTCCATTCCAGAACTTCTCTTCTCTTCCACTATGTTCCTCATTAGATTTGAGAAAAATTGTTGGATAATGAGTTTCTCACGAGAATTGTTAGAAAATTTTCTTCTTTAGTAGAATGTTTTCCTACGCATGTTTTCATGCTCTTATCTGATATGCAACTGACTCTTTCCAAGATTGGGTATTGTAAGCTACAAACTCTGTGCATGCGCGGTAAGAAAAGGTTAGAAAACGATACAGATAAACATTACATCAGCAACACTAGAGTAAGCTTTCACAATAAGCCAGATCCATCAATACACTTATGTTGAAATGATGGACACGAACTGTAACTGTAACTGGGATAACGATGATTCACCTACAACATTGCCAACCTTTCAGCAGAAAATCCTTATATTCTAGGACTTGCCACACTATCCACCAGGCTTTCGATTTTGACACAGCGCTCTGCTAAAACATTTACTGGACTGTTGGCAAGTAATGATCTAAGACCTGCTATAGCAACAAGAAGTGTAAAGATGTGAGAAACATTGTCGCTGTAACCCCCAGACCAGTGATACAAGAAGTTAAAACGTTTTGATGCATAAAAAGTAATTCAGAAAGGAGTTGTCCTTGTTTCAGAAATATCTGATATAGCCAGGAGACTTGATCCAAGTCACGCTAAGTTTAGATAAAAAAGCCTTTCAACTTCTCTGAAAGACTTTTTGTTGTTGACTGATTAAGAGAATCCAATGATGAGGGTGCTTTACAACTGTAAATAAGTTTTTCTTAAAATGTACTTTGTTAGAACTTATACACATACTTTGCAAAATGAATTTAAGCTTTCATTTCTCAAGATCGTTAGGTATTCTAAACTGAGTTAATACAAAAGTGTAATGTATACATTACCACACCATAAAGATCATGTGGACACTAGAAAATTAGGAGAAACACTTTAAAATATAGTACATAAAAGATCCAGGTGTTAATTGCTTTAGCGTAGAATTTAGAATAACAGTCTAAGGTACAAAGTGTAAACCATTAAAGATCACTTCTAGTTATTAGAGTGAAATAGCTCATTACGAGAGTCTAAATCCAGTTTAGATATTTCATTTCTACCATGCATAATTTAAAGACTTTTGTGTGACAAACTAATTCCCACACTGTACGTTTTGTGGTGTTATATGTTAAACAATAGCACTTATGAAAAATGCCTATGGTAAGAATCTGTACTTTACTTAACTTATAGTTAAATGTCCATGTTATAATAAAAAAAACTCATTTGTACCTTCAAGGGGCTTGCTATAATCTAGCTAGATACATTAATAACATAGGTAACAAAATGTCAGGTGGTTTTCTTTGTTTATCTTTTTAATTTATTGATATTTCTATTGAATTTAATATTTATTGTGCATTTAAGAATGATAAAGGAATCTGCGCAATATATTGCGTTAACAAAGCAGTGTCCTTTTAATAAAAATTTGAAAAATACAATGAGTATAGGGCACAATGTTAGTTTTCAATGAAGCCACTAATGTTTTTTGCCTGAGGAAGGATTGCACCCTCATTTCAACATCTACACTTCTTTCTCTAGTAATCGTTCAGCTATGAAAAGTAAATAATGCTTCTAGTAATCTATTTACTTATTAATCCTATCCTTCCCAAAAGTTCTGTTTTAACCACTCTCTCCCAAAAACAAGTTAGAAGGAGTGGCCCTAATATCCTTAAGATTTAAGGGGTATTGCAAGTGTATTATTCCACATTGTTTTAAATTAGAATTTCAAAACATAAATTAATATGATGATTAGTTAGCGGTTATTAGGACAACTACATTGAGTTTTCTTGTATTATAACGCTGGTTGGTAGGCTAGTCAGAGTAGACTGCTTATAGTTAGTTCACGTGTCCGATTGAAGGAGACAGCTATCTAAAGGGCAGTGTTTACCACTTCCGAGAGTCAGTGTGTATCTAGGTCAAGGAGGAATAGGTTCAATGCAATCTGTTTTCAGTTTGAATATACTGTAATCAGTTAGTTTCTCCATAAGATACCACAGTACAGTTTGATTTTAAAAACAACAGTCTGTATGTGTATTTGCCTGTACTTCAAATAGCGATACATTGCTCTTTTTGTTGTTGTTTATTGCATAAACATTAATGTATAATTATTGCATGAAATAATATAAGCTTTCTTTAATAAAGTGTTTTTTTGTTTTCTGTAAAGACTAAATGTTAAAGAAACGTCATACGTTGACAAAGTGTAGATTGAGCTAGACCACCCTTGAACTTAAGACTTCGAGATTAAACAATTTTAGAAACACTAAGTTTATTTATTATGTTGAAGAAATATCATTTGTCTGTTGTACTTCTTTGTATCACAGGTAAATAGTTTGATATTGAGTGAAAGTTCTGTTTCTGTTTTTGACTTGAATGATCCGGGTTGGCTCAAACAAGTATATACATATGTATATCTAATTAAATTTGAATGCTTATTTCTTCCTACCATGTGACGTCACGTTAGCGAGATTCAACACAGGATTTGTATGTATGTTGTAATCCACAACAAACCCCTAATCTTAGCGGGTTATAAACCCGTAGACTTACCGCCGTACTAACGGGGAAAGGGGATTTCTATCATTATCGTCACTACTAGCACCTCAGTTGCATAGGGGAAAGTTGTTGTTTTTTCAGGTAGAAGTTTCTCCTTTTGTACAGTTTTCTACTCTTTATTGGCTGCACTTTTCTCATATATATGCATATTGTTAAGTATGTGCATTCTGGCAGCACGTGAGACGTTGTGCATGTCGTATAAGTTTGTGATTTTGTCTAAACCAATACCAAACTAATATGTATCTTCTTTTTCTTTTGCATTTAAAAAAAAATTAACCCAACTTCACTTCGGTTATAGTTATCACCATATTTCAAGTAATAGTTACAATATAATGAAGTACTATCCTTAGTCTGTTATTTATCGTCTACATTATTTGTGAAAAAGAAGCATTTTTTTGCTTTACACGTTCAGTGTTTTCTCAGCGTTTACGTAATTTTATCTAATATAGTTGCTTTCTATGATGTTCTTCGTCTATTTGGTTTATGGGCGTTCTCCCGTGTACTGACAGTTTAATTTCGTGGTAGGCATAAACAACCAACCTCATAGTTGTGAGTATTGTCTGATGAAAGTGGAAGACTAGCCTTAAAAGTGAAGGAAGTTTTTTATTGGTGTCCATTCAGAATATAATTTTGTTATTGTTACTTCCAAAACATATGTGGATTTAAGTATTTTAAAACACCGTCCAACATATCACATATGATATCCATGTATAACCGAATCTCTCAACATTCTTTGTTCCTATGATACATGTCGCGTTATTATGACACTAAATTCATCCAAGGAGGGGGGGAGAAAACTTTGAGCTTTTTAACTTACAAATATCTCTGCATGACTGAGACAGTTTGGCCATTTTCCAAACAAAGCTGCATCAGGAAATAACCAGAACGGACAAAATGTTAGGAACTCTAAGAAAATTCTTGTAGGAAGGAACTAGATCCTTGTCGTAAAACTTTATATCAAGTTTCTGTTTTATTCTTTAATCTACATTTTCTGGTTATAATCAAATGTGCGTTCACTTTACCTTGGTAACTAAATTACTTGGCTCTTTGCCAAATTTCGTTCGATTGACGTGAAAAGTTCCCGATGTTAAACTGGAATCGCCAAACCTCTTCACAGATAAGCCTTTACTTATTTCCCTTTGTTTTTAATCTTTTCACTACCATAGCTTACTTTTACATTTTAACTAACTTACAGAAAACAGCTTCGCAAAATTGGTGAATGGTGTGAAAAAAAGTTTTATTACTACAGAAAATTCGAACAAGCTTAATTTGAGATTTCAAGAAATTGAGAAATCTTTGAAGAACTGTGAAATGTAATTGGTTGGATTTCTTCGCCTCTATTCTACATAATTTACCAAGTATATAATACAGATTTTTCCCTTTATGATGGTTTCTAGTTAGGTAGACAGTATATCATATACTTTGTAATCTTCTGTCAGAAACATGTGTAGCCTAATATATCACTCTTAAACCAATTTAAACACGTATATAATCTGCCTTACTTATTGGAAAACGTCTGAATTATACGGTGGCCTAATTGTGAAAACAAAAGCCCTTACGTATAGTATTTCACAAAGTTATATGAGAGAAGATTTACGTGAGGCTGCCTACGCTTATAAATTAGCGCCCTATATAATTGGATTTTTTTTTTTTTTACAAAAAGATAGTTTAATACATGTGTCTTTAAATTGCAATAATTATGCAACTGTTTATATGCATAGTAGGACAAACGATACTATACGGTTTTTAAAGTATAGCTGATATGATACGATTAGCACTAAAGAAAATATTAAGACAACTGTAACCCATTCGATCATCATTTGTTTCAGAGTGATAGTTAGAAATTAGCCTGCCTTCTAAATTAAACAGCTGTACGGTCACTTTTGTCTCACTCTATGCATAGTAAACACCTCAGGCCAATGTGATTTTAATCTAGTAAGAAGATTTATAAACAAACACAAGGCTTTCTTTGTGTAGTGATGTCATCATTTATAACGAAAAACAAAAACAATATAAACGTTTAAAGTCATAACATAAATGTTGAGCTAATAAAAAAAACAAATTTAATTTAATGGCTTAACGGTTAGCTTTATTGTTTATAACTATACAGTTAGGGATTCGATTCCCGCAACGGATGTAATGTAGCTGATCTATTGCATAACTCTGTGCTGAAAAGCTCAGTTAACTTTTATCACAATGTTTTTATTTTAGAAACATTATAATACAAGCAGTAGTAGCACAGCAGTATGTCTGCGGATTTACAACATTAGAAACTGTATTTCGATACCTGTGGCAGGCAGAGCACGGATTGTCCATTGTGTACTTGTGCTTAATTTAAAAAATAAAACAAGCAACAGTAGTGTTTCTTTTAGAATTTACGAGTAAAGCTTCACAAGGGTCATCTCTGCATAGCCGTCCCTAATTTAGAATTGAAAAACAAGAGGGAAGGCAGTTTGTAAATACCACCTCCTGGATTACTGTTTGACAGAGTAGTGGGATTTCACCATCCCTTTTATCGGACACTTACGTTTCCAAAGTACAGCGCGTGTTGTTTCTGCATCAAAGGGACGCAAGCCACAAATCCAGTGATTCAAAATCCGTACACTCTAATCATTATGTTACGTCTATGCATCCATTGTTAAATGTACAGAGAATCACGAAATACTAAACAATTAAGAACAGCATGCTTATCTATCTGCAATAATGAAGCTAGGAAAATCAAAATCAAAAACTGTGATAACTTCTAAGAAATACCCAAATCATGTCCGACTTCAAAAAGTACAAAATGTATACGTACCAAATGTTACAGTTCTTATATTTATAAATCTAAATATTACATCAAAGACACAACAATAAACTCGGTTGTTGTTTTTATCTAGACTTTATATTTCCATTTATGTTGTTGTTGTTTTGAATTAAGCACAAAGCTACACAATGGGCTATCTGTGCTGTTTCCATTTATCTGTAGATTTAATATATCCATGTCATAATACCCACTTTAGGAAATGTTTCCTTTAAATGATCAATATTTTACTCTGAGAAACACATGTCACGTCATGTAAATAAAAAATAACTAATCAACTCATAGCTAAATAATTCTAAATAAAATGAAAAATGCAGTAACAATAGGAAGCAAACATTAAATTTTATAAAGATTTGTGCTGCCATCTATGTTTTGTTATAACAATATAAACCTGTAGCTTTTTAATGAATTGAAAGCAAGATTATGAAAAATAAATTTCGCTTCAGGATATTGAACTTATATCTATAAAAGAGAAATAGCCCAAAAGTTAAGGAATAAATTCCAGAAGCTATTTATATCATGAGCTAAGAAACAATTTCATGGAGAGAGAAGTTGAAAAAGTTTCAGTGTGTGATTTGTATATTATATTAATATTGAATTTATTATTTGACAAATTAAAAGTTGATGCATAAGTTACTTAATGCTTCCATTAAGACTTAAGTGTTTAAATATGTGTGCTAAATCTACAAAAGTAACTTTAATTTTCGTACACCCGACACATATCCTATTATTTTTAGTACTGATTAATAAATCATTTTTCCACAGTTATTTCATCAAAGATACCATAAACATTATTGCTTCTAAGGTTTTGATAACATAATAATGTTTCTTCTGCGGTTTTTGATATCGTTTGACCTAAATAATTTCATTTGCTTCACTCAATTGTCAGATCAAACGGGCGAGTTAAAGCTATCGTGATGAAAGATAACTTTAGTCAAACAAATGACATAAATAGAGCAGCTAGAAAGCAGACCACCGATTGAAAAAAAAATGACAACTTAAAGATTGCAGTCAGCTCGTTGATGAAGCGAGGTCAATTTGTGTACTGCATGACATCCAACAAAAGCCCCAAAGTGAGGGAAGTTCTTGAAAAGACGAAATTGTAGGGTGCATTTTGTGGGAGGAGGAACTGTAAGTGAAATAAGATCTGACGGCTACGTCTGTCTATTCATTCCAACGCTCTAAGCTCGTTCGATCGTTTTCAGTCTGCCTTCCAATCTATCCAAACATGTACCGCTACGCAATTACAGCCGCTCTTATAATACACGCGAAGAGGAGTCGAAGAACTATTGCCCCTCGTAAACCGTAGCAGTCTCGAACTCACGTGAGAGCAAATACAGACGGAAAAAAGCAAGCGTCTTCAGCTTACCGTCCCTCCTGGATAAACAGTCGGCGCTCCCAGATGTTGTTACGGGGTCCAATTCGAGCGCGGTCTTATCATTGAACGTGGATCATTCTAGTGATAACCGAGAGCGTTAAATTGACAGCGATGGTCACAGCTGCAGTGTTCTACTTTCACGTTAGAAGGGGGCGGGCACGCTGCCGAGTGTAATAAATCAGCTTCTGCCCGTCACTTTGCCCCAGGCAACCCCATTGCTTACATTCTCTGCTCTCCGACTCTGTGTAACACGTGTCAAGTGTGGGGCAGACCTGGGCGATGTTATGTGTGCGGGATAACAGCACAACGTGCACTCGCCGTACTTCATAGCACTTTTCGACTTGAAACATGCTTCCAAGTAACACCAACAAAACTCTTTTGTCACGTTGTTAGTGAAATTTCATTGTGTTAAAAACATTTGGAATTAAACCGAAAAAATAACATCTTAATGTTTTTCTTCACCTTTTGTTTATCCATACTCTGATCAAATAAAGTATTTTGTTAAATAATTTATAAAAGGGATTTATTCTCGTGTCGTAATTTATGTACATTTAATCATGTAAAACTGAAACCGCCTTATTGTTGTACAAATATTACACAACAACTTTTTGTCTCAAATATGTGAAAGGTATCAACAAACTGAAGAAAGAGAACATGTTACTGATTTTAAAATCTAAGACATGGTATGGGGTTAGGACACTCAACTTACAATCTCTAGGTTTCGGGATCGAAAACCGACCCTTAACATCCTTACCCTTTCAGCTGCAGAACAGTAAACTGAGTAGTTCTCCGCGGTAAGTTTACGGATTTAGATGGCTAAAATCATGGATTCGATTCCCCTCGGTGGAAACAGAAGATAGCTCAATATGGCTTTGCTATAAGAAAAAACAAACAAAATATGACTGACTATCAGTCGTACGATTCGTTGGCACATTTTTGGTGTAGGTGCTTCCAGCCAGTTATCTTCCTTGTGGTCGGCAGCTAAGTATTAGGAATAAAAATAAAACAATATCTTAAGTTACTAAAGGAAATAAGAATTGTGATCATCTTTTTAATAGTAATATTTTAAAGTTTATTAAAGTTTGGTGTAACGTAACAAATATGGCAACAAATTTTGTTTTCTCAAGCTAAACTGTAAGAAGATGAGTGAATTTGTTCTTATTTCATGGACTAGCCATCGCTACAGAGTTGAGGGATATCTCCCCTCCCAAAAAAGTGGACCTTTTCTTCTACAAAAAGAAGTTGGGTGACTTACATGAAAATAAAAAATGGAAAGATAATGTAATTTTTGTATTTACGAAAATATTGAGGTGGTTTTGTCCACTGTTAAGCTGGACCTTTATGTTTCAGTCCGAAGGATGCTTACCCTTGATCAAAATTATACTCTCTTTTTTTTTATTAGTTACACCTGTTCAGACTGAGATGTTTACATGTAACATAAGACTTAGATAGCGCTTTAGATAACCTGAAACCGGCATACCGTGTAGCGTTTGTATCTGGTATCATGGTCTTATAATAAATACTTCACTTTAAGAACTCGCAGACCAAAGTGAAATAATCTTGGAGGAAAAGCTGTCATGATTTTAGGGTAAGGATTCATAACACCGATAAAAGAAGACAAAAACGCGTTTAATTCGCCAAAGTCGAATACTTGTACCTTGTACCACGTTTAACATGGATAATAATTATTATTCAACTTTAATATCTGTTGAATTTCCTGATTTATGTAAGTCTATTTCAGCTGAAGATTTGAATTTTTCATAATCTCTCAGGAAACAGAATTATTGTAATTACCTCTGTAACTTTGAAAAGCATTTCTCAGCATTAAGACTTGTCTAATACAAACAAGTAAAAAGTACAGTTGTCAGTTCGTATTACCGCTTCCTTTCACACAAACCTCATTTCTGTTCTCGCAAGCTGAACATCTTGCCCGTTCTCCTAGACCATCCAAAAATACAAATATCATCGCCACATATTCTGACAAAGGAAGAAGAAACAGCATTGTAATTTAGAAAAAATCGAACTACATTAAAATAAATTCTCTGTTTCAAGACAAAAATAAATTCAATACCCTGAATTGTAATATTCTGAAATATCTTCATACAAATTCGATATTTCATTAGAAATTAAAAAAAACAACAAATTCGAATAATTTCGACCTCTCTTATTCCCTAGACTATCTGTACTTCTCAAGGTATTTATTGCGTTAGTAATAAGTATAAATTTTTAAAAGTGCAAGAGGTTGAATATTTTAGCTAGTTTCTAATGACAGTAGTGAAACCTTTAAAAAATTGCAGTTTCACTACCAATTTTCATTATCAATTTCCAAGAAATTCAAAATTAAAAACCACACAATTTCATCCGATGAAAAATTTCGATGTTACCTCTATATTAGCTGAAATTTCACTAAATAAAATAATCGAAATTTGTCTGTCACAACTCTCTTCACCAAACGTTGATCTTGTAAATGGTTTAAACCTGTCACAGCTAAACCAACTCCAAATGTCACTGTATGTCCGTCAAACCTACACGGCGTTGCGATAGGGTCATCTTTCACAAAAGCACATAGCTTAAGACTGCCTGGGTGAAATCAGACCTGTTTTATGTAACAAGCTGCCGAGATGCTTGTACAATCTTTCGCTCGAAATAATATGTTAACAACTTTTTAAATTGCTATTAGACACAAATATGTAGAGTTCAATGGTATTGAATATTGGTAGATGTGTACTGTTCAACACAAACAAAACTTGTGTTGGTATTGGGGACTGGAGGAATAAAGTAAATCTAAACAAAACAAGACAAACCCACCAAAATGTTATAATAATAAACCGTGAATTCATACAAATTAAAAAAACACGGAAGTTAAGGCAACATCGAAACAATGTGAATAAAAAACTGTTGTTTTTATCAAAAAGCAACACAATGATAATTAGTAATGAGTACAGGTTAAATATAATAAAATCGTAGAAAAATTATAGTGTACTCTAAAACAATGTTGGAGTTTTACTTTAATTTGAGGAAATACACGTAGTATCCTAGATGGCAGTTTTAACCGTGCAAGAGTATACCCCTGCCGGGTATATAATTATATTAGGAATTAAATACAAGCTGATTGAAATTAAATACAAAGCCACACAATAGGCTATCTATGCTTTACTCATCACGGGTACCGAAACCCGGTATCTGACGGTGTGAATCCGCAGACATATCGCTGCGACACTGGTTTTTCTTTTCTGTCAGTTGAAGATATTTATATCATTATTATTTATAATGGCTCAGCAAAATTTATGCTCTAAAAAGTTCATTTATACTATATTGATAAATAAACAAAGAGTTCATTATAGACATAGAAATGAGTGAAATTCATAGGGAAAAAGGATGTTTTCACAATTTCATCACTTGTAGAAAGTATGATAGTGCTTTAAAAGCATAATTATTGGGCCAATGACAAAGAATTGTCAGTTCTTTAAGACAGGTCCACCTAACGATAAGTGAATGTAATATCACATAAGCTGATTAGAACCCTGTAACAATAAATAGAAACCAAGAGATATCAAGCTGATGGAGCGAGTTATAGGGAATGCAGTTCCAGTAAGATATTGATGCCTCAGTTTGACAGCTAAGAAGTCAAGCTAACTGATTGAAACATAATGAAGAATTTATAGCTTATAAAGCAGGTTACCTCTACCCTTCACCCCGCTTCCAACTTATGGTATGGCTGAGTCACAATGTTGACTTCTCTAGTCTTAGGTTCAGTTGAAAGAGTGGGGAGTAATGGAAGGAGTACTACGTTATCAACATGAGCTAACTTACACTAACAAGCTGGCTCACTCCTGCACCAGACGGCCATGAAATTGATTGAATCACTGATGGCGCAGGACAAATTAAATAATACGCGTCTCTTTTTTTTTTTTTTTTAAACCATCTAACAATGGCCTCTCAAGTTTCTAGTTTATTTGTTATATAGGAATAGATTTAAACGTTATAAAATATATTTCGTTTTTGGAATTATTTACCAATAAAAACAAAAGTTGTCACTCTTTCTATATGTCTTTTTTTGGGAGATCTTATACAAGTGGAAAGTATAGTGTTTATTGGAAATGCCCCCAGTGGCACAGTGGTATGTCTGCAAGCTTACAACACTAAAAACCGGGTTTCGATATCCGTGGTGGGCAGAGCACAGATAGCTCATTGAGTAACTTTGTGCTCAATTCAAGACAACTTCAACAACATTATTGGAAATATGTTACAATATAAACACAAAGTATTCAGTACACTACTGATTTTTATTGGAATGCTGTAATAATATCAACAATAAGTATTATCACACTTCTAGTATTTACTAGAACCATATAACAATATCAAAAACTATTCGCTACTCTTTTCATGTTTATTGGAACTATGTAACAATATCAACCAGGAATAAGCAACAGTTCTGTAGCGTTTGTTTCTGGTAAGTTATTTAAAAAATTCCCAACAAATAATAGCTATATCTTTTGGTGTATATCTTTCTCAGAGCTTCACTGAATCAATATCCATGATAAGATTTGGATACAATTGCTTTTGAGCTAAGTTAACTTACATTATTTCCAATATAAGATGAAAACTCATATGTTAATCTTTTTATGCTTATATAGATGAATTATGATTATTGTTGCCACTTGCCATTTGAAAGTAGAGTTCCTTAATATTCCACATGAGCTCCACCTAACAAAAGACAAAGAGCGCATATTTTATTGAAGCTACAAGCGACAAACATCTTAGATATTTTAACACATTGTTCCATTATATCTGATAATAAAATAAGGGAATGTTTTGTATTCATATCATATAACTAACTAGGATATAAATGAATACATACTTAGAAACCATCCACTATTAGCTGAAATAAATTATCGATATTTTTAAAAGAGGTAGTTTTAACACAACCATTCAACTGTACAGACAGAAAGCTGTGTATAAATACATTTTACATTATGATTATTACACGCACATCTTGTATTAATTACAAAAAGAAAAATCAGATCAGTGACACAGTGGGGTGTGTGCGGATTATCATGTCGACACCGTTATAGTGAATAGTCCTACACTTTATTCATTATAAACTACACAAACGTGATGAAGATAATGAAATGTTAAAATTCTTCTGTGTATTTTTTAAAGTTAAATAAAAATGACCATCAATATGGTATGAATGTACAACAACTTACTTGGCAATAAACAGAGAATTATGTAATTAATCGAGAAAAACAAGCAAACTCAACTTCATACGCTAAACATACAACTCCGAACACACACTGACTAAGTGAATTACTAAAATAATTCAATCACAAAAATAATTTGGTTTGATACTAAATCAAGTCCACAAGGCTTATGGTTAGCAATTGACTCTTAGTTGTCGGGAATATATCATGGTTGTAAATTAATTCTAAAGAAATCTATTGATAATACAAAATGCTTATGAATCATTGCCATGCTACTGGAATAATATATGGACAATACACGAATAGTGAACTGTTATTGTATTATCTTAGAGGATCACTTGTCCATCAGGATGTAAATAAGCCATTGTGATTTGGACGTAACTAACTGAAATAGCAAGTATGTGTGGAGAGAGTGCTAAAATTCAACAAATTCATATTAGGTTTCAATAAATAAAAACTTTCTACAGCGACGCAAGAGACATTTGATTATACATGTATCAATAAATGTACGGTAACTTATCACCACAATACAAAACTTAAGAATTTTGTTTTTACTTTAGTAGTCATTTAAAATGTAAAGTGTGTTTCTGAATTCAAAGTTAACGAGGAAATATTTATTACAATTATTTATAACGAAGAGCTATTCGTGAAGTCTTACAAGAATATTTCAAATACAACAATTTTATTATTTCTTGATATACATTGTAAATCGCATAATCTCTATATTTCGTTAATACGTTAAGTCTTTCCTTGAAGTTAAGTTTGAAGGTAAACGGTATAAGTCCACAAACATTCCACTGGGCCACCAGGAGGCCAAATGTGTGTGTGTGTGTGTTTTCTCACAGCAGAGCCACATCGGCTATCTGCTAAGTCCACTGAAAGGAGACCAAACTCATGATTTTAGCGTTCTAAGAAGGCTAAGTTTAGCCAAGAATAAGCACTAGGTAAGACAGTTACCCAGTAAAACCATTATAATAAACTACATGTTGTAATCTTAAATAGAACACTAAACGCTCATCATAAAAAAAGAAATGTTTTCATTATCACACAGGTTAATATTTTGAAATAAAAATTTTTTTTTTTTTTACTTTTTAAAAATATTCCTAAATCATGAGGATCATATTTCCCAATTGTTAACTAAGTTAATTAAACCTTATACTTCGAACTATATTTTCTTCGAGTTTTTGTATTTAATCTAAAGTTTAACAATCACGATTAGTCAGCCACTAATAAATTTAATTTCAGTTTCATAAAAAGTATAATAAAACATTATTTTTATTGTAATACCAAAATTCTACCGTAACTTATGTCATGGTATGGCATGGCCAAATGGTTTGGGCGCTCAACTCGTAATTTGAGTCATGGGTTCGTATCCCTGTCGCACAAAACATGCTCGCCCTTTCAGCAGTGAGGGCATTATAATGTCAAGGTCATCGTATTACTATTCATTAGTAAAAGAGTAGCCCAAGAGTTGGCGATGGGTGGTGATGACTAGCTGCCTTCCCTCTAGTCTTACAGTGCAAAATTATGGACGGCTAGTGCAGATAACCCCCGTTTAGCTTTGCGCAAAATTCAGCAAGCCAAACCAACCCTTATTCAAACCGTTATATACATAACTGATACAATTCCTAACAGAATGAGGATTTGCGCGTATTTGTTTGTTTTTAAGAACAAAGATATACATCTATATATATAGATGGTATATAGAGAGTTATACATGTTATATATATATATATATATGTAACAAAGATATATATCTATACTCGTGCTATGCCCACCGCAACAAAATCTGCAAAATTAAAAAAAAAACCCGAAATATATAGATATTTAGGTTTTTTATAAGGAAAACATCGTGACTGTTCATCATATGTGCTCCCGAGGACACGGTCCGCTCAATACCGGAGCTCCTTAGATCGTCTGGGCTTACAATATACAAATATATTATATTCTTAATGAAAACTTGTAAAGCTCCTGTAGAGAAAGATGTGTTAAAAATGATCAGTTTTGTTCTAATATAATGTCACAAACTACTGATCTGTACTTCACGCATCGATGGTGTAAGGAGTTCTATACCATAATTGATATCTTATATACGATCGACAACACAAACATTTCGACCGCTGCTGCTTTGTGTGTTACATGCCTAGCTGATCTGATGAGGTCTTGATATTGAGCGAAAAGCTTCATTAGACCGACATGCAGTACATAAGGTATGCGATGCTGTTTTCTTCCTTTCTGAAAAAGTGTATAGGAAGAGCCTAGAAAGAATTATTTAAAAAAATCATTCTTATTGACGTATGATGGCAATACAATCATTGATTTATATATTTTACTTCACTTAACAAATGCACAATTTCTTCTCAATCACTTGTTACTTTATGAATTTTATAATTAAACATATTTTTTATTAGTACTGAAAAAGCTTTACATTTAAAATGAAATAAAAAACAAGTATATCTTTATCAGATTTTCACATACTCCTGTAAAGACGAACTGAGATGTATGTCCTATATACAATAAATATTGCATTTCTTATCTATATACAATAAATATTGCATTTCTTATCTATATACAATAAATATTGCATTTCCTATCTATATACAATAAATATTGCATTTCTTATCTATATACAATAAATATTGCATTTCTTATCTATATACAATAAATATTGCATTTCTTAATCCTTAGAATCTCGAAAATATCACTTCATTTCATAAACTTTTTCCCGATCCCAGTGACTTCTGCCTTGCGAAATATGTAGGCCAGGCATGGCCAGATAGTTTGGGCGCTCGACTCGTAATTTGAGGCTCATGGGTTCCTATCCCAATCGCACCAAACATGCCGTGTGGGTGTTATAATGTTACGGTAAATTCCACTATTCGTTGGTAAGAGAGTAGCTTAAGAGGTGGCGATGTCGGTGGGTGGTGACGACTAGCTGCCTTCCCTCTAATCTTACACTACTAAATTAGGCACGGCTAGCGCAGATAGCCCTCGAGTAGCTTTGCGCGATATTGAAAAACAAACAAGCAATGTTATGTCAGTTTTAACAAATTTTAGTTATCCTGGCGTCTATGTGTTATTTTTCTTTTGCCGGAATCTCATATAATAACAAAGCGTCTTTTCGTTTATAGACTTTGGCTTCCAATGTTTCTTCCTCGTTTCCTAACTTTCTGGCGATTTATTTTGCAATTTCATTTTATAAATTTGTCCTTGAAATTTCATTCACAGTAATCTCAATGAGAAAGACTATAGGCACTTTAGCCACGCTTATTAATAAATTTGTCTCAGTGGTGAGTCTGAGGGTTCATACAGCTGAAACTGGGTTTTTATAACCGAATTATCCAGGTTTTTTTGACACTGACGAACAGATTTTTCAAAAAGAACTCACTCTGGAGAAAAACAAGAGTATTTTCCACTACAAACAAACGCATTAACTGAATCTAAATATAAAAATTTACAAGGTTTCGTGCATAGAACTAGTAAACAAACTATGCACAAAAGAGATTCCCTTACTGCATTATGCCAACCCAGTTCATATGACTTGACAATAAATTCAACAATATTCTTTTTACTGATTGCGTATGAGATTAGTAACTTCATGTAATAAGACGACCTTTTCGTGTTTAGTACAGCAGTAAGTCTACGGATTTACAACGCTATAATCAGGGGTTCGATTCTCCTCGGTGGGCTTAGCAGATAGCCTGATGTGGCTTTGCTATAAGAAAATACAAACAACCTTTTCAAAACACCTTTAGCAAGGAAACCACTACTAGTTTTACCTTCTGTTAGTTTGAACTGTTATTATATTTAATGCAAGCTACGTAACAGTTTTTATATGATACAGTATTGCGTCTTTAAGATTAATTAGATTATCACACCCAACATCTTTTGTTACTTTAAAGCTTCATGTCTTATTACTGCTTATGTTTTACTATGGTATTTAATTTATTTATTTCTCTTTGTTTGATATTTGAAAGATATTTGTTTTTCCTTCTCCGGTTATTTTAGTTTCCAATACTTCCGATTTTGACATTATTTTTATTTAAATTATTTGGTATAACTCAGAATTAGCATCTTACTGACCACCATCTTGAACTGGAAATGTAAGTTTAAAACAGTAGTAAGTAACAGTCAGTAGGTCATCATAAACGGTTGAAAGTAGTATGTATTTGTCGTTTTTCCAAACATTATGTGAAAGACGAGGCCATATTCTTAACGTGCTCAAATTGTGAATCTGAGAGTTAACGATTAATGAGCTATTGCCTCAAAAACGCGTTTCATACTCTGTGACTGTCGGCGCGCTATAAAGAGCGAGGGCAAGGTTTTACTATTTAGTCAGACAAGTGTAGCTTAAGTGTTGGCAATGAGTTCTTTTAACTAAAACCTTCTCTATAGTTTGTTAGTTCCAAATCAAGAAAAAATGTGCGTGAAAAAACTCTGAACTAAGCAAACAAAACAAGTTTAAGAATACATGTCAGAAATAATCCACAACTGCGCTAAGAATATTTTCAGTCCAAATATTCCTGTTTGTATTTAGGTTATTATTATGATTTTATAAATCCTTCTGGTGCGAAAACATATTTCTTACAAAATGTTCTGTGCAGTTTCTATTTTTAGGAGATGAATTAATCAAAAATCTGCGTTCTTCATAAGAAAATGAATTATATAGAATACATACTGTGTTCGTACTTTTGTATCAAGAGCTATTATGTTCTTTGATAGGTTGTTTAGGCAGAGTATTCATGATGAAACTTTGTAGAATGGAGAGCAACTGCCTGTTGTGGAGACACGAGTGTAGAGGATGACGTTTCAAAAGTATTTCGTCTTCACAGCAGGCAGTGCCCGTTCAATCTACAAAGTTTCATCAGCTTTTATGTTGTTTTTTTATATACATTACAAGGAAACAAGATTTATAAGTAAAGTTACGAATGTCGAGACTGTAAGCTGTTTTTCTGGAAAGTGTAACGTCTACACTCCTTTAATATTTTCTGTGGACTTGATTAGTTTTAAAGAAACAACACAGGTTTTACAAGAATTTCTTTACCATGGAATAAGATTTAAAAAATCACTCACATTTTTAAAGCATTTCAATGGCATTAACATTTATAAGACTATTTAATCTTTGAAATTTTGTGGCTACATAAAAAAACTTATAATTTGTATCATTTAATTTTGAGTTAAAACCGCACGAATTGATGCTCTTAATTTGTTACATAAAAATGTGATGAAACCAACTTTTCCCTACCATTTATTGAGCTTGACAAGATTGTCTATAGGCAACAGCAGCAGGCAGTTAACAAATATTGTTAGTTTCTATGCCAACAAATACTAAACATGTTTTTGAATTAATAGGGTTCTTCAAAGTCAATCCTATCACGTTATGTAAGTGGGCGAGGCAGAGTGTTGTATTGTCAATTTAATAAACAGAAATCCCAGCAACACCTAAGTAGTACCCTTGCAAATATCTCAGTACACCCTAGAAACAACAGCGATATAAAAACATACCCATTAGTTAAAACCGAAGTAGTAGTATTTTGATGTCTCGCAGGGGTGGTGGGTTATGAGTGCTGAGGTTAAGTTAATAGACGCAGACAACGGTAAAATTTACTCCATGTCTTGTTCGAAGTCATCTAACTTGTTTGATTTTACTAATGTTAACGTTGTACTTTGAAAGAGATACAGTCGTTTTTTAACATTAACTAATGGATTCATTTATTATTCGTTTTCAATAAAAACTGGTAAACAAAGTGCAGTCTTCTGTGAAACTGTTAATGTAAATGAACTGTGTTGTGTTTCTATCCACCTCAGGTTTAATCTCTGTGTAGCACCGTATTAGGTAAAGAGAAAAAAACCGTATTAAACTTGCGCCTTTCCACGGATTAGCACGATTCTAAGTCATTTGGCTACTTAGAAAATATCTGTTCATTAAATACGTGGACTAGAACCAAAAGATATGTTACTTTTAATTATAGTGATTTATTGGTTCTTTCGTAACCTTAACTTTCACTTTGCAAGCGATGACGTTGCTTCCGGTCAAATTAAAATATGGTTTCAGACCTCGTTGTTGTCTTAAACACTTGTATTTGAGTTTTCCACTTCCATATAGAGCGTTAAAAGAACTCCTTTCTCCAAAATGCTGTATTCTCCAGTCTCTATGGTTTAAAAATCTCACTAAAGAAATGTTAAATTCTTCCACTTATAACTGCATCCTGCCAGTGTTGAATTATTCAGAGATAAATAGGTGCTAAACAGGTCACCCGAGGAGCTAGGGCTCGTATCTTTTGCGGCACACCATTGCTTCAGCTCACGCGGATTTTTCTTATCAAGCTGCATTATCATTTTTATAAACACACACGACCTAAACAGAACAAAGAATTATTGTAATTTCACATATATATTTCATATATTTATCAGCAGTATACATTCCCGCAAGCTTTAAACACGTGCGTCATATTTTCTAAAGAAGTTCATGTGGTTTATCAAGAGCACCGGTTTACCTTCGAATTGAGCTGACTCAATGTAATAATTTTATATGTTAAAACACTTTTTAAACAATAGTGTTTCTTAAAGTAGTATATGTTCTTCCTTCTGACATCATGTTGTCAAACTAATGTCATGTATGTGCGTGTAAAGAGGCTCCCCCAGTGGCTCAGCGGTATGTCTGCGGACTTACACGCTAAAATCCGGGTTTCGATACCCGTGGTGAGCAGAGCACAGATAGCCCACTGTGTAGCTTTGTGCTTAATTTAAAACAACAACAACAGCGTGTAAAGAGACATACTAAAAGCAGACACACCCGCAAAGGCGCTATGAAAAGACGGTGTACAGACTGGAACTGTGGCAATAGTTTATTACTGCACAGTGAAACTGTAATTAAGACAAAGTGTATGAAAGTAGCAAAGGCCGAAATACCCAAGTGCCCGAGAGTAAGATAAGAATATAATCTCTACCGCAAAACGCACCAAAACCGCATTGCTTAGGGCAACCAGGTAAAGTTATAACAGTGTTTGTTAATGATGTAGAGGCCAGAATTTCCTGGGGAAATGCCCTCTCTACATACTAACCCTTATATATATTTTTTTCCTTATTCCACCACCCGTTCTTTAACTATTATTTAATCACCTAACGTTAAAAAACTGCTTAATTTTGAAACTTTATGATTCTTCAAATTCCCTTCTTGTTTCATCGTTTCTGATTCCAAAGTGACATTTTATTAAAATACATCGAATCATTAAGAATGTTTAATCTCACGTGATAAAACTCACATTTTTGTGTCATGGTCATGTTCGTAATAAGTAATTTTAACGCGCAGCAAAAGAATACCACCAAAGAAACAACAGTTCACTCTCTAGCTAAACGTAATATCTCAAAACAATGTTATCTCCAGGTGGGTGTGAATATGTGATATGCCATCTCCCACGTAAAAAACAAACAAGAAACAAATAACGCTGATGACTGCCGGTTAAGAATCATTCTTAGCCTCATCGAGGTCACTTCTATCTCACAAAAAGGTCATTTTTTATCTTAAACTAATAACGTCAGTAAATGAAAGATAAAAATAAATAACAACTCAGTTTGGATCATACATACATGTTCAATGTTTATTGAGAAAACTCTTATATCCTCTCTTCGCCTCCTAGTGGCACAGTCTCACAATTTTACCAACCGGGCTTCGATTCTCGTGAGATCAGAGCACAGATATCCCTTTGTGTAATTTTGAGCTTAATTTTAAACAACCAACCTTCTCAAAATCATTTTTCTTTACACAGTAAGCATTTCTAACTTGAGGCCCAGCATGGCCAGGTGGGTTAAGGCACTCAACTCGTAATTCGAGGGTCGCGGGTTCGAACTCCCGTCAAACCAAACATGTTCGCCCTTTCAGCCGTAAGGGCGTTATAATATGACTGTCAATACCACTATTCGTTAGTAAAAGAGTAGCCCAAGAGTTGGCGGTAGATGGTGATGGCTGGCTGCCTTCCCTCTAGTCTTACACTGCTAAATTAGGAGAGAGCCCTCGTGTAGCTTTGCGCAAAATTAAAAAATAAACAATTTCTAACTTGTTATATTTCTTTATATAACATTGTATTTCACTATTTATTTGACGACAAACGATGTATTATTATTTAATTCTTTTTTTTTAAATAATCTATTCACATGTACTCACAATTGCACTTTTAAAACTTCGGTGTGTTGGCTCCGTGATCCAAAAATTTATGGTTCGCAATCTGTTGCAGCAAAAACTCGTTTCATGTTTTAGAATCATGAGTGCGCTATAACAATGATAGTTAACATTCAGTCAGATAAGAGCTGGAGGTGGATATTTGTGACTTTGGAAAAGGTTTTGCCTCTGGTTTTCTCCAACTATTTAATAATGTTTATGCTTTTAGCAAAATTCGATCTCGAAACAAACAATATTTAATCTCATATAAACACTTCTAGAAGGAACCAAATTTTCTGCACGTAAAATTAGATGTCGGTCTTAAGAAATTAACATTAACAAGTTTTGATCGGTCTTTGATGAAACCCATAATTTTTTACGGTCTGACCGGACGATGTGATCTGACAAGAGTAAGCCATTCTAAACGCCGTGTCGAGTAGTATTCAACAACTCTTCCTATAGCTCTTTGACCGACTTTTATCGTCCATGTTATCAGACCAGCACTTTTCTCCCATCTTTAATAAAAATCCTGATCTTAGTGTAACTTTTTGAACTCTTGAATACAAAATAAGTGTTTAAAGAATAATTTACTTCAAACAATGTTCTATTTTTTCTGTTTTTGAGAACTTCCAAGCAATTTATACCTAGAACACAAGAACTGGATCTATTAATCTAGTATAATGTCGAATACTTAAAATAATCTCTGCAGTATTATTGGGTTTATTAACATTTAATGATATATTTCAAAAGCGATTACCCTGTGAACTTTATAACACCGAAATTTTGACACTGACCAAATTAATGTTTGATTAAAAAAAGGTCGTTTTAATTTCATTAAAATTGTAGGCAATTCAGACGAAGTAAAATAATGTGTTTTATGGATCATAGCCTAAAAAAAATATTCTTTACGTATGTGAAATGAAATAAAACCTTATATTTCAAAACTGGTTGAATTTTGCCGGTATTACTTTATTAACTAAAGCGGTATTACGAATGAAGTTGTGATTTACGGCACTGCACAACTAAGAGTTCGAATCCCTCTTAAAGTGAAATTAATTTATTTGTATGTATATATATAATTATTTGAGCGCAGTTTTAATGCTTAAAATTTTCTAAACAACGGATATGTCCTGAAGTATCTTGTATATACAGGATGGTCGCTAGAAAAGCGGAAAATTTGAGGGTCAGATGAGATCATGAATAAAATGCGTGCTTACTCATTTCCATTTTGATTTCTTTACATCATGAATAAAATGCATGATTTTAATAATTTTGAGCATCTATGAGTGTTATATAACATATGCCTTTAAAAAACTTTGTGAAAGTTATTCTTTGTAAAAATAAATAGCTGTTTGACAAATTTTCCGCTTTTCTAGCGACCACCCTGTAGTATTCTATGGATGACGACAACGAGATGCAATATTTTTAAATGTTAAATGTGTTTTTAATGTGTTTATTGGCGGATCTCAAGAAACATCCTTTTCATTGTAAAACTTCCCGTACATATTTCTCCCTGTTGTTGCACTATGTGATCGTTGAGTGTAATACTCACTTTCGAGATGACGAATTACAAACTTTCTTTGTTAACCTGAACATGACTTAAGAAGAACGTTGTTCTCTATTTTATTTTAATAAAACTTTTAAGCCGTCTTGTGACACATTAATCTTCGATCTATTTAATAAACAAACACCAACTAATACGAATTGCTTTTATTTGATAAAGATAATTGAGTGTAGATAATCATTGTTAATTCCTAAAAACATGGCATCAAGAAATGGATTTATTATTTCTTTAATAACGAAAACTGAATTAAATAATTTTACGAATTCAGCAATGTCATTTTAAAAGCTTCAGCTGTATCATTAACATGCCTTTCAATTCACACAGCAGAGTGGAAAGGAATTCAGTATTCAAAATTATGAAAGTTCGAGCAGGTAACCCATGATCTGAGCTGTAATTTGTTGCTAAAACGTACTTTCATAAAAAAAAAATGTGGAAGTATTTAACAAACTCGTACCAACTGTTGTACCTCAGGCATGGACTAAGAAGTCTGTTCAGTGTAAGTCTGATCGTAAGCTAAATCTTGATGTCAATCTGAATTCTCAAATCACTGAGCAAGAAAATACAAAAAAGGAAAGAAAAACACTATATCTAAAGCATTAAAGATATGACATCTTTGGACGCATTAGATGATATTGTTACTTAATAGAAGTACTTTCCAAAGATTTTGTTTTTTTAATTTCGCGCAAAGCTACACAATGGCTATCTGCGCTAGCCGTCTCTAATTTAGCAGTGTGAGACTATAGGAAAAGCAGCTAGTCATCACCACCCACCGCCAACTCTTCGGCTACTCTTTTATCAACAAACATTGGAATTGACCGTCACATTATAATGACTCCAAGGCTGAAAGGGCGAGCATGTTTGGTGCGATGAAGATACGGATCCACGACCCTCAGATTATGAGTCGAGCGCCTTAACCCCCTGGCCATGCCGGGCGCGGGAGCTACTTCAATTATGTTTTCGAAATACCTTACTTTTGTAAGTTATTTATAACATGTACGATACTCTTATATTAAATAGTATTACATTTAATTTGTTTAGAGTTAGTTATGAAAGTTAACTTTAGTTTTATGTCATATAAAGCAGTAAATGATCTATAATGTTCATAGTTGTGGCCCATACATGGTTCATTGCCATTTTTAACCGAGTATTTTATTGTGAACGTAATACATATTTATGAAATATCGCTCATTACACTATCCATAAAACAGATTTGATTCAGTTGCAATTGTAATATTATATATTTTACGTATTTATATAAAGGGCTAAACAAAGCCCCTCAGTGGTACAGCGATATGTCTTCGGACTTTTAACGCTAAAAACAAGATTTCGATACCCGAGGTAGACAGAACACAGATGAGGCTTTGTGCTCAATTCAAAACTCCAAACATTTCAAGAACGCAAGCGCCATCCTTTGACAAACAAATGAAATGTTAAGACTATTTCGTTCTTTGATTTAATTAAAGAAGATTAATTTCTAAATACTAATTCTTCAAGCTAACCAGCGATTAAGTTTATACAAAATCGAGTAAAAAATGATTGAAACTACAGAAAAGGATATCATTATCATGACTTTTAATCCTCTCGACTTAAAAATTAATTTTGACTGAATTTTCTGGTGAAAAACACAGTCACTTTCCACGGAGAAAGATATGAAGTACATTTATTCAAATCAGATACTGAAAGTTTTTTTTGTCATGAACAAATGACACTTAAAGCAATAATCATGCTTTTCCTGAATTAATATAATGTCAACTTTTTAAAGATATGTTACTACATGTTTGAAATATTCATAGATATCATGCACGTTCAGATTTTTGTTGAGATGTTTAGCTGTTTTATGCAATATATGTAAAAATATAAATATCTAAAATAACATCAACTATTATATAAATGTGTAAATATATTTACTAATGAACAAGGGCGTTTTGTAATCTTGCTAGCCTCATTAGTAGTATTTTAAGACACAAAAAAAAACTTTCAGATGTTTTCCAATTTATCTATGTAGCTTTGAGTATGAGGTTTGAACTAGACCACTCTGTCTATTCCATTAAGAATATTTATCCATGATCTGACCCAGTACTAAACATAGAGTAAATCAGTTGGACTAATAGCCCTTGATGAATATTAATTCATGATTTGATCCATTACCAGATATGGATTAATTCAGTCGGAGTATTAGCCCTTCATGAATATTCATTCATGATCTAACTCATTACCAGCTCCGAACTAAAACGATCAAGTTAATCAATCCAGATCAGGAAGGTCGTTTTAAAGGCGACAAGGACACCTCCACACCACTCTCGAGAGGATCTGAAATGGTAGTTTCTGTAAGACATTTCTGATCAGGCCTGATTAAATGTATGAGAAAATCACGCCACAGGTGGGACCCCCACCTCAATTGGGAACCACCAGCAAACGCCAGTCTTATTTTCCCCCATCTCTAAGCCTTTTGTGAATTGAACTTTCCGTCCTAAATACACGCATATGTATTTTCTGGGCAAGTGCCACCTCTGAGCTAAGCCACATAAATTAACAATTATCTAAAAATATTTAAATATTATATAATCCGTACAAGAACACTGATTACAGACATACAAGTTTATTATAACTAGCAAGCGTTTACAATGACATGAGAAACATGAATATAACTAGATTCTATTCATTTGTCTTATATGCATAAGACACAACATTTAATTAAAACACATAGAACACTAACTATCTCGTCTCTCTGTCCTTTAATCTGAACTAACTTCATAAAATAGATGCCGACATCTTGATAATTTTCCCCACGCCTTATAAAACTATTATTGTTGTTTTTAACTTAATACTTCATAATTTGAGAAACTTCAGTGTTATACATATATCTCCAGTAATACATCACATGTTGGGAAAAGCGAAGATAATTTTTATTTTCTAGAAGAACAGAAGAAAATAACGTATGTAATGTAAACCAATGTTTCATCAAATATTTTTATATAACCTTTATCATTTTTCCAAAAACAAACAAAATTAACCATTATTTTCTAATATAATTTTCATTTCCTGTTTAGCTTTTGATTAAAGATTTCTGACTAAATAAGTAGTATCAAATTAGATGGGCATTTATATATAGAACTTTACTCTTAGAATATTAACTTTGATAAAATTTATACCATCTTCGAAATTATTAAACTTTATGTTTTGGCTACTGTATTGATGAAAGTTTTATATATTTTTAATTTCGTATAATACCATAAAACACTAAATAGACTTAAAATATGTGTTTTATCAACACTTTTACTAAATCATCATTTTCTTTAAAGTTCATCTTTTGAACAAGTAATACTACCGTCCAAATAAATTACTTGCTCATCATCACAATCCTTGAACACTATTATTACTCTCTTGACCTACTTCAAAGTGTCATCATCAGCCATCTTATCAGTGTGCAGCTGCTAGGGCAAGTAAGATTTTAGGTTACATCTCAAGAAATAATTAATGAAAATGGTTGTACTTTAAGAATTTGTTACTGGATATTTCATCTTTGGATTATTGGGTTCCATCTTGAGCTTCTTACCTCAGGAAGGATATTGAATTGTTTTGAGTAGGACTACTGGAACTATACCGAGAGTGGGAAGCACGTTAAAATATCTGAAATATTTTACTCTTGAAAAAAGAAGTTAGACGGGATTTGATTGAGATGTTTAAGATTCTTAAGGACACGAGTGACTATAATCTTTTTCTTTCTTTTTTTGTCTATTTAATTATCAGAAAGATAGGATTATGGGGCACAAATATAAGTGTTGGCAAGGTAGAAGTGATCTTCAGCTAACGCAGTTTTACTCTTCTAACAGGGTAGCTGGCTTTGAATAAGTTGCTTTCAGATGTGATAGGCACGTAAATTTAAAGGAGTCATGGGAAGGCTTAGTACACATTTCAATGTTTGAGTTTTTGTTAAAATACTAATTTGTTTTAGTGGATGGAAGAGCCTAAATAGACCGACTTATCCCTTGTCCTTCTTCAAGTTTATGTTACGTCGACTAAGTTCAGTCTTATCATCATCCATTCAAACTTCAACACTTCCATACGTGCTATTACACCTTGTGGCATATAATTCTGTGGATCATTATCACAATTCTTACAAACTTTATCATCTTACACATCACTAACTACATGTTTCATTATGATCGTGAAGTACTTCAGCATTCCATAATGTATTATTTTTATCTACGTCATATTTTGCGACTTATTATTATCAATACTACAAACCTTATCAACTCATCCATAAATATTTCCAGAAATTTTGTGTTTCATCTTCATTCTTAATACGTGTTATTATAATCCAAACAGTCACTAATTTATTGTCACATTTATCGCTAAGAGTTTCAACATCTTTTACAACAGTATTTTTACATGATACTCTGTAGCACTTGTATCCTTACAAACCTTTGTATTTACTATATTAACCACAATATTCGCTTTATAATTATCTTATAAATTTCAGTAATGTGTCTTAATTAACTTTCTGTTTTATACATTATATTACCACATGCGAATTGTTCATAAGCAGAATTCATTATTTTTGTGTATTTTTTTACTGGTTTCTACAAATTGATCAGGCATCATCATATCACATAAAGAAATCCCTATCTTGTTACTTAACAAAATTCAGTTATCATATGCTAACCAATAACTGCGTCACTCTAGGTTTTGTTCCAGAAAAAAAATAAAAATAAAAACTTGTTTCAAAAAGTCAAGCCATTAAATACTAGAAAAATTCTAAACAATTATATTATGAGATGAAGACACTGAGAAACCCACCGTCTCTGAGCACTGAAAAGTATAAAGTGATTGAAAAAATCTATTTTTATAATAGTAAGAAAGGCTACATGTAGAGATTGACGTTATACGTATCACAGGCAGTGAGCTTATGAAGGCAGAATATGTTTTAAAAGATGCAAAAATATCATCCGTTTCTAATACGAACCAGAAAAATGTATTTTAAGATTTGTAAAAACAGTTTTCAATAACTTCCAACTGATGAGAACATCTCAAAAGCAGTTTAAAATACAATGGTCAAGATTAATACATGACATTAAAAACTGGACATATCACAGGAGTAAAAAAGTATGGAAACAACAAGCAATTTGATAAAGTGGTGTTATAGGTGGATTACAATAAGTAATTTCAAGACATTATTTTTACTTTCGATTTTAGAGTTCGAAGAAAACTGATTACACTTCCTCATTTCTTTTCCATCTTTCTAACCTGATGTATCTCCTTTACCTATTAAGCATCTCACTTGTGCTTACTGAAGAAAAATTTGTTTTGAAAATGACAAAAGGGTGGTTTCGCTTTGCCTTTTTCTTGCTCATAAATTAAAATTGGAACAAAGTTTTTAATGGTAAAATGACTATACATTAATACATAAGCCAAATAACATCAGACAAATATGAGCAAATGCTATGAGTAAATCTGATAACATACGAAACTAACGCTTATCAAAGTTGTATGAAAACTAAAGCAATCATATATATATGAGCATTTGAAAGTGAATGAATTGAATGGCTTAAAAGTCACCCAGAGGCAAAAAACGTCATGAAGGAAAATCACGATCTATGTTAGGAGTTAAGTATGAGATTTTGATTACTTAGATTATTACGAAAAACATATAACAAATCTTTACCTTGAACCATTGTAACATCTTTCATGCCTAAGACAAGAGCAACATGTGTTTACACATTAACATTTAAATCTTACTTAACACTGAAAATTGATTTGATACCACATATTATTGCATCTAAAAAAAATGTTAAGAGCAATTGAACAGTTACTTCTAAGTTTCAAGATCGTAATACCTGTTTTATTACTGATACTAAAAATCAATATGTTCTTTTAAAAACCCATTTCTCATCATAAGAATAATAACGATTCACTCTTCAGGTTTGTATGTACAACGTAAGAGAAAAGATGACCGCAAATCACCAAGATAATAAAGTATCATTCCAGTAAAAAAAGAAATATTATATTGAAATTTAAAAGTTAGTATCAAATATTTCTTTACTTGCTCTATACTATGGAAACCCGTAACAAACGATTTCTAAACAAATTGCAATCAGTACTATTGTAGTGTAATGTTACACTGTATACGAGCAGCATATAATATGATTTTTATAGCAAAACACTAACTTGGATTTGTAGATAATGCAGCTTTTTTGTTTTTAGGTGAGAAAAGCAAACAAAGCATCGTCCGCAAAAATTATTAGCTGGAGGTATATGAAATAAAAATTGAGTTTTGGCTCATAAAAGTATGATTTTCAGATCTGTCATAAATTTTCTGAGTACCAGCACGCTTCGTGATGAAGCAATGTTGGCGCTGTGCTTCATTAGCCTGCTGCTTTAAAAATTAGTGTAGACATTATAAATATACTTTAAACGTACCGAGTGAGGTCCAGCAACATCTACAAGTATGGCATTTTAAGCAATTTTAACAAAATACCACTACACGAAATTATGTCTAGCTCAAAATCTCTCTGGAAAATGTTAGGTTTTTTACCTAAAATTTTGTTTAAAATTATTCAAGCTTTTCACTTCACTTATTCAGATGCCAAATCATCAAAGTAACAATTAAAAAAAATCTTTATGTCTTGGCTTACTACCTCAAGGAAGATGTTTTCTCTTGGATTGCTAGTCATTTTTAAAAGTAAAAACACATACGATGTTGCCCCTAATTAACGCCCCTTTCTAATCATGTCAATCTCCCCCACACACCCCTGGTCGCAGAGATCACCAATCAACACTAGTAGCAATTAATTGTTACGTAGGCCACAATTTTCTTGCCTTTTTTCGCTGTTGCAGCAAACTTCAAAGACTATGGCGATGCCGATCAGAGGAAGTTACACAGTACACAGCAGGACCGCCTCACAAGACTTTTTGACACTAATAAAGAATGATTAATATTTTACTGCGATAAGGAACACTGATGCTTTAGAACAAAGTCAGAAATAAATAGACTATATTCGCTACCACTTATTACAGATATATTTGTTTATAATAGAGATATTATCAAATGACACAATCAGTCTTCAGTTAACGTCCCTTTTTTTTTTTTTTTGCAGTTGGCAACGCCCCGGAGGCATTAATTAGAAGCAATACGGTATTTCATAATACTAAGTATTCACTTCCAAATAAAAAGGTTCTCATAAAGTGACACAAGTCACTATTTACGACATTACCAAATAAGTACGTTTACTAAGTTATTTCATGTACACGTCGATGACACTTTTAAATAACATTACTTAGGACTAGTAAATTTACTATGTAAGTTAGAATGGACTAGAAATATTTGCTTTTTTTTAAATCTTATAAAGATCCTTTTACGGCATGTAAAATAGCCAGAGGGTTTGAAAAAGACGTACTCTGCTACGTACACGTGGCTTTATTTTAATGATATAATCAGTCAATGCAATATATAGTTCGTTAATCTTTTCTATTCGAAAGTAACTAAGCTACCGATTTTTTAAGAAAACCTAATAACTGGCGATACACATCAAATTTCATTTTAATTACAGTTTGTTATGAAATGCTATAATGCTACTTTACTTGGTTATTAAATTTTATACTAAGCAAAAATAAACAATGAATATCTAATATATCTATTAACATTAAAGTTTTTACAGTTTTGCTTATTAATTGATGTTTCTCATTTTTAACAGTACTATGCTACAACTTCAATAACTTTAAATGAGTTGTTTACCCTTGGGCACCTTTAACAAAACGTACTAGATTAGGCCTCTGGCACACCACCAAACTCTTAACGATACTCTTTATAAACATTATTTAATATACAACATGATTCCAATATTCAACAGCATATCTTCATGTTTCAACATGCAAACCACAAAAACCCTTACGTATTTTCCATAATCTTAACGTCGAAGAATGATACTCTTTACACACATAATTGTAAAGTCATAACAATACCGAAATAAAGCAATCACTGCCACAGTTACTTTTACGTTAAGTGTGCCAGGCAGCAGACTGTACCATATACTACATGCCAAACAAGGCAACATGCAACACTATAGCTAAGTGTTCTGCAATTTTTATTAAAATGCCAATTTTGCTGCTACGCTTGTATGTGAGCTGGCTATGTGTAAGATTTAACAGACACCTTAACACCTTTGTTTACATTAATTGACAATACTATCAGTTAAGTCTGACACTAACTTACAACAAGAACCGTGTGTACTGGACTACAGCTTAGAAACTTTAAAAAACAAAATAAAGTTTAGAAAGTGGCAAGAAAGACTTGAGTGGTAAAGCACCTCGTGAAGTACTCTATCACATGACTTGAACAATAAGCATGAATTCATAAAGCACATTTTAGAGTGAATAGACACACACATATGCTTGTTCCCGATCTCACACCAAAAAATAATGGGTCATACAATGCCCTTTATTTGTCAATAGCTTCTATAGACTCTGCTTTGGGTGGTTCGTCAGCAAATTTCTCAGGTTTATCTTCAGGTTCCAACTCCTTAGTTTTGTTTTCTTCATTTTCATCCTCATCTTTGCCTTCTTTTTTCTCCTCTGTTTTTTCTCCATCTTCTTCTGTTTTATCTTCTATTCAGAAAATAAATACACTTTGGTAGGCATATCTCTCACACACATTTTTCCCCAGAGCTTTATGATTTGCTGATTTAATTGGTAAACTAAATACAACGATTTAAATGTAAGATTTTATCGTATTTTTAATGTATTATTGAAATATACATTGGAAAAAAATTATACTGTGACGTTGTGAGATGTATGAGCACATCGATAATGCAAGACTATATACTTAAAACATGAAAAACGAGAATGGCAAACGGAAAGATACAAAACCTGAAATTGACAGGTGAATCGACCCACGGGTAATAAAAAGCAAACCTAAAAAGTAGACAGTTGGAAATATAGTTATATAACCTTATGCCTGTGAGACAGCCACAATCTTAAATAAGATAAAACAAATTACTTTATATTACTAAATACATCAGTTAATATTACCTTTAATACATTCACCCTTAATAACACAAAATACCTTCTGTAGGTTGCTGTTCTTCCTTTTTTCCTTGTTTGTACTTCTTAGATTTTTTCACAATTCCATTTTCAATCAAACTGTAGGCAGTGTCAAGAATGGTTTGGCTGAAGTCTCGGGGGGAAATCTCCAAGACTTCCTTCATCTAAAGAACGAAACAAATAAATACTTCATAAAACAAACTCCACCAAGAAACCGTAGAGTGAGCTTTTACACTCTGGTCTTCCATTAGCTTTCATTTGAAGTCTGGTGAAATATATCCTATTTCATATTTTACTTACAATTTGTTTTAAAAAACTCAACACTGCATGTTTTAAACTTAAATTTTACTTTTTTTTAGATTTAAAAGTAAAATTTATGTTAATAAACAAGACAAGCAGAAGTAATTGTTATTCATTTTCTGTCTGTTCGTTTTTTTATTAACATAAATCTCTTACGGTAAATATAGTTTATTAATGAGAGAAGAATATATTTTTAAATTTTCTCAAAGACTCCGAGTTTAATAATGATCGATTCATAATGGAGTCAATTCTAGTATCAATTTCTTAGCTACCAAGTAAACTACTTTAATTAGTACTACTTACTCGGCTGTTGTCAAATTTAAATTCTCTTCCTATGCGTGGTAACAAAAGTCTGGTAGACTTGTTGATGAAACTGTTCAACCACACAGCGAAATAAGGTGCGTTCACAGTAGGAATTCTATAACCTATTAAAAGATAAGTCTTTAGTTATTCAGAAACTAATACTTATTTTAACATTATTTAACTATCTTTACAAAAATGTATAAGGATTTCCCTTCACCATATTAATCCAGTCAGATCGACAGACGTTAATTGACGTCATAAAAGAAATTAGCTAATGATGGCAATACGGCAAAATGCTCTTTGTTTTTGAATTTCGCGCAAAGCTATACGAGGGCTATCTGCGCTAGCTGTTTCTAATTTAGTAGTGTAAGACTTGAGAGAAGGTAGCTAGTCATCACCACCCACCGCCAACTCTTGGGCTTCTCTTTTACCAACGAACAATGAGATTGACCGTTACAGTATAACGCCCCACGGCTGAAAGAGAAGACATGTTTGGTGTGACTGGGATTCGAACCGTGGCTCTCGGATTATAAACGGAGCGCCTTAACCACCTGGCCATGCTAGGTCTCAAAATGCCGTGATATTTCATGAAAAACTTCAAGTGCAATACCAAATAAAGGTAACAATATTATTTAAAAAAAAACTATATACAGTCACGACAAAAGTGTTCGTACTCCTGCGTCATGAGTAGTTGTTCCTCATAACTTAAAGAGTATCACGATTAGGATAATGAAAGTATAGTATGTTATAAATATTATACTAACACACATCTACATAAAGTTTTATGTAAAATGAACTACAAATAAACTGTTTATGAACAAATAACCAAACATAGGAGGGGCAGAAAGTGTTCGTGCGCCTACTTATTGGCTAGTTGTGTAGCCTTTCAGGTGAATTACTTGGCGCAATCTCTCCTCACAGCCCTTCATGATAGTTTGACAGTACTCGACAGGTATTTTCTTCCATTCTTCTTCACAAAAGGCCTCCAACTCTTGCAAGATTTTCGGATGACGCAGATGAACATTAGTCTTCAACTCATGCCAAACGTTTTGACTTGGGTTGAAATCGGGTGACTGCGATGGCCACTCCAGAACGCTTATATAATTCCTCTGCAACCAGGATTGCACATATTTCAATGTGTGCTTAGGGTCATTGTCGTGCTGGAAGATCCAACGACGCTCAAGCCGCAAGTTCCGAGCATTATTCTTGATATAAGTGTCTAATATATCAACATACTCTTCTTTTTTCATGATTCCATTCACGCGGTGAAGGCTGCCTACACCAAAGGAACTAAAGGAACCCATAGCATGATCGAACCATCTCCGTGTTTAACTGTAGGGACGGTGTTCTTTGGAAGACTTCGTTTACCTTTATCACGGAAAATATTGCAAACATCATTGTGGCCGAAAAGCTCGATTTTAGTCTCGTCTCACCAAAGAATACTCTTCCAATAGGTAAAGGGTTTATCTACATGCTTTCTTGCATACCTCAATCGTGTTTCTAAATGAACAGGCTTTAAATATGGAGTTATACGAGGACGGCATGCTTTGAACCCAGAAGAGTGTAACATGTTCATAACTGTAGAGGTGCTTACTTCAACCCCAGTTTCCCTTACCAGTTTCTGAATGTCATTACATGTTAAACGAGGGGTCCTACTAACTTTTCTGAGAACCTTCCATTTGGTGCTCTCTGGAATTTTGGTGGGACGTTCGGAACGAGGGAGGTTAGCAGTTGATCCTGTAAGCTTAAACTTGGTAATTATGCTTTGAACAGTAGATTTCGGCACACATTAAGTTGTATAGTAATACCAGTAGGAGACACACAAGACTTGTATTTTACAATAATTCGTTTTTTTTAAATCACTAGACCAGTGGTGCACAAACTCCGGCCCGCGATGTCCAACGGGAAAGTCAAACATAGAGAGTTCGCATCTGCGCGAAGATTAAGCGCTCTAGAAGAATATGCATTAGATTAGATACTGAATGGTTCCATATTTGTGTCGAGCAATAAAGAAAATTTAATAAGCAAATCTCGTTAATGCATAGGCATTTAATCATTGGCGCAATGACGTAATATTTCCATAATTACGAAATTCACGCGTTCGAATTGTTATTCGAGATTTACTTACGAGCCCTATTTTAATATTTCGTAACAAAAATGGCAGCTAATTGTAAAAAAAAAAAAGTTGACGACGAAAACCGGCAGTTTCATGATGATTGGACTGCGCAATACTGTTTTGTTCAACAACAGAAGAATGTAATTTGTCTGCTGTATCATTCGACAGTAGTAGTGGCGAAGGTATCCAATATAAAGCGTCATTATGAGTCAAAGCATGAAGAATTTCACAACGTTGTCGGTGATGAACGAACAGCTCGAATAGAATCTCTGCGGCGGTCGCTGAATCATCAAAGCAGTCAGCATATTTAGGTGTAGCATATGAGGTCAGTTACAATATTTCGTTGATGATAGCGAAATTTGGCCGACAGTTTACTGATGATGATTTTGTCAAGCAATGTATGATTACTGCTTCGGAAAAGTTGTGTCCGGAAGCAGTTCGCAAGCTTCAAACGGTGGCTTTGAATCGTATAACAGTTCAAAGAAAAGACGTGACAAGGTAGCTTACAAATAAAACAGCCAACTTTGCCTACTTCTCTTTAGCAGCAGACGAGTCGATTGACATCAGTTCAACAGCACAGCTACTAGTTTTTTGTTCGTGATGTGTCGTCATCATTTGATATCACAGAGGAACTAATCGGCATGGGCTCCATGAAGGGTCAGACAAATGGGTCTGCTCAATTCGAAGAGACAGTACGACTGTGTAGTAGTGTTTTATTGGATTTCACGAAACTGATGTGACAATGTGTAAGTGAATGACTTGTCAGTAGAATATCAGCTGGAACTTACTATCTCCAGGCATCTGATGAATTGCGTGCTATTTACCGAGAAAATAATTTGCTTGACTTTTACAAAACATTGTCTGATACATTTCATCATCTGAAAGAGAATGCACTTGTCCACACCAGCATGTTTGTCAACACGTACTGCTGCAAACAGGCTTTGTAGCATATGAAACTGAACAAAAACAACACTCGCAATCAGCTGACTGATGATCATCTGAAAGTAATCTTGCGTCTTTCAACGTCAAACATTAAGCCGGACATTTCTAAGCTCGTAGATGATATGCAGCACCATCCATCGCACTGACTTTGTGACAGTTGACGTATCATAACATTTCTTAGAATAATGTGCAAACTCTTTCATGTAATCGTTATTTGTGTGTTCTTAAATGTGATGTCCATCTTGTGCGAAACAAATGTGGGACGATTTTAATCTTCACTTTTTTATGGCCCCCAACGGTTACGAGAAGTCTGTTTGTGGCCCCTGACTCCAAAAGTTTGTGCACCACTGCACTAGACAGTTGTTTCCTGTTCGCCATGATGACCAAGCAGATAATGACGGAGACGGCGCTAAATTGCCGGAAGTACATTTTTTTCTGGCTAAATTCCAATAATTATAAACCTAGTGTCTAGTTCTGGAATGGTATAGTGTAGTTTATTCGCCAAACTAAACAAAATTTGTACGGGAATATCAGTTTTTTCACACGTTTTGAACTGTACGAACACTTTCTGCTCCTCCAATTTTTGGTTATTTGTTCATAAACAGTTTATTTGTCGTTTAATTTATATAACAATTTATGTAGACGTGTGTTAGTATAATATTTATAATATACTAAACTTCTATTAGCCGAATCGTTATACTTCTTAAGTTAGGAGCAAAAAACCATTCGAGATGCACGGGTACGAACACTTTCTGTTGTAACTGTAATAAAAATATTCTGATTTGTTTTTTCTTTCATTTCCTAATATTTGTTGCTGTGAATAACATAAAAAAATGAATACTTTATACAAAAATGGCTAATACATAACTTGAATATTTAATGATGCAATCATCTAACGTTATTTCATTTGTTCGTTCACTTATAATTTTATTTTGGGGATTTCAGTACGTGACACATCAAGACAAATATCAGATTGTTAAAAGTTGATACTATGGCCTTGTATGTTTAGGACTATCTATCCGGATATTTCCGAGTTTATAAAGCGTTGTCTTTGTTTCACTGGCGAACGAACTATTTAATAAATATTTTGATAATGCTGTGCCTAGTAGTTTTTGCACTCTGTTATTCTAAATACAAAACATTTTTTTCAATAAAAATGCCATTCAAAAACAGAAATAGCATACACTGTCAAAATATCTCTGCGATTTGGACATGATGGTGGGTAAAACAAAAAACGTAGTCTAGCTAACAAATAAATATTTGCGGTAAAATTCTTATCAATGCTATAAATATAGCTATCAATTTGGTCGCCAGTTTTGATTTAATTCCTTTATACATTCGACATGCACCATTAGAAACCTAAACTATTCTAGGTATTTGGATAACGTGTGACATACCATCATAATTGATTATCTATTATTATTCATAAAAATAACCGGTTATTTATTTAGTTGTTTTGTTTTCTCTTCTTCATAAACGTAAATTTCAGTGAAAGAATGATGATGTAGAGGCCTAATCAATTCTATGATTTGTTACCACTTATTTTGTTGAATAACAATGGATAATTAATTATGACAATATGTCTCATTTTCCTCCAAGCATTAGCGGTAGATAAAGAATTATACGTCATAACCAAACATTTCTGTGTCATTCGTATCCCAGCTGGCTTGATGAGTCCTGGTACTGGGAGAACATTCTTGATATAGCAGATATAATGTGGTTAACATACGATTACATTCCACTTTACTTCTGTAAGTTCTTATCATTAATTAAATAACAGACAGTGGTAGAATTATGCCAGAAAAGTTTGTTGTTTTTTAAACATAAACTTTCTGATTTTTGTCTTTATAAATTAAATGTTTTATTCAAGCTTAATCTGATAAATTTTTAAAATAGAAAGTTTCAGGTATGAAATAACGGGAGTTTATACAATAAGGGGGAATTCATATTGAGATCAATAAAATCACCTGATGATGCATACAAGACGTTGTCGAAACATTGTACAGTTATCATTGTTAAACTTGTAATAAAGTTGTCTTCCTTGCTTTTTCAAATTCTCTCATCCCCAGTGGGTCAGCCGTATGTTTGCGAACTCACTCCGCTAGAAATCGGATTTCGGCTCCCGTTGTGGGCTACATTGTGAAGCTATGTGTTTAATTCTAAACAAACAAATCAAACTGTCTCTTCACTTCATTACGTGCGACCAATGTGCTAATTACTACTGCAAGATGTAATTTACTCTAATCTCTACCTAACTTGGAAGAGATAAAATGTAGAAAGTTTTCACCATGACAAATTCCATTACGTGAAAACATTATTTTTGTATTCTGACAGAGATCCAATTTGTTATTAATTTAAATATTTCTCAGAATTTAAAATGTATTGTTGTAAGTTGATAATGACATAATATCTAGAAAGTTTATTAAAATTTGAGGATTCAGAAGGTTCGTAAAATGTACGGCTCAAAGAAACTAATATAATAAATACGAGTAATAACTAATGAATTAACAGTTATTGAGTATTGAATATCTTACGAATGTTTCATTTCAGTATTAGACAATGAGAGTTATCGCGTCAATTCAGTCACACGATTAATTACTAAGAAAATTCAATAAACAGGTTTTCTATTTGTAATTTAGGCTTAAATAATCTAAATATCATAGTTTCTGCTGAAAATCAAAACATTGCTTGTGAACAAAGGTCTACCACAAGTTACATAAAAGTGAACGTATCCTGTAGTAAACGTTGTAGAAGAAATAAATAAATAAATTCATTATCCTTATGTGTGTGGACTTCGTATTATTTTCATCAAATAATTCGATAGAACCCGCCTCACGATAGGATACGCTTCAATAGAATGTATGTATTTTATACTTATATGTGATTACTTTCAAAACTATTTTAAAATAAGTGAAGGAAAGCACACAAACATCTTTGATATGTCTATTCTAATCTTATCATAATGACAGTATTGTATGTTTTATAGACAAAATTATATTAATTTACTGTTACGGACACTTACCTGAAAATGTATAGTTAGAGGTAGATAACGCTTTATTGTTCGAATCTCTCGCCAGCGCCTTAGCCCACTGAGTTGTTTAAGTTACATAAAGATGTCGACAGAAGATGGTGTTCCGAGTATAATTGCAAGATTTCATTTACCAAAGAAAGAGGACTACATTTCTTCAACATTAAGACAAATGAAATTATAATTTTCACATGCGCGCTGCATGGAATAATATCGACAAATAAAATTTAGAAAATACAACTTATTTTAGGCCTAGCCAAATTACCCACTCTCAAGGATACATCGATATGACCCAGTTACAATATTACAGTTCGGTATATACAAGATGAATGTTTTGACAAAATTTAAAGTTTAGCTGTAGCCAACACACTTCTAGAAGTAACGTAAATATTCTCCTTTTTCAATGGTGTGTGATTTTTCGCCTTTAATTTAATTTTTTTATAAACAGTGTAAGGTTGTTCCTTTTCATGTGTTAATAACACCAGCTAAACTACAGAAATCTTCTAATAAGGCGATTATCTATTTATTCCTGACCAATCTTTAAATTTACATACTATACTGTGGGCAGTTAATAACGAAAACAATTCATGTTGCGTCATTGTTACAATACAGGATAGTAAATGACGTAAAATAAATGAAACAATTTTAGGTTTACTTCGCATAGTACATTAGACTGAATTTGTCTTTAATGGCATATATGTGTAAAAATATGCGACAAGTTTTATGGAAACGAGAGACATTTGCTTTAATTTGAGCAATCGAGACAAATTTTTGCGTTATTTTTATTTTCGTCTACTTATGTTGGTAAATAAATCTAATGAACCTATTAATATTATATATATATTGTAATTTTATTGCTTATTCTTTCTCAAGGTTACTTGAATATTTCAAATAATATCACATTTTAAACGCTTACAACTAACTACTCGTCAAATTTGATCAAGTAAACCTTCTCCAATTGGGGTTGACACAACCAACTACAAGGCGGCGCCACCAACTTAATATCACAATATTTAATTCATTAATGTATTTGTGTGTTTTCTTATAGGAAAGCCACATTGGGCTATCTGCTTAACCCACCGACGGGAATCGAACCCCTGATTTTAGCGTTGTAAATCCGGAGACATACCGCTGTACCAGCGGTGTCTAACTCATTAATCAAAAGTATTAATTTGCTCTATAACTCAGTTTTTGAAAACATCATGGTATTAGTTCTAAGCACTTCTCACTGGTTAATTTTTATGATAGAAATAACCACAATATGACCATCTAAAGCCAAGAGAAACTATATTATTAGCTACGTAACAACGAAAGCATTGGAAAAGGTTTATCATACGTACAACGCCTTCAAAGTATGCAATGAAACTCTTGAAACAAATATGTATGATAAAAGGAACTATTTGCGATGTGTGTGACTTTATATAAAAAAAGAGTGAAAGTGAAAGTATCAACATATTAAATATTTTCTTAATTATCATACGTGTACATTGCCTTGAAAAAGGTCAGAATACATATAACACTATAAAACATAATATCCGATTCTCATGTAAGGATCAACAAAATATTGTACAGGTCAAGAAAACAAACAAAGGCACGGTGAGGAAGAGGTTCAGGAGAACTTGACCCTCCAAGGTTAGCAAATCCCTAAACGGACGTGTGTTTGTGTTATCAGAGAAAATATACACTCTTCATAAGTATAATCTCCTGTTTTTAACAGGTAATTTCTGGGGTTATCGAATTTCAAAGTAAAAAAAAAAGGGACCTTTTTCACGAGTGACATTCTAAGAAGTATAAAACAGCTTAAATCATAATAAATACTTATTATTATTATCATTAAACTTAAATATAATATTGTTGGCATGTAGCTAGGAGACACAGGAAATAAATATTTAGTGAAAATTATTTATTACCACAAGGGGGTACCTTAGAGCGTAAAGGTACAAAATTATGAAAAAAGGACAGATTGTTACCCTTGGATCCGCTAGTGCTCTACAATATCTGAGATATACAATTAGTGAGAAATCTCACCATGTCAAATAAGTTCTAATGTGTTAAAACAAGTTGTGTAGTGTACAATTATTTTTAAACAAGAGGAAAAACGATTTTAACACTTGTTAACTACATATATATTCTCTATTTACCACGTAAACCGTTTTGTCCAGTTCTCATACCTTGAGGTTTGAACTCCTTAGTTAATATAAGAGCTATTTCCTTTAACCAAACAGTCTGAGCGCAGATAATATGACGATGACCTTCGGCAGATGGCGTAGTCATGGCTTTCAGGTGCGCCTGTGCTACATCCCTCACATCGCAACAACAGAAGTTTACTCTTGGAACCAATGGCATTCCCCGTTCTAGCAGCCTTTTGACAATCTTTAAAAGAAAATGTATTTGTTATTGTAAGTTAAACGGGTCCGTCTGTAAAACGGTTCATACTGCTTAAAAATTTAAGCGGAAAACGTATAATATTTTTTAAAGAACAGTATCAAAGTTGTGTTAGCGGTTCGACTTTGCACTCATGGTAGCATGACAAATCCATTTTTTGGCGCAAAATGAAAGAAACAAATTTATGGTCAAGGAAACACTGTAAGCCAGCCAAGTAACTAAAACAACTTAAAAAATTGACTTTGTGGTTTTTGATGATGAAAGGAAAAGAAAGAATCTTAAGAGTTTATTGTAGGCGATTTTCTAATTAAGTATATTGAAAGGTACATGTGTGATGGAACAAACAGAAAACTGATATGTAATTTTCTTAACGGTTACTACTGTTGTGTGGAAGATGTGTGATATGCAAAAGTATGCCTTCTAACTGCTTTTGTGATATACTAAAATATTTTTTATGTAATTTGTATGCAGTCGTGACGTAATACATGGTCCAGGAAGTCCTCCTGATTGGTTTATTCTTTGTTCTATCTAATAAGTAATATATATTCTTCCCAAGAGGATACTTTAGTAATATATACCATCTGAGTTAAAAGGAAGGATTAGTAACTGTAATATATTTTGTTGAGCGAGTTGACCTTATCGAAATATTACAGCTGATCAGTACTGTGATTGCCGTTGCACTAAAGATGCTCGCCCTTTTAGCCGTGATGGCATTCTAATGTTATGGTCAATCCCACTATTCGTTGGCAAAAGAGTAGCCCAAGAGTTGGCGGTGGGTGGTGATGACTAGCTGCCTTCCCTCTAGTCTTACACTGCTAAATTAGGGACGGCTAGCACAGATAGCCCTCGAGTAGCTTTGTGCAAAATTCCAAAAACAAACAAACAAACTATTAAGTAAGAACAAAAAACGAATTTACCCGTTCACTTCAGACGTGCTACTATCTTGACTTATTTCTATTAGGAGATCACTGGACAAAAATTGCGCTCGAAAGTCCCTTACTTTAGCTCAAGACAAATCAGTTTTGAGAGAACAAAAGTTGTAGTACTAACCACAATCTAATAGATAATTCATTCCGTTTATCTCTGTGAAAGTACCTGTGCTGCAATTTCACTTTTGTCTATTGTGTTCGTGTTTTGCTAAATTTATTCAGTCTTGTAATTTTACACACACACACACACACACACATACACATTAAGAGAATTCAATTAAGTTATAAGATTCATAATTATATTTATTATTCCTTGAGCAAATCAACTGTTATTAACTGGTCAAATTAGTTGATATTTGTTGGGAAGCCAGTTTTTACTAGAAAATACTCGAAGTATACTGGAAGGCGAAATTTTGAGGCCATGGTGTCAAAGTACTGTAATGTTTTATAGTGATAATATGTGCATTAGATCTTGCTTGATCTCTTGTCCTGAAAAAAAGTTTAAAGACATACTTTTACTGAAAACAAAAAAAGAGAAATTTTATAGACATAAAAGTATTTTGTGGACTTATACTACTAAAAACTGGGTTGCAATACCCATGATGAACAGAGTACAAATAACTAATTTGTGTAATTTTGTGCTAAATAACAAACAACAAAAACTCACGACTGAGAGAATTTACTTTTGGAGAAAAATGGTTGTATAAAGAAGATGTCAAGTTTGAGATAAGTCCCCTACTTTTCATAGGACTTTCACCATTGCTACAAAGATCTTTGATATTGGTTAGCCTGTAACTACTGACCCAGGGAAATTTGGTCGTGTCTGATGCCACTTGAGCATAAGATATCCCTGAGGATCAGTCTTGATAGAATAAAAGTAAGGATGACTGAGGTTCAACAGAATAGAATGGTGCCTAACAAAGTTTAGACCACATAGGAAGGTTTATAGTAGACTCCTGGATGTTGCAGGTTAGAACATAACAGCTTCAACTCTGGTCAAAACTACCAGTCAAAATCAACTCCCTGGTAATGAGACAACAGATACTTCTGAGTGAAGTATCTTTCAGGATAAAAATTATCCCTATGACACTGGCAACAGCTCATGATACTTGGCAGTGATTTATATACTTACTGAGGTGTGAAAAGCCTTGTCAGTACATTTCCATCCATAACTTCCATCAAAAACTAAAGGCATTTGTAACATTTCCTGGAATATGTCATGATTATAAGAGAGAAAGAGGCCTTTTTGTCTGGTACACAGGTTTTCATGTGAAAAGTCAAGCAGATTGTATCCCAGTGAGAAATATAGCCCACACTGGTTACTAAAAGTTTCATGCAGATCACCGAGGAAATCTCGATTTCTCTGACTGTAGATTGGAGTACAACAGTAATGACATAAGTTTTAATAAGCAAGTAATGGTTAGTTTTTCTAGGTATTTTAACTATATTGACCAAAGTTAATGGTTAAATTTTTTATTGTAAGTGAAGATTGCTATTCATTTGTGTGTTTTTTTATTTTCACATGCATTGTTTCATAGAAATGTTTGCTTTTAATGTGAAAAGGCATATTTCATGTTTTGATATAAAAACTACACTGGCCCTTTCCAGCAAGGTAAAATGATCATTAGTCAACATCATTATTAACATGTATATCCTTGTTAAAAGTTTTTAATGCTGATTCTGGTTTTTTGTTTCTTTTTTATATTTATGTTATTTGGTTACTAAAAAGTTTCATGCAGATCACCGAGGAAATCTAGATTTCTCTGATTGTAGATTGGAGTACAACAGTAATGACATAAGTTTTAATAAGCAAGTAATGGTTAATTTTTCTAGGTATTTTAACTATATTGACAAGAGTTAATGGTTGACTTTTTTATTGTAAGTGAAGATTGCTATTCATTTGTGTGTTTTTTTTTATTTTCACATGCATTGTTTCATAGAAATGTTTGCTTTTAATGTGAAAAGGCATATTTCATGTTTTGATATAAAAACTATACTGGCTCTTTCCAGCAAGTTAAATGATCATTAGTCAACATCATTATTAACATGTATATCCTTGTTAAAAGTTTTTAATGCTGATTCTGGTTTTTTGTTTCTTTTTTATATTTATGTTATTTGGTCTTACTTGAGTTTAGTCTGTATGTTTCATGTTGACAGTGTAGTACTGTATTTGGTATTTCATTCTTTGGTTTTACTTTTTGTCTATATACATACTTCACATTGCATTATCAATGTTAAAAGGTATACTGTACGGGTCCGGCATGGTCAAGCGTGTTAAGACATGCAACTCCTAATCTGATGGTCGCGCCAAACATGCTCGCCCTTTCAACCGTGGGGGCATTATAATGTTACAGTCAATCCCACTATTCGTTGGTAAAAAAGTAGCCCAGGAGTTGGGCTACAAACAAAAAAGTATACTTTACATTTATCTGAGTTATAGAGTGTTTATTATGCATTTTTCTTTGTGCTACTTAGAGTTTTGAAAATATAGTTATTCTTTTAGCAATGTATTCCGTAATGCATTTAATTTTAATTAAAGAATTTTATTTTTACACAATGTGTTATCTAGTGTTCAAAAACTGCAATTAAAGAGGTTTTTTTATAATGTGGATCTCATATTTAATATTAGCATTATTAAAAGATTGTGTATAGTAGTTGAATATAAATAATCTTTAAAGTAAAGTATGTACTTTTAAAGATGAAGTAAAGTTAACATTCCTTGGCCATGTTGCTAGTTTAAACATTATTGGTTTTTAAAATTAAATCTAATTACTGGCTTGAAGACAAAACTGAAAGAAGGAAGTGAGGGAAAGCATGACATCCAGCCGTGAAATGGGTTTTCTATCTGTTTTAGCAATATATTGTTTTATTCTAATTGCTTTTTCCTTTATTCTATATAGGGAAAGGGATATTGCAGTAACATATAGCATATTAAATGTCTGAATATTACAGATGAACAATGCTGTGAGAGAACAAAGGTCAAGAAATAATGCTGTTTATTAGATAAAAAATCAAGTTTATTTTTTGAATTCAGACAGTATTCTTACTTCAGTTTTAAAAGGAGATAATCGAGTGGAGATTGTACTTGAAAATCATTAAGTTTTATGTCTATTTAAATCAATCCCAAATGAGTGAAAACTGTTGGGCTGAGCACAGCCTAGTACGTAGGTACTCAACTGTGTTTCTCTTTTAATTGTACATATGTAGCATTTTCATTTTATCTCTTAAGTAATAAAAATTATATTCATTTGTAATAAATTTGCTCATTATTATTATTAAAATTATTATTCCTATTTTGTGAACAAATCTGCTCTTATTATTTGGTCTAAATATAGAAAAATCATTTTTCCCTGAAAATATTGCAGATAAACAGGGAAACAAAAATGATTTTTTTTTGTAGTACTTGTTGAAATCATTTATATTTGTATTAGCAATTACAGTAACATGAAAAGCTACTGACAAGGTAAAATAAATTATTTTAGAGCTTTAAGGACAGGAATTACCAAAGAGCTTACTCTCAGGAGTATGTCTACTTGTGGAAGAACAAACTATAAGATGACATAAGGATTGATGGAGAAATAAATTGGTTGGAGAACAATATCTGGAGAAGCACTTAATTTTTATTACGAATTTCTTAAATAATGTTGGTATAATGATAAGAGGGCACTTCAATTGTGGTGTCACTGTCTTAGCAGGAAATTTACTGACAGGAAGTTGAAAATAAACTCATTTGGAATTTCAGTCTTAAGTGTTATAGGTATGTTAGATTTCCATTCTTGGTATTGGTCAAATAAATATAATAATTTTAAAAGTTTCAAAGCTTTCCATTCAGACCCTTCAAATAAAACAGGGAGATATGTTTGATTGCTAAGAAAAGCACTGAAAATTTATGAGATTGTCAAACAATGTCGAAAGTATTTGAAATGAAGTTCCTGAAAAAACAACTTTCAACAGGTATTTTAAGGAGCAATGAAACAGACAGAAGCCTATATAGAATACTATTTTATGACTATGAAAAACTATTATTTTAGAGACATTTTCTGGTTAAGTCTGTTGCAGATTTTATAGAGTCTATTTCTAGAAACCGCTCCACATTATGAGAAATACTAAGCAGTTAATGAGACAATTACCAGTGAAATAAATAATGAATTATTATTTTTCATTAATGAAAACTACTAAATTTATGAAAACATGAACAAATTAAAACAAGAAAGTTATTGTTAGTGCTGAGGAATATTTATGAAAGCCTCTTTGTTTCAAACATAAAATTTTACTTTAAGTAGCTTTATTTAATTAACATATTTCCCAAAACAATAGTCAAGATTTATATTAATTCTTTAACAAATGTTTAAAAGAAATGTTTTTATAGAAAACAGGAGCGGCATGAAGTGTTAAACATGTTTAAATACAGGGTTTTATTAATGAAAGAGAAAGAATATATTTAAGCTGATTAGCCTTAAAAGCTATGTTGAGAAACAAAACTGTTAAAAATGCTTGGAAAACTTGTAGAAAGTAAAGTTCACAAGTTTAGTTATTTTGAAAAAGTTCAGCAAAGACCTAATAATGAATTTAATTTAAATGATTTTTTTCAAGTGTGTCTTAAGATTGGAAATGCTTTTTATGATTAGAAGATTCTTCATGTGACATTTATTTTTTTGAAAAAAGGGAATGACCAAGAAAAGTTTTGTTAAACTATAAACCATTAGTTTGACTTTATTAGCAAATTGTTGTCATTTATAGTCATATAACATTTTTTTCAAAGTAGAATGAACTGGTGGTGTGAACTTTCTCATGTGTACTTATGTATCCTACATTTCAAACTAAGTTTATCAAATACTTGCTTTAAATTCAGTTTATCAAATGCTTACCTTAAATATATAAATAATTGATGAACTACTTATTTTAAATTCAGCTTATCAAATACTCAGAATTAATTCAGAATATAAAATTAATTATTAAAACAACCAAGTCTTCCTCAGTTTTTAGCAATAAGAATTATAATTACTACACTTCTTATATTTATGATTAAAACTACCAACTTATAAAATACTATTAGCAATATATGCATATATATATATATATATATAGTTAACTATTCATAGTTAACTGTTTTCATTTTATCTTTGCATATTTATATATATATATATATATATATATATATATGCTATAAGCTATTCAACTCACATCGATATTTGGGTGGTTATAATTAACTATTATAAGCCTGTAAAATGAAACATTCACATACCTGTCTCTCACGATAATTGTTTGCACAGGTATTCAACAAGAAAGATGAGAAAGTGGACATCAAAGTAATTAAGGGTTTTTAATAAACTATTAATTCACGGAGAGTTTTGTTGATTAAAAACATAACCCTTCCAAACGTACATAATGAAGAAGAAACAAAAACATCACAAAGTACGTTATTCATCTTGGGAACCTGGGTCAAAAACAGTTGACAATTAAAGATTGTTCTTACTAAATGTTACAATGACTTTTGACTTAAAACTATGAGTCAGCCTCCATCGACACCATGTACGGAATTCTAAGAATTGTCTTGTCCTTCTACAATTATAGTTATTTAAATAACTTTAATGAATTAACTTTAACATTTTTCTTTTCAGAGTTGTAATGAAAAAATATCGCTTTTCTAGTTCTTTCATTTTCAATCAAAATTTGCAAGGAATGAAATTTTTAATTCATGAGTTGGTGTTCATCGGAGCATGTTTTACACACGTTTACTAGCGGAAATAAAGATACTTATAAAAACCATTAATATGTGATAATTCGTTTTTACTACAAGATTTTAACGTAAAGGCTGTACTAAATTTTATCTGTTTTTTAAACTTTCATTGTATAAATTATTTGTTATAAAATTATAATTATATTTTGTAATTTTGATTTACCTGATTAAAGTTTTTGTTAGTTTAATAATTACAACCTAATTGTTTTAACAATTATAACTTCCTTTCAAGTTTTTGTTCTCTGAACTTTATAGATGTTTACTACTTAAAAACTGCTAGTAAGCTGTGAAACTGGTTAACTTTTTCGTGCAATGAATGGAATTGTTTGTAAAAGAGAGAAATATGGACGAATATGGATGTATATGTTAAAATAGGGTTGTTTATTGTTAAGAACAAAATTGTACAAGTATTGAACCATGGTTTTTTGTGTTATAAGCCCCTACATTTTACACTGAGCCATCGCGGAGAGAGGCATTAAAATACTAAATTAAATTAAGTGGTAATATTTTCTAAACGTGTCGAAAAATGGCATTTCTGACAATATGGCTGTAAGGTATAGTTTGGTATGAGAAATGTTACTTCCAGCTCGGCGATAAACTTTAAGGCTGGATTCGACACTCGCGCTGACACAGCACAAACTATGCTTGAAAACACTTGTACAACATGCATGTAAAAAAGAAAAAAGTTATAAAAACAAATTCTCACCTCATTGCTCGTGCTAAGTGAAGTAGTTAAAACAGGACCACATACTAGACCCGGGTTGATGACCGCTAATTCGAACTTTTTCTCGTCTACATCAGAATTTTTTTTAAAGCAAAGTAAATAAAAAAAAAACACAGACAATACTTATATCCTATCTTTAACAATCTTCATTTATTTGTTAAGCAATTTGTTTTATAAATTTGAAGTTTTTAACCATAAATAATATTTTCACCTAAATTTTGATTTTGGAATCTAAATTTCCAAATACATTTCCATAATGTTTAATAATAAATACTGTTTTCTCATCATAAACTATTTTACTTATACATTTTTAATACATAAAATGTTAGTTGAAATAATGATGGCACTTTGTAAAATCCTGAATAAAACAAATGTTATACAAGCTTTACTTTTATCAGGCTATCTATCAATAATTGTAAAAATAAAGATAAATCTGTCGGAACAGTTAATATATATATTGATCTTACACTATAAAATGTGATTATAAAAGCAATACATCTAGTAAGTCAAAAATATTCCACCTAGTTAATTATATAACCAGATTTAAAAATAAAAGCGTAATAAAATAATTTGATGCAAAGATAAGTGAAGTTCTTTAATGAAATATATTTATGTTATATTGTTGTGTCATTTAATGAAGCTTTGTAAAGAGAAATCATCTCACATTACTTCTAATTACCAAGACGTTTAATAAAGAGAATGTTACAGTTTTTTGTTATTTAAAGAAGTATCTTGTATAAACTAATAATAATATTGAGCAAATTATTAAAGAATTAACAAAACTTAAAAACCAGCTAGTTTCGACAGACCTAGTTCGTCATTCTCAAGGGATAGAGTGTTCACGTTTAAAACGGCCCCAGAAGGATCAAAATTCACGCTACTGCTGTTAGTGAACCTTGACTTCCTGGGGCTATTTTTAACCTAAACAGTTTTACTGGTGTGTTATTACTGTTTTTCTGTTTCCGTGTTTTTTATGCTTTGTAAAGCTCTTGAAATTAGATTTGGCTTAATGTTTTCAAACAGATATTTAAAAAAAACAAAAAAACTTGTCAATAAACTCAATTGCACAAACGACAAAATAACTAGTATCGTAATTGGCAAGCTTGTCAAGTCAGGTATTTTGAAACAAATAGAACCGTGATGGGTAATACTCACTACCACAACTGATTTTATTTCTATAATCCGTCTAATTTGTCAGTTATTATACCTTGTTTATCTAGTCAAGTAGCTGTTCAATTCAATACATCTTTATAAACAAATTTAAGCTATTATACTTAGTTAACCAATTTAGTATCACCTTAGCACATAAAACGAATCATCTGAATTATTAAATATTGTAGCTGTTTAAACACATAATATTTTATCTAATTAGTCATCAAACCTGGCAATTCTTTAACAAATTCCCATGCTTCTTTCTCTGCCATTGTTTTACTTTTGGAGTACAAGTCGAGCGTGGTTGACTCAGTGTTTGTCCAGTCATCTTCAGTATAAACCTTTCCTTCTTCTAGAGTGGTTTCACCTAACAGAATAACAAAGTGTCACAACAATTTAGGAAAAAACAGCAATCTACAAATTTATCTAAATGGTGAATACATTACAAGAATTGTTCTAAAAACACAAACATGTTTACTAATATTGAGGCTATGTTAATAAAACGGCGTTTTAAGAACAAGGGAGGTACTTTTACCACATTGAGAAACAATATATAAGTGACAAAACTAGGTATATTCGGAAAACTTGAAGTATCAGAGAAACATTGTGTACTGAGTAGAGTAAATAAGCAGTAAAATAATTTATAAAACAGATCGTAAGCAAAACTTGATGCAATGAGTAAAACTTGATAAATGTTAATGTTTTCAGGAAACGTGAATAATCATCAATAAAAACTAATTTATCTATTAGAAATATTTATTTAGTAAACATGGAATATTGAGTAACTGTGATTTACAAGAAAACTTGTTTGTTCCTGAAAAAGAAAGCCCTCGAGTTGTAGGCTTTTCATTTATATCAAGACTCCTTGAACTTGTGTTTTTTTCTGATATCTTAAACATTACAAGAAAACTCTTCAACATTAAGTTAAAATGTACAGATAGAAAGATAGGAAAAAAATTAGTTTGCAAAACCTGTTAAACTGAAAAAAGTACTGAATTATTAGTGAAGCTTAGTTTACTTGAATAAAATTATATATTCAGGAAGTGTATAACTAAGAAAATTAAGTGTATGTATATATACAGTACTGTGCAAAAGTGCCAGGACAAATCCAAAAACTAGATGCCAAACTACTTTAAAGAATAGTGGAAAGTAAATTACAGGTGAAACATCAAAATTGTATCAATCTTCATATTTAGTGGAAGGAAGTGCTTGTGTTAAGTAAACAGTTAATATTTTGTGTTTTCTTCTTTTAGCTTTAATAACTGCAGACAGTCTTTCAAGTATTGTACAACATATTTATTCAGTGTTCTTTGGAATTTTACTTCAGATGTCTCTAATATACTCTGAAGTTTCTTCGAAAGTAACTTCTGATTTATCAAATCCCAAACCTTCTCAATTTGGTTGAGATAAATGCTTCGGGAAGGGGGGGAATTCATTGCACAAATTGAATTGCTCCAGCAGCTTCATTCGTAGTAAACAATTTCTACACAAATTGGATGAGTCTTTGAGGTCATTATCCTCTTGATAGTAAAATCCTTTGCCAATAAGAAGGAAAGCATTGGGTGTAACATGACAGGTCAATATCTGATGGTACTTGCGCTAGTTCATTATTCCATATATTTTGCATCTACTGTCCCCTTAGCATGAAAACACCAAAACCATCACAATGCCTCTTCGATATTTCATGGAAGATACTATTCTTCACGATAAGTATCTTTCACCTTTCTTCCACCGGACGTACAGTCAACGCTTTGAATAAGCATTTCAAACTTGAACTCATCCGTCCATAATACCATTTTTCAATCACCAACAACCCAGTTTTTGTACTCTTTAGCAAATTCCTGTCTCTTAACAATATTTGGAGATCGAAGTAAAGATTATTAAACTGCTATACGACCAAATATTCCATTCTTGTTTTGTCCTCTTGACACTGTAGATTTGGACACTTTTCTGTCATTTGGTACATGGTCGTTTATCTCATGGAAAGTGGAAGTCTTCCTTCTGCTCTGAAGGCCGCATAAACAAAGATACTTAGCATCAGTATCATTGAGTTTAGGTGTTCTGCCTCTTCCATTCCTATTTTCAAACTTATACCTATCTCGGTTTCACGATCTATAGTGAACTTAACAATGTTTGGCAACATTTTAAGTCTGCAGTAATTTGTTGGAGAGTCCAGAGAGGAAGGAACCAGTGAATCATTACCACAGTGTTGAAATTCACATTCTATAATGACATGGAAGAATTAGCCTCATAAAATGGAAAGAATGACAAAATATTTTTGTCCTAACACTTTTCAATAGTGCGGTATAATGTAGTATTCAATGCTTTGAAAATTTTAAAAAAGTCCATTATCTCAAATTACAAACTTCATTTGATTAACAACTGAAATATTTAAAATATAAACATTTTATTATAATATTTCACAAGCGTTCTTCTGACATCAACTGAACATTAGTAAAATGTTGCTTTAATCTTAATTATGTTCTTTTATAAAATTTTCAATTTAAAGTTTCAGGCGACTTGCATATTGCAGCATGAATTATAATAGGTTGGCACATGTAAATACCATAGGAACTTCCTCGTATACACTTACCATGAATGGCAGCTATTGAACTAGTAAGTACAACCCGTTTGACTGTTCCAGCATCAGCACAAGCCTGCAGAATTCTCTTGGTTCCTTCCACAGCAGGTTTAACAACCTCATCCTCACTTGCAGGAGGGATATTAGGAAACGGGGAAGCTACGTGGATGACGTAGCTACAGTCTTTAACAGCTCTAATGAAAAACACTTTAGACTGTTAGTCGTTTCACTTGATAAATAGATATATCACAAGCAGCATAATGTTATAAACCACTTATATTTTCCAACTCATTAAGATTTCTTTCTTGTTCGCACTACTAACAGTATATATATACACACCAAACTACTTATATTTAAAATAACCCAGTTAGAGATAAATAGTGAATGGGAAAATACTAACTGGGTAAGATATAATTACTACTAATGGTAACAAAAATTTTTTCTTCTTTTTAAAAGGATAAACTACCTGGCAAACGTATAGAAACACATAAGTCGCGCATAAATTTCCTTGTAATTTTTGTTCCAATAAACATAACATTGGTCTGAATAATTGTTTTTGTTCTGTGAGACCTGTCTTGTGGTCTAACTAGAGTTTGGTTTGTTCTTTCTAAAGCTCAGCCAATTCCCAACATTAGGAACACTCTGATATAATGTTCTGAATTATTATTCTAGATCATCGTAAAGAGTAAAAATATTTGAATTCGAAAAGCCCAATATTAGATGTTGTTTTTGAAAATCAAGTGTGGATCGTACCTGTTTTGCAACAGTAAACACTGTTCCATAAGAACACAAAACATGATTTACTGACTGTTCACTATTCAAAATACAGCTCATACTCAACCCTTTTTGTCTTGACCCAACAAAATCAGGGGCCTACTGTTTATCTGTCAATAATAATCACCCATCATTTTGGAAAATATTCTCATAACGACTTAAGAAAACCGGTGGTAATCATCACTGAAAGTGATAAATAGTTTGTTTCTCATCCTTCTAAATTACTTCTACATTTATGGAAAGTATGTTACAAAGTCCTTACAGATGATGACTGTTTAGGTGTGGACTAATTAGACACAGTAAATTAACATGAATTTTTACAAACAATTTCTGACACATAAATAATCGAACTTATTTCATAATCTGGCAGTTTAATTCCATATGTTTCTATCTATTGCGTTATCCAGTTTTTAATATCACTGAATGAATTAGTGCACGGTTAATCGCGTGTATTCAAGTTTTTTTTACAACTGGGTCATATATCGGTTTTCTCTTTTGGCAGCTTATAACCTTTCGTAAATTTGCAATTATTCCCTCCGAGTCTCTTTGTAGAAATGTTTGTTTGTTTTACTTCGAGCAAAGCTACACGAGGGCTATCTGTGCTAGCTGTCCCTGATTTAGCAGTGCAAGACTAAAGGAAAGGCAACTATTCATCACCACCCTTCGTCAACTCTTGGACTACTCTTTTAATAACGAATAGTAGGACTCATCACATTATAGCACCCCTACGGCTGAAAGGGCAAACATTTTCAGTGTAAATAAAGACTCGAATCCGCAAGCCTCAGATTACGAGTGGAGCGCCCTAACCACCAGGCCATGCCAGGCTCTCTTTGCAGAACATGTTGCGTGGACCATGTCATGAGCTAGTCTAGATCTTTTTGACAGGTGAATGTGTATTTATAAGTATTACAATGAATATCAGGAAAGTTACCTGATAAGTGAAATCATCTTGATTCGAGAAAGTGAACAGAGGAAACAAAATGGAAAAAAATGAGAATTTTTTTACTATTTTAACAAAATTGTACTCTAATGGAATTAAACGTAAATATATAACTGTTTATAATTGTAACAATATTATTAGCAAATTAGCTTTATTAAAGTAGGAGCCAGTTTCTGATATTAAACAAAAATGGGTTGAACAAAAAGTAAATAAATATGAAATTATAATGAATAACAAATTTTTTCACAGAAGGATATAGCTGAATCCATGAAAACAAGAAATTTCCGGTGAGCCGTATCTTCTTTCTGTGTTAATGGCCCAGACTTTGTACCTAAAGCACTTGTTTTACCTTGAAAGTTAACATATTCATTAAGTCAAAAATAAACATAAATAAAGGTGGTTATTTAAGAAAAATATTAAAATTATAAAAATCCTCTTTAATTCGGTCACACAACGCTAAAATCCGGAATTTGAATCCCTCGCTGTGTACACAGTAGATAGTCCCATGTGGCTTTACTCTAAAACACACCAACAAAGTTTAATTTTTAACCTAATGAAATTGAAACCAGTATTTTAGTTCAAGGCCAAATTCGTGTATAAAACGTATTTAAGCAAATCAAAGATATTCAGAAAACAAAACAAACCTACAATTTCAGGAAACAATGATATTGCAGAGTTTTAATATCACAAAGCTGGCTTTAGTTCAACATATTCTTAAATTTGTAATACCTAATCATTCTATACTTATCATATATTAATTGTCAGAGCATAACACTGGTTTACAAAGAAATTGAGGCAAGCACAAAAATAGCTGTTTTAACCTAATTTGGGGTGCTGAATTCAGATTTGAAATCCGTTTTTACTCATCACCTCTAGTTTTTTAGATATGCATACTGTACATAAAGGCGTATATGCATTCAGGGTTAATTTCTAATATTGTGTGACTTATGTCTTCTTTTTTAGTTATTATGCAATAAATGTAAGTGATAGCATTACATTATATATATATATAGCTATATATCAAGACGGACTTTGGCAGTTAAGCGTAGCCAACGCGTCTCAATCAACAGCCAGTAGTGCACTGGCAGTCAGCGCAGGAGGTTGGTGTCCCTCGACAATTGTGTTACACAATCTTTTGGGTATATATTTGTATTACAATTTCCAACGACGCACATAATTATTATTGCCTTACATATGATTATATTTTACTTTTTTTTTCAGATTCTCCAATGGCTTCAAGCTCGTCAAAACACCGATAATGCCTCAACAAGGCCAATTCTTTCTGCAACGTGTGCGGGGACTTCACGACAGTTGCACAGCGTCGAACCATCACTTCCCTCCTCAGAACTGCCTACTTTCATTATTTTGACTGTAAAATTGGTGATCAGAACAAATCTTGGGCTCCACACATCTGTTGTAAACCCTGCTACAATGGACTAACTGCTTAGTTTAATGGCAAGAAAGCGGCTTTCAACTTTGCAGTCCCGATGGTATGGAGAGAGCCACGAAGCCATGCAGATGATTGTTATTTTTGTGTAACAAATATAACTGGTTTCAATGCATCTTCTAGAAAAAAGATCAAATATCACAACCTTCCATCTGCTATGAGACCCGTTCCCCATTCAGATGATCTTCCTGTCCCAACACCTCCAGTAAATAAGGATCTTCTTTCCTCATCAGATGAAGAAATGCCTCCAAGGAAAGATTCTGCCAAGTCAATCTCTTCCGAAGATACTGACTCTTCTTATTCAGGAACAAGTGGCAACGAGCCACACTGGATCACGCAAGGAGACCTGAATGGCCTTGCTCGTGATTTGTATCTGTCAAAACAGCAGTCAGAGCTCTTGGCTTCTCGGCTTAAACAGTGGAACCTAGTCCAGGAAGATGTAAGGATCACCAGTTTCAGGAATCGGAACAAAGACCTTGCTTCATTTTTCGACATGGAAAACAAGTTGTGCTACTACACAAATGTACCTGGCTTGTTCATCTTCCTTGGTTTGCCACATAATCCTTCAGACTGGCGTCTTTTCATAGACTCTTCCAAGCGAAGTCTCAAGGCTGTGCTTCTTTACAACGGGAATGAATATCCCAGCATTCCCACTGCACACTCTGTCCATCTAAAGAGTCCTATGACAATATGTAGCTTCTTTTAGAAGCTGTTAAGTACAACCAGTACCAGTGGAGTCTGTGTGGGGACCTCAAAGTCATTGGTCTTCTTATGGGTATGCAAGCGGGCTTCACAAAGTACAGTTGCTTTCTCTGTCTCCGGGATAGTCGAGCTGTATCCCAGCATTACAAGCAGAAAGACTGAGGGTCTAGAAGCACTTTCGTTCCTGGCGAACACAGCGTCAAGGAGAATCCTCTGGTTGACATGAAGAAGGTGCTTCTTCCTCCTCTTCACATCAAGCTTGGTTTGATGAAGAATTTCGTGAAGGCCATGGACAAAAATGGTGCTGCCTTCCAACACTTGTCTACTGTGTTCCCAGGTCTCAGTGCTGCTAAGCTTAAAGAGGGCATCTTTGTCGGACCTCAAATCCGAGAAGTGCTGAAGGATACTGATTTTGAGGAGCTTCTTACCTTAAAGGAACTGAGAGCATGGGAAGCATTTAAGTCAGTCTGTAGTGGCTTCCTTGGTAACACACGCGTACCAAATTACCAAGCCTGCATTGAGAAGTTGCTAAAGACTTATGAGGATATGGGATGCCGAATGTCACTCAAAATTCATGTTCTCCATTCCCACCTCAACTTCTTCCCTCCAAACCTTGGAGCAGTGAGTGATGAGCACGGAGAAAGATTCCACCAAGACATTACGAAGATGGAGAGCAACTACCAAGGCAAGTGGAACCCCAGCATGATGGGAGACTTCTGCTGGATGCTCTTGCGTGACATCCCGGAGGCAAAATACACCAGATCATCTAAGAAAACACACTTCTAACTGTCTGCGGTACTATGAATTGTGTACATTGTGTCATCCAAGTATATTTATTCCGTCAATATTCTTTATCTATCCTGTTTTATCTGTAATAAGCTGCTGCAACTGTTGAAATAAGCACGTATATATTCTGTATATACTAAAATGAAACTATTTAAAAGCCAGAAAACTAGAGGTGATGGAGCAAAATTGTTTATAAATTTGAATTCAGCACACCCAAATTAGTAAAAAAACACCTTTTCATATTCTTGCCTCAGACAAAAAATATTTTTTTGTAAACCAGTGTAATCAAATGTAATATGAATATTACATTTTATCTAAATATACCGTGCTGTTTTTGATGGTTTCTTATGTGTGCTAACTCTGTATTATTTTTATACTAATTAGTCAGTTATCTGATAGTGAAACACATAAATTTGAACCTAGTGTGGCCAATTAGTTTGCGTTCGAAGCTATGAATTTATTATTCTTATAATACATTTGAACATACGTTGATTCGCATTTGTGCAAATGTTTTCCGTACAGGATTATAACGAACTTTCCTTATTGGTTGATTTTTAAACATATTTCTATTGTATTTCTATACACCATAATACTATTACTATCGATTAGTCAAACGTGGCCAAGCGTTTATCGCGCTCGACAGATTGCCGCCAAAATATGTTCCGCAATTTGAGGCCGTGGGTGTGTTATAAGATTGACTGTCAAATCCTACTATTCGGTCAGAGACAATGATCGTCTAAGAACTGACTATGGGTGTTGTTACCTGCCTGCCTTTCTTGCAGTCGATTAGTAAGTTATTAGGAACTGTCATGCACATAAAACCGTTGTGTAGATTTGCATAAAGTTCTGAAAGCAACAACAACAAACGAATTGTTTCTTACATAAATGAAAATCTAAAACTTTGTACGTATAGACCAGTGGTTCCCTACTTTTTTATGCCCTGAACCCCTAAAATATTTTAATAAGTTCTCTCACCCCTCATAGCAATTATTTATTTAAGAATAAAAGTAAAAGTGGCCAAAACAAATGTTATCTCGCACCCCTAGTTGGGAACCACTGGTATAGACAGTCTTAAAAAATTCATGTTATCACTAACAACTAAAAACAACTGTTAAATTCATCATATTTTAAAAAGCAGTCAGTTTGTTCTTCCAAGTAACAAAGAATAACAGCTTATACAACACAAGATTGCAGAAACGAAACAACCAACATAAGGGTATAGTACTGAGAGAGTTGGTTTAAGATATACACAAGCTTCACAGTTATCTTGGTGATTATATAGTAAATAAACGGGAAAAAGTTAAACAAAATTTACATGACGCATTTTGTAATTTTTATTGCTGGTTAAATACTGTGATAATTCGTTAACATTTGTAACTGAAAAACGGCGAATGTCTATAATAAAATGTAAGGTTTAATATCAGCAGCACATTTTTTGTCTCATTGTCTTTCATGATAACTAAAAAAAATAACAGGTTCACATTTTAATCCAATACACCATCAGTTTCACTATAAATAAATATATTAAATACCTCATATTTATTTTTAAGTAAAAACAAACAAACAACATGATTAGACAATTCGTTCTTTAAATCTGAGAATGGAAAGATTATCAGTTCATAAACCAATGTTGTTACATAGGATTATTAACGTAGAGAGTCTATATATCAACACAGCTGATACTGTCTCCATAAGAACCGTATTTAGCTCCAAAATCTAATGAACAATAACGTACTAACAAAGGAAACAGTAAGTAGTTATTTGAAATGTGTAAAATTTGTTTTTGGATATGAGGGGTATATTACAAATATTGTATCGACTTCTTTCAAAAATTAGTCATTTACATATAAATGGACCGGCCTTTACCATAGAGCACATGCGAGTACCGTCATGATATTAGCACAGCAGGTGTGATGGGACAAAGGCATATATAGATAGATAGATATATATGAAAACGAATAATGCGGTACATACATGTGCTCAAAGCGCAAGAACGATAAATTCAAATGTCTTCCTTTCCACATTCCTCTTAGTTAACTCGTTTTCATAACAGGTTTTAACCCTTGTTGGTTTTTTCACTGTTCTGCCAGCCTCCAGTGTTAAGTGGTTAGAGAGAGAACCACACGCTTTGCCAGTAGAGATCGCTACACGAATATCAACCTTGGGGAAAGAAAGAGTAGTGACGATGTTTGTTTGTTTTTTGAATTTCGCATAAAACTACTCGAGGGCTATCTGTGTTAGCCGTCCCTAATTTAGCAGTGTAAGACTAGAGGGAAGGCACCTAGTCATTACCACCCACCGCCAACTCTTGAGCTACTCTTTTACCAACGAATAGTGATAACATTATAACGCCCCCACGGCTGGGACAGCGAGCATATTTGGCGCGACGGGGATGCGAAACTGCGACCCTCAGAATACGAGTCGCACGCCCTAACACGTTTGGCCATGCCGGGCCGGTAGCGATGAAGACGCCATAGTTACACGAACTGTCACCAGGGGCAATTGAATCAAATCTCATTTCTTTATATCGTACAAGAGTCAGTTTTCTGTATCGTCGTATATTAGATGATGTACAATAGTTCTGGGTTTCATAACATGATATAGAATTGAATTTTCTTCAAGAAGCGCCCTCGCTAGTACAGCGGTATGACTTCGGATTTACAACGCTAAAATCAGGGGTTCGATTCCCCTCGGTTGGCTCAGCAGATAGCTCGGTGTGGCTTTGCTGTAAGAAAACACACTCTTCAAGAAGCAATCGTTGATCAACACGTGATTAAATAACAAAGATCAATAAGAGAGCCTGATTGAGTAGGAAGTACAACAAGTATTATACACAAGCTTAAAAGTATCATACTTGTAAGAAAATTATTTTAATCTTGGTAACTCACACATATTTCAGTTTGTGTTATTTGTCAGCATGTCAGAGGACTTTGTCCCTCAGGTAAATTTGAAGAACACTGTCCAAATTGTAGAATGGATGATACTATTATTTCTTTACGTGTCTAAACAAATTCACCTTCAAGGAGTTAGGTTATTTATAAATCTTAATGTTTTATCATTGTAAATGTATATTTAATGTCCAATATGTGAGTTCTATATCAAAAACAGAAAGTTGTAATTTAGAAGTAAGAAATAATTTTGTATTCTACCATCAAATGCTTGAGAATTTCGAGAATGTACATTTAGTTTTCGGTATTGTTATATAAAGTGTTAGAATATATAATTTTTTTTGCTGATGGTTAAGTTAATGTCATACAAAATCCATTCTTCATTGTCACAGTTAATAAATGGTAAACAAGTAGTTTGTTTTAGTTGCAGAATGTATTCTGAAATGATAGAAAGTAAACCCAATATTGACAAGTGTTTATTTACGTATATTGAATATAACATTTCAGTTTTAAGTTGTAAGGGAGTGAAAAGTGTGGGTCAAAATTTAATGTTGAGGACGCGGTGACAGTCAGTTTAATTACAGATTTCAAATGTATAATATTTTTGTATAGTTTGTAAAATAAAAAAAAACTTTGATTACAATGGAGAATGTCTCTAATGTATTATTTACTGTCATTTATTCTATTTGACTAATAACATGCAAGAAGAAGTATATACTGCAGGTTTTATTACCTTAGGCTGTCAGTATTTTATAAACTATGTTGTTTTTATAAATACCATGTTAGTACATCTTGAGGTTTTGCTAATAATTGTTTTAATATGTGTGATACTTAAGCCTGAGATTTTACTTACATGTACTAAAGATAATATTTTAGTATGATGAAAAGTGAGTTTTATTTAAGAATATCACAGAGCATTGATTTGTAAGTAAGTATTTTATATATTTGATTATCTATCTATAACATGTAAATGAAAGATAACTAATGTTATGGTAACAATTTCAAAATCCACGTGATAATATATGTGTTTTAAAATAATCGACAAATTATCAGTTGATTTATAACTTGCCAACTCTTTTTTAATACTATTCATTTGTGAAAAATGTGTTTGATGCTTTGGTAAGCAGTTAGGTTTCTATAGTATTGTGTGTAAAAAGTTTTTTTTTGTACTAGTGTTTAGTTGAACAGTTACTAGAAGTTAACGTAACATTATCTTAAAAATATGCATTAGTTTTAAATAATTACATTTTCTGAGTCTGAAACTCCAATGAACAAATATAACGTATGACTGGAAAGTTGCTACTATTTAAATACAAATTAGTCATTCGGTTTTCATTTTTCTCCCAGCTAGATATTTTTCCATTATACATTTCGAGCTTCCTAAGTTGCCAGCCTTTAACCTTGAGATGTTCTTTTTTTAGCCCTAATTTAACAATCCACATAAATATTCCAGAAAACTGTTGATTAAGACTGACTAATTCTAAAAGCTGTCCCCAATAAACTAATAGTAAGATACCAATGTGATGTAAAACTTTCTTTTTTGGTTAAAAAAAGTCACTCAATTTTTTTTTATTTATCACTCACGTTAATTAATGCAAACTATTAAAAAAGTGCCGTGTTGTAAAAGTATATTCTAACAAAAAGCCGGTCAGTGAACTTTACTCAGGTGATTAAATTGTGCTTGTACGGAGTAGAGCCATTTCGTATTATACCCAGTTTCTCTTTATTTACCGTACCATTCTCATTTATTGATTTTTATGGTGTACGGAGTGAATGTATATTTACCCTCAATATAATATCCAATACATTCGTTAGATATCTAGTGTAGGAATATGAGGAAGGTGGAACGTATATATATCGAAATTTCATTACATATTTTGTTATCCGTCATTTCTATAGCTATTCTCTTCATTATGAGGCTATGTTATAATGATTTATTTTTTACATTCTCATGCTAAAACCGGATTTCACTACTCATTGTGGGCAGAAGCTTAACTACGTATTCAATCACTAGACGTTACATTTTACAGTATTCTCAAATTATTGGCTGTACACTTCATGTAACCTGCAATAATTCTTTATGATTTTTTTATAAATTTAATTCAATCAGTGTTGTATACTTTGTTATCTCTCTCTACACAAACGTATATATTATTACTCTAGACTATTATTAATCTCACTATTCTGATATCACGCGCTTCACGATCATCAGGCACTTGATATCATAATTTGTTTTCAAGTTATTTAGTCATTTAGCACTATTATCTGCACTACAAATAATTCATCTTTGCATGCCTCAGTTACTTGATATTACGTTCTGTACTATCATCATTCAATGAGAGAGGATGTTATACTTTATACAAATGTTATTCAATCCAATTTATACTCCATACTCATTTGCTATTTGGTATCATATTATACACTATCCTCAACAGATACTCCGTACTAAATTCTCTTTTTTTTTTACTGTATTTTTATCTTATCATTATGTCACATTATCGTAGTAAGACCGTTTATAGTAACTTACTTTTTCACATTTTTTTCTATTGATAAATTTTGTTTAGTTATTTTTGTGTTGTATCTTCTTACTATTTTCTATTTAATCGCGAGTTTATATTTCTCTTCTTTTATTTTCTCGTCATCTTCTCTTATCCTTCTATCTCCTTCCCCATTTTCTTAACTATTCCGTTATTTTGCACTATCGTCAGCTTTATTCATTGTTGCCATGAAACCTATATGACACTACATGACATAGTTAATATTTAATATCTTTAATACTTGATAGTAAATTGAATCATTCAATTACCAATTAAAGTAAAAAAGAAATTTGAACTCACTCATTCCATCCTTCGTCTTTTGTCAAATCAGCTTCTACAAGTTCTATCTTTAGTGGAGCATCTGGACAGAGTTCTTTGATTGGTTTCAATTGTTCTTCATTCTGCAAACTTCTGACGGTCCCTCGGACTTTGTAGCCGTCCTCCTGAAGTAGCTTGATCACGTGACTGCTGATAAACCCAGTTGCTCCAGTCACGAGGACCACTATTGAGTAAATGAATTAAAGTTCAACGCACATTCATATTTGCATATCATCCACGGAATCCGGTGATAATAGCGTTGGTAAACATTTTACCAATAATAGTGACATCACTAATAATGCAATTTTAAGAAACATTACATAAAAATATTAAACATACAATTCTGCTGTAGCTTTTCTTTCTTTGGAAAACAAATGGTCTTTTTTTTTTCATTTTGCATTACTACAGGTACCGGTGTTCTCTGAACTAGCCATCATTCGGTCCCAATTAGTGTGTTGATGTCTATCTGATTCCTTATAATCTAATCATTCAGAAGATAATTCCTTGCTTTTAAATAAGTTAGAAAAAACAACTACATTTTGCTTAAAGATTCCGCTCAAACAAAAACACATTTTATACTTCTTGTAATTCTAAACAACAAGTTTAAACGTACACACAAAATACCTTGTGTAATTTTCTTCTGTAAATGATACGCATACACAATCAAAAGTTTGTGTAATATTCTGCTATACGTTACACACATACATGTTCAGAGAGGAAAGCATAACGCCTTCACCACAGTTTTCGTAATGCGTAAACCTTGTGAATCTCGATATCTTATACACTTTAAAAAACAATTTATCTCAACTTTTTAAACAATATCTTTTCATATGTCCAAATTAATTTTTGATTTAAACACAACGCATTTTCTTTCTTGTTAGCTGTAATATATTATTACAGCATCTATGGCAGTCCATTATTATTATAACATAAGTGTTCAGAGCTGTTATAAAATAATCATCTTACATTTCAAAATATGTTTACTTAGTGTTAACGTTTGTCGTCTACTAGTGTTGGTTTATAGACAATTGCCCCCCAGTGGCTCAGCGGTATGTCTGCCGACTTACACGCTAAAATCCGGGTTTCGATACCCGTGGTGGGCAGAGCACAGATAGCCCATTGTGTAGCTTTGTGCTTAATTCAAAAAAGAAAAGAAAAGAAAAGTTATAGACAATTCTATATACAAGTAAATTATGTTTGTGCTAAACGTCATGTCAAACTGATTTGAAAATAAATCGATGTTTCTGAATAATATCCAGCGCATCATGTTTCCAAAGTCTGCACGCTAAATGGTAAGAAGTTCTTGGAATATACATTATTATGCAAATAAAATGGCGACTTGCTCACGTAGCGAATAAGCCACCTATACATACGAAATTAAATCTTGTATTTGCAGGAGCTACCAGCATTACGTATCAAAGGAGTAACCCATCGTTTCGAAACTGACTTGGGGGTTAAATTTGTGACAGGTAGTTTAGTCATTCGAAATTCATTTTAACATACAAGACGAAATGGGTGGTTGAATTATCTGAAATTGAAGCAAACTTATCACGAAAGAAAATTCTCAACCAGTAGAAGTGAAGATAAAAACAATACACGAAAACGATATCTCAACCAATCGAAATTAAGATGAATATAAATCATTACGTGAAAAATTTAGCTCTTTGAAATTGAGTTAAATATATAAAATGTATCACTCGGTTGTTCAACACCAAGTTTAACTTTAACGTGTAAAAAAGCAATTTGATCACATGAAACAAATTTGAATGCGTCACATCAAAAGCTAGTTCTATCAGTCAAAACTGATCTAAGCCCACAGCATTAGAAAAATAACAGAACCATCATTCGAAATTTTCTTGGAAACTCGTGAGAAACGAACCTTAAAGTTATTACAAATACATGAAAACAAACAAACAAGCTTTTAAGACCCATGTTTCATAACCGAAGGTTTAATTTCTCGAAATAAGTTTAAGTTCACTATAAATGCTCAGTAGGTTGGTTGTTATTCATATTTTCAGTCGCTATCTGTCAGTTGGTTAAATTATTCTAAGCCTTTCATGGCTTAAATGTGTAATATTTTTACATGTAATAGAGTGGAGGAGGGGTATATTTTATGATATTTTTGTTTAGTAACAGTGATAAGATGTTGCTTACTTTTACAACTAATATTTGTTGGTTAAAAATCACCTTCTTGTTTAACATTAAATAGTGGCGCTGTATGCATGAGATATTTATTCTCATATATATATATATATATATTCTCTGTGTAACAAAGAAAAATTGTCTAAATCTCTAGACAGCGGAAGAATGTAAAAATAAGGCCGAGTTTCAGGAGACAGCAATCGCCATAATTTGCATTTATCATTTTATCGCTATAAAGACCTTTCTTTAAACAGATTTGAGTAGTTTCTAAAATAGGTTCCAAATGTCAACCTTTAGGAACTTAAAGATATATAATGAGTTTAAATTATTGCATTCTTATTTCCTTAGCATATTTGTTATTTAAATATTATAATAATTCTTTCATGAAGTATAAATTGTAAGTTAGCATATCACTGAACATTACTAATATCTGTTTATTTCGCCACTGGATTATTTCGATTGGTTAATGATACAATATTGTTTAAATAATCACTTGGCTTATTAAAATGTTGTAATAAATACTTTAAAGCTCTTTTCTTTCTCTACAAATAAATATTTATTTCATCCGTTTAGTTTGAATTCCTGGTTCTTTTATAAACACCTCATTTACGTAGCACAAAATGAACATGTTTGTTTCTTTGTTTTTGAATTTCGCACAAAGCTACTCGAGGGCTATCTGTGCAAGCCATCCCTAAGCAAAAACCATCACTCGAAATTTACTTGGAAACTCGTGAGAAACGAAATTGTTAAGTTATTCCAAATGCATGAAAACAAGAGGACTAGAGGGAAGGCAGCTAGTCATCACCACCCACCGCCAACTCTTGGGCTACTCTTTTACCAACGAATAATGGGATTGACCGTAACATAATAATGCTCTCACGACTGAAAGGGCGAGCATGTTTAGCGCGACGGGGATGCAAACCCGCGACCCTCAAATTACGAGTAGCACGCCTTAACAGGCTTGGCCATGCCGGGCCTTAAAATGCACATACGTTGTTTATTAAAAATTTTAGGGCCAGGTACGACAACCAACTTAATAGCTTATTGTTCAAAACCTGAGATTTTTGTAAGACATTTAGATCGTGTGACTAATGTGTCAGTTTGTTTCAGTGCAAAGCTACAATAACTTCTGTTCACCGGAACCGTGTTCCGGACTTTAGTGTTGTAAATCTGTGACCCCGTATGACGAAAGATTTATCATCACTGACAGATTAGTCAAATTATAAATTTATAATTCAAGTCAAATGATCTTTCTAAATATTGTTCATCCAGATAATGTCACAGTATAAGATGCAGATGTCATTTTTTAAAATAAAATAATGGCTACCTCGCGATAAGGCCCGGCATGGCCAGGTGGGTTAAGGCGTGCGACTCGTAATCTGATAGTCGCGGGTTCGCATCTCCGTCCTACCAACTATGCTGGCTTTTTCAGCAGCGGGGGCGTTATAATGTGAAGGGTCAATCCCACCATTCGTTGGTAAAAGAGTAGCCCAAGAGTTGGCGGTGGGTGGTGATGAGTAGATGCCTTCCTTCTAGTCTTACACTGCTCAATTAGGGACAGCTAGCGCTGATACCACTCGAGTAGCTTTGCGCGAAATTCAAAAAGCAAACAAAAACAATTCTTGGCTACCATTTAAATACTTTATTTATTTGATGTTGAGTAGAAAGATGCACAGTTTGGAGTCTACTTCCATCACACGTATCGAACCACAGATTTTACAGGTATAAGCCCTAAAAATTAAAAGTAAGTGGGGCGAGGTATCACTAAAAAGAAGCACCGTATGTGTTAAGCACCCATTAAAAATTGGTTCGGTACTGAGATGTCATACCAACAACGTAAACTTCAATTATTGTAAAGCTAGGACTTTACTATTGCTGTCCATGACGTTATGATGCATTCAGAACAAAGTTATAGGTATATATTTCATAAATCAAGTTATTTTGCAGATAACACACGGTGAAAATAAACGGTTGATTAAGGTTATGAAAAATCTGTGAAAAAAAAGTGAATAATAGCAATACATTGCATAAAGTTTGAGAATAATACATCTTTGGAAAAATACTAAAACTTTTAGAAAACGGCTAGAGAGACACGCACACACACAAGTGGAAGGCAGCATAAAGTGAGACACAATATGAGTTAACAAAAAAGTGGCCAAACAAAAATCGGTATGAGATCGGGCCAGAATATAGCATTTATTCTGAACTAAAACATTTTAGGTCAACTTAAAAGGGATCTACTTTTGTGTTTCAGAACGGCTGGTATGGGTATTAGCAGGGAACAACGTTTCGACCTTCCTAGATCATCTTCAGAAAGGGCTTTACTTGTTTACAGCCTTGAAGATGCATATTGTTTTCAAAACTTATTGAGAAATGCCTTTGTAATTGAAGAAAGAATGCTTACACAACTAAATTAATCAGAGTTATAATGTGACGGTCAATCCCATTATTCGTTGGTAAAAGAGTAGCCCAAGAGTGGGCGGTGGGTGGTGATGAGTAGCTGCCTTTCCTCTAGTCTTACTCTCCTAAATTAGGGACGGCTAGTGCAGATAGTCTTCAAGTAACATTGTGCGAAATTTAAAAAAAATTATACAAAGCTACTTGAGGACTATCTGCACTGGCCGTCCCTAATTTAGGAGAGTAAGACTAGAGGAAAGCAGCTACTCATCACCACCCACCGCCCACTCTTGTGCTACTCTTTTACCAACGAAAAGTGCTGTCACATTATAGCGCCCCCACGGCTGAAAGGGCGAGCATGTTTGGCGCAATGGGGATGCGAACCCGCTACCCTCAGATTACGAGTCGCACGCTTTAACATGCTTGGCCATGCCGGGCCACAAACAATACAACCAAGCGATAAAATTATTAATAACTTTAGAGAAATTTTTGATCCCGAAAACTAGGATATTCAAATGGATAACAAGACTGATTTTGTAAAATTATTTTGTATCTTCCTTATAACTATTTTGAAGTTTATAATGTCTATTACATTGCAAAAAATTAAAGTTCATAGTTAACATATTTTCAAATTCTTGAGCTCTCTATTTTTTCTCATTTCTTAGTTGTTTTTTAACATGTTTAACTTTCTACTAAACAGATAATCAGTGAATGTTTTTTTTGTCATAAAGTCTATAGCCATTATACTGTAATACAGGGTGGTCGCTAGAAAAGCGGAAAATTTGTCAAACAGCTATTTATTTTTACAAAGAATAACTTTTACAAAGTTTTTTAAAGGCATATGTTATATTACACTCATAGATGCTCAAAATTATTAAAATCATGCATTTTATTCATGATGTAAAGAAATCAAAACAGAAATGAGTAAGCACGCATTTTATTCATGATCTCATCTGACCCTCAAATTTTCCTCTTTTCTAGCGACCACCCCGTATATTACCCAATATTTCTTCACCTATCTCACAAATTATGGGCCCGGCATGACCAGGTAACTAGGGTGCTCCACTCGCAATTTGAGGGTCGCGGACTCAAATCCCCGTCACACCAAATATGCTCGCCCTTTCAGCCATGGAAACGTTATAATGTGACGGTCAATCACATTATTCTTTTGTAAAGTAGTACCCAGAGACTTGGCGTTGGGTGGTGATAACTAGTTGCCTTCCCTCTAATCTTACACTGCTAAGTCAGAGACGGCTAACGTCACGTGAAATTCAAAATAAACAAATACAAATTATGACACTGAATAAAACTAACACCATCGAAAGATGTGACGTAACACATCTAAACTATTATTACATTATTACTCAGAACAGTGTTTGTTAAAATTTCTATTATAGATCGCGAATCGCCTCGCCTCAACTTTTAGTTGTTAGATACACAAGTGCTGACTGTATTGCGTTTAATGTACTCGCAATATTCATTGCAGCAAATACGTTTTGGCGATGTGTTTTTTCTATTCAATCACGGATTCCCAAAATGATTCCCCGACCCTCATTTTATAACCTCATACTTAGGAAACAAAGACTGATTATCAAAGGAAGTTATTAATTCGCTTAAATTTACAAAGCTATTAATTAATTAATAATTGCAATTACGTCATCATATAGGCAATTTACCATGACAAAAAACAAGTATACTTTTGATTATAAGAAAAAGTATACAAATTTGTCTAAAATGCACATAACGTCATTACAATAGATACATATTATCTTAATAAAATGGACGTAACATGTATGTCAGTATCTATGTATGCAACCAAAACTACAGAACAGTTTTTAAATATCAACATATTGATAATATTGATTCAGAGGTGAAATACTGATTATTTAAAGACTTTATTAAGGTATGTTTTAAACTTATAAGAAGAAAATATAAAGAAAACCAGTCAAAACGTGAAGATCAGTAAAGGGTAAAGATGTTGATGAAAGGAGAGAGCAAGGAAGAAGATAAGAATGATGACAGGGTAAAGAATCTATGAAACAAAACGAAGACAGGATAAGAAAAATGGTGCAATATGTGGAGATGAAAATGTTTAGAAAATGTTACTTTATTTTGCAATTTTTTAGAATTAGGTAGGTATACTATGATTAATAATTACCACTGACAGTCACCAGTAGAAAAACGTTTCTGCTGATTTTAAGAATTAGTAAAAAAGCCTAATTATTTGAGTAATGAATTTGTGAAATATGAATTACAATAAATTTTAACAAAATTATTTCATGAAGTATTTTTTACTTTAGTTTTCGATAAACATATCCTATTCATCGTTATCCATATCGTAGAAACATTATTGTTTTTGCTGGTGTAAAGATATATATTCTGTATCTCCCACAAATTGTAGAATGTAACATTTTTTGCATGTTTAAAGGCATTTATTTGAAACCAGTAATTATCAAATTTAAAACAACTGCGTACACTATAATGTGGATATTTAGTCTAGTTAAAGAAATGACGTTCTAGGTAGTAAGTGAGGAACAATATATGGATATTTAAATTCTCAAGGGATAATAGTGTGTTATTAAATATAAAACTTTAATTTGGAATTAGCGGTTTTTCTAATTTATAAATGTGCTGGTTACAGGTAAGACTGTACAGATAATTCACCTCGTACTACTCTAAGGGTTAATTTTAATTTGTTGCCAAGATTATTCAAAGACGCAAAGTAATTGAGTCTTAACTCTGGACGTACAGGTTGCATGTGCCTAAAATCTCCCATTGGTGTACTGTGTGTAAAATCATGACGCATATTATATTGCGTAATTTCTTTAGAATAAAATGATACGGGAAAAAAGGCACAAATGTCGGAAGAAGTAATCCAATGACCACATACTCAGAATATTCAATAAGCGATCTCAAAAGATTGTTTAGAATCGTCGGTCCTCGATTTAAAAATTATTGTCCGTAGGCGGACGGTTTCGTCCTTTACAGAAAAAAATGTATTCTCTACCGAATATATTATTTATTTAGAATAACATGTAAGGAGTGCACAATATGTTGGGCAACTCTTTAGTTAAATAACATGTAAGCAACGTACCCTATACCAGACAGCCCGGCCCCCCAGTGGCTCAGAGGTATGTCTGCGGACTTACACGCTAAAATCCGGGTTTCGATACCCGTGGTGGGCAGAGCACAGATAGCCCATTGTGTAGCTTTGTGCTTAATTCAAAACAACAACAACCAGACAGCCCTTTAGTTACAATAGTACTTAAGGAGTGTTCGCTATGCTAGACAACCCCTTAGTTACAATAGAATCTAATGAGTGCACACTATAATGGACACATTTTTAATAATAGGTAGGTAAACATAGTGACGTGACGTGATGCTGCTAATCACGCCCCCATTTGCACCTATGAATGCGTCATAGAAATAACAGTGACATCCGTTCTTCAGTTCAAAAAAGCTAGACAAAGTCACTGAGATGTTTAGTGTTGGTGATTGGCTGATTTCCCTGTAAGAATGAATAACTAGCATATCTGAATCCTAGAGATCACTAACCTGGCAGTTCAGCTATATAACGTTCACGTTAAAATTCTAATTCCAATTACCTAGTAATCAATAAAAACATTATTGTAAGGTAGATGATTCGTACTATTTCATTCAGTTAGCTTCTGTTCACGTTTGAAATAAAATTACTATTTTTATTTAAATAGGAATTCTGAGGATTAAAACGATAGTGCAAAACCCCACAAAGACACAACATGGCTCAAAACGTTAATATATATATATATATAAAGCAAAACATTCAATAAATATAAAATATTGCCTAAGATTATACAGTTGTTGTTTTGTTTCTTTCTTAAATTGCGATTTCCATATTTTTATACGTCACTCTTATTGATAAAGATGTGAGAAATTTAATGAAACAGTTCAATGTAATCATTAAATTACGAAACAAAAATTATTATGGACGATAGAACAGCAAAATTATGTACTTATTCAAAACCATAAATGATGTCAGCAAAAGGGGAGTAGATAAAGTTCACTAGATGAAATTCCAACAATTTTGTCAACAAAACGACACATAGTGAATATTGCTCACAAGATAAAGTTCCAGAAATCTGGCCAGCTGAACGATATATAGTGGATAGAAACTGATTAAAAAGCTTAAGACATTAGCAGCATATCAGGAATACAGTTAATTTCGTTCAGGGCCTGGTTTTAGAAACGTAATAAGAGAAGCAGTCCGTTTAACTCACATAAGCTGACTTAGTCAGCGTAAAATTAACCAGCTGAGATAAAAGTCTTTTAAAAGTAAATATAAATAAACAAACAAAATAAATATTACGGTAGTGAAAAATAAACTGCAACAATGGATGAATATTTTAAACTTGCATTTGATTATAATGTCGATAAAATGTTTAAAATTGAATCAACAAATTTTGTTTTATCCTGCATGAGAACCATCTTGGGTTACACGACTAATGCCTTCTTAAGCTTCTAACAGCGGAAGAAAAACAAAACAAATATTGATCTATTCAGTCACTGGTGTCTTGATGAGGAAAAAATTACTTTCGAGCAGCATACGTTGTCGTTCTTAACGTATTATCACTATGAGAATTACATTTTGTATTTTAGGTAACATACTGGATTGTTTGGAGAGACCTCAAGTAAAACAGATTTGTTTTTTGTTGGTTTTTTTGTCACTATCGAGAATATTCCAGTGATGTTATTATTACTATTTTTCTGTTAGTAACGACCAGTCACTGGACTGTACTTTCAAAATGATTCAGAAAGTAGAAAACATGCTTTATCACTCAGTGATAACTTTCCGATTTTTTTGAGGTTTCTAATTTGGCATAAATATATTTTCACTGTATTCTACAAGCAGTCAGCAAAAATTAATTTTGTTAAAGAATGCTTTGAGACAAATAATACAAGGTCAATATCAGTCTGTTTAAAAGATTGAAAAGTGTTATAGCGCTTCTAAATAATATTACACTTTCTATTCTTATGTTTACGTTTTGTTTGTTTGTATTGTAATCTTTTACTTTTCCCACGAATTAAACTTAGTTCATGTTCAACAGGAACCGTTTTTGTAGCGTCTACTCTGTGAACTCTGAATTATTACCAAACGAATTCGGAAGAATTTAAAAATTCTCTTCTTCTTCCCAATTAAACTCGTAGTCAACCAAAACTGTCAGTTTAATGTCATGACCTTTTGACAACTAAGTCATGGCCAAGCGCGTAAGGCGTGCGACTCGTAATCCAAGGGTCGCGGGTTCGCGCCCGCGTCGCGCTAAACATGTTCGCCCTCCTAGCCATGGGGGCGTATAATGTGACGGTCAATCTCACTATTCGTTGGTAAAAGAGTAGCCCAAGAGTTAGCGGTGGGTGGTGATGAGTAGCTGCCTTCCCTCTAGTCTTACACTGCTAAATTAGGGACGGCTAGCACAGATAGCCCTCGAGTAGCTTTGTGCGACATTCCAAAGCAAACAAACAAAGACAACTGAGTAGACTGTAGGAAAAGTCATACACGCTATCAAACCCACCAGAAAATCATTATAATTTAAATGTAATGACTAACAACACGAAAAGAACTAGAGGCCACATCGACGACTAAATACATTTCACCTACTAGTTGCAGTAGCTATAAATTCAGAGTCTCACAGTGACTCAAAACTCTAAATCCCGGGTATCACTATCCCTGGTAGATACAGAACAGATAGCCCATTTTGCAGCTTTGTGCTCAACAACAAACAAACGAGAATTCAGTAATGTGTTTATTATATAACTACATATAAAATACACAAATAAGTTCAACTGTAGATAAGTAATAAAGACCATGTTTACATTGCTCTAGACAATAACTGTACCAATAACAAAGTCAAATAATTAGATACGTATATATTTTAACTTTACAATATTCATAGTATTCATACAGCAGCGCTACGACTTTATGATAAACAAAATCAATAAATCTGTCTTGAGACCTTTAAATGAGAAACACACGATCCGAAGCCCCTATCCACGTAATCGCATTTCATTATGTTTATTTTGAAAAAAAAAGATGTACTTTAAACGAGATCAAAAAACAAATAACGACTGTCGATAGCTCATCAGAACCTTTTTGACATCAAACGCGACTGTTTTCTTCACAGCGGAATCAGAGCTATTAAATTGAGTTTTGTAAAGAAATCATTAAAATGCGTTCCAAGTGGTCCTGTAAGTAATTAATCTGGAACACCCTGTGGTTACAAATCGTATTTTGTAACTACTGAAGTACATGAAAGTGTTAACTTTTTATTATATATTCAATGCTATGACCTCATATGAAAATAATTTTATTTTACATTGATATTTCACTGATATTATACATGGATACAACTTTTAAAAATTATTCAGAAAGTAACGCCGTGGAGAAAAAGCGCCTTCTAACTGGGCATATATAATGAACATACACTACAATTGTAAAACATACTTCGCCATAACCGAAAATACATCTAAAATGTACAATGTATATCCTATTTTATATCGCTTTGGAAAAGTTTCTCAAATTGATAACTTATGAGAAAAATATTAAGATTAGCAGATTCTGTAAGAATGTGTGTTTTATCTTGTAGATAAACATAAGGCAAAGAAATAACAAAAGATTTTATTGGTTCTAAGAAAATGAAATTAGCTAAAAATAATAACACGTTGCACACAAAAAATAAGACAAAGGAGGAGTTTTATTATCGCTTCTCTTGATTTCGAGATACGCATAAAAAAAAGATATCGTATGAAGCCCAAACAAAGCCTAGAAACAGAAAATGGACAAGAAGAAATCGTGGAAGCAAACAAAACTGTCTGTCAGTATAATGTACACATTGCCTAGACGTAACTAGAAACATAAACATTTTATACACGCTCTAATACGATTTATTTTACACTATTGTTAGTTTCTGTAAGCATAGTTCAAACGAAAACAATACAGATTAACAACATAGTTTTAATTTTAATTATGAAAGCATACGACTATATTTTTATTTTTTTCAGATTGTTATCGAATATAAGAAATTAGATTTATAAAGCAATAATAATGTAATAATCTGACAAACATTTGTCTTGGCTACTAGGCCCGGCATGGCCAGGTGGGTTAAGGCGTGCGACTCCTAATCTGAGGTCGCGGGTTCACATCTTCGTCCTGCCAACCATGCTCGCACTTTTAGCCGTGTGGGCGTTATAATGTGACGGTCAATCCCACCATTCGTTGGTAAAAGAGTAGCCCAAGAGTTGGCGGTGGGTGGTGATGAGTAGATGCCTTCTTTCTAGTCTTACACTGCTCAATTAGGGACAGCTAGCGCTGATACCACTCGAGTAGCTTTTCGCGAAATTCAAAAAGCAAACAAAAACAATTCTTGGCTACCATTTAAATACTTTATTTATTTGATGTTGAGTAGAAAGATGCACAGTTTGGAGTCTACTTCCATCACACGTATCGAACCACAGATTCTACAGGTATAAGCCCTAAAAATTAAAAGTAATTGGGGCGAGGTATCACTAAAAAGAAGCACCGTATGTGTTAAGCACCCATTAAAAATTGGTTCGGTACTGAGATATCATACCAACAACGTAAACTTCAATTATTGTAAAGCTAGGACTTTACTATTGCTGTCCATGACGTTATGATGCATTCAGTACAAAGTTATAGGTATATATTTCATAAATCAAGTTATTTTGCAGATAACACACGGTGAAAATAAACGGTTGATTAAGGTTATGAAGAATCTGTGAAAAAAAAAGTGAATAATAGCAATACATTGCACAAAGTTTGAGAATAATACATCTTTGGTAAAAATACTAAAACTTTTAGAAAACGGCTAGAGAGACAAGCACACACACAAGTGGAAGGCAGCATAAAGTGAGACACAATATGAGAGTTAACAAAAAAGTGGCCAAACAAAAATCGGTATGAGTTCGGGCCAGAATATAGCATTTATTCTGAACTAAAACATTTTAGGTCAACTTAAAAGGGATCTACTTTTGTATTTCAGAACGGCTGGTATGGGTATTAACACTTTTACTGATAAGCAGGGAACAACGTTTCGACCTTCCTAGATCATCTTCAGAAAGGGCTTTACTTGTTTACAGCCTTGAAGATGCATATTGTTTTCAAAACTTATTGAGAAATGCCTTTGTAATTGAAGAAAGAATGCTTACACAACAAAATTAATCAGAGTAAAACTGAAACATACCACTGAATTTCCTAAGAATTTTCTGAGAATAGAGTTGTAAACCTAAATTGTGTTTACGATTCAGGAACCAGTAGTTTTTTAGGATATATTCTCATAAATATATATATACACACACACTTACCACAGTATTTTTAAAGTTGCCAAAAAAGTTGAAAATCACTTTTTATATCCAAAGATAAAATACTTAATGAAAGTGCGCATGCGCAATCATTTGCGTCATATTTATAGATTCCTAAGATTTAATTTCATACTTATTTTAACGCTACTGGTTTCTTTTTTCTTTTAACTATTATACAGTTGTTGTACAAAATATTATTGTATTGTTTATATTTTACTGTTATTTTTTATTCAGAACATTACTATTTATAAGCCATATAAAAGCATTAAATTTATTATATTATTTTATATAGGCACTTGTAGGACCTTATAGCTGGTACAGATAAAACTGCACATTAAATTCTAAATTTCTATGAATCTTTATACGATAGTGATAAACTAAAAAAAGTCATTGACCTAACTTTTCTTAGCACAAAACGCACTTACTTTTATTAAAACATATGTATATATATATATGTATATGGTAAGCGAAGAAGAACTAGCTTGAAAAATATAGTGCTAAATACCACAATGTTCATGTTGGGAAGCTTGTATTTATTTTGTAATGCACACTACTTCCTTAGCAGTTGCTCCAATATGGTGGCCCTAGAACACCGCTAATGTGATAGTGTGCTCGAGTCTAGGGAACGACACCCCCACCGCTCGATCGATAAACTGTCAGACGCTATGACTAACAAAACTGTTTTGTGTGTCTGACTACCAGGCGAGCCGTGACTGGCGTTTCCATTCCTTAACGTTTTAAAGAGAAACTTTAATCTGGAATGACGAATGTTCAGAAAGAGAGACCCATTCTATTTAAAGTAATAACTATATTGTGCATGTACTATATACACAGATGTATATATACATAACAAATACACGGATATATTGTGCACAGTATTTTCTTCTTAATAACCTTTGACTAAGTTTTAAGATTATAATTTTTTATTTTAGAAGATGATTAACTTTCTTTTTTCTCAATTCAAACTTTGGTTCAATGATAGTCATTTGCAAATGTATATACAAGCATGAGTAATGGTGCTCGTTATCGTAATTTGTTTATTACTGACTTTCCTACAAATCGAATTCGAGACATATTGAACTAACTTAAATAACAAAAATATTCTGAGATTATAAAATAAATCTGTCTATCGAGAGTTTAAATAAATGTAGCTTATTAAATGTTCCAAGCGAAAACATTGAATTTCTACATATTTTCATATCCTCCATGTTATCATTTACATTGGTAAATTTTTATTTTAGATACCACTTACTTATGATTACGTTACAGTCTGTATTCGTATATAAGATACTATTTAACAAAAACTTCATTAATAGCTATCCATTTGTGTTGAAAGTTCCGTATGGTATGGAAATGCTTAACGTATGGATGAACGTCTTCTTACTATGTGTCATTGGTTTCTTGTTATATTTTTAATTCCATACTTCTAACATACTACAAAACTAAATATCACCTCCCATTCTTACAGTTGTCTGCTTCCAGTTTAAATTTTTCCGTACTAAGGTTAACAACTTTTTTATATGCTGTAAGTGTGTGTGTTTTTATAGCAAAGCCACATAGGCCTATTTACTCTCTCAAGGGGAGAGGAACCCTTGATTTTAGCGTTGTAAATATGAACACTTACCTCTGTCTCAACGGGGGACTATACTGTAAGTACCTGATGGTAAAATAAGCATTCCTGTATTTTTGGAGTACTCTTCAACAAGTTTTTCCAGCAATTCGGTGAAATATATAAAGAAACTTAATAACAGAAAAAAAAGAGAAAACATACTCTTCCTGAAATAAGTCGCACAAACTCAGACACGCTACGAAATTAATATAGTGATGAAAACTGAAATAGCAATTGCTTCTTGTTTACCGATAATAGAATTCTGAAGATTCCGAAATGTCTAATAAATGCTTTGTTAAAACTTTCGTGTTTTTCTTCATTATCATATTCTAATATATTTATATACAGTTTACACAATATTCTGTAGTAAATTACAACAGCATTTTAATTGTTTATATTAATTTTTACATTTGTTAGAGTTAATCAAAATTTATCACTAAATGTTTTTCTTTTTTTTTACTTATCATCTTTACATACACTTTCAAACCTAAAATCACTTTTTTTTTCTCGTTAGTAATCTACTCTCTTAGAAGGGGTATAAACAGCGTAACGGTACGTGAGGCTTGCGATATTTGTTTTTGTTCACTATCAAATACTTGCGCGGTAAATATATAAGAAATTCAATTCAAGATTATTGAACTTTGATACGCTTATGATTTTATCTAGATGTTTCTTAAACCTTCAAATAAAAAGAAAATATAATATTGCAATCTTCAAGACGTAATATCAATCTCTGCTTCAAGGCGATTCGTTACCGTGCCAACCTGGATAGATGTACTGTTGTTGATACTTCCAACTCTTGTAGTGATAAGCTTGGCTGAATAAAGTACCGGTATGCCACCAGAAAATAATTGATATTTATGGAACAACATGTATTGAGTAAATTATAGTGAAAAATGGTTTCTAAGTAATATATATTTGTAAAGCTAGATGTCTAAAATTGCTAAGACGTTATGTAGTATATTGTTTGTTATGGAAGTTATTTTATAAACGTTACTTAATAAGATGTTACAATGTAAAAAGAGAATCTATACCGTATATAATTATTTATAGCATAATAAATTCTTTCATAAATCTTTAATCACGCGTCATGTACCTACACCATATTTTTGCATCATGAATTTTATAAGTTTGGTAGCACAACGAATTTTGTAGAGAACTTAACTGTAAAACATATTTTTGGACTATTTTATGAGTACTTTACATTTTACCAGTAAGATACATTTATATATATATATATATATGTTCATTCAAGTATTTTGGTCAAGTATATTTTGCTATCAAATTTTACATATTTATGACCGATGTGAAAGTGCGTGAGTAACGACTGCAGACACCTTACAATAAACAAAACACAAACAACAAAACACTCGCTAACTTCACCATTTCAGCAGCAGATAATTCCTGTAAAATTGTTAGCACACATTCTAGAGGTCATGTAAATCAAATAACACAACACATTATTACAGAACATATATATGAGAGAAGAATATCAGCGGGGAATGTAAATTTCTTGTTCATCACCTGAAGAACAAGTTATTCACAAAATATAATATTCCAGTCTTCACAAAATATGGTGTTATATCTCCCCAAATGATCATCATGATGAAAAAGTAATTAAATGTAGTGTTATATCACCCAAATTATTATCATGATAAAAGATAATTAAATGTTTTGTTAAATCACCCAAATTATTATCATGATGAAAGATAATCAAATGTAGTGTTATATCACCCAAATTATTATCACGATGAAAGATAATTAAATGTTGTGTTATATCACCCGAATTATATATATATCATCATGATTAAAGATTGTTTAACTTGGAAATGAAATCTAAGGATTGAACAAGCGGCACCAGTAGTTCAGAGATCCACTTCCTTTTTCATTTTTATTTATATGAATTTGTATGATATGTAACTTTTCTTCTTCTTTATGACTGTCAGAATAGCTTCTTTATTTGACACGGCCATATGAAATTTGCACAACGTTTTACCCTCATTTATGTTCGTATCAAGACATAGTTTATGGCTCAATAATTGTTTTTGTCTTTACTTTCTGTTATAAGAATACATCTTTCTACCATAAATCTGAAATGCCGTGTATCTCGCTCTATATCACCTGACAGTTACATTTTGTACGTGCTACAGGTATCAGATTAAACAGACATGATTTTCATAGATGACGAACAGTATGTTTTAAGTTCTCTCCTGCATGTTAAATGTTAAATACATAATGTTAAATAACTTTGAAAGAAATTAAGAATATGGACATCTCTTTTTTTTTAAATGCTGTACAAAGAAATCTTTATAACCTAAGAAGAAACTTAATCTGTACTGTCTTACAATTTGAATCTATGCTGTAAAACAGACTCTCAACAAATCTAATTACTGTGTGTATATATATATATATATATATACAGTTTCCCCGCACATCAGTAACCATTCGAACTGTTCCTTCATGAAACCTTGGCTCTAAGTTCAGATTGTTATTCTCATTTTAAAATGAAGTAAAATATGACAATAATAAAGATTATCCACTATTTGTAATTATTTCTGAAAAAGAAATTAACAGACATTCAATTAACTAACAAGACACCATAAGAACTGATGACAATAATATGTAACAAATTTATGATGACGAGAAACCCACTTGAAGTAAAATTGTATTCTCAAGACGGCTGGTATGGGTATTAATACTTTAATTAAAGTAAAGTACAGAATAATGTTTCGACCAAATTAGGTTAATCTGAAAATGACATGAGAAGGTCAAAACGTTCTGTACTTTATTTTAATAAGGTTTAATACCCATACCAGCCGTCTTGAGTAACAAAAGTCATGATCTTCGCGACAGTGTTTAATTGTATTATTAATCAGTAAATCACGTTTTTCGCTGCTTAAAACAACGTTATTTGAATTTTGTGTCAATTAAACACCATTATTCTTAGTCTATTACCTACGTTGTTTCTGTTGCGTTGTGTTAGCAATTAAAATTGGCCTCGCCTGTTCCTTGGAAACCTTTTATTTACCTATCTGTTATCTACGCCTCTCAATGCCAGTTCTTTCTATCTGAAAAATTATTTACTTAAATAGTAACAGAACACAAGCCTACTCTTTATTACTTTCCAATAAAAAACAAATTTCAGAGCTTTACGAATAAAAACTAATATTTCCCAGTTCTGGGTGCACCATGTATAATGCTCATCTTGTTACATGTCAAAAAGATATATCCAGAAGAACATGAAAAAAATATTGAAAACGCATTGCTGTTTCACTACTCGAGATTACAAATCGGTTCACAGTAAAATGTACACACATCACTACAATTATATTATTAACACGCTGACAAAAGTACGTATCTAACAAACGAGATAATGCTTATGTTTAAAAAGAACTTCATTATTACACTGCAGTCTAGGATTTATAATACTAGGAGCTCGTAAAAGCAGTAGTGTTTATTCCTGTGACTATTAGCAATGTCGGTTCACAGAACCGGTTGCCAAGCAACCTCAAGCAATACATTTAAAATCGTACAGCTACAGTTCATGTAAAGGTAAATGTACAGACGGCTAGGCACCCGATTTGAAAAACACATCTTACAGTAATTTGGATTCTTGCAAACAAACGTTGTGAGGAAAATCTTCTCGAGCTGTCTAGTTATAGAATTAACCAATTGCAAGAACTATTTCATATGAAATCATTTTAGCTTTATTCATTAGTATAATATTTTTATTTTCTGTTAATTCTCTTTGGCTTCTTAACCATAGGTGGTTTTTGTTCACTGTGTTTTAATGCTGAAATAAAACAAGGAACGATGCTTTGCTGTCCTTAACAATAAATAGTGCTTTGACAATGCCATAGTTAAACTATTTTTAAAATTAAATTTTCAAAGGAACTGTTTGTTTGAAGTTAAGCACAAGGTTACACAATGGGCTATCTGTGTTCTGTTCACAACGGGTATCGAAACCCGGTTTTTAGCATTGGAAGTCCGGAGATATATAAATATAGATAAAAAGGAAATTGAAAAATCTATCCGCATTTCGCTTATAATGTAAAATTTGAAGATACTCTTCACACAGAAGTTAAAAGGTAACAGATACTTGCAATATATTTTTGCAGTGGATAAAGCTGTTATAATTTACCCTTTTATACTTAGAAAAGAACATTTTATTCACATTTGTGTGTTGTGTATGCTTGGAATCAAGTTAACAGTAACAGAATGAACTATTTGCGCTTTGCTTACTACGGGTATTGAAACCTGATATGAGTCCGCAGATATACTGCTGTGTCACTAGGGGGCTTACTTCGTGTGTTTGTTTGTTTGTTTGTTTTTAATTTCGCGCAAAGCTACGCAAGGGCTATCTGCGCTAGCCGTCCCTAATTTAGTCGTGAAAGATTAGAGGAAAGGCGGCTAGTCATCACCACCCACCGCCAACTTTTAGTGGGATTTACTGACCATTATAACAACCCCACGGTTGAAAGAGCGAGCATGTAGGTGACCAACAACGTAATAGAAACAAGTGTTTCAAGGCTCAGACTTGTTTTGTATGAGTTTTATTTCACGAGGCTGACCATTGAGGTACATACCACTCACAGGAAGATACGAGACAACTCGTCAGCAATGATGCAAATATTCCTGCTTTATGCTTCACATGCCTGTTTGGAGAGAATATGAAGTCAAATCCAATTTTATTTTAATACCGATAGGCAACGCATATTACCCATATTGAAAGTATTGTATGTCAGAAATAATTATTGGTGTACAGCTACATTCTGCGAAATGGATCCATTAATGTTTCACATTAATAAGTACCAAATCCTACAACACTATATGCTGCCGTGTTCCGGTACAATTGACCATCATTCCAGCTTAAGAGATGACAATGCTCGTTTCTACCGTGCTAAATTAGTCAACACAATGCTTGATGAATAGTTGAACAGACTGGCCTAAACGCTCATTGGATTCCCTTTGCATCCAGTATGTATGAAATACTCTACGGAGAAATATCGTGTCCCATAAGTGACTTCAGACGCTTAAGATATCTTTGAAACGTCAATTATGTGATCAAAGATGTAAAAGGACCAAATCAACACACCAATTTTAAATATGCAACAGAAGTGCCAAGCTTCTCTTGCTTCCAGTGTTGACTATACTCCATATTGAAGTGAAATGTGTTATGTAAATGTCGTGTAAATATTTTGTAAGCGACAACATGTCGTGTTGTGTTTAAATTTTCATTTCTATTATTCATTTTTCCATATTGATATTATTGTTTCGAAGTTTAAACTAATATTTTGTTATTCATTTAGGGTAACATTTTAGAATTTTCTTGAATTAAGTAGCCCAATCATATGTTTGTAAATGAGTGCTGGTGACTTCGCGTCTAGACGTATAGTCTCGTACAAGAACGGACATGTGCGGATTGTTCTGGAGACCTGTAGAACTTTCGCGGTCTTTCGGGGAGTTTAGGCCTACAATATATAAACAGACGAAGATGCGAGGGACAAGATTTGATTAAGTGAGATTGAGTCATCAGTTTTTATTCGAAAAAAGAAGATAGATTCAGTCATTAGTTTTATTCGAAGAAAAAGAGTGAGATTCAGACATCAGTTTTATTTCAAAAGAAGAGAGTTAGTTATTTGACAAAGATTAAGTGTTTGCTGTAAATATTCAACTTGGATTTGTGACTGAAGTTAGATCTACGGAAGCTGTGATTTTATTTCGTCAATCTCTACGATACATCTGAATTACTGCTTGTGCTGAGAGACGGCGAATTTATTGAACTGTGAACTGTTTCGGAATTTCTTCGTGGGACCAAATTCACACCCTAGACTGGAATTTGAGAGTTTAATTTTAGATCATTACATTAGATACAGGCCAGTACCGTTTTGTATTGTGATTTATTTTGAAGTTTGAAACTAATATTATTTTGTTTTGTAATTAATTTCGAATGTTGTAACTTAATATCTGTCACTGTTATTATATAATTCATGTTATATCTGTTATATTTGTTAATAGTTTAGTGTAATAAATTATACAAGCTGTTATCTGCGTTTTTCTGTTGCGTTTAGTCTACGAAGAACATAAAACAAAAAAAATACGTAACAAATGTCACAAACTAAAAAGATGTAAAGTCAAACATTTATTTAAGATGTATACTAAGCCATCAGCTGTTCGACTTATACAAAAATAAAATGGGTGGGATAGTTAAAATTATTTTATAATAGTGATTGCACCTTTTGGTGTTGCAACTTTCAGTTAGTCTTGACTTTTGTATGTAGTTTATTTGAAAAGCTTCGTTACTTGTTTGTTAACTTGCGATCAGTAAAAGATCCAATATTATTGTTATTTTACCTTACATTTGCATTTCTTTATTTAGTACTCTAACATGCATTTACAAAAACCATGTTTTGAATGTTTTATATTACAGTAAAAATAATTTTATAATATGACATCGAACTCCAAAAGATTATCTTTACATTTAAAATTTCTAGTTTTTACTTCTCACTTGTAAATCAAATTTTCAAACAAAAGGAGAGGAAAGTGTCATGTAAAATTATCCGCCCATATCTATAAGTTCACATTTTGATGAAATATAAATAATGTACACAATTTTTAATGAATTTGTTTTTATTCAAAACTCTATTGATCGGACTGTCGTGTATGTGAAGAAGAATACATGTCAGCAAAATGTGCAAAGAGAATATAAATTCAATTTACAGATTCCAGAAATATTTACATCAGTGCATTCACTTTTTTCTTTGGAAGCCACTCCATTGTAGATTTGTTCTTGTGTTTTGGGTCATTGTCCTGCTAAAATGTGAAGTTTCGACACAGTTTTAGTTTCTTGGGTTACTCAAGCAGGTTTTCCTCTAGGATCTGTCTTTACTTTGCACCATCCATCGTCCTCTCAATTCATACAAGCTTCCCAATCCCTGCTGATGAGAAGCATTCCTATAATATGATGCTGCCACCACAATGCTTGACAGTCGGAATAGTGTTGATTGGCTGATGTGCTGTGTTAGAAGTGCGCAAGATATAACGATTTGAATTTAGATCAAAAATCTCAATTTTGTCTCGTCTGACCACAACATCTTATGCCACATATCTGAAGTATAATTTACACGCTTTGTCACACATTCCGTATATGAGTTAAGATTATTCTTTCTCAGTAATAGTTTCTCTCTTGCATCTCCTCCATACAGATCAGCTTTGTGTGGGGACTGGGAGATGGTCAATGATTGAACATACTCCCATCTCTAACATGGAGCTTTGCAAGTCTTTGGAAAGTACTTTGGATTCACAATAACATCTCACACCAATTTTCTGCCAGCCTAGATGCTTAATTTAGAAGGGCGGCTTGATATGGGTAGAAACTGGATAGTATGAAGTCTGTTGAACCTCTAAATGATGGACTTCACTGTACACAAAGAGATAATCAATTACTTTGATATTTTATTGTAACCTTCTCCTGATCTGTACTTTTCTACCACTTTATCCGTGACTTGTTTGGAAAGCTCCTTGGTATTCATGGTTGATTTATCGTATCATTATGTGAGTTGATGCTGGAACAGATACATTTACTCTCAAGTCAAGTTAAACCACTTTGATTACACACACACAGAGACTAATATACTAATTTTGTGATCTTTTAAACTAACCTTTTTGACCTGAACTGATTTAAGGTTACTGTGGCAACTGAAAATATTATAATCTAACAAACTTATTTAATATCAGAATTTTTTAAAACTTTCTGAGTTGTAGTAGATTGTGTGTGATCTAAACGTGAAGCCAAATTTGAAAGTTTCATGATTACAAAGTCAGACGGCAACAAAATGTGGAGAATGTTTAGGGTTGGGTGTGAATATTTTTCAAAGCACTGTAATACAGTGTAATACACTGTAATACTGTAATAAAATTTATTCTATATTCCTTCTGAGATGAGTTATTTAGTAAACTTGCCTTCTTGTATTCTCAAATACCATTCAACAAATGACATCAAGTTCAAAATAAACATTAAAATCTTAATAATTTAAGTTTATAGTATGGGTTTTATTTTACCATAAAACTATCATAGAGTTATAATTATTTGTTGTTGAACACAAAGCTATACAATAGGCTATCTATGATATTAGGAATATTGAAAACTAGTTTATAGTGTCATAAATCTGACTTACGACTGAGCCAATATTATAAAGTAACTTTGTGGTAAATACTTTAATAAATTTAATATTAAGCTTCAGTAGTGAAAATTCTGATAATAGTTGCTTAATCTCCCGTTTTCTTTAAACTTTGTCTCTCAGTGGGATTGTGGTAAGTCTTCAAATTTATAACATCAGATAGCATGATGTGGCTTTACTATAAGAAAACACTCACTCGCCCTTTTAACGTTGCTTTTTTATTAATATATTAACAGATAAACTGAATATCAATAATAATCGGCAAAAACTTATGAGTAAAAGTAAAGAACATTTTATAATAATATTTAGACCACACTATACCAGTGTGGTCCACTAGACCACTATTTCAGTGCCGGCGAAGATCTTTAGGCCAGTTGGAATATGAAAAGCACAGTAGTGGTATGTATACGTGTGTAATTGCATTTTAAACAAAGGCTGAAGGACTACTACAGGTTTATGCCTTCTCTTTAACCATGAGATATGACTAGAAAAGTAGAAATTGAAAGATGATGGACGAGTAAAAGACGAGTGGGAATTCAACCGTCTGTCATGATGGTATTACTGTGAGGTTCTTATATTTGTATGTTCATCTTTTTGTATGCTTTCTCCTTTTATATGATAATGATTAGTTACACATGTACAATCTTGACCAAAAACGTTTTTTATACTCTTCTTTATTGATGTTATTGTGAATATACACAGAGTCGTTATTGAGTAAATGCTCTGGTAGTAACAGAAAAGATAGCGTATGATTTTACAAAGATATTCGAACTGTTATTCTGGTCAAAACACACATACACACTCATTTTGCATAAAATAGTGAGATTTTGATATAATATTTTTCGAAACAGATCATTTTTTGTTCATACAATTTATCTGTATTTGCTGTCGAGTCGTGTCGCGTCATGTACTTGAAGGTTTTGGGTATCAAATTGTTCGACTGTCAACAAACGATATGAAGCAAATGGATATTGCCAACAGTAGGGTAACCCCAGTATGCTGTATGCAGAATCCTTAAATGTCATAAGACTACAGAAAACTTTGTTCTAGGAAAGTCTACAAGTAGAGGCTGAAAACTACTGCACGAGATGATCATGTTTTCATCAGGTTAATATGTGAGGGTCGAAAGAAGTCTTGCAACACTTTACGAGAAAAATGCCTTTAACACATCATTCCAGGTCATCCAGAATAACAATGAATAGAAGACTGACCAAACAAGGTTATTTTGCAATAAGTGCTATTTGCAAACCGATATCAACCAGAATTAACCGTCATCATCGTGTTACTTAGGCAAGACACCATACCAACTTGTAGTTACGACATTAGCGACGTGCTGTCTCATTATATGAGTCCTGTTTCCGACCTATTAAAGCTGATGGTAGGAAGATTCGAGTTCGTCGTTTGCCTGGAAAACAGGTAAAGAAAGGCTGTCTTTCCCCCAGAACACACACAGGATGTTGTTGTTGTTGTTGTTTTGAATTAAGCACAAAGCTACACAATGGGCTATCTGTGCTCTTCCCACCACGGGTATCAAAACCCGGATTTTAGCGTGTAAGTCCGCAGACATACCGCTGAGCCACTGGGGGCCACACACAGGAGATGGTACAGTACATGTTTGGGTAACTATTCATCATGATGGAAAAGCTACTTTTTATATTCTACAGGGAAACCTCCGTGGCGCCTACTATAGATTTGGCAATAACTTCGTGTTCTAGGATGAGAGTGCTACTTCACTCAATGTGTGTGTTGTACAAGATTATCTCGATCAAGAGAATGTTACAGGACTGTCATGTCCGGCAAAGTGTGCAAATTGTAATTCCATTAAGAACTGTTGCACAGAAATGAATCAGAAAATTCTTAATCGCAATTTCTAAGTCAGCTTCTGTGTTGCAGCAACTTTTAAGAGACAAGTGAGAAAGAAATTACGATGCATTACATCAGTAACCTCATCGACAGCATGTTATGTCACCTTGCAGCGGTTATTAGAGTACAAGGAGAACCAACCAATTACTGAATGTTTAATATGAAATACTGTAAAGCTACTAACTCTACTTATAAAAAAATGATGTTATAATTTGTCATTATTTGTCTTCTTGTAAGGTTCTGTTTTGAGAGGTAAAATGCTAACCTGCATATTATTTCTATGGATATCTGATAACAATGTTTAATATTCTCAGGAAATGTTCATAAAACCTGTATCATTATTCAAATTGCATATGTAGATCTTTAATATAACATTCATTTGTCAGTTTGACAGCGTTAAGTGTATTTGTATTCCAGCTTAATAAAAATAATGATCTTATCTATTATAAAATATGCAAACATTTTGATGAAGAATATGTTGGTCTTCGTCCTATATTTGAGGTGTTGAATCCTCAGGATAGAAACAATCTGGAAAATGGCCCTGCATGGCCAGGTGGTTAAGGCGCTCGACTCGTAATCTAAGGGTTGCGGGTTTGAATCCCCGTCACACCAAACATACTCCCTCTTTCAGCCGTGGGGCGTTATAATGTAACGGTCAAACTCACTATTCGTTGATAAAAGAGTAGCCCAAGAGTTGGCGATGGGTGGTGATGACTAGCTGCCTTCCATCTAGTCTTACACTGCTAAGTTAGGGGCGGCTAGCGCAAATAGTCCTCGTGTAACTTTGGACGAAATTAAAAAAAACAAACAATCTGGAAAATGTAATATTAGATAGTCAACTGATTAGGATCATCAGAAGGAAATGACATAATGTATCAATTCAACAGATGCTTCAGAATGTTTATAAGGCACAGGGGCAGCTGGAGTGGATGATCAAGTGTATAAGCAAAGAAAGCATTCTGAGTACAGAAACATTTTTGTACAAGATGAAATTTAGTCAAATGGACGACGTTCTGAAAACAAAAGGCAGAAATATTTCAAACATTTGTGTTTCTACAATAAACATTTGTCATCTAATCAATTAAATTTTATCAAAAATAATCTGCCTAAACACTCTATCACAGGGAAAAGTATTGCAAAAATAAAATACATTTTACAAAGGTGTTTAGTAGGCCCGTTGTGGCTTTGCTAAAAGCAAAAACACACACACATTCTTCTGTCAGACGTTTACGTTGTTCCAAATATTTTGAAAAAAATAGGAAAACTACCAAAATACTGCAAGCCTTACACATTTGAAGTCGCTTTATCTGTAGCACAAGACAACAAGAATAGTGAAGACGAAGAAGGTCCACAGTCCAAAGAGACGCCACAGGTTTATACTGTTCATATGAAGTAGGGATGGATGTGTAGAGATCAGTCCGAATGGAAAAAGATCTCAGGGTACAGGAGACAAAAGTGGAGATAAGATAAACCAACAGTGGTTAAGACACTATTTAAGTTAGCAAATTTCTTTACAACAGCTGTTGTGATGTGAATTGGATTATGTTGGTGTACCGTAATTTTGTATTAAAGTTAGTGTATGTATGCCATTTTAAACTTGATGTTATTTAATTATTTTAACACTATATGCATCATTTATTATTTTCTTGAATTAACTTGTTCATAATTCGGAATAACAAGGAATCAACAATGTTAAGATCACTTGCACATTTCATGATTAACATGGACAGCTTGTTCTATTTTAACCATCAAATTACCTTCTTAATTTACCATTCACTATTGGTGAGATATAATTATTGAGTAATTTTATGTTCTTGCCTTTTACAGTTTCCAGTGTAAAAAGAAAAAAACTCATCAAAACGATAATCTATATCATTCACTTAAAAAAACTGATCAAAACGATAATCTATATCATTCACTTAAAAAAACTGATCAAAACGATAATCTATATCATTCACTTAAAAAACTCATCAAAACGATAATCTATATCATTCACTTCTATCTAATAGGTATAGAGGATCCACAATAACCAACAAAGTTGGAAACCTGTTAGCAGTTTGATACATAAATATTTTTGAAAAATATGCTTCAAAATCGAAATCAACAGTCCAGCATTATTTTTTTTATTTAACAATTAATACAACCGTGCTAGCTCTTTCAGCTGTGAGAGCGTTATAATGTGACGGTCAGTTCCACTATTTGTTGGCAAAAAAGTACCCCAAGAGTTGACGGTGGGTAGGGACAGCTAGATGCCTTCCCTCCAGTCTTACACTGCTAAATTAGGAACGACTAGAGCAGATAACTCTCGTGTAGCTTTGCGGGAAATTCAAAAAACAAATACCGCAAATATGTAAATAGATACACAAATAAACACACACATACACATATTGTTGCTTTCTTTACACAACAGGGAATGGAGCCGCAGGTGTTTTTCCGGTGTTATGTTAGTCCATAAACTTACCTTTGACTTCCCAGGGGTGTATGTTTATATATATATATATATACAAATATGAAGGTACACAATCCAATTCATATAAAAATACATATGTGTGTGTGTATTAAAACGACATTGCTAAGTTTGTACAAAATAAAAAAATGGACACATCCAACCTAACAGTAACTACACTTTAAAGCTACTTTAAAAATTAATCAAAGTAACTGATAAGTGTCAGTGACGTCGAGAAAAGCCACTTGTAGAGAAATATATTTGTAAAAACGGCTCGTTTGGGTTGAGAAAATTATTTTTCCTTAGAGGAGTGAACAACGTTTCGACCTTCTTCGGTCATCGTCAGGTTCACAAACTTACTTATTTATGTAGTTATAAACACCAGCTGTTTTCTTGTTCAGTTTTCTGAATGATGTTGCTTCATAATACTGACTTCGTGCTTTCGACTTACATACTCTTTTTACAGACCTCTGATAGAGAGAGGTAATGAACTTACAAGCGTAATTGCACCACGTTTGTTTGAAAATTGCTCTGTAGGAGCACCACTTTCAATTGTAACTTTCAGATTGCGTGAAAGTATTCAGCTTTCCTGTGAACGTAGCAGAACAGTCACTTTTGTATGGTCTTTATTATAAGATTTCGATTCTTCTTCTGAGTTTTAGATTTTAGACAAATATCTAGTGAAGTAATATGAACAAATTTTAATACAATAATGTTTCACTAGAAAACAACATGTTTTTAAAGCATTGAAACATAATTATTTTATTAATGTATTTACTGTTGTAAGATGTTGAGTAATGTTTCAAATATTGTTCACTAACAGATCAAATGCCTTGAGATAGAAAGTCATGCCTGGATGGCACGGTGAAACTAAACTAATCTCATACTTGGCATTCTGTTAAAAGAAAAGTGTAAAGGAACCGGATAAGAAACTGAGCACATCCGCTAAATTACGTAAACCAGCGAAAGTCTTAGTTTCCGGTAACCTGCCGCCGATAGAGAGGAAAAGCGCGCGCACATAGATGGAAAACCGTTATAAGATTTCACATAAAGATATATGTTGTTTTTTTATGATAAAATTCTTCTGTCTACAAGTACATAAACGTTAGAATACTAAAGCGCCCAGGAATCACTTGTAGGAAAAGTACACTCATTCATTTTAATATTGAGCTGAAATGTTTGGGCGATTTAAAGTATGGGAAAGCGAAATCTTGTTGTTGTTGCTGCTGTTTTAAAACATTCCAATCTAAAAATAGCCCCGAAAAATTAATTATCTACTGACGACAAAATATGGTTCAGAGCTTATGGTGAGGGATCGATCCATCATAAGAAATGTTGCTTTTAGAAGCGGAAAGCCTTTATATTACCTTAACATGAACAAAAGTTAACGGCTGTGTTTCAGCATAAATATGAAATTATTATAATATATATTTACTAATGTAACCGGTACGTTCTTTAACTACTGAAGTATGCCACAGTTTTCGAAAGAAAACATATTTCTGTTATGCAGTCTGTTTGGTGAAAAATGATGTAATTCAGAAATATCGAAACTAAAAAATAAGCTTTACAACTGAATAAAAAGTTGAGTTATACGTGTTTGCCTAAAGGTATTTGCATCTACGAAAAGAAATATTTTACTTACAGGGTGAATCCGCTCCAGTTGCCATCCTATCAGAGAGATTAGAAACACAAGCGTCACAACATACGCTTTCAACTTCGACTGCTTTCACACTCTGGTCTGATTTATAGATAGCAGGTCTACCACACCCTATAATGGATCAAGAAGACAACTTTTAAAATTAATCTAACCCAATATTTTTAATGTATCAAATGACTTCTGAAGGTGTTGGATATTTATAAAAATGTGAAATGTATTTTGCAAATTTATGTATATGTATATTTAAAATCTTATTTTACATACTTAGTAGAGTAGAGGGCAGCACTTTCTAGATATGCCTATGAGTAATAGATACAGTCATAGGAATGTAAAAGAAAACCAATGTTAAAACATATCGAGCAGCGCCATCTAACCTGCTTGTAAATTCCTAAAAGAAAATCTAGATGAAATTTCGCACATTTATTTATAAAGTTGTAAAATTAGACCAATTCGCCAATATTATTAAATATATATATAAGTAAAATATTTATTGAACACTTCTACACCTTGTTATATAAAAAACGTAAAAAGTATTTATATTTAGAAATATATGTTTTGCAATAAAGCTGAAATAGAAACCCTTATAACCCGAGCACTTTCGAAAGGTTGACCTTTCTTCTTCAGGTGCAATCTGGGAATGCTCAGTATAAGTATAATCATATAAAGATTTAGCTTAGTAACGTCATAGAGGTCATCGGACTTTCTGGGAATTGTTTATTTCTCTGTCTAGTGTTGTAAGCGTCTCATTTTCAGTGCAATGTACTCAATGGCGATAATGTATATGAAAAGGTGTTGGTGGTATTTTAACTTTAGAATGGATAAAATATGGGTGTGTTTTTAAGAACTGTGCTTAAGTGTTTAATTAAAAAAAGTAAAGATAACACATAGAAAGTGATTTAGAAAGATACGTTATATAAATTAATTTTAAAACAAGAAAAAAAGAATTATTTAATTTTAGGCATTGGATCTGTAAACCACAACTGGGGTAAATTGATCCTTTGATCCATGCTCAACTCTGAATCGGCCTGTTTGAGTTGATATTTCGTCTGCCGACTTGCTTCATAGTTCTTCTTCAATCGGGCGTTGACTTTTCCTTCACTTTGTCAGCTGCCATGCCTACCAGACTCGCATTAACCAGATTCATGTTAAACTTATCAACCCTTTTAACCCAAAATTATCAATAGTCATGTAGTAAAAATTCTTAATTTCTACCAAGTGCAGAGTTGAAGGAAGACTGTTTAGTCTTCAAACGCCCCTAGGGGTTAATATTTCCTCAGAAATATAATCTTATTCCAAAACAACCGCCAGAATAGTTTGTTTGTTTTCAATTTTCGCACAAAGCTACTCGAGGGCTATCAGCACTAGCTGTCCCTAATTTAGCAGTGTAAGACTAGAGGGAAGGCAGCTAGTCATCACCACCCACCGCTAACTCTTGGGATACTCTTTTACCAACGAATAGTAGGATTAACTGTATTTTGCCCATCCATCATTCCATCAATCCTAACAAGCTTCCAAATCCTTGCTGATGATAAGGATCTCCATAACATGATGTTGCGACCACCAGGCTTGACAGTTGGAATAGTGTTAACGGGCTAGTGTGCTGTGTTGGACTTGTGTAAGATGTAACGTTTAGAATTTAAAACAAAAATTTCAGTTTTCATCTCGTTTGACCATCTTCTGCTACATGTCTAAAGTATAATTTACATGCTTTGTCGCAACTCCATATGAGATCACAGATAATTCTTTTTTATTAATGATTTATTTCTTGCCACTCGCCCATAAAGGCCAGCTTTGTGTAGGGACATGAAATTTTGCAAATCTTTCAGAGTCACTGTTGGATTCACAGTAGCATTTCAAACCAGTTCCCTGTATGCTCAAATGAGTGGAATAAAGCACATTCCACTTCTTAAGTAGCTTTGTGCGAAATTCCAAAACAAACAAACAGTGTGTAAAGGATATATCTCAATTCCTTGGTTCGATTTCTAATAGCCAAATTAGTCAAAGAAAAAAGACATGGTGTGGCTGTGACCCAGAGCTATATCACTAAGTAATATCATCTTTAGAAATGTTTCACTCGTTCCCTTTACTAATCGTAAGAATTGCCACTATTGTCAGTTAAAGCAGTGATGTCGGTAAAATTGTCACTTTGACTGATTAACATCCTACGTTCTTTTATAGCCATCAGACGTGAAATATCCAACTGAGTGCACATTTACAGCACGTCGCAGGAACTATTTAAATGAATTCACTAACCTCTAAATCTTAGCTTAATCCAATGTGCTTTTTGCTGAACGAGTTTAAAAGAAATTCAACCATTGAACAAAGAAACACTTGTGTACCTTTTATTTATATATTTATTAATAGCATTTGATGTCTTTCTATATTTACCTCTAAAGTTCCGATTATCTTTCACTTGTTATGGATAGTTATACAAAGCTACAGAGGGCTATTTACAATAGCCAGTCCTCATTTGGAATTGATAAGACTAGAGCAAGAGCAACTAGTCCAACAGAACGTAATTCCAACTTTTTGGCTACTTGTTTTTCACCGAATTGTGAAAGTTGACTGTCACATTTGTAATACATCCACGGTCCAAAATTTCGAAACGGAACAAGAAATCGGTTATTTGAAAACATATTACATTTAAAATCATGAAATAAAGAATAAAACAATGGTTATATGATGACCAGGTAATACTGGAACTATCAGTTTCTAAACATAAAATCAGTAAGTTAAAAACTTTATATTAAAATACAGATTCACAAAGCTAAATATAGTTTAGCTACACGAGGGCTATCTACGATAGCTGACACTAATTTAGTAGTGTAAGAGTAGAGGGAAAGCAGTTAGTCATCACCACCCACCGCCAACTCTGGGGTTACTCTTTTGCCAACGAATAGTGGAATTAATCGTAATATTATAAAGCTCACACGGGTGAAAGGGCGAAAATATTTGGTGTGACGGGAATTCGAACCTACATCCCTCAGATTACGAGTCGAGCGCCTTAACCTCTTGATGATGCCGGGCCAACATGCCTTGTTAGCGACAAGTTGGAAATTAAGCTTACTGGTGTTAAGTACAACTTCCTACAAATGTAATTTTATTGTGGGTTTGAAAGCACCTTTTCTGAAGAAGGGTTTTAAATCAACTTTGTTTAAATACAAGGACTAAACATATAATTGTGGTAATTAAAAATTTGTCTTTATGCATGTTAAAATCTACTTTTTCATTGGGAAGTCAAGAAACATAAAAGCTTTCATCCAAATATAAATTCAACACTAATGAACATTTCTATGTTTAAATAACTAAATAGTTATTTCTAAGGAATGAAATGTGTAACCTTGATCTCAATACCCTAACAATAGTTTTTTTTGTCTAGATAGAGACACAAATCACTAACTTGCTGTTCTTTGGCAAAGATAATACACATTTGCAATGCTGCATATTACTGGACAGTAGCTAAACAGAACTCTTGATGAGTATCTCTCAGGAATAAAGAGGACATATTTTGAAGCAGGAACAGATTCACTGTAACCTTTTAGTGCAACATTTGAAAGGACTTCTCTTGGACTCAAATGGTGGCACAATATAATAAGAATCATTGTGGATTTGTGGAATTTAATTTTGCAGTGCTATAATGCTTTACATTTCCCTTTGCTTCCCAGCTTTCGAAGCTTAAATCAATCACGGGTCATACTGGTAGGCCACTCGGTCAAAGCAAAATATCTGTGCTAGGCCTAACTGTCACAAAGCTTCCATTGAAGCACATGATTCACTCGGTTTAGATTACTATTAATCCCCTTTATAATTTACCGTACCTTGCCTTGTTTGAGATTTAGCCACTCAGACTCACAGGTGTGCGGTCTGCTCTATTAAATTCAGGGGTGTGTCCATTCATTGTAACCTCCTCTACTGACGTAAAGTCTGAACTCTGTGTTGAGCCTTGCAGTCATGTTTTTCGTGAATGCTGAAAAGACTTCAACTATGAACGCATGAAATAGAGATTTTTTTGAATGTGTTCCGCATATACATGACCAGAGCACGGCTCAGTCTTGAATTACAAAGTTTAGCTCTCGGCTATTCTATTTAAAAACAACAAAAAAACAATGAAAATTATTAGAAGTAACTCATGAACATCGAAACTTGGGTTTGTTACTTTCTCTTAATGATGTCTATATTTTTCAATGCTGTATAGTATTGGCTCTAATAGGTATTGTTTTAACTATGAGAAATTAAAAAGAGAAGAAGGATTTTATCATTAAACTACAAATATAACTGAAATATAAAGTAAATGAACGAGCCTCACTTTTTCCCATTTAACTATCATTGCAACTTTTTAAAATTACGGTAAAGTTGACTCAGCTCTGTAAATCTGTGGGTTTATAATGCCAAAGATTAGGTTTCAATACTCATGCTATACAGAATACAGATTACCTGTTGTGCTTAACAACAAAACTAGCAAAATGTTTATATAATTATGAAGTATGCAATTCTGTCGTATCTAAGAACAGCTATGTAAAGTACGTGCATGTAACATTGTAAGTTATTACTTAAAAGTATATACTAATAAACATAATTGACAAGTTATCATAGATTAAACATACAAAGATTTTCGACGTTACATTTAAAACTGTCATTGCTGTTGGTGAAAGCAGCAAATACGTGAGTATTTTATATTTAAAACTATGTCATTTACGTTTTTGTATATAAGATACACATTTTGTGTCATTTTTGCGATTTTGTATTCTCAATGAGATCATGAACAGCGGAAGTGTAAATATTTGTTACTGAACTCTAACGTTATCTAGCGATCATTTATGGTGTTTTTGTTATTTTTTTTTACCAGATTTGGTCTAATTTTCGAGATACTCCCCCTTATCACGGCATTATAACTTTGCATATAAAAATAAAACATATTTATGTACTTCATTTATCCATTACAATGTTTTTACATAAATAGATTCCAGTCTTTTGAGATTATTTATTCTTCACAAGTTGATAGCGCGAATGATCGAAGCGATGGAAAGAATTGGTCAGAATATCATAAGGACGTCCCGAATGATTAAGCACAAAATAATATAACATAAACGGGCCATGTTTTTAATAATGTTGTTGTATTATCCAAGGATAATAATAAACACATGAGAAACAATAAGCATATACTGAAAAATACTTTAATCCGTTTTAGAATAACTTTATACGTTTCACTTACAAAGTTTTAATGATGTGTAACTGTTATAACTTTATTAAGCGCTTACATTTAAAAGTCTGAAGTTAATAAAGAGGCCTAAGCTTTAAACATCAGACCGACACGCTAAGCATTACACATGGCCCGACTAAGTTTGATAATTATCCAGAAAAGTGATTCAAAAATGGCCATCTTTCTACATTCTACATTTTTTGTATATACATAGGCAAGTATGTATGATAAAAACTCCTAAAAATATATGTGTAAACGATGTAATTATTATTGTTATATATTTAATTTAGTTTCATTTACACATCATATGAATTATGCAGGAATATCTCCCTATATATATATTTAGTTTTTGGGTTTTACGTTGATTATTATGTTTTCGCAGATAAAACATACAGTTTTAATTTTTTTTTCTTTGAAACATTTTTAATCAACCTTTGTTTCTTGGCAGATTGACTTAAAATTTCATACGGTTATACCTTGGTCCAATACGTTCAGACACCTTTTTCATTTTCTTCTGATTTAGGTCTTCTTAAGGAGTTAACGGGATAAAAAACCAAACAACCCACAAATATATATTTTGAGCTTCTGCACATCATATTTACAACAATTAGGATGCAAAAATATAATTTTTTACGCGCGTGATGGGCCAAATTTCATAAAAAAAATCACAATATTATTGATTTTTATTACTATTATTCCACCATATTTCGGTCGTATTACATTGGGGCTTGGCACAAACATGCTTTTTAACAGGCACAATACATATGTGTGTGTGTACATGCGTATAAAAGTTCTGGATATGTCCATTTCTGGTTATTTTAGAATGGAGGTCAAAAGATTAAATAAATCCACAATTTTAAGAATTTTGGTCAATATCTTAACCATATTCCGATCAATTTACAAAGAGATACTCTTAGTAAGTTTCAAATACATAAAAATATTTTGGAGTCTGTATTTATAATAATAATAATAATAAATTTATTAATTAACTAAAATACAGAATATAATAACGAAAGAGCCAAACACTGAGTTCAAGGACTCGTACTGTAGGGCTCAACAATTCATTACAAAATGGACTTGAAAAATAAAATAAAACACAAGTTAATACAAAACAAAATAAAATAAATCAAGAACACAAAAAATACAAAATCAGAAGAAAAAAAAACAAAAATATTTACAAAAAATAATCTAACGAACAATCAAATCAGAAACAACAAAATTGTTAGGCTGCTCAGAAATAAATAACCAATTTTTCAACAATAACTTCTGCTTGGCATAATAAGATTCCTTAAACAAATCAGTGGGAAGGTAATTTAAAAAATATGCAGCTATTACCAAAAATTGATGAAACATAAAAGTGTATTTAGTTGTAGGAATGCGAAACTTAACATGACAAAAACTTCTTGTATTATAATCAAAATTAACAATTGGAAAATCGCGTATATATTTCAAACCATAACAACCAAGTTTAAATAAATACAACTTGTGCAAAGTAAAAATATTTAAATTAGAAAAATTAATTTCATTAATAAAAAGCATATGCAAAAATCGATTATGAAAAATTTGTAAATGGTTAATGTAAGACTTATAAGCTCCACCCCAAAAAATCAAACCATATTGTAAAGCAGACTGATAAAGGCCAATATACATAGTTTTCAAAAACTTAAAAGGGAAAATAAATCTTAAAGGTTGCAGCATGATACCAATATATCTCAATTTCTGAGTTACAGTAACAATATGAGGAGCCCAGCTTAAATGATTGTCTAGTAAAATTCCCAAGTATTTATATTTAGCAACAAAATTAAAAACAGGACAACTACAATTATCAAACAAACAAGAAAAATTATGAAACTTAATAGGTTGCATATTACATTTTGAAAATCCAAATCTCATACACACAGTTTTTTTAATATTAACAGTCAATAAATTAGTTTGAAACCACTTCTTAAGGATTTTAAGGTCATGTATAGCATCATTATAATTTTGGGAATCAGAATTTGAAAAAACAAGAGCCAAGTCATCAGCATAACCAATCAAAGTACCCTTCAAAGGCAAACTAAAAACATCATTGACAAAAATCAAAAATAAAATTGGGCCTAAAATAAAACCTTGTGGAACCCCACATTTAATAACAATATTTGAGGACCTTAAACCTTTAACATCAACAAATTGTTCTCTATTTTGCAAATAAGATATAAATCAATTTAGAGCAGTACCTCTAATACCATAATGTTCAAGTTTTTTAATTAAAACAAAATGAGAAACTGAATCAAAAGCTTTTTTAAAATCAAAGAAAATAACCAAAGGACAATAATGAGCATTCATTGAGTTAATTACAAGAGTTAAAAGCTTAGAGATTGCATGTTCAGTACTTTTACCCGACTGAAATCCAAATTGGTTAGGATGTAAAATTTTAAACTTATTTAAAAAGGACATTAAACGAATTTTCATAATGCCTTCAAAAACTTTTGAGAAAGTAGACAACAGAGAGATTGGTCTATAGTTTCCCACATCTTCCTTATTACCAGACTTAAAAATAGGTATTACTCTGGCTATTTTAAGCATAGATGGAACATGTCCATGAGCAAAAGAATTTGTAATTAAAGCAGTCAAAACAAAACAAAAGAAATCCAAATTCTGTTTAACAAAAGAAGATCTAATGTTGTCCCAACCAGGACTGCACTGTTTGAGAGCTAAAATGCAGGAACAAACCTCATTATAACAAGGTGGAAGCAAGAAAAAACTAAAAGGATTAGGATCACTGAGGCACTGAAAAAAAGAGGTGCCAAGAATTGAAGAAGAGACAGTACAACAATTTCCAAAATAATTATTAAAAGTATTAGCCAGATTTGTACAGGAAGGGAAAACAAACGGTTTATTTCTAAACCCAGTAATCTCGTTTACTAAAGACCATTGATCTCTCAAATTTTTCTTATTTAAAAATTGAAAAGAGAAATAGTTTAATTTTTGTTTACGTATTTTACCAACGACAAAATTTCGAAATCGCCTATATGAACGCTGAAGAGAAAAATCTAAAGGATTTTTGCGAGCTTTATAGGCCATTTTATCACGTCTATTGATTAAATGAATTAAATCAGTGGTAATCCATGGTTTCAACTTTCTGGTCTTTTTCACAGAAGAAATTAAGGTAGAAGATTCATCAATAACATGCAAGACAGAACTTAAAAAAACATTAAAAGAAAATTCAACAGATAGATCAAGATCAAAATAAGATAAGTCCAGATTGCTTACAAGGTTCGAGGCCAGAGTATTGTTAATTACAGCCTTACAAGGCTGCTGATCAATATTCAAATCAAACAATTTACAAAGTAACTAACAAACAATGGAAAATGGTCAGTAACATTGGCTTCAAGTACAAAAGCTTGAAAATTATAACGACTATTAAAGGGAACAATGACATGATCAATACACGTTGAAAAACTCAGGTCAACATGAGAAGGAACATTCACTAACTGTATCAATCTATGCCTGAACAAAATATGTAAATACTCCAATGTTGCATCAGTAGGACTTAAAGATAACAAATCAAAATTAAAATCTCCCAATAACGATACATCTTTATCATTATACAAATTTAGCTCATCATTAAATTGAAGAAGAAAGGAATCATCAGAAAACGCAGGTGATCTATATATAGCAATGACAACTAGGCTTGTTTGACAAGACAATTTACATTCAATAATAAAAGAATCACAAGTAAGATAAACAGGTGCAACAGTTACAGTTTTAACAGCAGCAAGAGTAAAAATAACAATCCCACTAGCTCTATTCAAACGACAACTAGAGGCATGCATATCATAACCAGGAAGTGAAATCTGTAACAACTTGTCATTTGCAAGCCAGGCTTCAGTAAGAACAATAACATGAATAGGAACCTGATAAGTTTGCAAATGCACGACCAATTGGTCAAAAATTTTCAAAACACTTCGTATATTCAAATGCAAAATATTAAAAGAAGAATTACCAATTAGTGTATTCAACTTTTCAGGCCCAGGAATACTTTGCATCATGAACTCAATCGACGGATCAAAGTCAAAATCCAAAGCCATCAGAATTACAGGGAGTTCAGGTCACTTTCCCCTCTAATTACAATAGGTCGAGCACCATCATCCTTTCTCATATAGATCACCCCATTGGAAGTCCAAATATACTTAAACTGTTTAGTCTTTCTCAAAGTACGAGCCTTCCAAAACAATTGACTATAATAAGGAGACAGATGGTCATTCAAGTATATTTGGTATGACTCATTACAAATACCCACATTATTCGTAGATAATTGACGAAAGTGCTTTCGCTTCTGGGACAGAAGGTCTGCCTTAACTTGCTTCCGAAGAAATTTCACAACAATGGGTCTTGTCTTCTTACTAGCAGCAGTTTTAGTTCCAATTCGATGAACAATGGAAATATCCTGTTTAGCAACTGGAATCTCCAGTTTGTCCGAAATCTTCTGCACAATAGCATACAAATCTTCACCAGAGACTCCAGGAATACCATCAATAATCACATTTGAACTGTAAAAGTACTGTTCTGCTTGATACATCTGCTGCTGAACCAAAAAAATTTGTCTTCTAAGATCAACATTTTCTTTTTTTCAATTGGTTATTTTCCATCATACAGGCACTAACTTCTTTACCAAATTGAGAAAGTTTATCTTCAAAAATAGCAAATCTTTTCAAGACATCATCGAAAGAGCTTGAAAAATGTTCTATTGAATTTTTTAAGTCAATAACCTCATCTTTAACGGGAGTCAATTCCTTCAACTGACTTAAAATAACTCCCATCTTACTATTAATTTTATCCATGTCTGGAGTTGAAATATTTACTTCCAGTTGACCATCCAAGTTCACCTTCTCACCCTCAGATCCGGAATGTACTCTTCCCAATGGCGACTCACTACTTCTATTTTGCTTGAGATTTGAGATACATGATTTACATTTAAAAGGCTGATTGTTAACAGTAAGATATTTAAAATCAATCTCATTAAGACCAGCACACTTCAAATGATAAAGTTTGCCACATCCAGCTGAGCAAATAACATAAAAAACAACAAAAAAAACACACACACACACCCAAGAGTTTTCAGCGAAAAAGCACAATTTTGGGTTTGCGTGAACTATTAATTTGTATATTTATATATCAACCAATTTACAAGGTATTTGGTACAAAGATACTTTCCTGCAGGTCTCAAGCAATAATATAGATATTTTTTTCACTTTTTTTGTGTTATCATGATTTTTTCTGGAATCAAAATTGACCATTTTGGAATTACGAACGTTGACCTCATTAATTGTCTAATGCAATTGTTTTGAAATATATAAAATGGTTTAAGAGATCGATATATAAACAGTTGTAGTAGTTTTTATGTCTCAAAATCTCTTGGTTCTTTATGACTGTAATATTGTTTGTTTGCTTTTTGTTTTTTTAACTTTGCTCAAAGCTTCACAAGGGCTATATACGCTAGCCGTCCCTAATTTAGTAGTGTAAAACTAAAGGGAAAGTAGCTAGTCATCACCACCTACCGCCAACTATGGGGCTACTCTTTTAACAACGAATAGTGGCATTGACCCTCATATTATAACGCCCCCACGGCTGAAGGGGAGAGCATATTTGGTGCGACGTGGGATTTGAACCCGCGACCCTCAAATTACGAGTTGAACGCCTTAACTCACATGGCTATGCCGGGCTTATGATGGAAATATCATGTTTTCTTACTATGCGATAATTGGAACATTATACAGAATATAGGTCTAGAATTTCTTGAATCGTAACGTTCTTTATGTTTGGAACTTATTGTTTTATTATTTGAATTAACAACAGGAAAAAAGTTATTTTGTTGTTTCAGGTAATAATTATGGTTCTAAACAAAATAAATGATGAATAAATGAAATTAAGGCCTGAGGTTAAAATAATAATATTGAATAAGAAAAATGCATCAATATAATTTTAAATATTATCTAAACACAAATAAAAGGGCACAATATTTTCATTCGTTGTTGTTAATTTAAAATACAACTAAAAAGCTAAGAAATATATTAATATCAAACCTTGAAAAAGCATATATTTTTCAACACTACAAAACTTGTAAAGAAAACTTGAGAAAGAGTGGCTGTCTTTTTCTTTCTAAAATATTGTCATGTGTTGTTCCATTTTACGACTTCAACAAGGTTGTGTTGAGTGGGACGTGTTAAAGCGAATTTCTCGCTCGTTGGTTTTCTGTGGATTTTCAACTACCTGTCCAATCACAGCAAAGAGAATGCCTGAAGGCAGGAATTGAAAAGCTAAGAAGTAACTGTGCAGTCCATTTCTCAAGTAGGTATGCTCTGTGTTGTACGTCACGAATGAAATCTGATTTACAATGACAATGGCGAACAGAATACCCAGCTCCACTTGCGGTTGCAAGTACTGAAGCGAAAACCGAGATCGGAACTAACAGCTCATGAATGCTTTCATTGTCTGGTCCCGCGACCAGTGCCGGAAAAATAGCTTTGAATAACCCTCAGATGCACAATTCCGAAATTAATAAGAGACTGAGAGCGGACTGGAAACAACTATTCGAGAAAGAAAAGCAGACTTTTATTGACGAAGCCAAACGGCTGAGAGAACAACACATATTGGCCACACAGAAAGTTCAAGTCAAGACGCAGGTAAATAATCCACAAAATTACCGCTTTTTTTATCCTACATAGACACATAGATCAACGAGTTTATGTTACCTCTGCGACCGCGCAACTCGCAGCTTCCGACTTCAGAAAAACAACAGATGGCAGCGATTGTCATGCAAGCTTCATCTTTGTCACCTTACTTCACGGGTGTTTGAATTGTACACCTCTAACACTTTCCAAATCTGCGTCCACTTTTGGTAAGGCTAACCCCAGCACTGTACAATTCCAGAATGCTATCTACAAAAATGGTTAGTGATTCAACAGGGTCAGCCACTAGTTCTATCTGTAGGTTAAATGGGTTCTATTCACCAAAACTTTTAGTTTTCAACTCTTGGGTGAGCGGTACGTCAAACGCTGCATCAGATTATGTATCAGCTTATGGCTATGATCCAGTGGTATAAGAAACGTTAAATGATTCGCAACGTCGAAATCTATTGTTCTAGATTGTACAAAATAAAGCTATTCATCTTCCTCTGACATGTCAGAGCGACCACGTAGTGGACAGGAAAGTCACTCTTCGTGCAACAGAAAAAATTGCATCTTCGGAATGAACACAAAGTTCCTTCTCTTGTACCTACCGAATTATTTAGTAGTTACGTTACACAATTAATAAATTACGAAAAAAGTAATATAGGTACTTTTAATATTTCTTATGATGCTGCGTTTTGGTCTTTTGTGCCATTAATTCATAAAGTAAACAAGTTATTCCAGTTCATAGACTACGTTATTCTCTTGCTCGACATCTCTAACAGATGACTTTTTCGAAGCATATTCATAAGAGTAGTATGTTTAAATTGTCACCTTCCCACGCTTAAATAAACCTGCAAATATGACAAGTTTAAGCACAGTCTATGGAAAAATCTATAAATTACTTACATTAATTACTATGTTCAGAGAGTATGATATCACGTGCATACATGTATATATGTAAATAAAACGAGGGAGAACTTATTTTATAATTAGTTTTCATAATCTTGCCCTTCTATGAGAACATAGAATATAGAAAATACATATTTACGATTTCAGAAGCAATTCTCCTAAAATCATAAATATGTATTTTGTATTTTGATGTTTCATAAAAGCCAAAGATTATGAAAACTAATTAGAAAACAAGTTCTCCCTCGCTTTATTTACATATATACATGTACGTACGTGATATATTATACAATCTGAACATATAAAAGTAATCGAAATATTTTGTGTATAGTTGACCTGTACATTTGCTCATTATTTAATGTGATAAAACTCGTAATTTGCCTTGTGTTTGTAATTTTACGTCAATAAAGTGAGAATGTTGTACGTTTGGAAACATTGTTATTATACTGACTTCTTTGTGGGAGAAACACACATAAAATAATAATTTATATATTAAAATATTCACTGTTGCATTCAAAAATCCATTTAAGCTAATAATGCAATTTTTAAAACTGGAAAATTTTTGGCTGATATCTATTTTATCTGTATTTGCACGTGTTTTGAGCTTGTACTTTATAACGGAATCAATGTGTATTTTTTTACAGAGTAATAATATTTTAAATAATTTAAATTTGGTTTCAATTAGTCCAAATCATCTGAGAAGTGTACGTTTGCAATTACAACAAAAGTTTTCAAGGCTTATAAAGCCAAGAAATATGTTTTAGTTTGTGCTCTAGACATTGCCAAGGCATCTGATGGCGTTAATAATACAGTTTTACTTTCTAAATGTAATTATTGTGGTCTATGAGGTAAAATGTATAACATCTTAAAATTGTACTTATAAAATAGGCAATGTTTTACTTCAATTAATGGTATAGAGTATAATTTCAGTATTATTAATTGTGGAGTTCCTCATTGTTCATTCATTGGCCCTCTCATATTTATCATTTATGTTAACGATTTAATATCTGTGTGTTCGAAAGATAGTTGCTCTCTTTGTGGAGATGATATGACTCTTGTTATAGAAGCAAATTGTCTTATTGTTACAAAACAGTGAATGACGAATTGCTTTCTATCGATATTTGGCTCTTTGAAAATTGCATATTCAGTTGTATTGTGGACCGCGCGTGGCCAGGTGGTTAAATCACTCGACTCGTAATTCGAGGGTCGCGAGTTCGAATCTCTGTCACATCAAACTTGTTTATCCCTTTAACTGTGGAGACGTTATAACGTGACGATCAACCACACTATTTGCTGGTAAAAGGGTAGCCCAAGAGTTGGCGGTGGGTAGTGATAACTTACACTGCTAAATTATGGACGGCTAGCGCAGATAGCCCTTGGGTAGCAAAACAAATCTTTGTATTTAAAAGTATATTACAATATCTAATCCTGATTTGAGCTTGTTAACTCTATCTGCAGGAAGTTTAGTTTCCTTTTGGAAAACAAAACAAAACCCTCTACATATGTCCACTAAGTAGTTCTGTTTTGAGCTTCAATTACTTTTATTATTTGGCTCCGATTATTTCAAATAGAATTCCTTTAGATAATTAGTTAACTCCAATACCCAGCTATTTAAAATAAAAGTGTTTAATTATATATACTTTAATTATTCTGTTTTTGTTTTTAACATATGGATAATTATTATACATAATTTACTTACCCATTTTGGCAGTAACTTTTGAATCAATAATATATATACATACCAAATCAGCTAGTGAGCCATTATGATTTTAATGTGATATTTTGTAGCGGAGGTAGTTCGTCAACATTTTATTTCGATAGTAATTCTTTAGTAAAGTAACTCATCTCTTGATTAACAGGCATTGTTTAAAGGTTTTAAATAGTGTTTCAATAGGTCAACTTTGCTTATTTATGAAATTTAATATAATTTATTATATGTTACAGGACTCAAAGAAAAAATATATAGACAGATTATATACAGAAGACCTATATACAAAACTGTCACTCACGACAAGTACGGAATGTTTTTTTTTCAATTAATATAATACAAGTAGCTATTTTGAGGATTAAAACGTGACAAAATCTCACCATGACAAATAAATGATGCCAAAAAAATGTCGAAAAACCTATTTATTCTTTAAACCCAAAATACTGATACATAATTATACAAACAAACAAAAAATCAAACGGATTTTCTAAATGTCGAAGTTAGATATGTATTTTATAACAAATACAATTCTGATCTTCAATTGCCTAGAAATACATAAAAAACAATAAAGAATAAATATTTAGGTTTCAATTAAAACATGATTTTTTTCTATATGTATAAACCACGTGTTTCTGTCATTTAGATATAGAATGAATTTAATGTGACAGTAGTTTGAAAAATAAACATTAAAATTTAGTATATGTTACATATTATAATTTATCACTGACTGTAGAAGACCGACAGTATAGTATATAATCGTCTCTCAACGCGTTGATCTATGAACTTTAAACTAACATTCTCAAAAGTTCACTTGGCAACACTATACAAAGATGCGCTAGAGCTTTCATAAATCATATATTATTGATTCTTACACTCAAAAATCTAAAAATTTAGAGAACAGGTGGGACTTGCGCAATACACATTTGTAAAATTTGTGAAAAACAACAAAGATTGTAGATTTAGAGTTTTTAAAACATTACGTCGAGAGGTTTTTTCAGAAGTATAATAAATTAAAGATCACCACAATTTGAAAAATAAACACTACATTTTGATATTTAACAAATTTACTAAGTCAATATTCAAATACCCTAACAGTCTTCATCTCCTCTTGTGAAATAACGTGAAATCGAAGATGGAAAGAATTTCCATAAAAATGCAAAGGCATAACTTTACTGACTTTAAACAATAAAATTATATTTTTTGCAAAGTGCTTATAAGATGTATGTTTATTATAAAAAAACCCATCGAAAGTTTATATGTTTTCATTTAGAATTAAGCACAAAGGTACATAATGGGCTATCAGCAAACACTACTGAGTCTTCTATCTTATCTGGAACGGAATATTTTATTGATGGTTCACAAAGAGTGAATTCTATGGAAAACATGAATTTGAAGCAATATTATTTGTTTTCCTTTAAATATTGTTACGGTTAATTGTTTATGTATTAAAATACACGAAAGAAATAATTTGTTTTCATGAAAATACCTAAGGCTTTTGTATTTAGCAAAAACATTTTTGTGTCGTACGTTTCCTTCAAGGGAAATCGTGTATTAAGTGTCGACTTTCACAAAATATAATTTTATTGCTAAAATTCTTATTCTTATATTTTTTATAGGGGCTTAGATGCCTGTAGTGGGCAGCATATAAATAATACTTAGTGTAACTTTGTGATTAATTACAAACAAGTTTATATAAAAATTTTACCCATTTTCGATTTTGCTTTACTACAGACAATATAAATACTGTTTGGTGGATTTACTATTATATATCTATTCTAATATCGATGTTTAAGTTAAATTCATGTTTAGTAATGTAAATAATTTACAGCTAAATCTGCATTATGAAATTCCCGCTTATTCACTAAAGTTGTAGAAAATTCTCGAGGGTAAGCATCAAGTGGCCTGGCATGGCCGAGCGCGTTAAGGCGTGCACTCGTAATCCGAGGGTCGCGGGTTCGCGCCCGCGTCGCGCTAAACATGCTCACCCTCCCAGCCGTGGGGGTGTATAATGTGACGGTCAATCCCACTATTCGTTGGTAAAAGAGCAGCCCAATAGTTGGCGGTGGGTGGTGATGACTAGTTGCCTTCCCTCTAGTCTTACACTGCTAAATTAGGGACGGCTAGCACAGATAGCCCTCGAGTAGCTTTGTGCGAAATTCCAAAAAAACAAACAAACAAACAAAAAAGTAAGCATCAATAATTTATGTGTATACGTAAACACTATTGTATTGTCAGTATTGTTCTGCAGGCTGAAATTTCCAGAAACTCTCCTCGTGCCTATTTATATAACCAACGCGACGCACCAAAAGGCAGTATATATTGGTTTGCTATAATTGGTATGCTATAAAACTCGGAAGTTATTACTTTGATTAACGTTTATTAATCAGGAACTTCAGATATTTGATCAGGAACGTTTATAAATTTATAAACTCAGGATTAAACTTCGTCAAACCATCAAGGCTGATCTGCCATTTTTGTAAAAAAATAAGAAAACCTGTTAATATAGAAGTTGTAGAAGATTCTTGAGTGTAAGAATTATTAAGGTATGTATGAACATAAACACTGGTGTATCATCAGTATTGTTATGCAGGCTGAAATTTCTACGAGAAACTTCTCGTAGAAACTCTCTTGACGTCTATAAACGTAACAAACCCGACGCGCAAATAAACAATATATATTATTTATTTGCCACGGTTGGTGTGTTATGAACCTCGAAATCTATAATTATTAGTAACGCTTATCAGTCAAGAACATGAGATATTTGACCAGAAACGTTTATAAATTTTGAACGTTAAAAAATATTTAATTTCAGACTCACATCGCACGTTAATGCTACAAAATTTAAGAGTTGAAATTCTATCTACATCAACTAGAAATTAATATTTTCTGTCAAATTTCACAGATGGTAATAGTTTGTGTGTGTGTCTCAAACAACTATCATTTTTTATTATGATATTTTTGGAGGAAAGATGCGCTTCATTTAGGGCTTAGAAAAGGGTATGTTGTTTTATAAAACTGTCATTCTTTAAATTTTGTTGTTTTTGAAGGATATTTGGGTCACCTAACATTAAAATTCATTGCTCCCTTAACATACACATTTCTTGATATTTAAAGATTTTTTTTCGCAAAAATACCTAAGCCATTGTCTTTGAGTATTGGGAGAAAAAATGTGTATAGTAGATTTTTGTGTCCGTCTACAAAAAAAACAAAAGCTTTTATTCGAAGTGATCTTTCAATTTTTTTTTAAATTAAATGTCGCTACAGTTAGTTGTTCTTGAATCGAAACATCCATTTAAAGTCCGCACTTAAAAATAATTTCTTTTCACGAAAATATCTAACACTGTTGTATGTAGCAAAAAAATGTTTGAATCATACGTTTCCTTCAAGAAAAATTGTGTGTTAAATGTGAACTTTCATAAAATATCATTTTATTCCTAAAATTTGTCTCTTTTTGAGCATTATATTTTTCTTGATATTTTCGCCCTCTTTGATTTCGCTCTACATATTCAGAAGATATAAACACTGTTTAGAATCTTTAATATTTCTGCGAAATTTTACAAACATAAAAGTTTTGTGATTTGTTTGTTTTTGAATTTCGTGCAAAGCCACACGAGGGCTATCTGCGATGGGCTAACTTAGCAGTCTAAGATTAGAGGGAAGGCATCTAGTCATCACTACTCACCGCCAACTCTTGGGCTACTCTTTTACCAACGAATAGTGGAATTGACCATAACATTATAACGCCCTCACGGCTGAAAGGGCGAGCATGTTTATTCGATTTCACTATACTTGTGCAGACAAAATGTACACTATGAGAAATATTTAATGCTGTTTCGCTCGCTAGATATTAAAGTTTCGTACTTATTGCTAAAATTACTATAACCTTTTCCTTATTCTGTTTCCTGTTGGAAGTTTGTTTGTCGTCAAGCGAAACGATATACTATGGGATATATATATATATACTCTATCTACCACAGGTGTCAAAACCAGATTTCTAGCGAAGTAAGCTCGCAGACATGCATCTGTGCCACTTGGAGATGGCCGAGCGCGTAAGGTGTGCGACTCGTAATCCGAGGGTCGCGGGTTCGCACCCGAGTCGCGCCAAACATGCTCGCCCTCCCAGCCATGGGAGCATTATTATGTGACGGTCAAACCCACTATTCGTTGGTAAAAGAGTAGCCCAAGAGTTGACGGTGGGTGATGATGACTAGCTGCCTTCCCTCTAGTCTTACACTGCTAAATTAGGGACGGCTAGCACAGATAGCCCTCGAGTAGCTTTGTGCGAAATTCCAAAACAAACAAACAAAAAAGCCACTTGGAAACTTTATAGAGAAGATGCAATCATGTTTATAAAATGGTATGTTGCTTTAATTGAACTGTAAAAATCTTAGTTTTAATATTATCAGCAATTTTAGACCACATGACATCAGCCACTTATGCTGCATCACAATATACACTTATTTCGATATTTAAAGAAATTTCATTTTTGTCAAAAATATACCCAATACTATATATTTTTTTAATTTGATATACTTTTATGTTTCTGTATGAAAAGATTGTTATACAAGTTAGCTTGTAAAATGGAAATTCCTTTTTGAAAAAGTCGCTACGATTAATTTCTTATGTATTAAAATACCTTCTGAAGTCAGCACTTTTTAAAAAAGCGTTTGGTTTCGTGAAAATATGTGTTTCTATTTAGCATAAAAATATTTGTAACATCGTTTTCGTTTACTTTAAGGGAAATTACACATCTGATTTTGTAAATATACTTCACTTGTAAAAATTCTCATTTTCTGAATCATAAGGTTTTTTGAATGTCTTCCCATCTTCGATTTCGCTTTACTCTTGCTGAAAAAATAAACATTATTAGGAATTTTGTATACTTTTTGCTAAATTTCACAAATATTAAAATCTTGTCTTTTCTTTTCAAACTACTATCACGTGTTCCTTATTACATTTTTAGAGCAGGTGCACTCTGTTAGGGTTTAGAAAATGATATGTCGTTTTGATGAAACTGCAAGTCTGTAAATTTTGTTGTTTTTCGTGGATTTCTAGGACATCTGAAATTAGAAGTCATTTTTGCATTAAAATACATACTTATCTCGACATTTATTTTTTATTGTAAATATACTCAAGTCTTTTTTTATCTCTATGGAAATCTTGTATTTGATGTGATCTTTTAAAAAAAAATTATCCCCTACAGGCACAGTGGAATGTCCGCAGATTCACACCACAAGAAACCAAGGTTTTGGTAGGCATGGTGGGTAGAGCACAAGTAGCCTATTGTATAGCTCTGTGCTTAATTACGAAAACATTTTTTTCGAAAGTCATAAGATTATGTTTTATCGAAATATCAACTCAAGTCCACGTTTAATTAAAAAAAAAGTTTTTCTCGTGAAAATACCCAAGGCCTTGAAAGTTAGCAAAAATAAAAAGGAATTATACGTTTTCAATTTCATAAAGATGAATTATGGACTTCATGTGGTCTACTATAAAAAAATAATTTTATTGTTAAAATTCTTATCTTGAAGCCTTGAGGACTTTAAAAATTCTCTCCGTTTTTGATTTCGCTTTATATTTGCAGCAAATATAAACAAAATTAAGAATTTATTTAATATTTTGAGCCAAATTTGACAAACATTAAAATTTTGCGTTACTTGCTCAAATTACTCTAACATTTTCTTTATTTTTGAGAGATGTTTGTAGTTAAGCATAACGCTACATAATGGACTGTTTGTGCTCCGCCCTCTGCAAGTATTTCCGCTATGCCAGTTGGTGGCTTTTGATAAAAAGTGCAGTCCATTTAGGTATTGTTTTCATTAAACTATAGTCTCAAATTTTAGTGTTTTTCCATGAATTCTAGGCCACCTGAAATTAAAAGTTATTGCTACCTTAACATACATGTATTTCTCGACATTAAAATTTTTTTTTTCATAAAAATACCCAAACTGTCGCCTTTGAGTTTTTTAGGAAAAATGTGTACAATATATTTTTGTCCGTCTAAAAATAACTTCTATTCGAAGTGATCTTTAAAAAATCTTTCAATTTAAATATCGCTACAGTTGATTGTTATACTACAGAAATTTCCATTAAAATCCGTATTTAATAATCGTCTGTTTTCCTGAAAATATCTAATACCACTGTAACAAGCAAACATGTATTACACGTCTTCGTCTTCTTCACGAGAAATTATGCATTAAGCAACTTTTAAAAAAAATTATTTTATTGCTAAAAATTCTTATTTTTTTAAGCCTTAAGATTTTTACAAGTATTTTGCCATCTTCGTTTTCGCTTTACTTTTGGTGACGGTATAAATTCATGAAATTTTTTTAATTTTCTACTTTCGAGATTTGACAAACATTACTTTTATCTTTACTTCTCAAACTAGTATCAAATTTGTCTTACATTTTTTAAAAGGAAAGGTGCAATCCATTTACGGTTTAGGATAAGGTATATTTTTTGATTGAAAGTCTCTTAAATTTGCTCTTTTCAAAGACTTTTAAAACATCTGTAATTAGATACTATTGCTGTATTAAAACACTCTTTAACTCGACATTTAAAGAAATATTTTATACATAATAATACCCAAGCCTTTTTATGTCCCTCTTTTGGATACTTGTATTCAAAATGGTCTTTTCACAAATATAATTTTCATGGAATTGTTGCTGCTGTTAAATTTTAATATATCGAAATAAATCCTGCTAATGTACGCTTTTTTTTTGGTGAAAATACCTGTTGCCTCTTTATTTAGCATAAAAATTCTTGTATTATACGTTTTCATTCCCTTCAAGAGAAATCATACATTCATTGAAGGTTTTTTAAAAAGATGTATTTTTATTGTTCCAAGTTCTTAATTTTTAAAGTATAAAGTTTTCCCCTTCTCGATTTTCCTTTAGTCGTGCAGTTAAGATAAACAATACAACAGATATGTAATTTTGTAACATTTGTAACAGTAATTCCGTGTCACATACTGAAATAAAATAAACACCCACGATGAGTGAACAAAAACTGATATACCACATCTTCATGTAATCCAAACGACCTATCGACAACAGTGACATCTAGATGATTTATGTCACCCATTTAATAGTTTAAGTTACAACGTTCAAAAACAATTTGCATGAAACTACATATAGATTAAATGCAGTGCTTTAATTTGCTTAAAACAGAAAACATTGTGTACCCTTTGCAACAATGCTATTACTTTGCACTGCATCTAGCCTTTTAATGGCTCATTGTATTTTTATGTTTGCATCTTCCACTTAAGAGATTTATATATACTTACAAGATAAAAAGTTTCCAGTTATGTTTCTTGTTATTCAAAACAGCAAGAAGAGAAACGATTAACTTGGGTATTTTAAAGTAGAAATACTAAGTTAATGTTAAGACAGGAAATATTTAAAAGTTTGTATTATGTACAACACATTCTTCAGATACTTTATTACAATTTCAGTACAATAGTCCACTCACATTGACATTCAAGTATATTACAGTTCTAGTTGCAGAAAACAGCAGCAGCAACCCCTGGTTGCTTTCACACACGAGAAATACAAGTTCTGTTTGAAGAAAGTTTTAAACCTGTATGAACTGCCATTAGCTTGTTTACACTTATGTTACAGTCAGACATGCATTATTTATAATGATTTCTGAAACTAAATAAACATACAAAATACCAGTGAACATTATTTGAAATTATTCCTCATTTTTAACAATCTGAAAAACTGAAAATATTACAAACAATTTTACTAATTATTTACTTTCATGCTAAAAGAGGAAAGGTTCCTCACAAATGACTGCACTAACAGTGTTTACTAGTAATTCTCAAGTTAAAACCACAAGATTCCAAGATAAACAGCATTTACATTTTATTTTTGACATTCTAAAACAAACACTTATTATTCTTTTATTACACCTTAATGAAAGTAAATATTTTCAAAATATAAAATAATATACTACTGGAAGAGATCCACTAAAAGAATAACACTATCAAACTTTCTGAGACTGGTAACATATTAAGTAAACATTACAAAGTATACCAGAAACCTACAATTACATCTTATATATAAATTTTTACATGTACTAATTTACAACAAATACTTCATAATTTATTGAACACATTTTAATCAAAAATATCCTAAATCTTCACTGACATTACACAATAAATTGAAGTTGAAAACATCCATATACTGAAATTTTAAATTTTTTTACATTTTTAAGCCATTCTGTCAACAAGAATCAGAATTCAGTTTTTGTTGTCGTACAAAGTCTTTTTGGCTGATATTATCTTGAAATACTTCACAAATATAACCAGTTCTACCAAAAACAATTATTATTTGATGGATGTAAATTAAATGTCATCTGAGAGATATAACTAGGAAAGTAATCAAAGGATGCAAAATATAAAACAAAGTATTATGGTGAAAACTTTCACATAGCAAAAGCACTCTAAGAATTCTAAAAAAAAGGAACACAGTTCCAATGTAACACAAGCTTAATAAAACAAACTGTATTTATCTCCAGATTTTACAAAGTAAATGAGAAATTTTGTATGCAATACTTTAGTGTTTTAAAATTAACTTATTAGACTCACAAACATTCTACTTTTAATATACTATGTACAGAAATAATTTTTAAGTTGTAGGTTGATATACAAAGGTCATTAATAAATGATACACAGTTTTCAAGTATATAGTGTTCAGTGAACTTCAATCTCACATAACTTATATAAAATACAAAAATCATTTCAAATCAGTATAATTGCTATCTTCATATTTAACACGCTCCTTATTCCAGAAACAAATTGTCACACTTACTAAATAACTACTTATTATTGAATAAATTATATATATATATTAAGTGTTGGTATCCTTTTTCCTGGTTGTTACTCCAAAATTTTAAATGAACTACAATGTTACAGAAAAGCAAAATATTTAAAGAATTATTTATATCTTTGTTCTGAACCCTACAAAATTAACATACACATACAATAATTCTAACCCTCCTGATTCTAATACAACTTACCCCAAAATAAAGAAATTTGACGAGCTACAATATCAACATGTTCTGATACTTACTCTCCTGGTTGTAATTCAGTGAACTCTAAATGAAGTCTGAAGGAATTGCTAAATCTATAATGTTTTGACATTTACCCTTGTAATTTTCATTCAGTAAGCTCAAACAGTAAGATGTAATTAATGTTACTTGAAAATTAATGTATTCTACTGTTTATTCTTCCAGTTTTATTGCAGCAAAGTTTGTTTTAAGATCTAACTCAAGAATGAATATGGTATATTTCTAACTCTAAATGAAGTGCTTTCTGAAAAAACTGAAAAATTAACAAGTTCTGACATATTTTACAATAGCCTTAAGTCACATGACTTGTGCAAAAACAGAACAAGTTAATGCTGTTGGTTACTTTCCTTGAAACTTACGAACTGCTACCAATGCTTACTTGCATGGTTTTAACCAGTACACTGAAAAAAAGACACAGAACTCCCACTCAATAGAAAAGTCACTCATTTTAACACATTTACAAATTTTATGACAACATTTTTTAAAGTGTCACTGATATGAGATTTTACACGAGTTGAGGAAGACAATAGTTACAAATGTGAACCAATTAAAATACTTTCAATCATCAAACAAGAGCAATATAAAAGTATAATGTCACCTTCAAGCATATATATATAAACTATGGTTAGTTTTTAAGCACAAAACTAAAGGTAGTAATTTTCAACATTTACAAATTGAAAACTAAAATAAACACACTTTTCTTAACATGAATATTTAACTATGATATTATGTACACAGAATCTAGCAAAATACAATGTGCCAATTGCTATAAGGTCACTACACACAGCTGCATAGCTCATTTCTGCATCATATAAAATTCATGCATTTAAAAAGAAGCACATTACATGTATAAATAAGGATTAAAAACTATATTTTGCTAAAGAAATGTTATAAATATCAGAACTATAGGATTATAAAAATTATTCATTGGTAGTTCCCGCAACAACTATGAATGTACCACTTCATATTATGGAGGGGTGTGTGTTTACTTATATCAAAGCTACATTGGGCTATTTGCTGTCTCTACCAAGAGGAACTGAGCCCCTGATTTTCAGCGTTGTGAATCTGAAGACTTATTGTTGTCAAACAAGGAAAATATTATGAAAAGAACTGTTTAAAACCTGATTTTTACTCTTTAAATTTAGAAAAATAAAAACTAGTTATTTGCTGTAATTCTGCAAAGATAACTGAAATGGCCAATCTGTACCTAAAAATACTGTCATAAAATAAACTAGAATTTGTTAATTAGGAAGGTAAATCAAATTCACTGATGTAAAAAAAAATTAATCCTTGAAGTTCAAAGTTAAATGCCATAAACATGCATATCTCAAAACTTTCACCGAATTCTAATAGTAGTCAAATATTTCTTCTTTACACTATCACATTTGACTGCTAATGTTTAAAATATATTTTCATTCTCTTGCGAGATAGTATTAATGCACTTACAAAAACAGTTACGACGTTAATTATAGTAATATTGCTTGAATGAAATAACTTAAAAGTTCCACTAAAACAAACCTTCATAAGACCATTAACTTTGCATTAAAATGAATGTTCTTATAGCTTGAATAGTATCTAGATGTCTACTTTATCAATAACACCGAAATACATAAATAATTTCCAATATTAACCATACTTATTACCTAACTCTCATTTTACATTAATTTACCAAGATCTATTTCAGATATTAATCAGCATCCATTAAGATCCCTACTCTGTTATAACAAATTAAAATCACATCAAAACATCATCTACACTTCTAAGGTATCAACCATACAGTAGGATATTAGCTAAATTTTCAATATAACCTCAAAAACAACTATATTTAATCAGCTAATTCTGAAGTGAGATATTAAGAAGACTCTGAAGAAAATAACCCTTACTTTGGTATTACAACATAGTAGATATAGTCACTGATGTATAGAAAAAGGTCAAATTCACTTGATACTTGATTCACTTAACAGTGACAAAAATATCCAACAGAGCCTGAACCGTAGTGAACTTTTTAACTTTCTATACTTAGTAGAAAAGATTACTTGTAAAGATACTTTAATTCCCAACTTAAAGACTAAAATATCTGCTACATTAGAACCATCATTAAAACTATAAATCTTTCTATGTATTTTAACACGATAAATCTTTAAAGTCTTCTATGGTGATCCAATTACTTGAATAAAAAAAATATAAACAAGTACATTTACACACAAAAAGTAAAATTTTAGAGTAAAGAATTCTGGTTTAAAATTAACCATATTTTAATACATTAAAGTATTTAACTTGAAATTTCAGTTCACTGTGTTAATGCTGTAAATTCCTATTATTTTATTTTACTATACCTCCTTTAACCGTACAGCTTAAAAGTCAAAATTTCATCAAAAAACAAAAATGATAGAAATTCTACATAACTTTTGGTGATTAATATTAGCTAAACTATGGAAATAATGACCTCAGGTAGATGAGCATACAACATATTCAACGTACCTAAAATGTTTGTCAATATATCCTGCACAGACAGAAGAAAAAAAAACATTTTCCACAAACAGTAATTAGTAGCTTTTTAAATTGTGAACCACTACTGTACAAAATATTTCAGTAGTTTTCAAAATATGGGTAACCTACAACAACAAAAGAAAAAAAAGAGGTTTTTGACATGACTGTTGAAAAGGAAATAAACACAACTTTGTTGAAATGCTAGGTTGCATACTTTATTAAATTAAAACATGCAAAAGAGCACACTATTCAAAAAGAGAATTATGCTATGATTTTCAAAAACAACTTCACCTGTTAATGTCATTTCATACAATTACAAAAACAAACACAAAACGTACAAAATTATTTTTCAACCATGAAGCATTTTTGACATATACTGTAAATTTTAATAGAATTTTTCACATTAATACACAATCTCAAGCATTTATCAACAACAAAAGCTTAATTTTTGCTTCATACATAACCATTTACAAATACCTACTCCCAAATATAGGGAATTGTTTATCTAACCAAAATAACTTGCTATTTATGCTAGTAGAAATAGTTTCTTACAAGCTTTTTCATTTAGGGAATTGCATAATAGATGCTTTCTAATGTTGAAGCCAATAAAAATATACAGTTCATATACAACAAATATACATGTAGAACTAGTCCCATTCTGACTTGATGGAGTTCATTTAGACTGTACTCTCATCCATCCATCCCATATCCTGTTGAAGGTGCAGGCTCCACAGGTTTAAATCCACTACAAGGGGAGCCACTCCTGCTAGACATGGAGTCTGTGATGTCATGTGGAACTGTCTGATCTGGACTATTCACTGGATCCAGACTACTAGATGACAAACTGTAATGAATCATGATTTAACTAATTACTATATATCACACAACTGTGTCAAATACAGCTTTTCCTGATAATTCCCCACCTCTTCTAAATTCTCTGTTTTAAAACACCAAACTCATCTTTGAAGCTAAGTAAAACCATAGATATAATGAAGTTGCAAGGTGTGGTACAGTCATACAAACAAATTATGTTAAGAAGTCATTAATATAAAAAAAGAATAAAATAGTACCTAATCAAAAAACCTACAGAACATATCTACTCACTAGTTATTAAACAGCACTTTTGTTTAAACACAACTAATACTAGGCTTATAAAGAATATAAAAAATCTATTAGTACTACACACATTTATTTATACTCTGCAGATGATTCCTAAATACTTCAAGTCAATAATTCTTAGTTGTTGACTTTGAATTGAATTTTTCTCAGCATCAGCAGCTGAGATAGTTTCTCATTAAGACAAGAAACTAATTTGTTCATGTTCACAACTTAATTTTGATTACAATCTTTCTACTTTAAAGTTAAATGTCCACGTAAAAATACATCTAGAAATGCCCTAAAAGTCCATTAATTCTTTACAGACTGGTGGAGTAATTTGTTCCTTCTAACAGTAGAAATATGTAATGAAATGGCATTAAATTTATTACAAACTTTCAAAGCAGTATCCAGTTTCTGCTTAAATAATTCACATTAATTGATTTACCATTTCTATTTTTCAGGTAGTGAAGTGTCCGAAACTTTATTAGTTTAAAAAAATAAAATAAGAGTTGAGATCCTAAGAGAAAAATCTTGATTAAACCTTCTACAACAGGCTCAATATATACAAATTAAAAGTTCATACTATAACTTTTGATGCAGTTTGTGTACCTTCAGAGAATTTGGTAGACTTTAAATAAATATTGCAAGTCTTTCGTAGACAAAATCAGATTTTTCAACCAAGTATTTCTACTAAATGTTTGTTTGTGAAAATATCAAGTCTCTTTAATTACTAGTCTGAATGCAAAGTAAATTCCATGTTATAATAAAAAAAATATTCTTTGTCTAAAAGAAATCTCAAATATTATTTATTTAATTTCTGAAACCTCCTAAATGTACAAACATTTGTTTTCAGTCGAGCTTAATATTTCACCTGTTTTCTCCATCTTATTTGCATGTGGTCTATCAATTCGACTGACCTCATAACTACAATAAAAAATGAGGAAATATACATCATGCTTTTTTCATTCTAGAATGACTACAAATTATAACATGAAAACACAAATGTTTAGTCTCACTAGGTTAATTATCATAACATTAAGCATTTATATACATTTATTATTACTATTATAATCACCTTCCATCATGCCTGTCTAGAATTAGAGAAGTTGCATCGATGCAGCTCAAAAGCACTCATGTTATCATATACAGTAATATAAAACTGAGTTGTCTTGGCTGTGATTTAGTGGACTAGTATTTTACAAAATACAGTCACATTTCAATTATTACTATTTAAAATTAAGTTTTTCAACTTATTTTTTTTAAAACACAGAAAAGCAAATAAATAACTATTGCAAACAATTATATTTTCTTGTTCCTATGACTTCTGCACTTGTTTGCTGCTTGCCATAGGTTGTTAACCCTCTATATATTTTGCAGATGGAAAATGTGAAACAAAATTAGTTTTTTAATTTTAATGTATACTCTAAAATAGCCCAAAAATCACAAATGATTATATCATTACCAGAGATTTACACTATAATTTATCAAGTTTCATAAATAAGCTGTATTTGATCTAAAAAATTATGTAATTTCAAGCATACTAAATACACAACCTTTATGCTTAAAACCTTGGTTCAAAAGAATGGGGTGGTTTCTAAGCACTTCAATATGGCTGAAAAAGTGACTAGGGGACATAGTCTAGGATTTTCATTGGTTATTCACACATTATATATTCAAGAGTATATAAGGGACTGTTTCCAAAAATGGAAACAGGTAAGTGGGGCCATTGTGTTTGATGCAATATATAACCCATGTCTTAACAAACAGAAAAGATACGAGGTTCTTATTTTATATTTTAGTTTTTCAATGCAATTAATTTACGTTCCTGATTCATATGAAACTACACACTTAGTTTTTGGCACCACAAACATCTAATTTGAACCACTGCTGCATTCAACATAGCACATAATACATAAAAATTGGTATTTAGGTATGTTGTTTTAATATTTACTTTTAAACTGAAGAATTAACTAATACATAATACTAAAGCCTGAATTAAAATCTACCATCTCATACTAAACTTATTGACATAAATTCATAAAAGAGTAGCTCAATAAAATTTTGAATGAAAGTCAACAAACATGATGATATGGCCTGTCACGACAGGGTTAAAGGGTATCCCAACATTTCGCAGCCACAATTTCACACCTGACTCTTGGCAGCCAACAATTTGACAACCAAGCTCATTGGCAGCAGACAATTTCACACCCAGGAAAATTGGCAGTGAATGATTACCAAGCCAAGCATTTATATCAACATTACAATTTAAGAAAAAAAGACTCACATATCATACAGCCATGTAGCCACATTTATTCACAGTCAAAATCATACATATTTTCATAGCTTAAAGCAGTGGTCTTAAAGTAGTCTTATGCACTTGAGACTGTCCGCACGTGGTAGGCTTGCTGCAACAGCTGGTGCTACTGTGGTGGTGTTGTTACCCAAAATGGTAATAGGCAGCTCTGCTGTAGCACCTGCCTGTGTTTTAATTGCAAATACAAATTCCAGGATGGATTTTCTCAGTCCATTGGGTGCATGGCTGTGCTCCTTGAGGTGAGCTGTAACTGTATCATCTCAGACATGAATCCACTGTGAGCAGTGCAAAGTTCTGTAATTTTCACATATGTAGAAAGTTACTTGATTGTCTTTCTTGCTACCTTTATCAAATAAATAAATGTATCCATTGTTGCATGCCATCTGCTTTCCTCTGTTTGATGTTACAATATTACAAGTTACTGTGTAGTTCATGATGTTACTAATTGGCTGTTTGAAACTTTTTAAAAATGTATAAATGAAAAGTTTAATGAGAACACTGTGTTGAAGTTCTAAAAATAAATGCAGACATTTTATATATATATTTTTTTTAAGGTTTAATAATGATGTCCATTTTCAAATGGATGTTAATTTGTTGTCAAGTTAACATTAGTAACATCATGAACAACACCATAACTTAACTATGTATTGCTTGGCTGGGTAATCATCTGCTGCCAAGAGTCAGGTGTATAATTGTAGAACCAGGTTAAAGCAGTGTTTCCCAACCTAGACAGTACAACCCCTTAGTGGGTATTTTTAGAGCTTGGGTGGGAGGTGGAGGTCAGTAAACATTAAAAGAACAGATGGAAAAGTTTTTAGGGTTTCAAAGTTATATTCATTAAAATTAATCTACAAGAATTGATTATTATTGCCTTACAAATTTCATTTGAGTAAAATATTTTAATGCTAAAATTTATCACAAGTGGCATGAGTGCTCATTGTTTGCTGAAGGGAACAATGCAACAAAAAAGATTGAAAAAAAACTAGATTAAAACATTCATCATTACTGGATGTAAGACATACAAAACAGAGAAACCATTTACAAATATTTATTATTGACCTTTCAAAGTAGTGTCAACTTTATCTTTGTCAAGATCAGCTGATACCAAATAAATATGGTTTGTTGTCATTATATAACAGATATTTGTCTGTACTGTTTAAATGTCATAAAAATTTATATTCAACATGAAGTTCTGTGCCTGTCAAACAGCTTATCTTCATACATAACTTACCTTAGCAGAATATTCCTGTAGCTTTCAAACATACACAGTTCAAAACAAAAATTTTATCAAGAACATATAGATGCTGCATGTAACAAAAATGTGTAAAAATCATAAATCTCTCATAAAACCACTTCATTTACTCTAAAACTGCCATAGACTCTTTTATATTGTAGCTTTTATCTGTTGGTTCTATTTTTAAATCATATGCTGTAATATAAAATGATAGCAATGAAGCATTATAGTAATAAAACTATAGAGAAAATGATACTAAGTTCAGATTATTATATTTCCAAAAAAATAGTTTTTTAGCTGATATAAATTGATACCACAAGTGCAGTAGAAAAAAATGACAAAAATTAAAAATTTACCATTTTCTCATTTTTATTTGATAAAGTAAACTAAATGTGATATACAATGTAAAATTTGTATGCATAAAATAAAGTTGTACAAAATATTTATGACAATTAGAATTACATTCTGTTTTTTTCCATTTTCTGAAATTTGATTTGTAGTTGTGCACTTAACATGTAAAAGCTACACACCAGTTTTTAATAAAGTTAACTGTAATAATGACTGATGACTTATGTATGTACAGTTTCCCAAATATTTCAGGAGAACAGTATTGTCAGTTTTAAATACTGATTAAAACATAAAGAAGTAATTATTATGCTATTTTTAATAGTCAAAATTATCTGCAAATATTTAAACTGAGAAAAGATTCTTGTGAAAAAGTATCTTTATGAAGGCTTCCCAACATTACAAACAAATATTTTATTTCAGATTCAAAATAATTATGCATTTACTTGTGGAACAATACATGACTTCTTATTTTAGAAGTTAAATGCTCACCTGTGGGCTAATGGATGTGTAATGATTATTCTTTCTGGAGTGCCTGCTCCTGTGTTCATCCTTTTTGCTGGACTTCCAATACTATCTTGTTCCATGTCTATGTCACCTGCAAAAGTACGGATTACATACTTATAAAAAGAAATATTAGCATATTTTGAAAATGCTAGTCACAGAAATAAAACTAGCCAACTAATGCACAGAAAGTATGCTAGTACAACTAACCATTTATATTATTTCATTTGAACATTTTGTCCATAACATATACTCTAAATTAATTCAAACGTGTGTGTAGCAACCACACGTGTAGTAATAAATTACCAACACAAAATAAACACTTTATTAAATATTGCAAAAGATTAATAAAAACAAGGTGTGGAAGTGAAGCACAACTTCTAAGCCTCATTCTTATACCCCTCAAAAGCCAATTCTAACATTTACATTAAAAACCTAAGTTTTTCTAAAATATAAAATAAAAATTGTTGCCTTACCTTGACTTTTCTTTTATGAAAACCTTATCCATAAATGACACAAAAAGCTTAACTTGGTACAGAGCAAATCTCTGAGGCAAGTGGCTCTATCTCCCATGCTCTTCATAAACCCAAATATACCTGAAGAATTTTAAATTTACAAAACACAAACATAATAACACATCAGTCATTAAATTCTCAGAAGCATTTAACACCATTTTGCTCAGGCCACTTACATTTCCTTTTGATCAAGAACTGACTGGGTCGCAGGGCAATGGGACTCTGGCTGCGTCTGAAAAAGATGAAGGTCAAAAGACATTGCTGTTGAAGAACTCCTCTACCCCTTAGAGATTTTAGTTTTTTTTACACCTGCTGAAAAAATTTTGAGAAGTGAAAAAAACAAAACAAAAAAAACTCACCGAGTTGTAAAACTTTTGCGAGTGGGGCTAGGATTAGGGCTAAGAGAAAAGGAAGAAGTCCTCACAAGGTTTGCAGAGGGAGAAAAACATTGCTGAAAAAAATTGAAATAGAATAAAAATCTGTATATCTTTGGGATAGTAGTTTATTTTCAAACATGATTGTAACACTAAGTCCAACTTAACAAGAAAACCACTGCCTTATAGTCAGATCAATCACATGCACTACCTTTTTTGCAGTACTTATTTTTAAATTTTAATGTCAATTTTTGTATATATACTTTCTACGATAAATACAACACAACTTTTATCTCTTCAATTTTTCAAAAATAGCTAACAACAACCTTCAGCTATAGTTTTACACATTTTTCAGCATCTCGCTACTGCTTTTTTTTTAAATATGAGATTAAGTAATCAAATATTTAACTCTCTCACTACAGGCATCTATTTCTGCACATGCCACTGAGTTTTTAGTAAATTACATTTAAAATTTAATTAATTCCTTATCTTGGTATACAAATAAACATGGCATCAAAACTTAGCTAATTATCTTAATTTTAATACCATTTATGTTTTAAGTTTTTAATGTTTAAAAGGAAATGGTGAATTTTCACTAGTACTAGAATTATAACATCTGCTCTTTATGTATCCTTCTTCTATAATTTATATACCACTTCCCCAAGAAGTACAAAAATTAATGTAAATTGCTCATTATAACATTGTCATTGCTTAATGAAAGCATAATTTTTAAACTTCACTCTTATTTGATTACAGAGCCATAAGATAGAAAACTAGAACCCTCTTGCCATGCCCACCTGTCACATCCTCTCTTTCAGAAATTAATAGTTCTTTCTGACTTTTAATACTACATTGTTTATAACCACAAAAAAGCCAAAGTTTTAATCTATCAAAAACATATTACATTATTTCCTACATAAAAAACTGTTTATTTTACTTCTATTACAAACTTTTTTCTCACAGGAAACATATTAACAAGCCAAATTTCTTACTGCTCTTGTCACATAGAATGCCAAAAAAATATGATACTTACAGGACACTATCTGCTTTTTTAATTTTATTATTCGGTTTTCTTTGATGCATTAGTGACTTAACTATTCTGCAATAGCTCAGGGTTTAAAGGCCATATCATTGCATTTGTTGACTTGTGTTCAAAATTTTACTGAACTACTACTTTATAAATTTATGTTAATAAGTTTAAAATCAAATTATACATAATTCCAACTTTAGTATTATATACGAGTTAATTTCTAAATTTAAAAGTAAATATTAAAATAACAGATTTAAATAAAGATTTTAGTGAGTCACATGGAATGTTGAATGAAGCACTGTTTAAAATTAGGTGTTTGTGATGTCAAAATACCAAGTCTGCACTTTCATACAGATCAGGAACTCAAATTACTAATCTTGAAAAGCTACAATATAAAATAAGAACCGCATATCTTTTTATTTTGCTGAGATATGGCTTACGTATTGAATCAAACACAATGGGCCCCATTCAACTCTTTCCATTTTTTGAAATGGTCCCTTGTACATTTTTACTACAGTATATGACACGTGGATAACCAATCAACACCTTAAAATATTCCCAAAGTGGTTTTTCCCACCATTTTAATCTTTAAAAAGGCTTCCATGCACTTTCTATTCAAGTTTTCAAGGCGGTATATTGTGTCTTTAGTCTGCTCAAAGTTTCGTATTTTATAAGATATAAAAAAATCTTAGTTATTAAGCTTAATAAATAATAATGGAATAGGGATTTCTATGGTATCAGTGCAGTTATTTGTAATTTTTTGGTCACTCAACTGTATATATATATATAATCTAAAACAAAATTTGATATCCTCAATGTGTAAAATTTTAAAAGGCTTAGCAACCTATGTCCAGTAACAATTGAGTACAAAGGTTATAGTTGGAAGAGATAATTAGTTGCTTTACTTCTTTATTCATTGTTCTGTATTCTAAGAAAATAACTTTAACAGGGAAGACTAAAGGCCAATTTTATATTACCGAATACTTCACTTAAGTGCATGTGTACCATATCAATGCAAGCTATATAACATTAGGTAGGCATGACTGGAAGGTCAATATAATAAAAAAAAATAATAAATATGCTCATATATAGCATTATGAGACTAAAACTACTTAAACTAAACATTTGTATTTTTCTGTTGTAACATCTAGTCATTCTAGCACAGAAAAAGCACAATTTAGGTTTATTTCATTTTTTTTATGATGGTTACAAGGTTGGTTAAGTGACAGACCCCACAAAGTTAAGAGTAGAGAAAAACAACATAAAATAGTTTTAGAAATTATGCAAGTAATATTTGAAATTTTTGGAATGAAAAAGATTTTTCAATCATAACATGAAATCATTTTGCACTCAGACTAGTAATAAGACTATTTTCACAAAGAAATCTTTGGTAAAAATATTTCATGAAAAATTTTAATTTTTTTGTGTACAATATACTTATAAACTCTACAAAAACTCTACAATATTTTGTGAAAATAGACATGCTGTATCAAAAGTTATAGCACAAATTATTAAGATGTGGAAATGTGTAGATGAGCTCATGTAAGTTATACCAAGCCCATTATGAAAGAGCTAAATAGAAAATTATTTGGTGCTGTAATACCATTACTCTAAAAACTATGAATAAATTCCATAAACTATTAACAAAAGAAAAAGAAAAATGGAAGACTAAGTTAAATACTATATTTCTTGTTTGTTATGTGCATTCTTTATTACGTATCATAAGAGTAATTATTATGCAAAAATTATAAACTCTGTAGGTTGAATAAGATTAGATTATGTGAAACAAATATGAATAAAATTTTCACAAGATATGTTCATGAGCAACTTGAAAGTTGCCTAGAAGTTGTTTAATGTAAAAGGGTAACAAAGATACATGTTTGCCAAGTTATTTACAACTTCTATAGCAAGAATATTAGTTAGACATGGTTCAAAAAGCAATAAAACAATAAAATTTAAGTATAAACAGATACATAGTGTTATGTATTTAAACCTACTAAGGATAAACAAATTAATTTCATGTTACATTTTGAAGTCATTCTATAAAAAAAGCAATTTAGATTTGTTTATTTTTCTTTTATCTTTTAGTGGTTATGAGGTCGATCAAATCAACTAACGTAGTACAGAGTTAGGGTAGATATATAAAATAAAGCTATACTGAAAAAAAATCTCAAGTTTTTTTGACAGATTCAGAAATTATGAAAATGAAATTTCTAATTTCTAAAATGAAAAACCTATTTCTAATCTTAACATAAAAGTTATAATTTTCCTACAATGAAAATGTATTTCCAATAGGTATTTACCTCTTAAGTAGTTGTTTAGTGTTGTACTCTACATGCAAAATTTATTTTGCATGCCACAAATATTCTATCTCCTTTTGGTTGAACTAATTCTAATACATCTCTAATTCATAGCATCATGCAACAACCTTCCAAAAACATAAGTACAACATACTCTCATGATACATGTGACTCCCTCTATTCAATTCTACTAAACTATCACTTCAAGTTTTGGCAAAACACAGAAGCATCAGTTCTCAATGGGGAGGAATTTTCAGTAGAGGCAAGTACCTATCAAAAATACATTTTCAAAGTGAGAAAAATATAACTTCCAATACAGTACCTTATCTCTTCTCACATAAACAGCAAGAACCTCATAATCAACAGGCAAAAGGACTGGCATGAGGGAAAGAAAGAAGCATCCTTTGAAAGTAGCCAAAGGATGCTCCCCAAGATGAAACAGTCAAATTTTAAGATCTGATGTGAGGAACCCTATCACTTCTGAACCAGGTATACTCTTTGCCTATCATAAAAAGATGTTGCATATATAGAATGAAAACAGAGAAATACATCCAGTTAGGAGATAAACTATTGCTGGAAAGTGATCCAAACCATGCAATATTTATGAAACTCAATCCGAGAAATTATAAAAATGAGTAAAATGAAAACTATGTGTATCCAGGTGTAGAGTGGCGAGGGCACACCAAACTGTACACTGCAAGTCAATTACATCCAAAACCCATGATGCTGGAAACACACATCCACACAGAAGTAGAATGAGAATCATATCATCAGTAAATCAACTACAATCCAAAACCCAGCTGCTAGGTACCAATATCCATGTCGGAGTAGGAAAAATTATCATACCAGTATCAAGCCAACTACAATCCAAAACCCAGGCCACTGGAACCAACATCCATGTAAGAGTAGGACAGGGAATCATACTGACGACAAGTCAACTACGATCCAAAACTCTGTTATCTTACAATAGATAGGAAAGAGGATCATACAATTTTCAAAGATTCATGAGATCAGAGGGAATCTAATACCACCTGACTCATGAACAGGGCACATGTGAATAAAATGAAGATCAATCTATCTGGGAACTTAACATCAATTACCAAAAATATGTCTATGTAATGTAAGACATCTCCCTCAAAAGTGAAATTGACCAGAACAATCTCAAGTGCATGAGCATCCTCAGAATAAGAAACACTGAGGAATCGCAAAAGGGAAAGAACCAGAAAAATTTGCAATTACCTCCATCATGACCTACAACACTGATGGAGTATAAATGAGGGAGGAATATAGACATCTGAAATACATGTGTGAGGACTTATATTGATTTACTCTACTCTACATCAAAATAACTGCCACTGGATACTGACATCCATGTGGGAGTAGGATGAGAGATCCTAATCAAAGTGGTAAACTGAAATTTTCATATCTCATTACCATTTGTTTTTCTATTTCATATTAGAGGATATCACATCATCTAAACCATTAAAATGCCACCACCCTATTCTCAAATGAGTGATTTTAAAATCACTTCTATTTTTTGTTTGTATTTCATTAACCCATTCAAAAGAATGCCTCCACAGCTGACCACACCATCAACTTGGTAAGGACTCCCAAACTCCATTACAAGAAAAGAAAGGAGACATAGTGGAGAGTCCGGTGGGATGACAACACCTAAAACAATGCAATAAGTGACCATAAAAACATATTTTTAAAAGTAGACCATACCAATTTATTCAATATAAACATGACAGGAATGGGTAGTTAACTCCCTTCAGCTATACTCCTGTATCCTGGATGGGTTAGTATACGACAAGCAAAGCCATGAAGTAATTCTCCCACAAAGATAAACCTCCAAGCAATCTTGTTGAACACCCTATTTCTGCAGTGTGCACTGAGTGGTCACCTAATTATAACATGCAAGTCAACAGTGCAGTTTAAACAGTTAAAGAAATCCTGGTCAGGCATCACTTGTTACAGAGTGAGATCCAAAAAACTGAACATTTATAAAAGTAAGAAAAAACCTTGAAAAGAAAAAATAAGATAAAAAACTTACCCAGTAAAAGTTTCACTGAATTCTGATATTCTAGAATGATTACAGGAAGATTATTGTATAAACAGGAAGAAAACTGCAATTTAATGCAAATAGTGGAAGACAAATGCACCATGGGTAGTCCACATGCCCAATTGAAGAAGTAACTCAAAAGGATGAAGAAGATAAAATGTCAAAGAAAAGACAAGGTATTAAATTGGGTGAAAAGATACTTAGAACAAAGTATGGGAGAAAGAAAATAAGGAGAAACAACCCAATCATATGAATAAGTAAAAAGAAGAAGGTTGCCAACAAAGAAAGAGGCAGGAAAGAACATTACAGATGGAGACTGCACAGGAAATATAACAGAGGTGAGTACATTAAAAACATAGAAATCAATTCACATCCAAATAAGGACAAAGGTGTGAAATGGAAGGAAAAGCAATTAATGGTGGAGTTATCCTCGTGATCCATCAAAGTATTTGGGAGGAAAAACAGCCTGGCAAAAGGAGAAGATATATATGTAAAAGGATAAAGAGTATATACATGAAACACTAATGACAAATAAACAGACCACTGATATCCAAAGCTAGAAAAGAGACTGTCAGAAGGTTGGTTAGTTGGTTGATTTGATGTTTTATGGCACAAAGCAGCTAGACTACCTGTGCCAAATACCCAGTAAAAAATTAAAGTAAAATTAGGAAATTTATAAAAGAAAATTAAGGCAAAGTAAAACAAAGTTAAAAAAACATAAAACAAATGTTTACATCTAGTCTACAACATTAAAAGAAAAACTACAGCAATACAAGTTGTACAAGACTTTCTGTAGCACAACTGTAATTATCATAACTCACCAGGAAGACTAACAGGTAAATACAAAAACCATTATCAGTCATCTAAAGGTGGCCTTTACAATCCTGATTCCAAGTTATTTGACATTATGACCATTTTCAAAGAGTAAAGTAATAACAATTTTAAGACTTTCAGCAAAATTTTAATAATAACTTGCCAGGACTGTCAGTAGGAGCTGGATCACTCTGCAAATGATCAGAAGAAAACCAGATATGAAGATGGAAGACATGAATGTCTAGATAAAACACCAGTGGTGGAGGGTAGCAAAGCAAGGATAGAGAGAGAGAAGACAAGGCAATGGAAGAGGAAATAGGATCTGGAAAAACTGTAGAAACTACAATCAAGATGGCCAGAAAGAGCTGTCAAAAAAACTGAACAAATTGTGTAAAGGATCAACAAAATCACCCAGAAAAGAAGCACAGAACAAATGTGCAGGTCCAATTCTAACTGAAAACAGTAAGAACGGGAGACTAAAACCAAGGCAAAAGCCTCAATGTCAGAATTACTCTACTGAACTTAAAGTCACTGGAAAACAAAAGGATTAAAAGATCATTGCACGATTACGGTTGTCTGGACAAAGATACAACCCACAACAAAAAAGAAAGCACCAAAAACACAACACACAGTGATGGATATAAAAAAAGTTTGGGACTTAAAAAAAGATACAACATATGAATACTGAAAAATAAAGAATGGTTACTGCTCTGATGAATGAGATAAAAAACACAAAAGTCAAAACAGGCCATTACCAGACAATTTCTGGTCAGATGTAGAAAATGAACCAAAATATGACCTACAGCAAGAAATTCCATGATGTTGATAAGACTTCTCAGATGTAGACCAAAAACTGAAAATTTTCCATCTGATAAACTAATATCCCATGTCTCCAGAGTGATGCATCAATAAATGTCGAGACGAGACAAGGAAGCAGGACACCAGGTGACATGTGAATTTTATTTAATAAAAAGCAAGAGTACCAACAGTTAACAAAGGAACATTGCAAAATTCCTTTGGTTGTAAGAAGATCACAAAAGGGCCTGCATATGAATCTTGCATAGGGATTAATATGGAAGATAACCCCTTCAAAAACAACAGTACTTCATAACCTTTAATTGAACTGACATCCTACTCAATGAAGTCCAAGACCAGAAAGGTGGGCCCAGCCATGATGTGTAGAAAAGAGAAAACCCAAAAGAAGGTATTGGATAGGTTGCAGTAAGAAATTTTCAATCTTGATTAACAGCCTATTATTGTCACCTGCAGGAGCAGCTGATAACGGTAACAGGTGAACTACTGTACAGAACAAGCAAACAGTAGCTAGTTGAAAGATAGAAGAAAGAGAAAAGCACAACCTGAGAGCACACAAGTAACAAAACATTCAGGGGAAAAAGCACATTCAAAGAACAGTGCACCAAACAGAGAAACCACCACGTGAGGAATAAACCAAAGAGAGGATCATGAGTGACAAAATATTGCAATGTGCAAATAAGCACATGCGAGATTTTTCTTTGTCACTGATAAATTTGGAGAATAAGCCCACAAGAAGGTGAGAAACAACTCCAAGTTGAAACAAGGCAGACAGAAAATCAGAATGAGGGAGGACAGACCTAGTACAGGCTACCAGTTTCTAGTTTTGTGTGAGGGCAAAAAACAGCCTAGAGAAAGATGATGAACAGGTAAGAAAAAGGCCCCTGAAAAGGAAAAATAACAAAAACTTACCCAGTCAAAGTCTCACTGAATTCTGATATTCTAGAATGACTACAGGCAGAAGATAATCCAAACAGGAAGAAAACAGTGATCCAATGCAAATTGTGAGAAACAAATATACCATAGATAGTCCATGTGCTCAAATGAAGAAACAACTCCAAAGGATGATGAAGATGAAATGCCAATGAAAAGGTAAAAGGTCAAACTGGGTGAAAAGATTGGCAAAGAAGGGATGGAGACAGAGGAAGAGGCAATGGAAGAGGAAACAGGACCTGGACAAGCTGCAAAAACCACAGCTAAGAGAGCCAAGAAAGAGCTGTCAGAAAGACTGAACAAATAAATTCTGGTCAGACACCACTCGTCACAGAGTAAGATCCATTATGACCCAATGCAGGCTGGCACACAAGATTCCAAGTAACAGGGAAGGAAAAGGGTCACAACGACAAAGGAGGCAAGTAAAGAAATAGTAGAGAAAGTCTTTCTGATAAAGCCTGAAGAACCCATGAAACTGTAGTGAAATATCACCAAAGGATAACAATATCATAGAGTCAAGCACCCACTGAACCAAAACCCTCTGGTTAGTCTCCAGTACTGTTGGCAACATTCAAAGTTAAATAAAAATAACAAGATGAGAAACTCCTGAAAGGATACAGATAGATAGATAATGACCAAGATGGGAAGAAATAGAGGCATGTCATGGCTCCAACTATAACAAATGTGCAACCACAACCAAAAATGAAATAATCAAGTGTTGATGAGCAATTACACACAAAATTTCAGTTTCAAAACATAATCAAAAACATATCACCAAAGAAAAAATACAGAAATCAAAAAAAGAAAGAGGTGACAAACATACCCAGGACAAGGTCACATCAAGACCCAGAAAAATCTCAGCATCAGGGAAACCACGTGTAAAGCTAAAGATGACGACAACAAATGAAATAGCATGGAGAAAATAAGGAATCATAGAAAAACTGGGAATTGGATAAAATGTAACATATTTGAGTGTGTTTTTAAAAATGCTTTACTCAACCTAGCTGATTCTGCATGAGAGATATGGAAAAACACAGCTAAATCAAGTAATGTAAAAAAAAACTATGAAACTTTTATTAGCTTGAACATTTTCAGCTAGTTAAGAAGGATTAGTGCAGCAAGATCAGGAGAAGAAGGTTGACCCATATAGCAATCAATCTCATGACAGATAATACCAGAGACCTCCCCCACCTGCAGCTTGTAAAAATAGTGCTTGAGGTATAATACCCAAAGCAGAATCATAATCCTCAGAATCCATTGTAGAAAAATGTAAATTAAAGAAAGTGTTTACTGTAAAATAAGTAAATAAAAGTAAAAAAAAAGACTAAAAATTATGCTAAATTAAAGAATTTCTTCAATGAAAAGAGAAAAAAATCAAGAAATCCATTTCAGAAATTAAACTATTAAAATTGTGATTAACATGATAAAAGTACAAAAAGACAAAAAACAAATGAAAACTAGTACTGCCAAATGAGAAGCAACAGTTTGGTATAATGGATTATGTCACATTTTTATCAGCAGATGGTTAACACATCATGATTTGTACAATAGATGCACTGGAATCAGTTAATTCCAATGAAAGGGATAATAAAAGCTTGTGACATGCATAAAAAAGATCTAGAACTATGAGAATAGTTACTCACATGAGCCCAAGTAATGTTCTGTATTGGAAATAACTTTGCACTCAGAGCTGTCAACACTTTGACTCCATATATTAATATGGGAATTTTTATTGGAAATATTTCATTAAATATTCTGACTTTTTTTTATGTATGAATGACTTTTAACCCCATGATCTCAACCAATTTAGAGTGCATGTATGTAACCTCTCATGAAAATTTTTCATAAAAACTAGTTGATGACAGTTTAAAATCTGACTTGAACAACCCTAAGATTATGTAATTTTAAAATTATATATACAATTTTGATTTTTCTACTATGTATTACATTTGTTATTTATTGTAATTATTTGCCCTTGACTCTGAATAGCAAACATGCAATATGATTTTTATTTTTCATGTATAAATACTATTTCTTATCTCTGCAGTTTTCAAATTTCATTTGCACAATATACAGAACTTCCTAAATGAATATCAAATGTTTTTGAATTAAATATTTATATTTTACTTTCCTTTTTTCTCTATTATATCATGAATTCTAGATATTATCATCAAGATACAGTACAATGAAATGATTGAACTTAAGAAATGGAAATATGTACACATCTTTTAAATGTTATTAAAAGAGTAAGAAGCTTGTTTCTGTTATATGCATACTTTCATGTCTATTTTTTCAATCACAGAACCATAAAATTTTGAAATATGCATTTCAAAACAGAAATAATATAAAACTAATTAAAATATAAACTTAAAACCTAAATGCAATCTAACTGTTTAGCAAACTAATAAACACAGAGCAAGAAACTTTTTAAGCACTGCATAAAGCTCAAAAAACAATGGGCTTGCTTCTTTTCTATCTGATGCTACAAATCCACACACCGGTAAAAGTTTCTTCAAGCTGTAATTGAATAGTGTGAAATATGCTATTTCTATTAGTAATAAGACTGCCATTCAACTTCAAACTGTTATTTGGCAACTGTGAGTGGATGTAGCTGATCTTAAGTTTAGAAATATTAGAATGTTAAACCTCCCATCAAGAAATTCTTGAAAATTTTCCAAACACTAAGAAAAGACAGGTGAAACTTTAATTTGACTTTTTATGCTGACAGTCTATATTATTTTCTAACAGTATCACGTATAATAGCTTGTAAAGTTTAGTTGCTCTTTTAAGTGTTTCTTTTTAAAAATAAAAGAATAAAACTTGAGTAATATAAAATGTTAACTCATAATATACTTAATAATAGTATTTTCACTACAATACATTCATCTTAAAGTGGTTCAATTAAATTTTGAACATAACTCTGTAACATGCACAGAAGAGGATTAAAAATGGTGTCGATGCTGTTGAGTAAATGCTTATGGATAGTTTGCAAAATTTCTAGAAGGTATACAAAATACATTAAAAGTTATAGTGTGAGAACTATAAATGTCAAATTTTTGGTTGGATTTACCAAGCCTGTAGCTTTTGAACTAGTTTGAGATGTAAACTTGATTATCGTTTTTTCCCACCTTTTCATCACTGCATTAATTTTGTCAGTCATATAAAAAAGTTCCATGCAATTTGATTAGATTTGATATTAATTTTCACCATGTTTCCATATCTAATCAAAAAAGAACAGCATAAATGTGAAAAATAAAAAATAACTCAATATAAATTATTCACATTTTTCAGTCTAAAGAAAATGACTACACTCACCTTTCCTGCACGTGTTGGTGAAGGAGAGTTGCATAAGCCTAAAGGAGGTGTAAAGATATGCAAAGGGTCAGTCAGCGATCGAGGTCGCTTTGCTGGTTCATTATTACCGTTATTACCAAGTGTTGTCCCATCCTATGAAAGAAAATGACAATGTAAAGATAATAAACAGGGAAGAATCAGATTTCATGAAACTGCAATATGCTGAAGTAAAATAATTATAATAACAAAAGTGTATTTCTAGAAGAATATACTTTAGTTAAACTTCACACAATGAATTTGACTGAACTGGTCAGATCTGTGAGCCCAAACTGACCTTTATAATTTCCATAATATAAATTCTAATACATTTTTGTGTATTCATAAAACTTCACAAGCTTTCAAGAGCCATTAATAGTCTTTTGCAAAAAAAAATATCAGAAATATTAGAAATGTCCACTAAAAATTTCTCAAAGAGTTAACTACTCTGAGTGCAAAGTTATTTTTATGTTAAGATTACACACTTTTCTTCATGTAAAAAATCTCAAGTTTCTTTTCCACAATTTCCAAAACTTCTCAAATAAATTGCATTTTTTTTCTGGTGAAACTTTATATTCTGTCTGTTATTCTCTCTACCGTAACTCTATAACAAGGTTATAATTTTCTGTAACATTTATTGAACTACTTAAAACTAACATATAGAGCATATTCTGTTAACAAGGTTCAGTTAATGGCTAGTTCATTTGGATTTTAGATTAAAATATATTTAGCATCAGTTTTACTGTTTGCCTTTTAAAACGTTGAGCTTGACCAGCTGACAGAACTTGTTTAATCTATGTACAACTTAGTTTGAAACCAGTTGAAGAATAGTAGTTTCAGTACATTCTGCATGATAATAGTTGGTGTTCTAAAATGCATATTTTAAATTATTGTTTTTAAACCACCACCATCATTACAAAACAATAGACCTAAAATGCTTCATCTGCATGTAGCAATAAGATCAAGTCCAGATAGTTTTTCAAATTCATTTATTGTCATAAAAGTATTTAGATCATAAAATTATGAAACCTATCATGTTAAACATGGAATTTGAAATTAAAAATTTCTTGCAACATTTGCATGCATACATTATGTTGAGTGATCTTACTTCAGTTGAGGTGCTCTTGTAACTCATTTATCTAGTTATGATGCATGGCTCTTACACATCAATAAAATAAAATTAACCCAAACATGAAAAGTCTAGTAGCTTTGGTTAGAACAAATAGTGTGCAACCATACCTTTCATACTTTTAACATTTCATTTTAATCTACAATGCTGATTTTACTACAGTAAATGTTAGGATAGAGAAATAATAAGTAAAATATACAATTTTACTCAGAGAAAAACTTTTTATATCCATTAAGGAGGCTCTAAAGATTACACAAATAAAAACACAAAGTCTGCAAGATGAAAAGAAGTATTTTTAATCTGATTATAAAAAACATCTTTTACTCAGACTAACTTAGTAAAGGTTTTGTAAATTACAGAAAAAATCTTTAAATAAAAAGTACCTCATTCAAAATAATTACATTTTTGTTTATAACAGATTTGTAATCTCTACTAAAAGTCTGCCAAATTTCATTAAAATACACTTACTATATTTAATGTTCTGTATATTCTTACGGTTACACAGGGAATACGACTCCACCCAGATCTAGAGAGTTAATGAAGGATGTTTACTTTGTCAATATAATGGATTTATCAAAAAAACATTTCAATCTGATTCACCTAGGTTTCAGTTCTCATAAACACACATACATACAAGTTCCAAAACTGCAGGATGAATCATTTGGTCTGCTGTTTTATGATTATTTAATTCAAAATAGTCAGCACCAATAACCAACTACTGACTTCTTGATAAAGCTTAGAAGGGAACATGTATTGGTCAGGGGCATGCAGTGATTTGTCCTGATGGTGAATTAAAACACAAAAGTTGGATTATAAAATAAAAATATGTACAGGATGATCAATAAAGATAAATTTTTTTACAGTCATTAATCATATTTAAGTACTCACAATAAAGATGAAAACCCAACATATTCAATTATTTATTCATATGTTAACTCAATCCTGTTTTCCTTTTCATTAAATAAATTTATTATATCTTCTTAGGAATTATTAGTCTTTATTTCCTTAAGAAGCTTTTTCTCAATCGTAATTAATGCTAAACTTACAAGTCTTTCTCATTGTTGTGCATTTCCAATGCAGTTGTGTATTCTTTTTATACAAGAGAAAGAATGCTGAACTGAGACACTGGTGGCTGAAAGAGTGTCAAGGTTGACACACAACTTTATAAGTTGTTGCAAGGCTGCATCTTACTTGGCATTTCACAAACAATATAATAAATCATTCACTGGTTTTTCTTTAAAACCAAAAGTTCACTTCTCATGTGATGAATATCAAAATATTCTCCACATTTATCTTGCAATGATTTTAATACTAATTCAAGAAGTATTTTTTGTTCTCTCCCCATTTTTTTTCCAGTGTCAAGAAGCTCAAGGAATGCTATGTTTTTCAAGCTTTGAAATCTAATTTCAATTTGGCCACAAACTGCATCCAAAATTTTATAAGATAATTTTCATGTTTTCTTCAGGATCATTTTTTATTCACTTAGTAGGGAAAGTATAATCCATTGACTGCTGTCCAAAATTCATCAAAATAACCTCTTTTTTTTTCAGAATAATCACTATTTATTTCACTTTATTTGTATTGTACAATATGTCAAATAACCTACTGTGTAGGACATCAAATATAACATTTGTATAAGAAAAAATATTGGCAAATATATTCAACAAAAAACTCAACACAAAAATTCCTCGACTTGATGAAAGGGCTTGGGCACAGATAAAGATTTCAGTATCCCAGTTGTCAAAATTATCAAGAATATTCCAAGACAATTTCAACAAGGTAATGATTATAATTCCAACGAGTCGGGGCAACTTTCAGGAATCTTTTCTTCAGTTCAGTATCTTTGCAAAAAGCAAAGAGAATGATTGAAGTTTTGCAAATGCTCTGCAATACTCCTTGTTCTTTCTCATGGTTTACAGCAACACTAAATTTAATCTTTGTGTTATTAGTAGTTGCATCTAAAATAAGAGCTACAAAAGGAGAACACTTATTTTGTTTTTAATTTCATTCAACAATACTTTCAATATGCAATTAATGAGACCATTCTGGATTTTAATAATAAATATTTCTTGTACAAATTTACCAATTCTACATAACTGCATCAAAAAGCAGACTAGTGATTCATCATGACCTCTAAAAGCTAACTGTTGCTCACCCAAATAACATACCACATCAATTAGTCCTTTTATAATGTCTCTATTCCTCTTCACCTTTTCATAGTGCATTTCACATTTATTTTATGTTGGCCATTTAGTTGGAATTCAATCCAAGATTTTCCAAATATAGCTAGGCCTAAAGTTGACAATATGCAACTAGAGGAATTTCTGTCTTTTAACTGCCTTGTGCATATTATTTAAATCATCATATTTGCAAGAGTCCCATGTCCCAAATTCACTGTTAAGTAGTAAATGCAGATAGCAGAAAATATTCTGCACACTGGAACAACCAGTTAACCAAGATATTCTGTCATACTGGTTTACACTGGATTTTCAAACATAATGCTTTGGTTCTTACAGTCAGGCATAAAGCTGATATCTGTCTACCATTTCTGATGATGCTGTCTTTATCATTAAAGCTCTTTGCACCAAACTTGTTCACAAATAAGCTTTAAATAATAGTTATAATTTTTCCTATTATATTTTGAATCCATATTCAAATCTAAAGGGTGACATTTCACAAAAAATATGCATGCACAAAAATAACTGTCATTCAATAACTACTCAAAGCACTTGTACATCACACTACATCAGAAAAATAATATACAGCTAGTGTGTGGTGCAGGTAATGAAAAAAAAAACATTTCCAAATATTGAAAGAAATGTAACTATAATTTTTATTATTATTATATTTGATTTGTTTATTGTACATTTTGGTTTATAAAATAGTAATTTCAAAACACTAACTTGTTTATAAATTATTCATTTTGCTTACGTTTTTTTTTTAGATTCAAATAATTTAATATACAGACTATAAATTTTCAATAAGTTCCAATTTTTTGTGTACTCTAAAGTAAGATGAACTGGTAACTGTATTCTTTTATGGCATAAAGGAAGCAAGTATGAATTTAAAATTTTTATTCAGAAAATTATTCATGTAAGAAACATTTTATAGTTTAAAGAATGCATTATGTAACAAAAATGTTTTGAATTATAAATAAAGCCTTTTCTAATAAGAAAAAGGCAAAAATCAACACAAAAAAAAGTAAACATTTTGTGAGTTGTAGTTGTTCAGATTCTTCCCAACTGCTCTTTTGCCCAAATAAGGTGATTACTGAATATATATGGCATAGTGGAATGCTTCCATATGAATGAACTGCCAGTTCATAATGTCACATTTTGTCAATACTTAATTTTTTTGTTTTTAAATGTATTAGGGAAGCACTGCTTCCCTTGCTTCCATGGACTGCACACCTTTGATATTGGTCAATGTTTCTTGGGGCATTCATGTTATTGACTGGTCCAAGCAAGCTTTCTGATATTTTCAAATGTGGTCTAATCTATGCTGTAACAGCAGCAGCAGCTGATAAACAGTTGTAGAACCAAAACTGGATCTTAAGAAGTGTAGTTGTGCAAGCTGGGTTTCAAAGCAAATTGCTAACTTGTCACTCAATTGGTAAATATAAGTCATCACACAATCAGTGATTGTTGGTAGCAAATGCTAGTTAAAAGGTAGAATAAATTTGCAACATTCAAGAAAATTAATCAATATTGATAACAGTGTGGTTTTATCAACAGGGCAAAATTTAATTTTGTTAAAATATTACATGCTCTACTCTAATGTACATAATCTAAAATAATAAAACAAAAATAACTTTTTTGGATGAGCTTCAGATAATCTAACACATAAATAATAATCCAAATGTCTATGTGAAATAAACAATATCTGTGATATTCTGTTTTGTCCATTTTAACCTACTGGCTGATGCTACAACATAAAGAACATGCACTTTAATCTTCAAATCCAGTTACTATTGAACACACACAGTCTCAGAAAATAACATATCACAATGATGTTTAGAGAATCCTGAAAATCAGGTAAACTATAAGCTGTACTTTTTTAAAAGCAGCAGAATCACATTTGAAACACAAATAAATGTTTTTGTATGTTTACTATTTCAATTCCCAATGACAATACAAGTTTACTTTGACAAGTTTTTCAGACTAAATCCCATGGTATGATTTGTAAAACCTTTCTTCACTAAAATATATAATTCATTGATTCATTTAGTGTTTTGTGACACAAATCAGCTAAGCTATCTGCACCAAACGTCTGGTAAAAAGGTAAAAATAAATTAAATGTAGTAAAATACAGAAAAAGAAAGGAAGGTAAAACAAAACATCATTGAAAAACATAAAAAGTATAAAACCAATGTTGACACCTAGTCTACAACGTTAAGAGAGAAAGAAGAGTAAGAGAAGTTATAAAGGACTTTCTCTAGCAAAATGGTAAAGATTATAACGATCATAACCCACCAGGAAGACTAACAGGTAAGTACAAGAACCACCGTCAGTCACCTAAAGTTGGCCTTTTCAGTCCTGGTTCTGGGTTATGTGTCATAACAGCCATTATAAAAAGGTAAAATAATAAAAGTTTTAAAAGACATAGCAAAATCATAAGAATGATTAGCCACACATCTGGTAAAATGGTAAAGTATATGTAGTAAAAGTTGTTAAAAAAGAAACGAAGGTAAAAACAAAACAGCAATTAAAAATAGAAAATGGCATAAAACCAATGTTGACATCCAGTGTCTACAACGTTGTAAAGGACTTCCTGTAGCAGAATGGTAATGATCATAACCCGCCAGGAAACTAACAGGTAAGTTCAAGAACCACCGTCAGTCACCTGAAGTTGGTCTTTCTAGTCCTGGTTCCAGGTTACGAGTCATTATGGCTAGTACCAAAAAGTAAAGTAATAAAAGAGTTAAAAGACATGCAGCAAAACTGTAATAACAACTTGCCAGGACAACAAACGGGTAGTTCAAACAGCAGCGTTAGTCACCTGAAGTAGGTATTTCCAGTCTTGGTGTTGAGTTATTTAATGTTATGGCCATTATACAATGTTAAATGGAACAAGAGAGAATAAAACTGTAAAAATAAAACCACAATTAAAAAGGTAAAATGAATAAATATCCAACACTTAAATGAGATTAAAAAGTTTAATGTCCATTAAAAAACTAAAAACTTTATCAAGGTGGACAGTGTTACCATCACCAATAACACTGTCCAATGTTACAAACAAACCCTGAGACAAAACATGTTTAAAATAGTGCCGTCGTTGAGAGTCGTAATGATGGCAAGAAAGTAAAATGTGGCTTACAGTGATTTGAGTGTTACACAAACTACACACTAGTACAATAGTTCCAGATAAAAGAAAAGGATGAGTGAAAAAACTGTGACCAATGCGTAGTTTAGTTAGAACAACTTCCTCCTTCCAAACCTTATGGAAGCAAGACGGCCAAAGTCCAAAATAGGGTTTTATTTGAAAAAACTTGTTGCGTTTCTCACTACAAGTGGACTGCCAGCTGGCACAGAGCCGAGCCTTGAATACAGGACCGTAGTCCATGTACGGAATAGGCACAGTGGTGATAGTGTCAGAGCAGATAGATTTAGCTGCCATGACTGCAAGCTCATTCTTGCAAATACCAATGTGGCCTGGTATCCAGAAAAACTGGATAGAAGTAGACGTTAATGAGAAATGGGCTAATCAGTTTTAAATATCAGCGAGAACATGACATGAGCCAACGTGAAGCAATTTCAGGGCCAGTAGAGAACTAAGCGAGTCAGTATAAAAAATGCAGTTGGAGTACTGCTCAGCTTCAATATGATCCAGGGCAAGAGATATGGCACACAGTTCAGCTGTAAACACAGAAGCTGTAGAAGGGATTCTGCATGCAACCACCAAACAGCAACAAACTATGGCAGAGCCCACAGAATTACCTGATTTGGAACCATCTGTATAAATTGGAACAAAATGATTGTTCGAAAGATGTTCAGTAAATAAAAATGGTACTTCATTCAGGAGTATCTGCCTTTTTCAGATAACTGAAAAAAAAAGTCACATTTGGGGGCTGTAATAAGCCATGGTGGGATGGGCTGACCAGTGGATTCTGCAATGTTATCCAAGGACAGACCCAATTCATCCAATTGTGCCTGGATGCAAAGACCAAAACGAGCAATGGCAGATCATTTGTTCTGAAAAAATATGGCCCACTGAGGAATGAAAACATCCCCAGGTGGGATGCTTTGGTAAGGAACGAAGTTTCAAAGAATATAGTAAAGACAGTTGCAAACGGCGAAGGTGCAGAGATTCTATGTGTAAGCTTTGAACTGGAGTGGTGTGGAAAGCCTCAATGCAGAGTCGAAGTCCTTGATGATGAATGGGGTCCAGCATCCTTAAGGCTGAGGGTCTGGCAGAGCAATAGACCATTGATACGTAGTCGAGATTTGATTGAATAAGAGCATGATATATCTTAAACATAGAACATCAATCTGCTCCCAAACTGGCAGTAGAGAGGACACGGAAGATGTTCAGTGTTCAACTGCATTTGACCCGTAGCTGCTTTAAGTGTGGTATAAAGGTCAGCTTATAGTCAAAGATAAGCCCCAAGAACTTGATCTCTCCTGTTCCATATGACCTTGGAACTGGTGGTAGAAGATTTGCTAATTGTGAACTTAATCCAAGAGTCCTTCTGGCTTTGACGTCTCACCCACCTAGCATGTGCACAGGCCCATTGAAAACCAATGCGGTTCAAAAGTGTGGGATATCTACGGAAAGTATCCCAGGCCCGTTTTTGAGCCTTTAGTGCCAAGTGGCATTCCACCACGGATGAGGATATTGTGGAAAAGGTGTCAAGGTTTTAGGAATGCACTGAGCAGCTGCTTGTATAATATAGTTAGTTACTACTGCCACACAGTCATCTATTGATGGCTGATTCACGAAGGCAGGATCATGTTCTGCTAGAGCATAGAAAGTGGACCAGTCTGCCTGATTCAGCTTCCACCAAGGCATGTGGGTAGGGTAGCATCGACCATGGCCAGTCTCTCTCAAAAGTATAGAAAAATAATCACTGCTTTGTGGATTATTGTCAACCCTCCATGAAAAATAGGAGAATAATGAAGGGGAAAAAACCAAGAGATCAATAGCAGTAAAAACTAACTAGGTGCATGAAAATAAATGGAAGAATCAGTATTGAAAAGAGAAAGATTGTGATCAGAGAGCATACACTCTACAGAATGACCCCTCCTATCAATAACAGCACTTCTCCAGAGGGGATGATGTCCATTAAAGTCCCCCAGGATTAGAAAGGGAGATGGCACCTGTTCAATGAGAGCATCAAGGTCTGATTGATCATCTTTCCAGGGTACAGGTAGAGTGAACAAACAGTGATGGTAGGAAATACAGATGGCTACGGCCTCCAAGGGTGTTTTGAGTGACAAAGACAGGATGGGCACATGCTGATCAACCAACCAATAGCACCAACCCTCCATGTACTCATCCATCACACAACCTGTCATTTCTGTACAGAGAAAACTGCCAATTGGTGCTGTATCAGCAGGTTTTAGAAATGTTTCTTATAAGCAGAGACCTACAGGATGGTAGAAAGCAATCAGTGTTTTGATATCATCCAGATTAGAAAGTTAACCTCAACAGTTCCATTGTATCAAAGTGGCCATTTTTAATGGTGACTGTATCAGGAGGTTTTAGAAATGTTTCTTGTAAAGAAAGACATACAGGATGGAAGGAAGCAATCAGTGTTTTGATATCATCCAAATTAGAAAGTAAACCTCGACAGTTCCATTGTATCAAAATGGCCATTTTTAATTACGGGTAGGCGAAGTGGCTGAAGAACCCTTCTGTTATGACCACATCTTTTTTCCTTACTGTCCTTAGCCAGAGGAGGTCCATCAACCTCCATGGATCCTGTCCTGGTCGATTGGGCAGGTATTTGTTATTGGAAGGGGATTCCAGTAACTGAGAGTGCGAACGAATGATTGTTTTGCATCTTGAGGTGGGAGAAAAACACGTATCAGATAAAATGCCTGTCCTATGGATTTTTCTGAAAGAGATCGTAATATAAAAAAATGAGGTACGTGTGTTACAGGTGTTGAAGATTACTGCTCATAGTCAATAAAGTGTGGTCGTTTACCTATTGACTGTTTTTTCACTATTTTATTTAAATTTTTTGAAGGAGGATCCATAGGAAAAAAGGAAAATTTTGGTACCCACCGACCCCACCCACCATGGAGCCTTACGAGGGGACACACAACATCATGCAAGGACATTGCAGCAATGCCAGGGTTTCATGAGCACTATACCCAGATACAATGTCCAAAACACCCGTTGAGAACTTCCAACACTGGTACCTGGTTGACTGTAGCCCAAGTAGACCAGTCGACTGACCCAATGGAAGCCATCCAAAGGCCGCCTGTCTACAGGAATTCAAGACCAAAGTGGTGTGTTAGAGTTAGACCCCTCAACCACAAGAATCCTCTCCCCCCCCCCTTCACGGGTTACCATGCATGGTAAACATGTGGGTGGATGTTTAGATCCCAGAGGAGATAAAATGAAAGAACAGAACCTTCCTTGTGAGGTCCCCTCACCACGTACAGGAATCCACATCAAGGGGAAAATATATAATCAAGTATTAAGCTTCTGATATTTCACTAAATCTGTCAATTTTATCATTTCCATTATTCAGCTTCAAACCCTTTCCAGAAACACTTGCTTAAATACACCTACTTTTATCATACATGAATAACCAACTGAAAGCTCAGAATGTCTCTACAGTAACTCTTTCAGTTTCTTTGAAGTTTTCAAGTGCCAAACTATTTCTTTTCATACCAGATTCCAAATGGTAAGATACAAGTGAGTTCAAAATTTCATATTTTTTAAACTCAAATACAGTTTAGTGACCAAGCTTGATAAATTACAAAAATCATTACATTTCACATCCTTCACATGCAAAATTTGATGAGGCTTAGCATCTTATGACAGCCAGCAACGAGTGCAAATAGTTTTCTGTTGTACTTTATTTATTGTGCTGTGTTTTACAAAAAATAACTTTAAGAATGTCTTTGTATACACTAATGATGTATATACAGATGTAATGTATTACAAATAAAATGTGACTGTATTTTACAATATACCAGATGACTGAAATGCAGCCAAAACAAGTCACTTTGTAAAAGCCAGTTTTTCATCCTTGAATATGGTATGAGTGCATGAGCACCATGTCAAAGCAACTTCTTTAATGTTAGCCACACCAGCTGAAAGGTCAATATAATAATATAATATATATAAATGTGATGTTATGAGATTTAATCTATTTAGATTAAACATTTTTGTTTTTCTGTTATAATCTGAAGTAATTCCAGAATGAAAAAAAATTATATTTATTCCCAAATTTTTATGGTAGTTTTGAAGTCAGTAAAACTGTTCAACCTGTATAGAGTTTGGGTAGAGAAAATAACACTTAAAATGTAAAGCTCTACTAAATACAAATGTTTAAAGTGTATTTAGGAGGTTTTACAGATTACATAAAGGATATTTGAGATTTAAGAGACAATGAATATGTTTTTTAAAACACAACATGAAAATCACTTTGAACTCATATTAGTAATGAAACAGACTTGACATATTCATAGAGAAATCTTTAGTAAAAAGACTTCAATAAAAAGTCAGATTCTTTTTTATACAACACTTCCAATGTTTACTATAAGTGAAGGTACACATACTGCATTAAAACTTCTAGTATAAAAAGCATCTATGAACTTGTGTATTTTATCATGAGCCCATCATGAAAGAGTTAATTGTACCATACATGCATTTAAAGGACAAAGCAGTTCCTGCTATAATAAGTAAAACGAAAAAACTGCAAGAAATATCAAACACCTCAACTGTCACAAAATAACACTACAATTGATTAATCAGGGAAACAAGTGACTTGAAGATAATGCAACTAAAGTTACTATAAATCATTTTGGTTTATTTCTTTTTTTGTTGAGACCTTACTATTCTTTTCACAACGTGGCCTCCTTGACTTTTTGAAGAAAATCTCTAGCTACTTTTCAGCAGTAATTACACCTCTCGCTACAGGCTTCCTCTACTGTACGTCATGAGGTTTTTAGTGAGTTACCTTCAAAATTTAAAACTACTTCTTGTTTGTTCATGATACATCAAATGAAATAACATTATAGCTATTAATCCATATTTCAATACATTTGACATTCCCAATTTTATGAGATAATATTAAAACAAAGATCCTGAATTTCCCCTAGGGTGAGAAATGAAGTGACTTTTTTTCTCTAGGCATCCCCCTCTTCTCTAATTTATTTACCACTTTTCTGAAAAGTACAAACCTTAACATAAAATATTTATTATAAATTGTCATTGCTTGGGTAGAGCATGATTTTAATACCTTTCAACTTTTGTTATAGAATCATAAAATAAAATAAAAGCCCTCCTGCCACATTCTCTCTTTCAGGATTTGTCAATAGTTTCCATTTACATTTAATACAATATTTTTTAACATGAGCCAAGATTTTCATCTATAAAATGTCTCCTTATATTATAGTTCTCCACAGAGAAAAATGTCAATATGTTTTTCAGTGCATGCTTTGTTCTCAAGGGTAACATATCAACTAATTCAGATAAATTTGTGAATACTATTGTCACATAGTTAGAAAGCAAGAAATACTGTAATACTTATGGGACATTATCTGTTTTTAATATATTATCATTACATGTTCTTTTATGCATTATTCAATGAAATAAAAATATTTAATACATTACTAATATCAGTAAAAAGTAGGGATAAATGTCATTGACAGTCAATAGCAAAAAAGGAGAAAACCTGGATAAGTACTTTATTTCTTGTTTTTCATATGTATTATTTAGTCACTGTAATAAAGGTAACAAAAGTGTAAAAACAGAAACAGTTAGATTAGATTATGTAAAATTAATAATTTAATAAAAAATTTTCACAAGACACACTCATGTATAATGTTATTTAATTGTGTAATGCAAGCTACATGCTCCACAAGTGATTTACATTTACAACTTATAATGGTATGAATAGCTCTAATATTAGCAGTAATTAAGCATGATTAAAAGGGCAATAAAACTATAAAATTCAAGTATAGATAGATATATCGTTACAAGTTTAAAGCTACTAAGGATAAAATTAGTTGTATGCCTCAATGCTGTTCTAGAAAAAAAAAAGATAATTTCATTTTTTTTATTTTTGCTGATTACAAGGTCTGTCAAACTGATCACCCTTTATAGAGTTAGCACAGAGAAAATACAAGATAAAATGTAAAGTTTTACTAAAATAAAACATTTGGAATATATTCAGGAGGTTTTAGGATTTGTCTAAATGACATGAGGGTTTTGAGACAAAGAAAAGTATTTTTAATATTAATATTAAAATCATTCTGCACTCAAACTGATCACAAAGAGAATATATTTACAGTCAAATATTTAGTAAGAAATACTCTATTTTTTATGTACAAATATCTTGTAAATTTTACTAAAAGTCTGACAAAGTTTCTGAAGATATACATACTTTATTGACAGTTATATTGAAACTGTATACAAGTAAAAATGGTCAGATGTTAGGTCAATGGAACCATACTGAAAATTTTTAACTGGTTCAATGTTAAATATTTAGTGTATGTAGGTAATCTAATGTACTTGGCTAAGCTGCACAAGCATTCAAAACATCATGAACAAACTACTACAAAGTGTATGTGTATGCAATTTGTGCATGACAAAGCTTGAAAATACCGTATGTGCCATTTGGTGGGAATTTCTGAGAAACAAACATTAGCTTTGGCTTTAGCATATCAAACCGAAACATTATGGCACTTTAACTGTGTTGCGGGAGGTCTCAACTACAACATACAAGAAAAAGGAACGATTCACCTGTTATGCTAAGCAATGAGGAAAGTGATTCTCAGCTGAGGGTTGTTTTAATTCATAAATTGGATATTTTGTCCAGTTCCTATTCACTGGTTCTAATTTATCCCAATCTTAAAACTATAAAACATCTCAAAAGAGGCAACAAATTATAGCAATATCTGTTCACAAAGTCTATAACTACCTAAAAATATGCAATTCCTTGCAAACTAGTTGCATTTTGTATGAACATTATTAAATTAAGAATGTAGCATTCCATGTTTAATTTTATGGTTTCTATATATAAAGTGAGTGGCACGTTTTTTAACTGACTATCGTATTCATCTGTGCATCAATGATGCTTGGGCTATGGTGATATATTGCACTTCTTGAAAAGGCTACAAAAAGCTTTCCCACATGCTAAAAATTTCTTGACCAAATGCAGGGTCCAGTGTTCATGCATTATTCCCTAGACCCCAAGCAAAATTTTGTGCCCTATTAATGAAATCAACCTTCAGTCAAACAAAGGTTCTTATCTAAATTAAAATACAAACAAGAATAATATTATATTGTTCATTTTAAAATTTATAATACAACTAGAAAAACAGCAAAAACTCAAAAGTAAAATACTGGTTAAGTAAATATTAGATTTGTTACAGAAATATTCCATAAAATAGAAGAGTGAGTTTAAGAAAGGAGGTAAGACATACAGCTATAGCTAAAAAAATTTGTCATATATAAATTGTAGTGTCTACTAAACATCTTACTGTGGAACTGTTTCCTTACAGCTTACAAAATTACAATTTTCTCACCAATGTCAAATCTTCCCAAGACTGGGATATCTGAAGCTTGGACTGAACCTCTCTAAAAAACAAAAAAACAGACTGTACATAAAACTTCATTTCTCAAATTCACTCAGAGAGAAACAATTTTGTTTAAATCAGTAAACTAAGAATTATAATATATTACCAAGCTATAGTTTGTAATGTAATTATGGACACCCAAAAATATTTTTAGTTTTAGAATCAACTGTTTCATTTATGCCTAGATACAACCTTACCACAAGAACATCTGGTATAGTGTGTGCTCTATGAAGATTGTAATAACAATTTCAACGACTACTGTTGGTATAAAAACTTGCTGTATATTTTTCAAATTATCACTACTTAAAGTTTAAGTTATCATTATCTAACATGTGATTAGAATGTCGAGTTCCATGTTATATTCAGGGAAGTTTGAACGTGGTACATACCTAAATTCTCCTGAACAGAACTTGTGATTTGCAGTGTGTCTTTGGTGAAATTTTTCTTTTCTTTGAGTAGCAGCTATATAACTATTTTACACATGGATTTTCTTTTTTATAATTACCCTAAGTTTAATATCGATATTGTTACTTCAGTTAACCTCTGAAAGGTATTACGTAACACTGCAAAAATCTTACTTTTCATGGGAAGCTTCTCTGTACATCACATCCATTCCTTCTTCATGCTTTAGTTGAATAACCCGAGAGGGCACAAATGATGGAACTAAGGACTGAAAACAAATTATAAATAATTGTAAAAAAATTCAAGGTACAATTAAATCATCCATATGACTCATAATATTCATATTAAACATGGAATGCATACAAAAGTTTGCAGTATGTAATTTGTTTTTAGACAAATATGTATTTAAAAATTTTTCAGAAACATTAAATTACAGTTCAGGTTCATAACTTACATCAAACTCTTTCTGTGATACATATAACTCTTGGTTATAAAAATTATAAGTTATAGAAAGCTAAAAGGAAAAAATAACTGCAATCTCACCTAGTGATTCTTTACTTTGGTATCACAAATATACATGTTGATATTCAAAGAGTTAGGCACAATACATGAAAGGAAAAGACACAGAATACTGAAATTTTAAGTGAAAATTACCGAGGGTGAGTTTGATGATGGGCTACAACGACCAGGAGAAGAACTAGCACTGAAACGTCTATTTCGAGGTATATTCAAAAGGAGAGAAGTTGGAGAACTGGTATCCCTAGAAACCATAAAAACTTTTGTTTCAACCTTTACTGCCAAGAGAGCAGTAAAATGATATAACAATATAATATTAATATATTCTCAAATGCTGAACAATGAATATACACATATGTATATACATACACCAATTTTAAAGTTTTTATTAACTGCCATTCAAGCAAAATATTTATATAATCAAAACCACATAAGCTTTAAGCAAGAAAGGACAAAAACCTTAAGTAAACAATTGGTAGAATTTGTCAATTAACTGTCAGACTATTTAATCTATAAATAAGTTACTTTACAACATGGCTACAAAATACTGTTTGACAGAGCATAGGTAGTCCACTATGTACCTTTGAGCTTAATTAACAAACAAGCAAATATAACGGCAATAAATCAGTTTGATTGCTTCATTATTTTTGTGACAACCAATTTAATAATAATTTGCTGACTGTATAACAGAATAATCAAAACTGCAACAATCAGAAAACTTAAGTTCACATAGCTGATTATTTTTGTGATTATTGTCAGTTGCTGAGCTCTATACATAGTTAATCATTAGCAATACTTTGATATACTTATTAATGAGCATTAAAATAACAAAATTTGTCCACATTCAAATCTTTCTATGACAACATTAATTAGGAAGCCAGATAAACAATAGTACTTAAGGCACATTCTTTTGTAGCATGTGATATATATATTTTGTATTCTAAAATGCATATTTAAAAGATATGTTAATTACTTTTTGGACTACCAAAATAAATGATAGAAAAAAAACAGGTTTACTAAACTATACATCCAATTTCTTGTTATGTGCACTTTGTTTTATTTATTATTATATATTTTTGACAAAAGAACTAAAATGTAAAATGAAAAACTTTTTAGTAACTAGTTGGCTAAAGAAACTTGATTAAAAAAAGAATTAAACAAAAGAATCTTTTATTAACACTCCTCAATGAATGCAAGCAATTTAAGCAATTTGATATTATGTGATGTAACCTATTATTTTGCCTAAACTCTGCATTCTCCTTTGGGGTAATATACTAGCTGTTACAATATATTGTTTAACAGTTACATGATGGTTAAAAAGTTGGATAAAATTACCATGTTCTATATTTTATTTTTTGGAAAGTACATTTTTTCAACACAAATTCTTAAGTCAATTCTACTCTATTTTAATAATTTTAAACAAAAATATTTTAGATGTCATAATTCTTATAGATATGATGGAGATGAAACACCAGCAGAAGAATAAGTCAACTAAATAAAAAAGTTGATAGATGAAAAGGAGAAAGGTCATGAATGGAGGATGCCCACCAAGAAATAAATACATAGAGAGTACATGAAAGATAGACTGAAGTCAACAGACTAAGAGAAGAAAATAAGTCTTCAAGGATAAGCAAAAAATGAGCAGGAGAACAGAGGCAATGAAGAGCCTCATTTACATCTCAACCCATAAACAACTATTCTGGAAGAACTACAATAAAAGGGAAAGGGTAGGAAAGGTGCAAACATAATGGAATTGAAAAGTGTGAGATAAGACAACCCAATAATTCAAAATAAAGGAGACAGAGGACCCTCTGATCAAAAACCAAGTAAGGATATCCATGATATAAGGAATAGTGTGTCTACAGGGCAAAAACCCCTGACCCAACAACCAACAGAAAAAAAAAACATTCCATTCATGTTGATTAACATTCCTAGAGTAAGGGTGAATGTAACAAGCTAAAAAAAAAAAAGAAGTGAACCACTGTGATAAACCAAGAACCTGACAAAAACCAGACATGAAGACAAAGTATGAAAGGCTTGATGAAACACTGGTGATCAAGATTGACATAGAAGGCACAGAGGAGGAGACTAGAGCTGGAACAATCACAAGAACCACAGCTGTGCTGGTCAGTAAGGAGTTACCAGAATGGCTTGAGACAAAGTGGCATAGATGATCCAGATCACTATGAGAAGCAGATGAATGAGAGAATAACCATAAAGGTATTTGTTGGTCCAATCTAGACTGAAAGTATCAACAACCACAGCAAGAGGATGAAGAATCGGAGAACAATTTAGAGATACTATGCTACTGAGAAATATGAAAAATGGATCAGGGTGAAAAGTACTCCAATGAAAGTATAGCCACTGTAAAACAAGAGGATCGAGAGACTACTCTGTCAGATAAAACTTTAGATGGGAAAGTTGATCTCAACAAGACTGAATGTACCAGAACATGATATGTACTGATACAAATACCAAACATGTGGGTCCAAAAAAGGAGATCCAAAATCCAACAATAAAGTGAATAAGAAAGGGTGTGGCCATAGTGACTGAGAAAAGCCACCACTCAAGAAATGTTAAATTATCACCAGATGACTTCTGGCAAGAAGAAAAAATGATTCAAGGAATGACATACAGCCAGAAGTTCCAAGATGTTGATAAGGAATTTTTTTTCAGTTGGAGACAACCAGTCTCAAGCTCCCTGCTGATCGATTCACACCCCCAGCCCTGAAGGGAAGCATCCTTAGAAAATATGTAAATCTGCATAAGGAAGCAGAACATACACCAACTGTGTGTCTTGCTTAACCACCAATGCAGATCATCTACACAGAAAGGAGGAAGGGAAATATGAGCTTCCAATAGATCCAGCCAAAGATACTGCATACATGATTAACCCAAGAGAATAAGGGCTTCCATGGAAGACCACATCATCAAAAGCAACAGAACCTTGTAAGTTATAAGAGGGAACAATAAGAATGAAAAACTGAAAGCTCCATTGAAAGAAGTCAAAGAAGAGAAGGTTGAGCCTTACTGAGATGAGTTTTGAGAAAAACACCCAGATGGATTTAATGGCCTGCTGGGAGAGAATTTTCACTGCCTCAGACAGACCATAACTGGAAGATCCTGAGAGAATTGATATCTGGGATGATATAATGGATGATAAATTCTTCAGATAATACCCAAATAACACACAAATATTTAGCAAAAAGCAACAAATGAGGACAAGTAAATCCCCACTGGACTGGAACTTATCAAATAATAATCAGTAATGTTGGCAATGTGCCCACCTGCATCAAATAAACCAACAAGCTGAGAAACCCCTGAAGGGTGAAAAAGATAAGCTTTAAGAAGAAACTGAATGGAAAACAGTAACAGGGGCATGCCAGGACTCACACTGTGGTAAATAAGAAAGGGTAACTTGGTGTCACACTGACTCCAGATGAGATTCCAAAGACTCGATAATATTGCTGAAAATACACCAATGAAGGAGACAAGAGATCCCAACAATAGAGAATGAACATGTGTAAGGTTAAAGCCAAAGACAAACTTGCCAATGTGCAAGTAATAAGGATAAGGCAATCTCTTGAGAAACCATCAGAATCTCTGTGAATCTCCTCAGAAAAAAGGTGGACAGTAGATGAAGGCAAAAAAATTAAATTTGGGATAAACAAACAAGATGATCAAGGTCCACCACCTATGTGTAAAATTGATTCTAACTGTTAAATATCAAGAAACAAACATTTAGCCTTATGGAGAGCAAAGTTAGCTAGCACCCTCAACCACCTGAAAGACAAAATGTAGTATCAGAGAAAGGTGAGGTATGATGTAACAAAAAACAACATGAATCATATAAAACTGAGACTGAGGAAATGGATAAAATAGAAGATATCTGAGAAATCATGTCTTAAAAAAGCCATATTAGGCCTATCTGCTTCCATTGCAGGGATATAGGAAGACAGAGCAAAATTAAGCGAAGGCAGAAAAGCCACCAAAATCCTGATCAACCCAAAAAGGCTCAGCATGGTTAGAAGGACTAAAGGAAAGATTAGGAGAGGCAGGTTGATTCATGTAATGAACACTCTCATGACAGATGACAGCTGATAAACCCTAAGACGAGTAATCCCCATTTGTAGCCTGTGTTTGTGTGATAGCAGAAGATACAATCTCCAAAGAAGTAACTTGATTTTTTGAATACAATGTGTAAAAATGAAAATCAAACAAGTGTTTAATGAAAAAAAGCAACAGGAAAAATATATTATCTGAAAAGGCATTAACTGTTGAAAAATTAACAAAAACAAAAAATACATAATGCAATATAAAAAAAAGACAAAGTTGAACAAATTTGAAGAATACAGCAAATACATCTTGACATAAGTACTACTTAACATAAAGTGAAAGTTCAATAGAATCAAATAGAGGTCATATACATCAAGAGGGTATGTTGCACTCTTTTTGGTGGAGGGTTGTGCATGATGATTTAAAGGTCAGACACATTTGAATCAGGTGACTGTAAAGTATATCAAAAAAATGTTTAAATATGGGGAAGCACTGAACAAAAATAGCTATTTATATGAAAGAAGATAATGTACACTATCAGAACTAATATTTCTCAAATTTTTACAATTATTTAGTGTACTTCATGAAGAAAAATGAGAGAAAAAGCCCAGATTTTCATTTCCAGACACTTCTGACGAATTTTATCTGTAAAAAAATACTCAAGTTTTCTAAAATGTTTTTGCCACTCAAAAGAAAACCTTTAAATATGCTAAAAATTCTATCCCCCTTGACAGTATATTATCTATTTCTAGGCATTCAAGCTTTCCCTTGACTTTTTCTTGTCACTTTTTATGTCACAACAAGTGATTTGATCATTTATTAATGAAACAACTTGAAAACAACAAAATGCAACTTTAAATATGATTGGATAGAGAAGAATTATATTTTTCGTATCATAATAAAGTAGATAATGAAATTAAGTGTGGGTCAACCATAAAAAGAGAGATCATAAAAAACAATTATCTAGTAGATAATAATCACTTTAATTTGCATTTTTGTTTTTGAAAAAAATAATTTGTTCTTATATCTAAATAAAAACTTTTATTTTGATAGTCATCATGCTTTTCTGGTCATTTCTTAAAATATAACCCTGATCTGGCACCTAGATTTAAACTGGTATAAAAACATGAAACCATATACAATGACATAAAAATCATTTTATTTGACAAAAATAACCACTCTACTCAACTTAAGCTTACTTTGATAAACTTGAAATATTATTTCTATAGCTGTGACCCATGCCTGTCAGAAAGGTCTTGTTTAATGAAATTCTACCTCAACTGTCAGGTAACATCATCATTTAATCAAAAGCCTCATTTCCTTAATTTTTGTTTTAAAACATGAATTTTTTTGTCACTGAAAATATAACATCTCTACCAACTGAACCTTATTTATTCCACTTCATTTTGATTGTTAAAGTTTCAAATACCACGAAAGAAATTAGTGTAACATCATATCTAGTACACATCTTTGTATAAAGAAATTGCATATTCTTGGCGTCAAACACCAAAAATATAAAAATCTGTTCAAAATTATATCAGTTTGAAATTAAAGTATTTTATATGAAACTCAAAATTTGTACTATATATAAACAGAAACACCCTCTTTTAATGATAAATTCAATAAAATTTTCCAGAAACCAAGTTTATTTTTTAGGCACAATGGTGACACAATGCTCAAGAGTCAACAAGCCCTCATTATATGTTATACAAAATCTATTCCATTGTAAAAAAATGATTCTGAAAACATAATCTCCACTTTAAAAGTGGAAAAACTTTTTTTCATGGATATAATGAACAAAAACTTTAAACAATCTAGATTAAGAGCATAAGCTATTTTACACTGTGATAAACTTCATCAATAACAACTAAATGTAATTATCTCAAAATTAGCATGAAAAACTTAACAATATCACTATTTATTTACTAGAGTTTTTAATACACATGATATTTAATAATTTGTAGGGAAGCACAATTCAAAATATTGATATTTTTGAAATAATTGATTCATATTTTAACATAATGAAAAGTAAAAAGTACCTGAATGATGGTGTGTTGTTATCAAGAATGTTTATCATAGGTGCACTGTTGGATCGTTTCAAGTTTGAAGCAGTTCCAACAGAAGTTGAAGGGGGATCCACATCCATTCTTCTACATGAGTCTTCTAAATAGGCAATTCCACAGTTCAATTTTGCAACAACACCTACAATAAAAGTTATTTCAAACCTTTAAAATTGTTATGGAAAATGATGCCATTTGCTTTACAATATTTATTCTAAAATTCAAAGAAAATATTTACTTGTGGTGATATTTTGTTGCAATGCTAATATCAATTTTTTGTTTAAAAATAATCCAATTCATGGAGAGGAATTTAAGATTATATTACCAGACCAGCCAACTCTTATTACAATTTAAATGTTAGTATGTTGTTGTTTTTTATTTATGCCTCTGCAATTGTTGTTATTTTACAATTTTCTGCAAAATTCTGTAAGCTTTTCACACTTTTTCACTAATAATTTTATGGAAATAATTCACTGATCTCTGCTTTGCATCTCAATATTACAAATGCTTGAAATAGTATATTTAAAAAGTCTATAAACAGTAAATGTCTATGGTACACTAATATTTTTTTTGAGAGGAAAATGGCACAAAAGTATGGTTCTTCTTCATCCCCAATGGGTCCAATGGAGAAATGTTTACAGCAAGCAGAAGTTTAGTCATGAATATTCAAAAAACTTTAATAATAATGTATAATTTCTAAAGGGTATAAAGTATGCAGTATATGTATAAATTGTGTTTGTGAGTAAATAAAACAATTAGCAGGGAAACCATTTACATTTACATTTTTTGCTATTTTCCCCTTGTACCAATTGGAATTACTATTTTTAAAAAATTGATATTGGCAGTATGTATTAAATGAGGAAAAAAATTCAATTTTTGCATTTTCTACAAAATCATTTTCTTCCAGAAACACCAAAATAAGAGTTTGAGGTGCATTTTATTACACACAGATTATGTTAATTTTATCTGCACCCCTAACACTTGTTTATAGATGTTGTCTTTCACATAATCTAATATATTCTCATTCACTGACTTGTAATGATGTACAAAATTACACCTCTTCCTAACAGTGCATTGGTATTGTTATGTTTACATAATCTCAGCATAGTACCTGCCTTAATGGCATGACCAACTTCATTCAATTTAAGACAAGATATCAATTATGAAAATTAAAGCAAAAATACATATATTTAATGATATACACATAAAAAAAACAGAAAATGTTACTGAAATCTCCAAAATGGGCAACAAAATATAACTGGGAATAGTCAGAACCTACTGAAAGACAAAATGATATAATTTTAAGAACACAAGTGAAAGTAAAGCAGAATATCTTACAATATGTCAGTCATACTATATCTGCTATAGCCAATCCCAACAAAGCCTTTATCCCAGTACCAGTGTCCATCAAGCTAACTGGAACATAATAAACCCTAGTAGTGACTTAGGTGTTATATACTTTCATGAACAACTATTATAGTATGAAACAGACTAAACATAAGAATTGTAATCATAATTATTTTATATTTATTTCATTTACTGATCAGATGTTCAGGGTAAAAACTATTAACACAACATTATTATGTTGAAGTAAAAAGAAATGAAACATAAGGTTATATATATACACACACAGGTACCTCAGTATAAACACATTACATAATATTTAAATCAATGCAAAGAAGCAGTAGCAAAATGTCAAAATTATACAACTGAAGACAGAATTCAATTAAACTATGGTCAACTTAAAATAAAACCTCTAACAGAGGTAAAAGTACCAACAAATATCATCACGAAGGAAAGCCCATAAAATGTGACAGCATTAGCTAGGAAAACAATTCCAAACAAAATAAAAGAAATAAACTTTCTAGACTAAGCATAACAGTTGCCTCTACACAACTTTTCAAAATAATATTGGGCTCTTCAAGACTTATAAAGAAATGAAAAATTTAGATAAAAATCGAAACTCTGATATAAAAATATGATTACTGTAAAAATACTGATAACTATATGTCAAGAGCAAGACAACAAAAAGGTGCAAGATGAAAGACAGAGAGACAGAATGACAAACATGAGAAAAAATGTATATCAATCTAGGAAAAAAACAAATAAAACATAGTGAATCAAATTGAAACAAGGAACATACACATCAGTCAACCACAAAAAGTAAGTCAGGTATCCTTCTACTGGAGATGGATGGAAAAAAAACCACTATTGGAGAAGATATACACACAAAAGATTTTCTTAAAAGTAAACCAGAGACACAGGTTCAGAACACAAAACAACGATCAACAATGAGACAAAACCAAATACTTTGTGTGTGAAAGAACATATGAAACATGCTCAACCACAATAGCCTGTTAAATCTTATTCTTTGATAAATAAACTTTAATAATTTACTTTAACCTGAAACATTTAAATAGTGACAAAATAAAAGGATATTATTTTAAACAAGAATGCTTACAGGGGAGCAAACTCCCACATGTAGAGTTGAAAATTCACCTATAGACCTTAGCTACCAAAATAAATCCTTTACTGACCTCTTACACAAATATTTCACTCACTAAATACAAAATTTTTGGTTACAGCTTTTTATTTTTAAACTTGACTCAAAACATTAACTGTACAAAATGGAAATATTATCTTTCCCACCATTCATCCAAGAAGTACACTAATATAAAATACGTTTAATTTTACTTGTCCATTTCTTTACTTTTATATTTAACACACCCAGCAAGCAAAGCAAGTCTTCATTTTCTTCCAAATACACACATCCAAAAACTTAACTGTAATAGTTTGTTTTCATCTTTAAACAAATTAAAATTATTTAACAATCAGAACATTGCATATAGTCATTGTTCATACAGCAATTAACATACAGTCATCAAGTGACCAAACTGTCCTTCAAGGTTGTCCTTGCATACTCACCCTTGAAAAACAAACATTTAAGCTCACCCATTACTTTACGTGAAAACATAAATTCAGCCATTAAACACCTGTAAAGTGAGAACCTCTACTGCTATTGAAAATAAACAAATAATTTTATTAGCTAGTCACAATGTCTGAATCATTATTTTATCTGGAGCATAGACCGTGTTTTCTAATCTTTAAAATATAAATCTCTTCATCCTATTATCTTCAGGACCATTCCATCTCAGAAATCATCCTCAGAACCCTTTCTAATAAGTAATTATCCTTTCTTAGTTCAAGAAATCAAAACTTAACACAGTATTCCAAGTGAAACTTACAAACAAATTGTATAAAGATCAATACCTCTATGGACTTGTCATCAAATGTGTCTACAAATAAATCCTATAACTATCAACTTTATTGTAACCAAGAAAGCACTGCTTCAGTGGCTTGACTGGCTTGTCCACTACTATGCTGAAGTTCTTCATTTCAATCATATTACAGTAAAACCTGTCTAAGGAGGAATCACACAGGATCCAGTAAATTTTCCAGCTTAGAAAGTGAAGATGCATTTCCTTAATTCCATATAATTTTTGAGCAGAACATTATACTTACTTGACTCAAATGAAGTAGCATATTTGAATAAAGACATTCAAAAGCTACATAAGTACAAAAATCTTACTCAAATGTACTTGAAGAAAGTACCCAGTTTCAACTGTTTCATTTTTTAATGAGCTTTCATGTGTTTAAAAGAGAATACCAACTCTACAGCCTTTTCATGAAGTTCATTTTCCCTCTTCATTTTTGCATACAATTTGATAGCATTAATATAACACTTGCAATGGAGATAGGAATTTCTATTTCTTCACTATTTTTCAAAATTAGGGAAGATAGGATTTTTTTTTTTTTGTGTATGAGAATTATTTAAAGAGTAGATAGAATTCTGCAATTAAAAGACAAATAAATTTCTACAAATCATGAATCTAATTTAACTGCAAAAATAATGATGGCAGAAAAAAAAGAACAGAATATACATACTTACTGTAACAAAATGTCCAAGAATTTATAAATATTTACAGAAATTAATATTTAAACAAAAACATTTTTTTCCACCTCACTCAGTTCTAATTCTACTTGTTGATAGATGAGGTAGACGAAAGATAGTTTTCTGTCTGCATTACTTCTTAAGATAATGCTGCAAAGTTTTGATATTTCTGGATTGTACAGGTTTCTGACCTTTGCAGTTTCCAGCTTAGACAGGATTTACAGTATTTAATTGGTTCCCACATCATAACCCACATGTAGTAACATAAACTTACTATTATTAAATGTCATTTGCTAAATATCTCTCTTAACTAACTAATTGATTCAATACATTCTACAATGTGTCAACATCATAAATGTAAATTATAAAAACTAAAAGCCCAAGTATTGACCCATGAATCCTTCCCCTTGATGACAGGGGCTTAATTTGACTGGACTCCATTAATAACTTTTTGCTATCTATGCACCCTAAAATCTAATTAGCCAGTTTTCCTAACCCATAATTATTTCTTTGGATAACCATGTGTGGAATCTTATGAAAAGCTTTTTGAAAATCTAAACATGCCCCAAGTCCATATCCTTACAAAATAAATGTCTAGATAACAACAAATAAAAAATATTAAGGAGATATTTCCCTTCGGTGAAAACAAGTTCACTTTTTTCCATAGTATCATGGTTCACAAACTGATTTAAGAAAAGTTCTTCAACCAAACATATCAGGATTTCTCCACCTACAGAATTATGGGTTACTGCCCTGTAATTTTCAGAGAAACTCTTGTAAGTCCCTTGAAAATAGAAATAATATTAGCAAATCTTCAATTTTCAAGCACATACCCCTTGTCTACTGACATATCAAAAAATGAGAGGTTCACACATCTGACCCTTAAAATCTTTTTTAAAACTATAAGCCTCATGTTTTACCTGTTGTTAATATCACAATCTTTCAACTTGTGTCTGCATTATTCACATTTATTCCAATACTTCTCATACAATACCTAGTCAGAAATGTAAAAACACAAGAGAATACATTTACTCTATATTTGGTTAAGCCAAAATACAAATTCCACAGCCTTTACACAAAGTTGTACTTAAAATTTAATGAAATAATATTATCAATGTATATCAATAACTTTGACATCAAAACACATTATAATTCACACTTTAATATAATATTATTCTAAATTTCAAAAGAAAATATTCAAATAAGTGTTTAATCCTTAATTCTCAATGAATAATAATGCTCTTTCACTACAAACCATTTTAAATTCTTTGCACCCCTATACATTTTCCAGAGTTTTGCACAAATTACACACCAACAATACAGATATTATCAAGCCATAACATAAATTTATAACCACCAAACCTCTTGTTTCACCGAGATAAAACAAGACAGTCACTCTCATATCACACACCTCCTCTGTATTTCAAAAAAACGTCAATAATTCTCTCTGACATATGCTACTGAATTATTTATAACTTATAGTAAAAAGAGGATTTTAAATTTCTGAATATCTATGGATCACCTTGTTCAGAAGATGTTTTAAAAGAACTGGCCTCAGTTTCATGTTTGTTACCATAAAATTTAACTTAACCAGCTGACAGTATTTTTTCAACCTATTTATAGTTTAGTTAGAAAGTCAGTAAAGTTATAAAAGTTTTAGGGCATTTTATACTTTGTGAATAATGATATTTTGTGTTCTAAAGTCTTAAAGTATTAAAAACAACTGTTTTTAATACCAAAATCATTACAAATGAGTATACTTACAATATTTTGTCCTTCTAACAACAAAAACGAGCCAAGAAATAAATATTAAAGTTCTTGTTTTAAAAGGTGTCAAAAACATAAAATTGGAAACTTAGAGGATTAGGTAAAAACAATAATAATATTAACATTTCCAGAGCTGAAGTGAGCACTTTGTGTTGCATGATTCTAACTTGATTGCTTGTTTACACAAATCTCTCACATTGTGATAACGATTTTCTCACAATGATAATTGGATCTGGCAAAATCTAAGATAGTCTAAGTATAATTGTAAAGCAATATAACTAAACAAAACCACATTTTAAAAGTTTTTTAAAACTTTGGCTACAAGACCATATAGTGTGTAGCTGTATGTAACAATATTTTATCATCCTAAAAAGAAAAAAATGTAATTATAATTTATTTCATATTTGTTAATTTTTTGATTCTACATCATTGATTTCACTATAATTTGTGTTAAGGTAAAGAAAACAACAGACAAAATGCAAAATTTTAAAGAAAGACTTTTGAAATTCATTTAGGAGGTTTTGGAAATTATGCAAATGAAATACAAAAATTGTTAGATCAAAAAAGTATTTCAGTCTTAACATAAAAAATCACTTTTTACTCAGGCTGATTTCATAAACTGAGAGACAAATTGTTAGTAAAAACACTATTAAAACAAATCTGAGTTTTTGTGCAAATAAGATTTATAACATTTACCAAATGTCCATCAAATGTTATGAAGATACACTTAGCAAATTCAGAATTACAGTATGTATAGTTTCCAGATTTGTGTGGTGATGAAAAGGTTGGTTAAATTAAGTTTCACTTACTGTTCTTTTGGGACAGTGTAAAATTATAAGATATTAAAGTTACTAAATATTAAATGAAAATAACAAATTATCCCAATCGTTTGCTAAGTCAGAAGAAGAATTTTATTTACCTTAATACTTGAAATTATTGTTTCTATTATTTGGTAGTTGTTGTGGGTTGTGTATTAATAAATTAATGTGTACTAGTAAGTAATGGTTTCAGTATTAGTTAGGAGAATTTTAGTATTTATCTATGAGCCACAAAATAGTTTTATTTAAATATATAATTACTAGATTCACAGTTGTAGCTAGGATGTTTTGAGTAGTGTATGATAAAAACCAGTCCAGCCCAAATATCGCATGCGACTGCAGCTGTTACCATCATGTTACTACCCCTTCAGTCAGGCAAAAAAAAAGAAAGGTTGTTAATTTCATGTTTATAACTTTAATGACTTTGAAAATTTGTAAATTCCTTCAAAGAGTCTGATAAAACACTACACTAGTCACTTGTCAAACACATTTTAAGATGAAAGATTATTCTAAAAATAAGTAGAAAGAAATTTTATTCTAGGCTGAGTCTTATTCTTCTGACTGATCTATCTTTAACAGCAAGTAATTGAAACATACTGTTCACAATGAGATTAAAAAGGTCTTTATGCAAAAACCACACATTGTTTGATGTAAAACCGTAAGTACAAGTAAATTAGTGCAGCATGGGCTATTCGTTCAATTCTGCATATAGGGTTTTCCCTGTTGTCTCTCCTTGAAAAGTATTTTAGCAAGAAGGTTATTTGGTTCACACCATTTTAGAAAAAAATGTTTCTAACAAGCAAATTATGAAGTAAACTGTACTGTAACAATAACTACAACCTGTGCTTCCCTTGTAGTATATAAAAATCTTAAGTGTTCACAGTGAACATCAGAAAGAGTAAGCAAAGAAAACTATTTTGCTCACTGATATCTTCCCTAACCTACCACAACCAACCAACTAAAACATCAAAACACATACATATTTAGCATTCCACATTAAAAACATAAAAGCTAAATTAATTCAATCTAACAAATGATATAATTACATTTATCATTACACAATTTAATAATTCTAACTTCAAACAATAACCAGGGGCTCAACTGACTTGTAACATTTCCCAGAACTGAGCTATACTGTTTCACTATATTGAAACTGTAACCATAACAGTACACCACACCTTCTCCCACCCACATTTAAATTAAAAGGTATGCCATCAGTCTCTCTCTCTATATATATATATATCCATATGACACCATTTATTTGGTATTAAGTATTTGATTTCAGGCTATAAGTATTAAATAAAATGGCTAAAATTAGTGAAAGAGTTGAGCATTCACAATTTGTTGGATTTAATTAGTACAATAAGTGGGTTTTATTTGATAACTTGTGACTGGAATGTACTTTTAAGAAAGCTAGTAATAAGATGTAAAAATTTTATGTAGATAGAGAAGGTTGGAGAATATCCTAATTAAACTAGAGACAATACATAAAGAGAAGTGTAGACTGGAAAATAGCAACAGGATTTTAGGAGTTTAAGCTTTTATGTGCAAGGAATATATCAGCTGAAATTGACTTTCAGGAAGACAGAGTACTATTACAGTAAAAAGCAGTTAATTTAATAGTGAAGAACCAATTTTATTGAGCAACAAATCTCAACCCTTAGCTTCTGCAGATGAGGAGTTACTGGAGTGAAAGAAAACAAAAGAATCAGTGAAGGATGTAGATGATTTCTTGATAATGCATATGGATAAAATAGTCTGTGGTGCAAACATGGAGAAAATAATCAGATTATCCTACCCAGAAGCACAGGTGGAGGATATAACTGACAAAGCAGGAGATACAATAAAGGGGGCTAGCAGAGATGTAGTTTTTGTGATGCATGTTGGGGAATGTGGGTCAGAGGAGTTAAGCAATAAGTACAAAGAGATTTAAGTAAAAAGGCCATAACTTAATTTTGTCAGAGATACTTAAATGTGGACATAAAGATATAAGTCACTAGGGCTAAATGCTAGGCTTAGGTTAGTATGTAAGGATGAGCAGATAGGCTAGTTGAAGTTGTGGAAGAATGGAACTTCTTTATGGAACTGATGGTTTACAATTAAATAGAATAGGAGTTAACATATTTCCTAAAGCTATAAACTCAGCTGAAAGGGAAGTTTTAAACCACGATTAGACAGTAGTGAAAGTCATGAAAAACTAAATGCAAAAAGAGGTGGAGAAAAGTTAACATAGAAAACTTTTACAGTAGTAGTTACAAGAATAGACTTCTGTGTTACTACTTTACTGCTAGAAATATAAAAGAAACCAATAACTGTAGTGCATTGACAGATATGGAAATTCTCATGTAAAGGGAATAACTGAAATGTGGTTAAACACAGATGATTTTCATAAGTTTTTCTTTGAAATACATGATTACAGGCTATTTAATAGGGATAGGGTATTAAAGAGGGAGATAACTGGCTTTATATTGAAAATGGAAGTTACATCCTGTTAAAGTAAAAGACAATAGCAAGAATATTGAGTCCTTTCATGTTTCTATTAGCAGATAGAAACAAAAAAGGTTTTTAATGGAGATTTGTCACAGATCATCAAATGATACTGATGAAATTAGTGAGAAACTTTAGAATGAGATTAAGATTTCAGCTGTTAATGAACTCATAATTATGAGTTACTGGTAAGACTACATTTAGAATATTGTGTTCAGTCTTTGGCATCTTACCTTAAGAAAGGCATTGAATTGTTAAAAAGGGTTATTAAAATTTTATCCGAAATAGAAGGGTTGTAATATGAAAAGAGATTAAGATCCTTAAAGTGTTTTCTCTTGAAAAAATAAGAGTTGGGGGGATCTGTTTGTTTTAAGACTGCAGAGGGAATTGATGGTGTTTATGCATCACCTTTCTGTATAGTTAACATTGAGAACAATAGGACACAATATAAACTTTAGCAGGGTATAAGTCATTTTCAGCTTAGACAATATCATTTTTCTAACAGGGTAGCTGGCTTTGGGAATGGATTGCCTTCAGATGTTGTAGAGACAATAAATTTAAGAAAAATATTGATAAGTACATAAATTAAAAGGGCCGACTTCAAAGGCTTTTTTATACATTTTTTTAGTTAATTAAATGGACTAACAGGTCCCACATTGTCCCAAAATGTTATACATTACAATAATTAACACCACAAAAAACCTTCCAGTCTCTTAGACACCCATACTCCACAACAGGAAAAAGGATCACGAGCTTGAGCTTCTAAGTAAATACAGTTAGCAACCTCCCAACAGGTAACCAGAACTATTTGAAAATTAATAATGGTATTAATGACTTGCATGATAGATAAGCACATACTGGCATCACAAGCAGAAAGTTATTTTGATTACAACATGAAAAAACATCCTCACAGTCTTCCTCCACCTACTGCTCATGCAATCCCTAAAACAACTACCACATAACCCAACACCATGCTTTTTTGGTCAAGTAATGGCCAATTTATCCCCAAATATAAATCAAATATAAGAGAATAGTATTGTATAATTCATAAAAAGTGCAAATATGACTATCTCCAGCTGTTCTTTCACAACACAATGAAGAGCCACATTGTAAGCTCAACAAATACTATGCTTACTATACTGATGATTCTAAATCTAGAATAAAGTGGAAAGATGCAATCATCAACAAAATGCATATTTTTTAGCATTAGTGTTGTTGATAACATGTGAAGAAGCATTTGATCAAAACTTATTGGTCAATATACCCTCTGAACAGTACAGCTATATTTAATAAATATTTAAGCACAGATTGCCTTTTGTTGTTTCTAAGATATTTGCACTATGCAGACTTGAAGTTGATGAAAGAGAAAAAATATGTAAAGTATGTGTTTACTTACTTACCTAAATAAATTCTCTGTAGCTGTAACATTCAACCCTTTTCAAAAGCTGAACATTAATAAATCTCTGGTGCCTTTCGATGCATTCCATCAAACAAACACAGATCAAGAAAACAATATCTTTGTACTGTGTGATTACGAGAGTGAATTGTATTAGAAATGATCATACAAACTGGGAAATGATAAAGACATTGAACACAGTGATCTCCTTTGAGTTTCTGGTGTATTGGTGAGAGAAAATCATGAATAAACACTTGGGAAAAGGACATATTTTTAAAACAGACTAATTTACTAGCCAGAACTGTGTAAACACCTGTTAGAAAAGTACACTAGAGCACGTGGTACAAAAAGGTCTAAAAGGTAACATGTGCCAACTTATCCTAGTAAACTAAAGCCAGATGAATGTCATATCAAGCACACAGACAGTATTAGGGCTTTGAAGTTGCTCAATAAACATGAAGTAAGCATGTTTTCAACTGTATATGCTAAAAATATGGTTCATAACAAAAAGGAGGGCTACTGCATGCATGAAAAGATAAAGAAACTGAATGATGTAACAGCTTATATTCAGAACATACAGAAATAATAAGTTAAAAATGTCAGGAAATCACCAATGTAGTATGATAAACTATTTCCTGCATTGTTGAAATGCTATGTTCAACTCCTACTCTTTAAAAAAAACAACAAAAAAAACCTCAAAAACTTAATCTGAGCTGGTAGTGTAACAGTTATCAGAAAACTATGGTGTTATGATTACTCAATTCACAGACTGACCATGCAATTACAGCACCAAATACATTGGATATTTGTGGCAAACTTATAGCCAATTATATTATAGAAATTCTGCCACCATCAAAAAAGAAACAAATGCACCAAAAAGCTGGTCATTTGTGAAAACAAACCCAAAGAAGGAAACAAGAACCTAGGAGAAAAAGATACAAGATCCTGGTGTAGAGACTGTGATGCAACTTTGTTCATTCAAAACTGTCACAAAGATTAACCCACTATGAAAAGATATTCACATTCAAAAGTAAATAATGTGTAAATATAATAGTTTTTGAAAATCATTTAGTGTAATATTAGTGTTTTACTATTATGCATGTTAAAATATTCTACATTATTTTTCTGTATTATTCACCATGTATTATATAACAAAAAACTCCACCAGTGTTGGAAGGCTGTGAGAAGATAAAGAAAACAAACATCCTTTGAGGAAGTAAGCCCACATCAATGTATGGGTGTGGAGGGAGGAATGAAAGAAAAGCCAGCAAGCAAGCACTTGCCCTTATCTCAAGCCATACACTCAAATTTTACATTATTCTACGTTGCCAGGGAAGCTTTTCTTAATATTTGTAATGATTTTTTTTTAATATTTTGATTTTCCTCACAGTGTGAGGCCTTACCTAATTTACCTGATATAATATTCAAAGGGTTGGTGTTTAATAACTAATAAGAGCAAATAAGAAATGAGTTTATATTAATGTGTATGAATATATGGAATACAAAACCTAGCAGTTCAGTCTATACAAAATGAAATGTAGCAGTGATTATGGTGTTGGTGAAGCTTAATTTAAATTGCGCATAAAGAAATTGGAAGTTTAAACTAAAAGCAGCAAATATTTTGAAGTGACGAAAATTTATATTCTGATAAGATGTTTTTAACTTCCTTGTAAATATTACAAGTTACATGTTTGTACTTGTACAGATTAAGTTTTTTTCAGCCTGTGAGCCATTCACTAAAATACAAAAAAAAAAAAGAAGTATTGGCTCAAATTTTCCAACAGCTTCACAACCATCACGTTTTGGTAAACCTGGCTAGTTAACTACTATAATTTAACCTTTCTTAACCCTAAATGTAAAAATACTAGTAGTAATAGTACTACAAGCAGAGTAAATTGATACTGCCCTAGCAAAATGATTTCATTATTTATATTTTTTTACAACCGACGGCGACAGACAAAAATAAAATACTTAATTTTTGGAAATAAATATTTAAAAAACATTGGGTATTTTAACTTTCTTTCAATAAACATAAAGTTCACATAAATAGAACAGAATAAAAATTAGGAGTTTTAATACTTTTCTTTACTTACAAAATCAAAGGCAAAGAAAAATGTCATTCTCATTCCTACCGCTAACGCGCTTCATCATAACCACTAATTCAATGGCTGTGATTGGCTGTTAATGGAAACAAATGCTTAGACTAAAGGGATGGATTAGCCAATAAGAAAATTTGTACAAAGCTCTCTGAATGTTATGTATAATATTCTAGATGTAAATCTCCAGTTTTGACAATAATTTAATTTTTCAAAAATATAATATCATGAACAAAATAGTCATGAAACAAAAGCTGAATATTTAAAAGCAATTAAGTTACACCAATGTATTTTGAGGGAAAAATCTTAAAATATATAACATAAAAAAATAAAGAAATCTTGGTAAGAAAAAATAAAAAATAGAAAAAACATCCTGCAGGTAAAATATTGATGTTTTATTCCTTTATTCAGATTTGACACCAGGATTTCATTATAACCAAATATTTTCATTCGCAATATATGCCAGTATTTACATATGCATAAATATATTGATAGATACTCCCTCTTGATGATAAGAAACCCTCTGAAATAAAATGTATCTCAGAACGGCTGTTATGGGTACTAACACTTTTAATGATAAGGAGAGAACAATGTTTCAACTTTCCTAGGTCATCTTCAGGTCAAGAAAACTGATCAATAAAAGTGTGAATACCCATACCAGAGGTACTCCCTCTGTTACACAAATATATATATATTTAATATGAAAATTGTTAAAGATATATATCAAACAGATCATAAAATGATAAAATGGAGCAGTTTTACAATACTTTACAATTGTCTTTTAGCGTGTTATGATTGCTTGCGTTTATATACTCATTGAAAGAAATTTTCAAAAGTTCAACAACGTTCGATGATACGTTGGTGGCCTGGCATGGCCGAGCGCGTTAAGGCATACACTCGTAATCCGAGGGTCGCGGGTTCGCGCCCGCGTCGCGCTAAACATGCTCGCCCTCCCAGCCGTGGGGGTGTATAATGTGACGGTCAATCCCACTATTCGTTGGTAAAAGAGTAGCCCAAGAGTTGGCGGTGGGTGGTGATGACTAGCTGCCTTCCCTCTAGTCTTACACTGCAAAATTAGGGATGGCTAGCACAGATAGCTCTCGAGTAGCTTTGTGCGAAATTCCAAAAACAAACTGATACGTTGGTGTTTTCGTAAAGCTCATATTGTTGATTCGTAATCTCAAAATGTTCTACAAATTTAGAGAACAAGCGCAACTTGGGCAATACATGAGTGTTCTTCCGAGGTGTCACTATAAATTACAATATCATCAACATAAACTGTAACATCTGACAGATTGTTGAGACATTGAGTCATCATTTGCTAGAAAGTCGCATGAGAATGTTAAATCCCAAAGAGAATTATATTGTACTGGTATAGTTTATCAGGAGTAATAAAAGCAGAGCTTTCTTTTACTCTTTCAATTAAACGAACAACCTAGTACCCCTTCAACAGGTTACATTTTGTAATATATCTGGCTCTTCCAATTTTGTCAATATAATTCACCATTCTTGAAATGAGATAACAATCTGTTTTTGACACAACATTCAATAACACGAAAGTCTGTACAGAATCTAACTGAACTATCAGATTTGGAAACCAGAATACAAGATGAATACAAATCGCTTTCACTGCATTATAGAATACCATAAATATGTTTCTTTATGCATTTTATCAACCTTAATTGAATTAATACCATAGGGACGTCGTTTCACAGGAGAAGCATCACATACACTGCTGGCCAAAATCTTAAGGCCAATGAATATAAAGAAAAAATATGCATTTTGTGTCGTTAGACTCAACCACTTATTTGAGTAGAGCTTTAAAAGATGAAAATAAGAAAATGAAAAATAAAACTAAAAAAACTTTTTCAGCATTTAACAGAAAAAATGTGAACACTATGAAATTAGCCTAAATACTAGTTGGTCAAAGATTTAGGACCATACCAAAAAGAAGTCCTAAACAGGGTAAAAATGCCCGACAAGAGATCTCAGTAGTAAGTTGCACGGCTACACGAAGATCATGCACTGTTTGGAATTGTGTCGTGCAGAAAACGTCTCCGGTGGGATATCCTTATCGTGCCAGTAATGTTGGAAGCCATCTGGACCATCCAGCTTAAGTTTTTCTCATCATTAAACAAAAACATTTTTCTACTCTTCTACGTCCCATGTTTGGTGTTTCTCAGCAAAGTTTAACCGAGCTGTTCCGTGGCCTTTGAAGACGTTTATGGTTTTTAAAGCCTTTCTCTCGTAGATGTCGTCTTATTGTTTTTGAGCTGCATTCTGCGTCCGCAAGAATTTTAATCTGGTTCGACGATCGGCTGGTGTCTTGCCGGACAACCTGTCGAATTCTCCTGCTCAACGCCAGTGAAATTTTCTTAAACGGACGATTTGGAATTCTTGTTTCATATCCCTTAGGATCTTTTAAGAAATCTGCAACAACAGTTTTACTATGCTCAATTTCACAAGCGATGGCACGTTGAGAGAGACCTTGCTTTTGCAGCTCGACAATTCTGCCACATTCAAACACTGTCAACTTTTTAATCTTTGCTATGTTTTTATCCAATATAACACAGGAGATATTGACAACGCTAATGTTTGAACACAAGTGACTAGATTTTGTTACGTGTTTACTCATTAACGCTTCGTTGCAGTATGGTCTTAAAATTTTGGCCATTTAGTATTTAGACTAATTTCATAGTGTTTAGATTTTCCCTATTCGATGCTAAAAACGTTTTTTTTTTTCATTTTCTTATTTTCATCTTTCGAAGAGCTCAACTCAAATAAATGGTTGAGCCTAATAACGCAAAATGCGTATTTTTTTCTTTATGTTCATTGGCCTTAGGATTTTGGCCAGGAGTGTATTTCAACATTATAAAAAGGAGAGTTGATTTGATTAGGAACGTCCAAAAATATACACTCAATTTCTACCAAGAAACTAGCAAGTTGATGTTTCTCTTCAGGAGGTTAGTGATAGAGTTTTGTATTAAGATTAACCAAAATGTCAGAATTACTCAGTTTGACGTCGCATTCATCTCCAATGTTTTAAACTTACGGTGTCTGAATCAAAGAGAATGTCATTAATATCACGAGAACATTTCACAGCTAAAATGTTTTCAGATGTATCCCAGAAGTGATAAGGCTTCAACATACTGATATGACACAGCTGGTTAGCATTTCAATGGTCAGGTGTTTTTACAATATAGTTTGTTTCATTAACTTTTTGAACAGCCTCATAGGGAACATGATACCTAGCCTTCAGTGTGTGTCCCATAGTGTGTAACATTACTAAGACACGTCACCAGGACGGAGCTTATGCTCTTCAGACCAGCTACCATAAACGTTTTTCATTCTAGCTGTGGATGCTTTCAGATTTTCTCAAATCAATTTAAAAAACCTAACAGTTTGGGCCGAAACTTCGAAACATAATCTGGTAAGTGTATTTCATTTGGATAATCTTCCAATCATTCATTGTTCCTTCAACAACTTCAAGGGGTCATGTACTGAATGGTTAACACCAACTCGAACGGGTTAAACTTAATGACTCATAAACTGATTCACGAACAGCAAGCATCAATAGATTAATTCCTACTTCCCAATCTTTTTCGTTATCGAGACAGCAAGTCAAATTCATATTTTTCAAGGTAAAATGGAATATTTCAAAAGCATCTTGCGATTTGGGATGGTACACATTAGATCTGATATGTTTTTATTAATTTCTTTTTTGCTGAAATGTTTCTCAAAGGAATAGCTCCAGGAAATCGAGTGAATACGCACATGATAGTCAACAAATAATGGTTCCTTGCTCGATTTTTTGGTAAGGTCCAACACAGTGAATAATCACATGAAGGGTTCTTTGAAAGCTTGGATAGGTTTCAAAGGAGCAACTGGAATTTTCTGGTTAGATTTTCCGACCATTTGGCAGGTATAACAAGTTTTACAAAACCGGAAAACATCTTACTTAATTTTGGGCCCAAAATGTCACACATCTTGTTGACACCTCTCTAACCTCCCATGGGAAGTTAATGTGCAATTTTCAACATTTCAGAATGATATGCTTTTGCAAAAACAATTTCAAAATTTTTCTCTGGTTCATTCTTTAGGTGTACATACTTAAACAGTGATGAGATCTGCAGATCATTTCCTTGCTCGGCGATCAGCTTTCTTCTAGAAAACGGAACTTTACTAGGCGAACTAGATACCTCAAGTTCATCATTGTTATTCACCAATGAATTGTCAGTAGAACAATTATTTACAAGATCCCTGTCGGATTCAAAAAAATGTTTGGGACAAATCTATAATACCGTTCTCTGAATAAATATCTATTATTTATTTTTGCCTTAATGTATTCGACTGAGCTCAAGTTACAGCACACAAGGGAAATATGTGTGGATTCCTCTTGGTAACAACATCTTTCTCAGATAAAACAGTGACCAGACCGCTAACACTCTTGAGTTCGGCAACAACTTTTCTTTAGCCAGATCTTTTCCCAACAACAATGATTCACCCTTAATTGGCAGAGTAGGTTTTACTCCAACCACAACTGGTTCAGATACTAGATCTAATGCTACGTAAATGTTACGAAGAGGAACATTAACAAAGGCACCTGCAATACTCTGAGCAATATAACAGACTCACCAGTGGCATAACTTGATTCTAAAAGCAATATACTCTCTAACAACAATGACTGAGTCTCCCCATTGTCACATAGAATGTATATGGTATTACAATATCATTTGTCAAAGACACGGAACCAACAGACACAAAAGCTCTAAATTCCTCTATAACTACCCCAACCTTTTTATCAGGGACCAAATCAACAACATTGAGTGATCTGGTGAAACTAAGTTTATATATTGATACGAATACACTAAGTGTCGCTCCCCTCCTTTTTTTTCTTTTCAAACTTCATTTCTTACAAAAATGACAGAGATAGACCTCAATAATTTTGATGAAGTTTCATCATGACTGTTTGAAGATTTCGAACTAGAGAAACTGGATTTTTCAGAAGATTCCTCAATTTTAGTGGAATGGACAGATAAAGGCTTTGACTGAAATGGCGGGAAGTTCTTTTTATGAAAAGTGGTTTCATGTGTTAAAGTATGATTATTGGAAAGAGGAGCTGCTTCCTATGGTGTTTCAACTTTCTTTTCATCCAAGTAGGATTTTAGGTCGTCACTAGTACAACACTTAAATTACTCAGCTACACATAATTTTGTTCGTCGAAACTGTTGTCAACATCCATATCAATTCATTTTCATTAAATGGAGGTACATTAATATATCGATTAAGCTCACCGTTGTCATTTTGTATTCGTCGATCGGAGTTGAGTCTAAATTTCATTTCTTTCAGCCTAATTTCTTTCGCGAATTCAATACGGGCTTGTTTGGTCTCTGATCCTTTATTTTCTCTTTCTGCTTCAATAGGACTTGTTTGTTTTCTTTTTCGACTTCGGTACGTGCTCGTTTTAGCTCGATTTGTTTGAGTATTAACTCAATTTCAAACTCATCTTTATCACTCAGCTTTGACTCAGTGTTCCTCTAATTATTCCTCAAACAACAAATCATCAACGACTAGTATTTTAACAACACGTTTTTAGTTAATTTTTCTCATTCGTTTCATAATCCCTAATTCTAAGATTTTAGCTATTTCAAGCAATTTACTTTTGTTATATTTCTTCTAGCTGTCCGAGAGAGGGTGATTCAAGAAAAAATTCATATTCAGATATGATCATATCTTATTGACAGTGATAAATATAAATTGAATTATGATTTGGATTTGAAATTATTTCGAATTTTGTTTCTGATTCAGATACTTTACATCGCTTTGGAAAATTTTCAGTTTTCTACCTCAGAATTTTATATACAGCTTCTTCTGAAACATAAAATCTTACCACAGTTTGCCCCCAACTACTACAGCGGTATGTCTCCGGATTTACAACGCTAAAATCAGGCGTTCGATTCCCCTCGGTGGGCTGAGCAGATAGCCCGGTGCGGCTTTGCTATAAGAAATACATACATACATACTAACCGCAGGTTTTTATGGAATATACTTAGTAAAGCAAAAACTTTTATGTCTTTTTTTAAATTATTTTGCAGTATTTATTTTTTTCTCACGATTTCGAATATTACCTCTAATGTTTCACGTACGCAAAGGAGTATTTAGATAATATAAAAAGGGTGCATAGGCAAGAATATTAAACAGAAATAACTTCAGTGAATCTATATTATGCTATTAAATTATACTATGAAGTTACATGTTCATAAAATGTATTAGCTCATTTTATTTACTTATTTATTTAATTGGATATCTTGTCCACCTAATATTATAATATTACAATATTGGTTTTGGTTTGGTTTCTTTTGAATTAGGAGACGAGTGTCTTAACTACCTAGCCATGCCGAGCCATATTAGAATCTCATGCTATTAACACTCGACTCGTAATCTGAGAGTCGCGGGTTCGAATCCTCGATGCAGCAAACCTTATCGCCCTTTCAGCCATGGGGCGTAATAATGTGACGGTCAATCCTATCATTCGTTGGTAAAATAGTAGCCCAAGAGTTGGCGGTGGGTGATGATAACTAGCTTCTTTCCATCTAGTCTTACACTGCTAAATTAGGGACGGCTAGCGCTGATAGCTCTTGTGTAGCTTTGCGCAAAATTCAGAACAATCGTTCCATTAAGAAAAAAAAACAGCTCTTAATCAGGAGATAACGCACTGCTAACTGTATCTGCAGCTTTGAAATTATAAAGAAAAGAACATGAACTTCGATCGTTAATATTTTGTAAAGAAAATATATAATGACCCAAAGCAATTACATCCTTACTCATTTTATTTGTTAAAAGTATTATGTTAAATTACAGTAACATTTTTTGAGCATTTACAAAGCAGTTATCTGCTTTTGTGTTAATACTCTCTTTCCGTATACAACATTTTATTGTTATCAGAAGCTCAATTCTCCCCGGCGGACTCAGCATATAGCCCAATGTGCCTTTGCTATAAGAAAATAACGCACACAATCAATCGTTGTTATCACACATAAAAGCAGCCTGTATGATGACTATAATTTTAAGGTATTTTCTGAGAGATAATTCATAAATGTATCATAAATTTTTTCACATGAAAAAACAAAAATTATTGCTCAGCTGGCGTAAAGATTGGTCTAACATGCACGGTGTTTTGCCTGTTTCGTTGAAGTTATACACACAGCTACACGATGGGGTATCTGTGCTCTTCCCAACATGGGTATCGTAACTTGATTTTAGCGTTTTGAGTATACTAGGACGCTACTGTGCCATTAAAAAGGGGAGGAGCAATTTTTGTTTAAAAGAACTGATGCATGTGTCAAGTGAAATGGATTTCATGTAAGCATATGTTTACAAAACTCAATCAGAACTCTGGGAAAATTTTGCACAGTTCTTAATACTTTCCCATTTTGTACAACCGTTTTTGTCAGAATACATTAGAAAAAATGACTATTGACAATTTTTTAAAATAGGTTGAAATATGTTATTGATGTTTACTTATAAATAAATTAATTTCCCGAAATCAATTATTTTCACTCTTATTTGATTAAAGCGGGCCTATTTTTGGCACTACATGTTTGTCTTGTGTGCGTTTGTGAATGGGTATGTTTAATAGCATTGCTTTAAATTGTTAAACATAGTTTGACCAGGAAGTAAATGTCTCAGCATACCGTAACAAACAAGTGGCTTCCGCAACCCAAAGAAGAAAGCAGGCCAACTTATGAATTTATAATTGAAAAGCAGTTATTTATTTTATTGTAATGAAAGTACATCTTTAAAAAAAATATATGTGTATTATGTATATAAACGAAAGGATCTGACAAGAAATGATATTTTGAAAATAATTAGGAGTTCTAATTTTTAGGTTTTAATGATTAAATTTTACGAAAACTCAATTAGTTGCTGATAGTTCAAGTTACTGTGATGGGGTTGGTGACTGGCATTTGTCGTCACAAAAGACACGCCTTACACAAAAATTGTACTGAGTTCCATTCGCGCATTTTCACGTAAGCTCGTTCCTGCCACCATGATAAATCGAGTCCCACCTAAACTTTGTGTAACAGGTGGATAAAGGAGACCTGAGTACAAATTATTTTAAGCTAGAAAGCTGTGTTATAGTAAAAGAGTAAATTGTGTTCGGCAAAAAAAACAAACTAGTTTTCTAAAACAAACTTAAGGAGCGTGAAGTGAATTGTATTCAGACTTAAATCTATAGTTCATTTTCAGTTTAAACAATAAACAACGTTGTTACGTCAAGACCCGCAGATTTTGACTGTAGGCTGTAGCAGACCAGTTTACGCTGACGATCATAGTATCTCGGTTTTAATGCTACGTGAGATAGAGAGCGGCCTGGTTTAGGAAAGTTTGTCAGCATTCTTAAGTAAAAGATGTGTTTTAATGATATAAATTGTTTAACATTTTAAACTGAGAACCATGGAAAGTGAAAAACAAGACGACTTAGGCTTTAGTCATATTGGACTGAAGGCACGTTCACCTGAGGGCCATGCAGCACGTGCAATGAATATTAAAGGTGATGAGTTTATTTGGATTGAAATTCAAGAAAAAACTTTTACAAATTGGGTTAACGAGCAGTTAAAGCCAGTCAATTTAATAGTGCACGATTTAAGAACAGATTTTTGTGATGGACTTAAACTTGTAGCTTTGATTGAAGTACTCCAGAAGAAAAAGTTGAAAAAGATTAGAAAACCAATCAATCAACACCAGTACCTGGAAAACGTACAGACTGCGCTAAACGCTATGGCTGCTGACAACATAAAACTTGTAAATATAGGTAAGAAAAACATAAATATAATACATGTAAATAAATAAAATTAATAATATAGTTTAGTTTTATTTTAACTCGCGTTAATCAATAAAAATTAAAATTCCTGTTGATGTACCTGCCAACTTTTACTTTGTTTTACAATTGTTTCACTTTTTTAATATTTTAATTCTAAAGCATCACCTTAGTGAAATATTTTTAACCTCACATTACACAGCAAATTGTAAATTACAATCAGAAAGTGATACATTTAAATGGATAATTGTTTATTTCGTATATTTTAGTTTTAAATTTTCAACAGTGATTTCATTCAACAAACTTTTAGTATATTGCCTCCCAGTGGCTCAGCAGTACGTCTGCGGACTTATAACGCTAAATTATTAAGTGTAACAAATTGGTAGGAACAAAGTGTCCATTGAACCTTCTAAAATCATAGTAGTTAAAGGCTGACTCCAGCTTTTAATTAATAAGGAAATCAGCCATTTAATAATTTTCTTTTCATTGTGGTCAGTTTCTTCAAGATAATTGCATCAGTACTTGCCCTGACTTAAGCTCATTCGTAGTTTGAATGGAGTGGAAACTATTATAAAGAATTTCAATATTGGGATGTGCTTTGGTTGAGGCTGAAGCTGTGACTTAACTCGTGTAAAATTGTCTATTTATCCTCGATAAGGTCTTTGTAGAATTGTTGTGATAATATAACTGTAGTTGTGTTTGTCAAAAGTATAGCAAGGTGTAGGGTATGTAATGACATATGCCAGTCGTAATTTGTGGCTTCTTTATATAAATACTATGTGATACAGAAAAACTTTTTGAATTTATAAAACTTGTGAAACATTCCACCACAACATGCATAGTATTTAAGTTTACAGATTAATGGAATCATCTATTACTACGATTATCTCACTAGTGGATTGACTTCCTTTAGGGCAGTTTGGGGTTTAAATATAAGCAACTGAAAGACCCAGATCTTGCATGAGTTCTGCTTCCAAGATGAAGCAGTTATTTTATTCTGATTGATGAATGCAGCATGAATACATTAACCCTTTGGAAATCATATAGCAGTTTCATATGCAGTAAAGTTTGATTCACTGTTGCTGCGGACCATACAAACGTATCTCTATATTTGTAATAAAGCTACCTGTTCCAAAGCTTATAAAAAAAAAAAAGTCGCCCCCCAGTGGCTCAGCGGTATGTCTGTGGACTTACATGCTAAAAATCCGGGTTTCGATACCCGTGGTGGGCAGAGCACAGATAGCCCATTGTGTAGCTTTGTGCTTAATTCAAAACAACAACAAGACAACAACCCTTCCAGTCACGTAGGAGGTGTGGAGGCTTAACGAAACTCATCTATCAGTGTAGAAGTTTATATCATTAAGCTCCCCAGTGGCTCAGCGCTAAAATCCGGGTTTCGATACACGTGGTGGGCAGAGCACAGATAGCCCATTGTGTTGCTTTGTGCTTAATTTAAAACAACAACAACAAGCTTATAAAACAGGAGATGCTTTATATTTTACAATTATACGAGAACTGGAGACATCAGGGAGCTAACATGTTCAAGTAACACATAATATAATAATGGTTCTTTTGGACACATTAATATCAAAACTTTGAGAATTAATATAAATACAACGCTTATGTACTGTTCAGAAGAAAGATTGATTGTGCTGGAATGACTTATTTAGAGAAGAAAAATTTTTCTTCTTCAAACAGTAATACTTAGTTTGACTGATCGTTTTCCTTGGATTGATAAAGATAGTCATTATGCTCTAGGTTTTATCAATTACTTCACAAACTAGGTTGAGCTTACCGAGTAATTAATACCACAGCACAGTTCATCATAGATATTTTAGAATGACAGTTTATAGCATGACTTCTAGCACCCGAATAACGCTCATATGGATTAGGGAACGAACACCAGCAACTATTTGTTTGCATAATTCTGTTGGTAAAGACTAGTTAGCTCCTGAGTTCAGAAGGATGGTGTTGACTTGTTGCTTTCCCTCTAGTCTGACACTTCAAAATTAGGGACAACTAGCACAGAAAGCCCTCATATTCTTTAATAAAAGATATTACTCATTTTAGAGCTAAAGCAAATTTTAAGTATCCGATATTTTTAATTATTTTGAATATATTTATTTTTCTGAAACTGAAATGTTCCTCAGCATATGGGTTTTTGTTAAATTTTAATCTTATATTTACATATTGTTCCCAACGCATATTAGTGTCGCGTGAAATGTGTTGAAGTTATAGGTTTCTTGTTTCTTTTTTAATTTCGTTCAAAGCTGCACGAGAGCTATCTGCGCTAACAGTCCCTAATTTAGTAGTAAAAAAACTAGCGGGAAAGCCACTAGTAATTACCACTTACCGTCATTCTTGGGCTACTATTTTTACCTACGAATAGTAGGATATTAGGATTTACCGATACATTATAATGCCCACCATGAATGAAAGGAAAATCATGTTTAGTAAGACGGGAATTCAAACCTACCAACCTCAGATTGCGAGTCACGCACGTTGACCTCCTGACCATGCTGGACCATTTTTATACATGGCATTTCTTTGTTGTAACCAACTTATAATGTAACAGAGACAGGGGCTCAGAGATCTGGTGCTTAGAGCACTTAACTCGCAATCTGAGAATCGCGTGTTCACCAATCATGCTTGTCCTTTCAGTCGTGGGGACGTTGTAAAGTGACGGTCATTTCCACTGTTCGTTGGTAAAGAGTAGCCTAAGAATTGGCGGTAGGTGGTGATGACTAGCTGCATTCCCTCTAGTCTTATACTGCTAAATTAAGTAGGGTGAGCTCAGATAGTCCTTGTTTAGCTTTATGCGAAATTCAAAACAAGTAAGCAGAGACAAATCAGCGTTGGAACATTAACTTTATTAAAACCAACCCTTAAGAATAAAAGAGAGAGAGAGTACTTGAAGCAACTTTTTAAAATTTTAGTTATCAAACGCAATCCATGTAGATGGCTGACCGCATACCCACTACCAGCACCTTAACCACGTCTTCTGTTAGTCATGAATATTTTGTGTTCCATTCATCATCATTCCCAGATCTCATGGAAATGAAACAGTAACAAACAGTTCTGCAAAACCCCGACAAAGAGAAGACCAAAGAAAAGAAAAACTCACCAAAACCTCGTGAACTTAATTGAAGTAAGATATACTTGAAACTATACAAGGAATAAATTGAGTGGTGATGACTAGCTGCCTTCCCTCTAGTCTTACACTGCTAAATTAGGGACGGCTAGCACAGATAGCCCTCGAGTAGCTTTGTGCGAAATTCAAAAAAGCCATCCTTCACATCAGACGACAGGTAATGTCTGTGTCAGAAGTTGCATAATATAAGTTCATTTACGCCTTAGATGCTGTGCGGAAAGACCAAGAACAGCAACAAACGTTGAGAATGAGGCGACCGTGTTAATATTTATTACATTTTGGCAATGAACTGGACACAACCAATGATTACTTACCACCATTTTGTAATTTTGTTACAATATTTACCTGCTCTGTACATATGCGTGTATTTGTTTTTGTTAAACCATTTCAGTATTTTTTGGTTTAACATGTTTCATTTGCTATGATCTATACCTTTGTAGCTGACAATATTGATGCATGATGCATGGTAAAAACTTTCGAGGTGCATGGCTTGAAGTTTACCTTGACTGACCTCAATAATTTTGTTGCAAAGTATGCACATAGCTCTTCATTCCTTATCACTAACAATTATTAGCTATACCTCTCCATTTCGGAATTATTTGCTTGCCAACAGACTTTTGAATCACTTGGTAAATTAACACAAACACAATTAAGCTAGAATTACATAAAGCTAGTAAATACAAGAATTCATTCTCTATTTTGAATCTCATCACAGTAAAAATTAACATTTTCTTGTCACAACTTCGCCCCCCAGTGGCTCAGCGGTATGTCTGCGGACTTACACGCTAAAATCCGGGTTTCGATACCCGTGGTGGGCAGAGCACAGATAGCCCATTGTGTAGCTTTGTGCTTAATTCAAAACAACAACAACATGTCACAACTAAAACAATTATTATTTAGTCATAAGCATTAAAACATTTTGTTATTATTTAAAAGTATCCGCGAAAACTACAAAAGAACTATCTGTACTAGCTACACCTAATTTTAAACTGATAGACTAAAAGAAAGGCATAAACGACGTAAACCTCAACTCTGGAATTCAAAATATCGTACATTAACCAAATGGCCACACTCGACTGAAAAAAATTATTATTCGCAGATATTGTGATTTTATGCGAAACACAACTTTTAATTAATGAATATCTGATACGCATTCAGAAAGTTAGTTGAAACCGGAAGAGGAGAATAATAAAAGTATTTATGAGACATTGATAGTCAGGTCGTATTAACGCACATATATAAATTACGTCATAGTGTAGGGGACCAGCATTAGGTCAGCGTTCCTTGTACCCCCCCATACCTCAGTCTTTTGTAAAATTACATTTCTGAATGGAAAACAAAGACAACACAAGTGGTACTGGCTTGCTTGTTTTGAATTTCGCGTAAAGCTATGTGAGGGCTATCCTCGCTAGCCGTCATAATTTAGCAGTGTAAGACTAGAGGAAAGGCAGCTAGTCATCATCACCCAGCGCCAACTCTTGGGTTACTCGATGATAACATCGAATAATAGGATTGATCGTCACGTAATAATGTCCCAACAGCCGAAAGGGCGAGCATGTTTGATGTGACATAGATTCGATCCCGCAACCCTCAGATTGCGAGTCGAGCGCCATAACCACCTGTTCTTGCTGACCGAAGTATGGCTCCAAGGGCAAGCATGGTTGGTCAGACGGAGATTCGAATCTATGACCTTCAGAGTGCGAGTGGAGCTCCCTGATCATCTGGCCATGCTGCCTTGGGTCCTAGCAACGCCTGGTGGTTAGGGTGCTCGACTAGTAATCTGCTGGTGACGAGTTTAAATTCCGTCTAAATTAAGTATGGCTAGTAAAGATAGCCTCGAGTAGTTTTGCGCAAAATTGTAAAAGAAAAAAAAACACAAATGAGTCTTCAACAATCTTGTATTCTACATATTTCGCGTTCAAAAGGATTAGGTATGTAACTGTTTATAATTTAATCAAACTGTTTATTACTTTAAAACAAGTACATTTTTAATTCAGTGAAACCCACAAGTAATATCGCGTATGGTTCAGCATAGTGCCCACTACAGTATATATTTGTAAGGTTATATCACTTTTATAGCCTATAAACATTATATAGTTCTAAATATAAATATAGTTTTATTTAAAGCAACATTAAAGCACTCTTTTGTCTGTATACTTTCTTAAGAAATATGTAAATACTGTATTCTTTGTTGCATTTTGCACAAAACTACATGAGGGCTATTTGCTCTAGCCGTCTAAAAAAAATAGAAGGCAAGCAGATGGTCAACTAGTCCACAGCACTTACCTCCAATATTTCGGCTACTCTTTGTACCAATGAACAGTAGAATTGATCGTACTTTTATAACGCCCCCACGGCTGAAATGACGTACATGTTCGGTGACGGGGATTCAAACACATGACTCACAGATTACGAGTCTATCGCCCTAACCACGAGGTCATAACCAACCGTAACTGTCGTAAGACCAGAGCCAATAATGAAAAAATACAGTTCTTAACCACTCCAGGATATCGAAATGGAATGTTTCCTTGGAATTATACACAAAATCCAGAACTCCATACAAGCTGCTTTCTAATCTTTACTTATAATTAACAAAAAGTACCATACTTTATGTAACTAGCTTCACGATAACTATACATCTGTTGTTGCTTTTTTCCAAGTTACACAACTCTGGTCATTCTCTAGCAGTGATTTTTCTGTTTTGGTAGAAGGACCATGGCCTTTGTCCGTTGAACTATTTGACCTAAGCAGCAGCACCTATAATGCACCATCACCAAATAAAGTGTAATGGAACCACCCCTGATGCTAGGAAAGGATTCCTAAACAACTAGGAAATTGTTGTTGTTGAAATCAGAGTAACTCCATCCATTAAGATTTTCTTTTTGTCGTAGTACAAAATTTACCCAAATATCCATTCTTTACTGTGCTATAACTTTTCAAATTCTAGGAATTCTTGTTTAGGTTTGAGTTATTGAGATTCAGGCATCAGTTTTAGTTATTTGAGAAAGATTAAGTGTTTGCTGTGAATATTCAACTTGGATTTGTGGTTGAAGTTAGATCTACGGAAGTTGTGATTTTATTTCGTCAATCTCTACGATACATCTGAATTACTGCTTGAGCTGAGAGACGGCGATTTTATTGAACTGTGAACTGTTTCGGAATTTCTTCGTGGGACCAAATTCACACCCTAGACTGGAATTTGAGACTTTAATTTTAGATCATTACATTAGATACAGGCCAGTACCGTTTTGTATTGTGATTTATTTTGAAGTTTGAAACTAATATTATTTTGTTTTGTAATTAATTTCGAATGTTGTAACTTAATATCTGTCACTGTTATTATATAATTTATGTTATATCTGTTATATTTGTTAATAGGTTAGTGTAATAAATTATACAAGCTGTTATCTGTGTTTTTCTGTTGCGTTTAATCTACGAAGAACATAAAACATTAAAAAATACGTAACACAAAAAAAAACATTCTTATTCACTTCCTCCCATTAGGCACTAGAATTATAAAAATTCAATATATTTTTTTTCTTCAGTAAGGTGATTTTATTTGTATATATACTGAATGACTGACAAAACAGATCAACATTATGTTTAACACTATTAATTAACAATACAATTAACTCGTGAAAATAGATGCAATTGGAACGGTTATTGGAAAACTTTAATGTTGCTGTTCTTCTATGTTTTGTAGAACAATATACCAACAAAATAAAGGTATTATTTTAAGACACCTGTTGAAATATTTGTATTTAGTACATTTTTTATTTTTGTGTTATTAAGCTTAATTTAAATGACTTAATAAAATTTCAACCTGTGAAAACCTACTGTTAAAATATTCATTATTGTGTGTAATTTTACCGATAACATTTTAACTTTGCTGACCATCAGATGATATAATAGCCATCATTTTTATAGGTTTAATAAAAATATTATTTTTTAAAATTGTTATATCAAAAATGCAAGTATTTTATTTTTATAACATACAAATATATGTTAGAATTATTTCAAAATAAAATCGTTAATTATCACTGTAATATAAAATCGAGTTTCAGATTGATCGAATTGAAACAGGTAAGAAAGAGTGTTTGAGGCTTATCAGTTTCGAATCAGCTGTAAAGAAATGCATTTTGACGAATGACTAAAACTTACCTATAACGTTAATAATTTATATAGCTATAGATAGTTAAATTAATAAAAATAAATAAGTTGGCACGATGTTCAATTGAAAATCGTTTAAGTACGACCTATGCTAAAAACAAAATTTTAAAAGTGATCAAAAGCAGAATTTTTCTTTTTGCATTTGCCAGTGTAATATCCAGAATTTTCTGGTAATTAAAATTATGAGTATATTTGTCTTTACTCCAACTCTGATAAAAGCTAGACGACATTATCACTAAGCGCGGTAGTACCATGAAGGGTTGAGCCAATAAAACAATGGCCTACGTGTATTGATTGATCACCATGATCTCGCATTTCTCGTACAATAAACTGATAGACGTTTCTAAACACCTAACTTAGTAGATATTTCAAAATTAATGCGACGGCTATCTATTATAAAATATTCATTGATCTTGTTTTAAAGAGAGAAACAAACAATTAAAATATTAAAAAAAATAACAATGATGTAGGGATGGCAATGCGAAAAAAGTACGACAAACACTGAATACATGTTTAAGCTTATGAAAATTAGCCTTTGTAAGCATTCTTCAATTTAAATGCTTTTATTTCAAATTTAAATTCATGCGAATGAAAATAATTTAACACCTACCTTAATATAAATGTTTTTCTTTAGAATATTTGGTTACTTATGTAGGAATTTTTATATGGTTTTGTTAACTCGTGCTTGCTTTGTTTCTGTACTTTTTGGCATTGCTTCCCATTCGTGAACGATGTATTTTTTATATTTTGCTTTGTAAACAACTCAGCAGGAAAAAAAAGACATATAATGAAGACGAAATCCCTAAATGAATTCAATAAGTTAATATCATATTCTGATTTACCTTCAGTATTTTAAATAAATTGCTGTTGTTGTTGTTGTTTTTGAATTAAGCACAAAGCTACACAATGGGCTATCTGTGCTCTGCCCACCACGGGTATCGAAACCCGGATTTTAGCGTGTAAGTCCGCAGACATACCGCTGAGCCACTGGGGGGCCAAATAAATTGCTCTAAGAACAACTTTTAACAGCGTCTGTAATAAAATTTTATTTCCTGGGTTACTGAAATAAATGAGGTTACGACACCGTATTAGGGCAAGCTGAACATAGGTGAAGTAACCAAGTGTGGTAGGTACGTCATTACAGAGCCAAACATTCGTCTACTTGTACTGACTGTCGTAACCTCCATGTACGAGTTTATAACTTGTGAACACTAAGAAACATTTGCCTTACGTGCAGAGCCTCAAGTGAGATGTACCTGTATGAACCTCTGGTTTGCGGAAACTTGTCCCGTGAATGGAATGTGCTAGTTCTATCTGAAGGTCGTGTATAAGCCTGCAGTAACCGTCGTCTGCCCACTAATGACACAAATGAGTTCCTCCTATGCCTAACAGTTTCTTTCAGTGTATTAGTTTAAAACGATAACTATTATGCAGCGTTTAACGAAATGATTTATCAATTTAAAGTCGTACATGGATTTTTTTCAAAACAACAACAATAAACATGATGAAAATCTACAGACTTTAGCCACAGAGGATGTTTAAAACTTGTTAAAACGGAAGTTTGTTTTAAGAATTCACATCTGTTGTTGTCGATGTAGTTTTTTGTTTTTGCGGTACCCTTACCTACAAGCATTGCATAGTATGAAAACCAACATTGTTTAATGGTCGACAATTGTTTGTTTGTTTGTTTTTTGAATTAAGCACAAAGCTACACAATGGGCTATCTGTGCTCTGCCCACCACGGGTATCGAAACCCGGATTTTAGCGTGTAAGTCCGCAGACATACCGCTGAGCCACTGAGGGGCATGGTCGACAATAGTAACTATCACTGCAACTTAACGCATGTCAATGTCAACTGAAATGTTATTTTTTCTTACAAACTCAATCACTACATACAATACGTTCACAAATGACAGTATTAGTATCTTCATCAACTGCAGATTTATCAACTTTGTGAGGACATAACTATTAAGTTACAAGCACAGAAAACTTCCTACTTGGAGCAAAACTAAAAATCAACTTTAAGTATGTCTAATTAGCTATAAAGGTTTTGTAATTTTAATTATTAAAGTGCATTATTTCATATGACTGTTGTTGGCCAACGTATATTTTTCCGAAAAAAATAAATGTGCTGCGCTTACTGTGAGTTCCAGTTTTTTATTTTGAAGTAAGAAATAGATACATTAATTACGTTATTTTTATTTTTTATCAAGCAAAGGTTATTAAATTTGCACCAACCTTCAAGGCATACACAATTCCATGTGATGTTGTAATCTTGCTTTTAACAGAATCACTGAACTCTATACGTAACGTTTAGTGGACAGCACTAAATATGTGTATATTAGATAACATATTTGATTAAATTACTTAGACGCTTGAAATTTCCACTCAAGATGTTTATGCTCGCTTGGAATTACTGGTGCATTTGATAAATAATACTAAAATTGGCGGCAAGTTTTAGTGTATTTGATGAAGGCCAAGTGGTTGAGGCATTTGACTCGTAATCTGAGGGTCGCAGCTTCAAATCCCTGTCACACTAAACTTGCTTAGCCTTGGGGGTCACATAATGTCACAGTCAATGCAACTATTTGTTAGTAAAAGAGTAGCTTAAGAATTGGCGGTGGATGGTGATGACTAGCTGCCTTCCCTCTGGTCTTATACTGCTAATTGGGGACAGATAGCCCAAAAAACAAAAAAGAAAATCAAAGAATTTGATTAATTGATTAGTAACTTGTATATCTGAAATTTCTGGTGTACCAGATAAATTAGTCAGGGTCTGATTCAGAGAAGGGGTTGAGTAAGTTTTCAAAATCAGCCTGTTAAATGGTTAAAATGTTTTTCGAGAAAGCATGTTTTAGACAAGGTATTCTCTTAAGTACAGTTCTAGATAAGTCCCCGCTAATCTACACCATCTAGAACTGACATTTTTTGGTTACGTATTAATTAATTTGCAGCTCCTAGAATTGAACTTCCAAGTGTATCCGATTTATCTTGAAAATAATTTAATGCTAGAATTCCTGGCATGTAATTACTTATTGTTACTGAATTTTCACAATCTTGTATTTACTTGCTTTAGGTGATACACTTTCATTCATGCAAAGTCCTAAAATAGTAAATTTCTAAAACAGAACCGTTTGTAACGGGTTTAATTTTTTTTTTTTTAATCGCAGAAGCTACACACATAGTTCATGCTATGCACAGCTCACAGGTACCGAAGCCCGAATTTTAGCGTCGTAAGCCCCAGACTGTCCTCTCAACCACAAATTTCTGCATTAATTTTACTACCTGTTAGATATTATTGCAGGCACGTGCGTATATTTTTTGTTACGTGATGCTTGTCTATGTAATTTCCAACAAACTTTAATACACTGCATTTATAAACTCTAAAACAAGTTATTACGAATAATTTTATTTCATTGCGTTTTTGTACCACCAGGTTTTAATCTTGTGTTCATGTTCTGACTCACTGATTGGATTTACCACTCATCTGTCTACACAGATCATGAAAGTATGTTGTCTTGCACCTTCTTCGTTGTTATAACATAAGTTCAGAGGTATTTCCTATATTAATAAATTACAAAGTACTTCCATCTTTTATAAGTTTCGGTAATTAACTGATATACGTTACTTTGTTTAAAATTACCCAACCTAAACTTTATTAAAAATTGCACTGACTGATTACAATCAATTTTTTGAATTATACGGATATTGTGTTTCTTTCTAGTTAGTCCTTTGTCTTAATACTTAAAATAAACGGTTACTGTAGTAAGTTTTATGCGATCAATGTTCCATAACCCTTGCTACCTATGGAACTACTTCCTCCATCACTGTTTGTGGTCGTAATAACTTATCCTTACGTGGCAACTCGAAGGACAACTTCGTCAATGTCTTCTGTCACGTATCTTGATAGACCTGTGACGGATTCTCTACTGTTCATTAACATTGGGTCTTAAGCCATGTTGAGGCAAATCAAAGGTTCAAATATATGTTGGAATTACATTGGAGGGCCTTAATGGGTGTTAGTCGAATATGGTTATTGGGATTATACTTTTTGTTTCATGACACTATTGATTTTGAGGTGTGGTTGAACTTGTGAAGTTTTCGCTTCTAAACCTTTGCCAGCTGCGAGTCCTTATTTATTTTTGTTAAGTATTAGGAGATATTTTCAGCTTCATCTCATTGCCTTTTTCGTCTTTCGTAACCATAGGCTTTATTTTGTGGATAAAGGAGTTATCTGGATTGACTCTGTGTGTACTTTTTGAGCTCGTTTCTCTCCTAAACACTTTACTGTACTAGTTTTACTGCTTGCATGGAGAACACTGAAGCTTACTCCCCACTCCAAACAGTCTCTCTTTTCGAAATCCTTTCTTTGAAAACGATTGTAACAACAGAAGACCAGTCGTAAGTATATCTTGATAGCATTTCACTGTCGGATAACCTCCTAACCTCAAAGATTAATTCGAGTTTTTTGTTTTTTTTTAAAGTTGGCTGATCCAGTCGGCAGTTATGTACTGATTTAACTGTTCCTGCATCTTATGAACTCAGATTTCTGCCTCGCATAATAATTATTATCCAACTGATTTCTCACTTTAAAGATTGGACAGTATAACTACTCGTAAACATCATTATTTTATACATGCATACACTCGCATATTTTTTTACATTTTTTTGCCTAATTTTACCGGAATCATATTTTTTTGTTTATTTTTTAATTTTGCGCAAAGCCACACGAGGGCTATCTGTCCTAGCCGCCCATAATTTAACAATGTAAGATTAAAGGGAAGGCAGCTAGTCATCACCACCCACCGCCAATTCTTGGGCTACTCTTTTACCAATGAATAGTGGCATTGACAGGGCTAAACAAGCCTGGAATTAAAGTAGTTTGGTAATGGGTAAAGGAAGATATAAATTTACAGAAAGCAATATAAATATTAGAAATATCAATTCTTACAATGAATTATTGTTTCCACTCTTCTTTCATTGACATCTCTAACCAAACAGAGAATAAAGAATCTGAGAAAAGACCTAGAGAGAGAAAGTAGCCATCTGGTTTTAATATACCCCGAAGTATTTTCAGCAAATTTCGTAAATCTTGTACATAATGGAGAAAAAAGAAAGCAAGGTTGAAAGGATAAACATGTTTAGTGTAACCGGCATTCGAACCTGCAACTCTCAGATTGCGAGTCGATCGCACTAACCAACTGGCCATGGCGGCCCAGGAAACATGACAGAAATAGAAAGTGTCAGCAAAATTTACACATAGCAATGTCTTCTACATAGTTATGAAGAGCTATAACTAGCCTACTGTTTCTTCTTAGTAAAGTGTTTATTCTGTATCATGATTATTTCGCGGTGAAAAAAAAGAATCCAGAAAACGTTTTAAAAATAGCACTAGATAAGTGTCAACCACGTGTACTCCCACGTTATTTAACAACCAGTATAGGTGTGTTCTTTCCGCTAATTAATTATAACTTATATTACATTTGCGTGCACTACTGTGTGTCTTAAAAATAATATATAAATACACTTTGAACATTTATTTTGATACGAAAGTGAATATTATATACACATTTTTAGCAGTTTATATATTTTTCGTTTACTTGGGAAACTGCACCATGACAACGTGTTATCAGTACTCTAGCAAATAACCAATGGCAGTCTTGCTTAGGTGGGTGTCGGGTAGAGTTGTCAAACGTCCGTAAATTTAGAAATGCTTATAAACTGATGCTGTTCGTAAACTCGTAAATAGTGAAAAAATGTTTTATTTAAATAATGTCAGTGAAAACATACAGTCTCGGTAAAAGAAATGCCTGCAAATACCAGTTTGTTAGGTTGGCAACCCTGTTACTGGACCATGTGCAAATTAAGTGTGTTTGTGTTTTATTGCAAAGCCACATCGGGCCACCTACCAGTACCCCGAGATGAATCGAACCCCTGATTTTTAACGTTGTAAATACGTAGACTTACCGCTGTGCTAGCACTGTACTGCAAGTTTAAGAACATAGGACTGAAAATAGCGAGATCAATGTGCGATTTTGTGGTCATGACTAGCCTGCCATTCGTCTGCTCCCTATATAAATCTGAAAAAGTGAACTCTAAGTAAAAAAGAGAAAAAAGGGGGCGTTATAATGTGACGGCCAATCCTACTATTCGTTGGTAAAAGAGTAGCCTAATTTAGGGCGGTGGCTGCATTTATTCTAGTTTTACATTACAAATTAGAGACGACTAGCGCTGATAGCCCTTGAGTAGCTTTGCGCGAAATTCAAAACAAACAAACCAAAACCTTGTAATATGCGACAATTCGAAATTTAGTTCGATATATCTTTAAGGGGCTTGGCACAAAAGCATTGTAAAAAGTGATAAATTAACAACAACAAACATTGATTGCATGGTTGTTATAGTTTGTTTTGAATTAAAACAGTTGAAGTTCTTCTTACGTCATTACGTAAGTGATAGCATTTTGTTAAAAACATATAGACATGGCAAGCCTCTTTTTTCTTAAGTATTTAATGATTGGAAAGCAAATTTTAATTCAGTGCACGTAAAAGAATGAAGAATACGTCAGTTGTGACAAGTGACCTGGTGTCAGTTCTTTATAAATGGATAGACTCTGTCACCATATTGAGTTATATTGCTTTGTATTATTATGAACCACAATATTGGTTTATAATAGGTATGGCAAAGAATTGCACAAAATCCTGTAAGACATTTCGAGTTAAAACGTCTTAAACAGTAAAGATTCAGTTTAAGCAACACTTTAATAAAACCTTTACTCTTGACTACTAGGCTGTATAGATACAAAAAATGCACTAAAAAGCAAATATGTTAGACTTGCAAGGAAAAGAAAACCGCTCAAAACAACCCTTTTGCAGTTTTTCTTATTGTTATCCTATTATCAGCGTACAACAGAAACAGCAGCTTTGTATATTGCATCCAAACCTTTTTTGCAGTATACGGAATAAGGTACTTCTCAGCTCGTAGGGGTATGAAGAAGTCGATTTTGCTTCTTGTATAATTTGCATAAGCTTGAACATATCATAATTCTATTGTTAGCGATGCTATCATTATCCCTTGAAGTTAAGCTTTTTAAAGGAATAATAGATATTTGTAAAAAAGCTAAGTACAGGGTGAAACAGGAATTACCAGCTAATAATAAATGAACATTGGATGAGTAATATGTAGATACTCAATGTACATCATACAATGAGTGTTTTCAGGGAGCCAACCACTATATTACTAACGAAGTGAAGGAATTAAAAAAAGAAAATCAATACATATAATATTAAACTTTATCACACATATTCGTAGAATAACTTCTTTAAAAGAAATACAGATTTATTTAAAGTGATGTTTTATTTGAAAAGACTGTGTTTACTGGTAAAATGTTATATAAACCTAGTGAGAATTGTGTCTTAGTGTAATCACATATATGCTCATTGCTATGTATTATGCATAAAGAATTTAGATAAACAAAAACTATAAATGTTTATTATATTCTCAAACAAATCTCCTTGATAGTCTCCAACTACAGCTTTATATTCCGCAACTTGAACTAAAGCGATCAAATACTCATTAGCTACAGTAAATCATCGGGAACCGCATCAGGTAGCTACTAAGTTTATTGTCATAACAGTGTATCAAGATAGCTGCCATATCAAGTAATCATTTAGCCACAGTTGAGCATAAAAAGTCAACAAATAAGATAAAAAAAATGGGAATTTAAAAACCTACAAATAGGTATCGTAAAAAAGGTGATCAGACAAAGCTCGAGATACCGTAGACATTATTTACTGAAACAACAAATCCCTATTTTGGCTTCATTATATTACCCAGAATTACATTTGGTGGATTGAAATAGGGACCGTAAAAACAGTACGAAAGCAAGATTGGAGATATTTTATATGTTATTTGCTCAAACTACAAATCCCTATTTTGACTCCATATTATAGAGGTAACAACATGGAGTCAAAACAGGGGTTTGTAGTTTGAGTAAATAATGTGTAGGGTATCTCGAGCTTTGTTTCCTTACTTTCTTTAGGATCCCCTATTGCAGGGTTTTAAATTCCAAATTTTTTATTTATATTGTCAAACGTAATTTTGTAATTATGCAATATCAGCGCTAATAGTATAATCAATAGTGTAAAATAAAAAAGCAAAGAGAAAACATTACAAAATAAAATTTAAGTTATGTTTCATTGTTCAGTAACGGTCCTAGCTCCACAGTATACAGAGTTACCCCTGAGTAAACTAGTGAGAACAACAACGTCTTTATCAATGACGTTACAGTGAATTACACAAAAAACAACAACAACAACAACAACAACAACGTAAATTGTAAACGTTAGCACGAAAGTCTTACTCTCTTTCAATTGATATGGGGTCAGTGTTTTACTCTGTACGTGTGTCTCGACTTATTTCTGTTTGTTTCAAGTTTTACCTATACAGTTTCTTTTTTAACAAATAAAATTGTTTTGAAGGATCGTAATGATAGTAAGTACACAATATTCGGTTGCTGCACCTTAGAAAAAGTGATTAATTTCCACTGTTGTGAGAATGCTGCATGCGAACCGTAACCAGTAATTTAACAGCTGAAAATAACTGGAAAATTGTAGAATAAGTGTAAAGCATACAGAGTAACTGAAATCTGTATTCTGGTGAGATATCAAACTACTACTAAATATGGTGAAATAAAACGTTAACTTTGGACACTTTTTCGTAACCTACTAATGTGTATTATTTGTTTTTGACTTTCACATTAACATGAAATTTAGTGTTTTATACATATAAACTTTCGTGAAAAGGTTGTAATATTTCGGTGTGAAATCACTGTATTTAAAATACTCTCCAAAAACCTGTTTACCTGTTATACGTCGTACAATAGTGGAACTCTTGCTTGTATGATACTGGAAAAAACTTTTTTATCACGTGATGTGGAATACCCAACTTCTCGAAAATTTTACTCTGTTTTCATCTGGATTTGCAATAGGGGGTCATGATTTTCCCCTTTCGTTTCCGTTTCCCGTCACAAAGAACTTTATTTTTCTCCATTCTCAGGGTGTAGATATGACGTCATGCATACGTCACGCGCAGATCTAATGCATTGGTGCCGGCACAGGTAATTGGCTAGCCTTGTATAAACGTTTTTTCTATGTAATTTGAGTATCAATTGCTTAAAGCTATCCTTTGAACGTAAATTCGAAACTGCATTAATTGTTGCTTTTATTGGGTATTTGTAATAAAAATAACTTTTTTTTTAAAAAATGTTTTGCAATTTCAACTTTGTGGAACTCGATAGTTTATGATGAGCATATATACATACATAAATACACATACATATGTAAGAACAGTGGAACATAGTTAAGTGATAAACTAGAAACAAAACATAGGTTTGAGGACACTTTAAAATGAATATGTGAATCACATGATATGACGTTATAAATGGCATTCTTGGCAGGATCCAGTTAAAGGAAGTTTTCTACACACTTTTTCCAGCAGATAATTTATCAGTGTTAAATTCGTTTTTAACATTTTCTGTAAACTGATACATGAAGTTTCCGAGTGAGCTTCGAATATAACACATTTTAAACCAGTGTTAACAAGGCGTCTTTTATGATATTTCTAAAGTGCGAGTGTTTTTCTCTTTGTTTCTTTCAGGAAAAATATTGTATTCTTTTGTAGTCTTGCTGTTCACGTTTTATAAAGTTTCTACATAATAACTGGTTTCAGGAATTACTCTTACGGCCTTATTCGCATAAATACAAAATGTAAAAAACTCTAGCTCTTTGGACTCGTGGCATTGAGCGACTCGGTGTTTAATTTTGTTTGTTTGTGTGTTGTCTTTTGAATTTCGCGCAAAACTACTCGAGGGCTATCTGCACTAGCCGTCCCAAATTTAGCAGTTTAAGACTAGAGGGTAGGCAGCTATTCATCATCACCCAGCGCCAACTCTTGGGTTACTCTTTTATCATCGAATAATAGGATTGATCGTCACGTAATAATGTCCCAACAGCCGAAAGGGCGAGCATGTTTGGGGTGACATAGATTCGATCCCGCAAACCTCAGATTACGATTTGAGCGCCTTAACCACCTTGCCAGGCCAGGCCTTTTGAAATGGAAAGTGACTAATTACAGGAGGTTGAGCTATTCTAAACCTGTAACTAAGCTCGATTATAAACCCACAAATGGAGTGAATTAGAATAATGATAAACTTTACAACGTTAGACATTGAGTAATATTCATACAACTGAACAGTTTAGTTTCTGTTGAGTAGAAGAACGTTATCTTGTTTAATAATTTAAATATGTATTGATTATCCTTTGTATTTATATGCGTGCTAATGTTACAAGTTTTGTTAATGCTATTGTTACTACAGTGGTTTTAATGCTATGGACATTAATATTCTTATAAATATGTAATTATAATCGAAGTTAGTTGTTAAGGTTTGGGTACCCTGCTAGTACAAGAGTGTGTCTGCAGGTTTACAATACTACATTCAACGGTTCTATTCCCTTCGGTGGGTTCAGCAAAGACCCCAATGTGGCTTTGCTATAAGAAAAACACACGTTAAGGGTTAGTTAATCATTTTTTAAATAACTGGAAAATAAAAACTTTATAAGAGATTTGATGCCAGATAGTCAATTACAATTTATATGAGTTTAAATTCAAATAGCGCTTTTGTGTTAAAAAATACTCTGTTAAGCTCCTATGTAAGAATTTACAGTTCATATATTTAAACTGTAATTCGCAATAATTTATAAGGTTTATATTTCTCATAATTTGTGCCTACTATTTTTTGCCCTTCTGATAAACTACAAAACTTGCTAAGCATTAGATAACATTTAATTTGCTCAAGTAATCGAATTTGATATCTCAAGTGGCACAGCGATGTGTCTGCAAACTCTCACCTGTAGAAACCGGATTTCGATTCCTGGTAGGCAGAGCACCGGAGCTTATTGTGTAACTTAGTGCTAAATTTCAGAGAATCAATCTATCGAATTAGTTTCCGTGATGAAGCCATGGAAAACTTTTAAGCTTTCTCTGTATGTTAATTAAGATTATGCTACTGATCTATTCGAGAGTTTATATGTGTGCATGTAAAGGATTCTATGATGTCAGTATGACAATTTTGGCTTTTCAGATTAGTGATACACTGAAACGTCACAACCCAAAATCGAGATAAGTGCCCAAAGCTGAATAATACTGGGGAATTTCATACACAGCATTAAAGAGAATTAACAATACTTTGTTTCTTATTTAAAAAGTAAGCATGAAAAACCAAAGATTGCTCATTTTAATTTTCTGTAAAAGTATTATTGCGAGTAAACAGCGTATTGATTATTTTCTGCAGATTTAAGTTAAATGCCTAAATAATTTGATAATAATTCAACACATATTAGTACTCCAAACCATCGACAGTGAAGCTCTTTAATACTTCGCTTTGTGCAAATTACGATATGTAAAAATTAATATTATTCAATTTAGAATAACAATTTGATAACAAAACCTCTCCTAGATAATACGAAAGAAATGGAACTTTAGTGAATTGCCTCAGTGTAGATATATTTTGTGTACAAGGTGTGTTATTTGAACATTTATTTTTATTTCGTCAATAAATCATTAAAGTATTTCTTAGCAAGCCTAAGTCGTATGACTCACTTAGTGTAATCCAATAAAAGAGCATTATATATAATTGTGTGTGTTTTATCAGCAAAGCCACACCGGGCTCTGCTGAGCCCACCGAGGAGAATCGAACCGCTGATTTTAGCGTTGTAAATCCGTAGACTTACCACTGTGCTAACGGGGAACATATATAATTGTAATATGGCTAATAATTTTGTTAGGACACTGTTATGATTTGCACTGTTTTCCCATCAAGTTAATTTTATACAATTTACTAATCCAGTTAAGGTAAAAGATTAAAAATTATTACAAAACGAAAAATTAATAAATATTGAATTCGTAGTATCACGAGCTGCAATCGTTGTTTACCTGAAGCGTCCAACATTTTAGTTTTTGTTTGTTCGTTTTTCGTACGCTATAAGTTAAATTTGGCTTTTCGAAGTCTTGCTGTGTTAGTTGTTCCTAATTTTGAGGTGATAGACTAAAAAGAAAGAAAATAAGTCAACATCACCCACTGTTAACTCTTGGGCCACTCTCCATAAACAAATAGTACAATTGACCGTAATATTTTAACTCCCCACGTCTGGAATCGTAGGCATATTTGGTAACGGGTTTCAATTCTGCGACAGGCAGATTCCGAGTCAAGCACCATGAACACCAGTCTATGCAAGTCATGTAGTTGTACATTCAGAACTGCCTTTTTAACGCCGAAAATGAATTATTTGAAATTGCGAGATTTAAGTATCCTTTGTTGATTTTTAATGGTCTCTGTGACGAACTGTATAGAATTCTCTAAAAAAAATCACTTTAACTGATTTCATTATGAGTGTAGTTATCTCGGTATCAGATTGTTTTTTTTTCTGACAAAAGTGAAAAACTGAATAAAGAATTTATAAACATGTTTTCGATGTAGATATCTCTATAATATTTTGGTATTACGTGTAGTTTGTAAAAATTGAGATATTTTGATATTCATAAAAAAATTCCACCCCTGTAAGAATGCTTGACATTTGGACTTATTGACCCAGAAATGTCTCATTTGTCATTTTCCATAACACTTATAATCCGATTTATTTTATTCTAACTACTGCACCATATTAAAGTTATGTGACTTCGTTAAATGTGGTTTTATTATCGCCAGTGTTAATGGCAAACACCCTATAAATCTGAAGGCTAGTCACTAATGTATGCGTAAATTCGACTGCTACTTAATGGTTGTTATTTTTTGAAATAGCTTTCAAATATAAAGTTTACTTTTTCTTCTTTTGTTCAAATGTTTATTGGTTATGCTTGTTTTTGGTAATTATATGAATGATTTGGGCGTCGAATTAATATATTTTATATTTTATCTCTCATTGGATTCAGATGCAATTGTCTGCATAAAAAGGACATCCAGGTGGACATTGGTTTCAGAATTTAAAATATTTTTATGTTCAGTATATATATATAAACAGTTTTAATATTCCTTTATATAGTGGTTGTCATAAAATTCGTGCAAAGTGGTACATAAATTATTTCCTCTTTGATGTGCCTTCTGAAAATCACTTGTGTCTTATGCAGACGACAAACCATTACGTAACACGCCAATACTATATGTTATGCTTCTATTAACAATGCACATAAAACTTCTTATGGTGCTTTTTAAAAAAATTCGCATTGATAAGTAAGCAGTTTTAATATAAAATGAAAATTTACTACAGATGTTGTCTCAACTATATTGGTTAGTAAAATTAATGTCCTTATAATATTAACAAACGCTTTAACCTGGCTTCATTTTTGCCTATATTGTTTGAAAATAGTATGAAGTTTTAAGTGGTTAAGTGCCGGACTGTAGATCAAACTTTCCACACTTCATGCCGCTGTAATTCCAAACACGTTCCGCATATTTAGTTGTGGTAGCTTTGTTAAAAGTGTTTATAGACAAAATATTTGATTTCTCAAACTGAATTGGGCCAAGTTATCACAGAAGACATTTGTATGTTTGTTGAGCTTCATGATAAGTTACTCGAGAGTTATTTGTACCAGCTGGACATAATTTTAGTGATAGATTTGAGGGAAGGTAAATAAGTTGAGACCACTCATCATTGACTCTCAGGCTGATATTTATCAACGAATAGTGGGATTAACTTTCATATTTTAATGCCCTATGACTGATAAGGCGAACAAGGTCGATGGCATGCTTTGAACCCATGACCCGCATTGCGTGTCGAATACCCAAGACGGTATTGTTATCAGCATACATACCCGTTCAACGCATGAAGACATAGAGGCCCTGGGGTGACATAAAGGACAGATATGAATACCAACTCAATTCGGGATGCTGTAATGATACACGTACTTGCCAGGTTTGATGGCAGTCGGTCCAGCAATTTGACAGATATAAATAGACACGTGCACATACACATAGTTTTATCAAATAATGGTTTAGATTGGAAAAATCGCTGTAGCAGTTCTAGTGGATGTTTTGTAAAAACACGATATGCAGGAATATTGTGTTTTATATCTGCTTTAGTTACATAGTAGGGTTTGTTTGTTTTTGAATTTCGCGCAAAGCTACACGAGGGCTATCTGCGCTAGCCGTCCCCAATTTAGTAGTGTAAGACTAGATGGAAAGGCAGTTAGTCATAACCACCCACCGCCAACTCCTGGCCAACTATTTTACCTACGAATAGTGGGATTGATCGTAATATCATAACACCCCCCACGGCTGACAGAGATTCGAACCCGCGACCCTTAGATTACTAGTTGAACGCCTAAACCCATCTGGCCATACCGGGCCCAGTGTGGAAGGTTTTTAAAATATTTCGTGTATTTAGATTCTAGTAGTATTATAATAAACAAATGGTCCAGAAAGCCGTGAAATGGATATTTAAATTTTTATTTTCTATAGTAGATAATGTCTCTTCTGTATGAGAGGATATTACATAGAGTTGGTCCCGTGTTGAAAGGATTAGATTGTTGTTGTTGTTGTTTTGAATTAAGCACAAAGCTACACAATGGGCTATCTGTGCTCTGCCCACCACGGGTATCGAAACCCGGATTTTAGCGTATAAGTCCGCAGACATACCGCTGAGCCACTGGGGGGCGGATTAGATTGTAACAGTAACATTCTTTTTTGACTGAATTGACTCTGTGTTACAGCCTACAAATGAAGAACAAAGGTCATAACATGACGCTATCAACTGGACAAAGAAACCACGCTTACCTGTTAAGTTCTAGCATGGTTTCATAGTTCAATTTCAATTTGGAGATTAACAAATGTATTTACAATTGGTTAATAAAATCCTATTTACCGATCAGTGTGTTTAACCCGACAGAAGTCTGTCCAAATAAAAATAAATCGGTGGAGCTAATAACAGTCAACCAAGAGTGACTATGTCTCAAATTTTGAGATAGTTTTGGGAATAGAAAATACGGTAGTCTCCACAATGTCATATTTTTAAATTGGAGCAAAACTTGCGTAGCCCCTAAATTTAGGATGTTAAAGCAGCCCATAGCCCAAAGTATAGAATTCCATTTTCCGTGTACGTTAACTACTTGCAAAGATGTCTTTATAGTGAGAATTTGTTTTAAATTTGTATAAATAAAAATTGTTGTAAATTAAATTTTTTATTATCTGTGGTACTTTACTGGCCCGACTTGGCCAGGTGGGTTAGGACGATTAACTTATAATCTCAGGGTCATGAGTTCGAATTCCCCCTAACCCTAAACGTGTTCGCCTTTCCAGCAGTAGGGGCGTACTATAGTAATGATAATTCTTACTATTCGTTAGTAAAAGAGTAAACTCAGAGTTGATGGTGGATAGTGATGACCAGCTGCCTTCCCTTTAGTATTTTGCTAATAAAGTAAGCATGACTAGCGCATGACAACTCCTACTTGGGCGAAAAATAAGACGCTTTCTTTATCACTAATTCTCTGGACTTTTTCCATCTTTTAATACCGAATAATAAAAATGACGCTTTTGCCCACTCTGGACATCGAAACCCGGTTTCCTGCGTTGTAAAGTCCACAAACATGTCGCTGTGGCACTGGAAAGGTCAAAAGACGCACCAAAGAAAAAGAAGAGCGTTTCAAGAAAAAATTGGAATACTGTTATCCGAATGTTGCATAATCAACGTAATATATGAATAATATAAACAATGCAACTGATGTTCGGTGGTAAGCCCGACAGTAGGGGGAATACAAAACAACAACAACAACAAAAATGTGACGAAGAATGTTTGATATTTTTCCGTGCAATATACCATTCTCTTATTAATCACACAGAAGCATTGTACATTTCGTAATACCGTAAAATTTGAACTGACCATTTGAAAATCCATTTAGTATATTGATATAATACGTTTAGATATTTTAATCGCCCAGTGACGAGGAGGCAAACGACATGCATTTGCCTAATTCTTGCTCTGGAGAATACGTCAAAAATATAAATATGGGTGCTTGATATTTCAGTAAAAGACGACAAATATGGCATTTTCAGTACTTAGTTGTGTTTGATGAGTGTGTGGGCAATATTGCCGGCGAAGGGTGGTGGCGATAAAAGTGGCTTGTGTCGATCTTGGCAGTACCGCCCAGCGACAGGCAGAGTTAACATATATATTTACTGTCGTCCCGTATTGGCCTATCCAGTATGAAAAAAAGTAATGGATGCAATATTGGCTGGCAAATTTTGCTTTGTGACCGTCCATTCCCACCTCAAAACTTATAACTTCACTCAATCGCACCTTGAACTTAGCAAACAGCAAAATATTTGTGGATTATTTATTTAAGCATAAAAATGTTAAATATCTCTTGTATGTAATATGTTATATTCCATTGTATAATTTCCCACAAAACAGTCTACAGTTGAATTCAACAATTTTGTTTTGTATCAAGTACCATCCACCGCTGCAACAGCGGTAGTTCTACGGATTTACAACACAATAATCAGGGGGTTCGATTTCCCACAGTGGACTCAGCAAATAATCCTATGTGGCTTTGCTATAAGAAAACACACACACATCAATTACTATCGAAAAGTTTGAAGCATTAAAAAACTTCCTTGTATTGTGATAATGTGTTCAGGCCGATTTAATGTTGAGTATGTGCGTGTGTTTATTTTTATAAATTTTGTACTTACCATTACTGTGGTTACAAATTAACCTTCAAGAATATGTAAATATGTTTTTAAGATAGCACAATGTTGTCTAATGGGTATTTTACTCTGGTGTCAAGCTTCTTATGAGACTGAGCCTGGAAGTTTGGGGGATAGTTTAATGTTTTATTTTTGCATTGCTTTTCACTTATATATTGACAGTTAAGTTTGCACTATCAGTTTGTGATCAGTTTTGAGTTTTTATCTGTGACTTATATTTTTGTTATTTGTTTTTTTATACTTTCAAATAAATCTTGTTTTTGTTCTTTTCTGTACTGTGTGTCAAACTCTGTTCCTATTTGTAGCTGTTCATTTTCATGTTATTTTTCAAAATTTCATTTGTATTCTGTACCTGGTATGTCCTATTCTTGACACATGGTGTCAATGAAACAGTTGAGGATCAAACTTTGAAATAATAGCAAAAGAAATTAAAATCTTATATACCTTACATTTCTTATTTTCCTCCAAATGGCAGCATAAATTATTATAAAAAACAACTGCAATTTTCCTAGGAAAAATAGATTTCAATGTAAATGTTAGGCCTAATTATTCATTATCTCCCACATGTCATTGTGACATTTTTGGCACAGTTTTAAAATTTTACCTTTACATATTGCAATAAGTGCAAGTTTTAATATAGAAAATTCTCTCGTAAACTAATGGAAAACCCTCTGCTCAATGGATTGTATGATACAGTGGAGCTCACTTACTGCCTGATTTACAGAATTAGTATGTTATGAACATCTGTTTGTTGTTATTTTTATATCATTCTATTTGAACACTTTTAGAGAAATAAATTTAGAAGCACATAAGGGAAGTCTCATTGGTTTCTCATAATAAAAAGTAATTTATGAATTATTAAAATAATGCAATTTTTATACAAGTAATAATCAATATTAAAGATGAAATAGCTTTGTTAAAAAAAAGTGATAAAAGTCTATTATAGCAGGTAATGGAGGTTAAGGAGTCAAAAGGAAAAAAATAAATTTGAGAATCAAAATTAATCTAGGATTTTCTTGTCTATTTACACATACTGAGAAATATTTGATATGAAGTATCTGTTTGCCCATACAAAAAATAAGCAAAGATCTCTGGAATAATTGGTTTACAATAAATAAAGATTAAATTAAAACAAATCTGTTTATTTAAACTAATGGACAATACAATATCAGTTTAGGAGGTTTATGTTTATTAATAATTACAAACAGTAAAACCTTCAAAATGAAATAATTTGCATGCAATAAGGAGTTTGTAATTTTAATGGTTATGAATGAGGGATGTAACTAATTCAAGTACTTTTAAATAAATTATGTTTATATGTTGACTGGTTACTATTTTTATTCTTATTAAAAACTTTTTTTTAAGTACTATACCTCAATGGTATTTTTAATCTAGGATGCTAGCGTGTTTAGTTGATTTAGTACATTGATTTAATTTGTGTAGTGCCATATTGATTCTATCGTGACATTAAAAGGCTATGAAAATGTTGAAAGCTGATAAAATTCAGACAAAAATATTGCATTATATGAAAAATAAAATCATCAAAGCCATTATGAAAGTAAGTAAACTGGCTACATTGCACAGTATCATATTTATCTGGTAAATGTAAGAAATGGAATTTGTGTATAGTGATTTAATTAATTTTTTTCTGCATGCATGCTATTTTTGTCAGGCTTAGATCTGTAGTTAAAACACAAATTGATCTAATTTTAATTGATCAGTGAATTAAAATATGCATACTTTCAAATGTTCAGCTGCTGAAACAACAATTATAGAATCAGAATGCACTGAACACTTTTTAAGATAAGTGAACTAGTAGGAAATATACATTATATATAAAATAAATTAATCCATCAAGTTTTTGATAGTGGAAATATGTCTATATTAAGTAAATCCAGTTATTATTACATATATTTTGTTTAAGAAGTCAGAAATATCACTAACTGTAGCATTTGAACTGTTTAGCTATTCATCTCCTTATATATTGTTGAAAGATCAAAATCATTACAAATGTAACAACATAGACTTTTTACCTTTGTAAGCTTGAACTGATTACAGTTTAACAAAGAAATTTTTATTTAGATTTTTAAGTTTTTCTCTATTAATTTAGAGCTCTTCTTAGAATTTAGACTGTTTTTAATCATTAAAAAGAGTTTTGTAATTGTTTATTTCAAATTGTAGTGTAATATATGTTAATTTTTTAAGTATTCTAAGTAGTTTTACACTTAATATATTGTAGGTAATACAGATATAGTAGAAGGAAACCTGAAGTTAATTCTGGGATTAATATGGTCACTGATCTTAAGATACCAAATTGGTAGAACCAATTTCCCACCAAGGAAGCTCATGCTAGCATGGTTGCAGTCTACTCTACCAGACTTAAATGTTACCAATTTCACAAGAGATTGGAACAATGGTATAGCTCTCAGGTATATTTGAAATGTTTTAGTTGTTTGCATTTTTTTGGAAGTTTAAATTGTGATACAATTTTTGTAATAGACTACTGCAATGAAAATCATTTGAGTGTGAAAAAGTATATTGTTTTGTTTCAGGATTAGTTTTCATGAGTAACATGTACATTATTTTTTGTATTTATGCTATTTGAAATTTGTGAAGAATTAGTATGGTAATTCACCTCGCATATTTATAGTAGTTTCCTAGTTTTCAGTACTGTTTTACTAGTGTTTGATGCTGTTCATAATATTATTTAAGTCAGTTTTAAAGGCTGCCTTTAGCACTATAGAGAATGGGGAGAGTGTGTGTGTATATAATTAATTAAATGTTCACACTTTGATATATATAATAGTTCCTATCACTTAAGAAATATAATTTTTGATTGACTGCATGATTGATAAGAAGTGACTGAATAATAGAATTATAAAAATAATTAAATGATCCTAGTGACCTGTTGAAGGGATGAGTACAGCACTAGACTGAATAGTAGGTTAAAGTTGTTCCAGTTACAGGGACATACATAATATTAGGCATTGAAATTTAATATTGTGGCTATAAGGTTGCATATGCCAGAACTGACATGAAGTTTAAAACAAGCAAGCGTCTGTGACACAAGTTACTGTTAAAGAAGTTGTACAAAGTAAAATAATTTAAAAGCATCATTTAACTTTTGATATGAAAGTGTTGGAAATTGTGCCTTGCCACAGAGGTTTGTTTTGTATAAACAAAATACAGATCAACTGTTTGATAGATAAACAAGGAATGCTTAAAGGTATATTGAAAGTATATATTCTATAACAGTTCAATATGAATTTTCTTAAAACACATGCACAACTTTAGATTTATAAAATATTAGTCTTTGTATTTGGACAGTTTTTAAAAGTATATGACAAACAATTTACTAACACCAAAAGCTACCTAACTATTCATTAGATATTTTAACTCATTAATATGCTGTTTTTGTACTGGCTTGTATAGAGTAAATATATTAAAATGAACACTTGATAAAGCAACTTAAAGGAGAAAATTTATTACATATTTATTCTAATACCTGTTTGTTGTGTGTTTATGATTTCATTAATATATATGTGAACTGTTTGGAAATTAGACATGTTTTTTATTGAAAGCAAAGTTTAAATTGGCTATAAATATTTTTCCCCTATAGTGCATTAATAGACTACTGTGAACCAGGACTGATTTCAAACTGGAAATCTCTTAATCCAGAAGAGAGGTAAAATATTTTACAAGGTGTTAATGGAAAAAAACACACTGGAGAGTATTTTAAATTCAAGATTTTTATTAATTTAGAATTAATTGTGACAGTATTAAATTTATAAACTAGAACAGAAAAGGTAGTATTGTAATATTTTAAATAATTATCACCTAGAGAAAAAACATAATAATGTGTCTCTGAATTTTATGATCTCATTAATAAATACTTTAAAATTGTGCCCTTTTTGAAATTATTAAACTTTGATTTGAATTTTCAGATTAATATATAATTTCAATTTTGTACAATTATCCCGATCTTTAAAATAATGCTAGAGAACTAGCACATTGCTTCTTAGTATTGCAGTTTTACTACTGAAATTTAGAAAGCATTAGAAAAAGTAATTAGTACACATTTCAGAAGGAAAATTCACATATTCATACTGTTGAATGAATATTGATTCACCCATGATACATGCATTTTTAGTCCTTTGTATTTCAACATACTGATTACAGAAGGTTACAGTAGTTGTAATTAATGAGATTGTTTCTCTTGCCAATACCATACTAGCTTTACAATTCTCATTTGAGCTGCATTATACACCAAGACTAAATATTAAAAAAATGTGGCCAAAGCATGGGCAATCTAGTGTCACCAGTTCTAGCCAATATTTTTATGACAGAAGTTGAAACACAAGCAACTAACACAGCATTACATCCACCACTATACTGGTACAGATATGTAGGTGATACGATTGTGGGATTCACACCTACAGAACAACATCTACAGAACACATTTAATTTCTTCAAGCACATTAACTCTGTACATCTGAACACTAACTTCACATGTGAACAAGATGAAAACAATCAAATATCATTTCTTAACCTCAAAATTACAAGAACCAATACACAATTTAAAACAGGAATCCACCAAAAAAAATCACCCACACTGGACTTTACACTCCTTGGGACCAAGCACATGAAACAAAACAAAAATTCAACATACTAAGAAACCAAATAAACACGGCCATAAAATTAATGACGAATTAGACAAAATGAAAGAATACTTCATCAACATCAACAAGTTTCCTCCACAAATCGTAGAAAATATTATATGCACACACAAAAAACAAAATCAACTAATAAAAGTAAATATACCCTACAATTTAAAAAATCATGAAACCATATACTGCTGCATACCATATATTCCCAACATTAGCAGAAAAAATAACCAACATTTGTCAAAAACTAGCAATAAAATAGGACATCCCAGTTAATACCAAATTTATTCAAAACCCAGGTACAAAACTGAGGCCTATACTATGTAAAAACTACACTGACAAACACCACACCAACATTATTTATAAAATACAATGTGATAATTGCCACGACTTCTATATTGGAGAAACAAGTAGAAAAATGGAAACCAGATTCAAAGAACATAGAAAGTCACCTTCACATGTTTTCGAACACTACAAATCAAATAAACACAACATAACGATAGAAAACACCCAAATACTAAATGAAGAAACAAACATAAACAAATGCAAAATTAAAGAAGCCTTACTTATACAACAACTCAAGCCTAAAATAAACCAATACAAAGGAACACCTTTATGCCTATATTAATAAATATATCCAACATCTGAGCACGCCCTCCACATTCCTACACTCAATTACACAACTGCCTTCAAACATGTGGATAACAGAATTCAAAGCATATAGACCAATCAGGTTGGCTCACACCATACAGCTTCTGCACAGTTAGAAATACTGCACTAAAGCTGTTGCTTATTGAAGGTAATCAAAACATTAACTGCATGAACTGCAGATATGTTTTCCCACATACTTCTTAATTTTTTCATAAATAACATATGTCTTGTTCCCATTACCTCTCCAGCTTTCAAGTTTTAATAATAAAATAATTTTTAGTATAGCCTAGCAATCAGAACTGGGGGACTGTCAATTTTGTTGATCCAAGTACTAGTAGCCTAAGTATACCAGTTTCCCTCAAAATCAAATATTTTTAACGTTTTTATTTTGTGGAATAGTTAAGAAAAAAATACATGTAATAAGTTTTGCTGTTTGAAACTATTTGAAAAGAAAACATGAAAGAAAATTTATATGCATAAATAGAAGATATGAATATTTATTAACATTTAATACACATAGTAATAGATTATGACTTAGTTGCAGTTAATTTTAAAGAAGAAAAATGTTGTTTTCAAAACATACTTGCTTCCTTTCATGCTACAGCTATTATAAAACTGCCAGGCTTTTTTTCTTTTGTCCATCTAAGCAGTGGTCTGATTTTTTCACTTGCTCCAGTCTTTTATATCCCACTTACTTTCCCTTGGAAATACTTTTCTCATGACACTCTTTTCTGGTTTGGTACTGCATACAAGCACCTCATTCAGATAATGTTGTCACTTTTTCCTGACAAAGTGGTCAGAACAGTCTTCTCTGCATTGCAGTTTTTCTATCATCTTGTTGATTTTCTTTAAAAAAAAAAAAGATTATTGTTCAACAAATCAATATATGGCATGAATTATTTGGATTACTGTTTTGAGGCATGGAGGTTAATCAAACCTCCCTTATCCCACTTCTCATATTTAGCATTGCTCAACAGTCTGGTAGGGGGATAATATCTGTTGGGGTTATATGTGACTGGATTCATAATGAGATGGAAACACATATTTGCTCTGGTGGTGTCCCCACAGGGGACTCTGAGGCTGTTTTTGTGGATGATCTGGGACCATCTGGAAAGATTTGGGGCTCACTTTCTATGATGCCTTTCTCTACTTGGTTGGCTTCTTATGAGGCCAATTTTGCTCAATTGCTTCATGTTTCATTTTTGCAGTTAGCTATTTTGGTGTGCGATGTTTTGGGTTTTTCCCCAGTTGCCTTTGTGTCTACAATTTTCTCAGTGGCAGAAAGGTCTGAGGGTGAATATTAATTCTTCCTCGATCATCTTATATTGCTGTTTATGCAGACAGGTTTACTTCTCAGTTGTGGTAAAAGATAGCTATGCCTTGTTCACTACATTTGTTGTAATAACATGATTTGGCTTCTTGCTGCCAGGGGAACATGTGTTTAGACTCTCAGAGACTAGACCCATTTGTCTGATCCCCAATATACTTCTGAAATGCTTATCATCACACCAAATTTTGTTAGAAGCCTCTCAAAGATCACCACGTCAATTTGATGATGAATTTGGACCTTTGTTAGTATCTCCTTTGGTACAATAGTCACCATTGGCTCTTTATCTAGTTTTTGGCTGGTATGTTGTTGGGCCTTTTGGGTAAAAATGCATTGTTGGTGCTGCCCTCCATGAATTATAGAAGTCCCATTTCTTCAACCTTTGATTTTTTGTGGACATTTCAGACTCTTTGGAATCATGTTATCTATCTGCATTAATTGTTGTTGTTAGCCTCTCAACTTTTCTCAGCTCTTTTAAAGAGTCCCAACTCTTCCCTTATTCAAGTGCTCTAATCCCGAACATCAACCATGTGAACTATTGGTACTCAGAATAGATTCTTCCCTTATCAAAGAGACTTAATTGTTAAGTTGAAATGTCTCAAGCAACAGCAGTTACTATTTTGTATTGGTGAGGTATGTGTGGCTCAGTTACAATATTTTCTGATTATATGGAATTCCTTTACCACAGATGCATGAGTGCTAAAAGTTGGTACTTAGTATATATCTCCACTACCATTATTCCCCATTTTGTGTTTCTGTCTCCACCAGATCCACAGTTTTGGATGTTCATTCCAGTGCTATCAGAGATTTATTGGTCAAGGGGGGCAATAAAGAGAATCAACTCAGTCCTGCCAAAGCTTTATTTCCAGCTGTTTATTGTGCCCAAGAAGATGAGAGATTGGTCTCTGGTTATCAATCTTTCTCATCTCAACCAATTCTTAGATCCTTTCAAATTGGCAATGCCTAATACATGTTCTCATAGTGGATTTGTCCTGCCTCTATCTGTATTCTATATACAGGGATCAGGTACTGCAGTTCAAGCTCTACATTCAGTCTAGTATTGTCACCTCCATTCTTTGAGTCTGTGCATGCACCATTATATGGATTACTGGTTACTTCTAGTATCTTTTCATCTGTTGATGAAATGTCACATCCAGATTCTCCTTTCAGAAGCCGTCAAGGGAAGCTTTATTATCAGAATCAACAAATTTGTTCTTATTCCCACTTAGTATATTGTCTATCTTGGTGTCTTTTTCAACATGTATTTCAGTCAGACTCATCTGACTCCCTTCTGGTTCCACACTATGAAACAGGCAGTTAGGTTCTTACATCTACTTTTCCCTCAGCACAGACGATTATCTCTCTTTCGGGAATGTGGACATTACTTGAATTTCTCATTTCTTTGGGATGAGCAAATGAAACCCCGTTAATGGTTGCTGTATGACCAATGGATTATGAACAGTGATCCACTGGATCACCCAGTCTCCTTATTCAGGATCAACATCTTAGATCTTGAGTAGTGGTTTGATCAGAACAACACTATGACAGTTACTTCTCTACTGCTACTTCATCCCTAGATCCATTTCTTCACAAATGCTTCACTTCAGAGATGGAGTACATGTATCAACAGTCAGAAATTCTAGCTTCTATGAATAGATGATAAAACTTGCTTCCACATCAATATTTTAGAATTTAGATACTTGAAAGGACAGAAATTATTTGAGTCCCCAGTGCTCTCTGAGCTTCTCAAGTCATTTGAGTCCTTCATCCCAAAAGGCCTTTTCAGTTACTTAAATGAGATATTAAGGTGCTATTACATGGTTTATGCCAATATTCATTTGAGTTTTTAGCCTCATATACCATGTATTACTTTTCCCTCAAATATTACTTTTTATTACTGCTTGTCTATGGACATTGTCTGTTGTAGTTGCTTGCACTGAATGTGCACATGCCTCTTTATCACTTTAATTTTGTCTTTTTGTTCCCAGATAGGCCTTTCCTACTTAAGACACTGGCTGATAGAGAAGGAGGTATATACTTCTCACTAATTCATCTAGCTGCTATTTTTCATCTGTATGATCATCCAGACCCAGATTACTTCTTATGTCTAGTTTGGGTCTGAAGTGTTATATTTTTAACACTTAATTCTTTTAGAGGTGATAGGCAACGATTTTTTATTCCTTGGGATCCTTCGGTTTCCTGAGATTACCATGATGAGATAGGTTTGAAAACTGATCCATATTGCTTAACTTGCATGTTATGGATATTCTTTGAAGATGAGGAAACTTCTGTAATTTATATTTTATCAGATCTATCATAGTTCTAACTGCCTGGGTGAATTAGCTGTTGAAAGACACTGTGTTGGCTGGTATGTGGACCTTTCTCAATACTTTTATTTCACATTATTTGCATGATCTAACACTATCTTTCTCTGAGGATTTTTGACTACTCCCTTTTACTACCATTATCACATCAGCTAGATTATAAGGAGAGGTGAGTATTTTTATTGCTTTCATTGTCTCTTTACTTTACAAGGCTTAACTTTTTTATAGTGGATCCCACTGTTTGGGGAGTGTTACCCAGGCAGCTGTGCTTTATCAAACCACTTCCACATTAACAAACTTTAACTCAATATACTTTATATGGGTTGCAACAGATTCTATGAAAATTCAGTGTTCCATAAGACTGAATTTGGTAGTATTACTGTACTTTGCTGAACAAACACTTGTGGACTGTCATGAGTAAAGCCTAAATGGGTCCTGTCCAATTCTGTCAGTCATTAGATTGAATTACCAGGGTTGGTTTTCCTTTAAAAAATTTGGGGAAAATAGTTCATCTATTGTACCATTTCAAGAACATTTTTCCTCAGGGCTTCCCCCCACATTCTAGTAGTGGAGCTAGGGAGTACTTTTCACTATATATATTTATGGTGGTTTGATTTTCCTAGTTACCAGTATGGGAACCATGGCCCCGTAATTCCAATTCCAAACTGTGTAACCTTAGCTGTTTGGTTGAGGCCTGGCCAGTAATGATGAAAAATTATCTAATATTTCATCCATAGTATATGAACGAGTATACTAGTTCTGTATGTGATGATGTTCCCATACTAGATTGGCAATCTTCTAATGACACAGCCATGATCTATGTAGACAATTGCTGTGTGGACAATGCCTTCACTGGCCCTTCCACCTTATCATTGTAAGATTCTAGCTGTAGTGTGAGAAGAACTATATTTTAAAATTAACGTTTTCTTGAATTGTTCATGTATTTATAAAAATACTTACCTCCTTTCATACTCTCCTGCTCTTCCTACCCACTAAGAGCTAGTGTTAGAGACCACAGATTGAACCAGCCTGAAGAAAGTGATGACATTATCTAAACAAGGTGGTTATATACAGTACCAGGAGAGAGAGCACATTGATGTAGGCGGAGAGAGTCATGAGATAAACTTTATTAAGGGAAATTAATTGGGGTACAAAAGACTGGAAAGTGATAAAAAAAAAAAATCAGACCAATGCTTAGATGGCAAAGGAAGAAACCCTAGCAGTGAAGTAATAGCTTTAGTCTGAGAGAAGCTATATATTATTGGAAAATACATTTTTGATTTAAGAAGATATTAACTTCTAGTAACAGCTTCAAATTTATTAGATTTTCCAAAACTTTGTCCATAATTAATAGAAGACCAACTGGCCTATAGTTACTTGGAGAACTTTTACTTCCCTTGAAGATAGGAGTTACATTAGCTAATTTCTAATCTGTTGGTGCTTGTCCACGATTCAAGGACAATTAAAAAATGTGGCAGGTGGCTTACATTACCAGTCCATGACCACCTTTAAGACTTTTGGGAAGCAACATCCTTCAAATTTCCCAATTTTATTTTAACAAGCTCAGAATTTATGTAATTGTCTTGTTCAACTTTGTTTCCATCTATCAGTTATTCAAGATGAGGAATACTGCTGGTACAGTGGTAAGTATACAGATTTACAATCCTAAAATCAGGGGTTTGATTCCCCTCAGTGGAATCAGCAGATAGCTCGATGTGGCTTTGCTATAGGAAAAACATACATGCACATAAGACTGTTCTTATAATTACATTTATGCTGATTTCCTTTGCTAAACTTTTCTTTACATCTTAATTTTGTTTCATCTAGTTTATCCATGCCTTTATTACTAGCTGGTAATAGTTTACCTCTTTCTCTCTCCCCTTCCCTCCTCCGTCAGCCTCATTTTGCAGTGTATCATTCATCTGTCTCCACACTCAAGCTTCATTTGCTGCTTTTGTATAATCCTTTGTGAGGCATCCTGGACTTGTGTAGCATCTTTACTTTCTCCTTATGTCAGCTTATCAGTATAAGTGGCACATTTTTTTGCCATTGGTCTCTTTCTCATGGATTCATCTGGCATTTTCACAAAGATTTTTTTCTATTTTGACCATTGTTGTTTATAGAGCAGTGTTGTCCTACACCTTTTATTTTCTCCGTTTGTGTTGGGCATTTTTTTCTCCTGATATTTTCTTATTTGTTTCATTCCTTTTATTTCCATCATCAGCTTCCACATTCTTACTGGATTAGGATCTTAATGTTGTACTGGATGCATTTTCCCTGTTCCATGTATCATTTACCTTTTAAAAACTTTTATCCTCATCTTGTTGGCCTGTAGATATTGACAGTCAGTTGCAAACTGTTACTGTTGAGATGGAGTGTTTCACAAGACTACTTGTAGGTTTATTTTCACAGTATCTTGCTTCATAAATATGTTTGTTCTAGACCATGCTCTCATGGACTAACAGGAGTAAAGGAGAAGGGGATTGCTACACTTTCCTATCATCCCCTTGATTGAATAAACCAGGTACAGTCACTGCTTTTCAAAATGTGATTTTACTGCCATTCATTGCACTTTCTCTGATGCTGTGTTTATCCAGACTCTCCAATGCATTTTCTCCCTTATTCTAGTGGAGTACTGGAGTTCTTAACATGAGCTACTGAGGTGATGGACCATGAAGACTTCCTCTTGTGTATGCTCAATTCCACTCAGTTGAGAATAGGATAGTCTTGTTCTACTAGTGTAGGTGGTGTAACTAGATAATACGTTCCCAATGACAGAGTTTTGGACCTGAGTTAGCCATCCATGTTGAATTTTCAACTTTCTACCATCTATGTTGAAATTTTATTTTTCTACCATCCATATTGAATTTTCACCTTTCTACCAACATAAAGATGTCATATTTCCTCTACATTGAGATGGCACACTCCTTGGGTACTCTTTAGACACTTTCTGAAGGGTACTCTTCTAGTTAACTTTTACACTGGTACCTCCACCTGGTAAATTTGGGATTCTAGCTATTTTATGAGAAGAAGGAAGTTATTGTATTTAAAATTAATATTTTCTCACACTGAAAATATATTTCCAATAGACTCTCATCTCCTCTCACACTTTGTACCAACACTCCACATTCCTGGTGGGTTTCTTTGTGCCTAATCTCAAAATGAAGATTGGATCTTACTGCATAGAAGGAGTCTGTTATGATAGAAGGGTTTGTCACACTCCTGCCCCCATTAATACAGTGATAAATCTAGGGATTTACAATGCTAAAACTAGGGGTTCGATTCCCCCTCTGTGGACTCAGCAGATAGCCTGATGTGGCTTTGCTATAAGAAAACACACATGAATCACACTCTTGTTGGTGGAGAACTGTCATACATTAATTTGTATGCTTAAATTAGCTGGACGACATGGTATACGTTTGGAATTAGGTGAAAGTTTCAAGGCTAGTGACAAGCGAAAATTTGCACACTAATGGTCAGTTAAGTCAAGAATAACTGTAATTATGAGAGGTGGTAAGTATCTATCAGAAATGTACTTTTAGTGTAGAAAATATTAATATTCTAGATAGGTTATCTGGAACAAAACATACTCATAAAACTTGATTTTGTTTTTTCGGTTTAATTAATTCTCCTAAAAACTTGATAGTGACTTTTTGACATTCACATATAAAATCTGAATATCAAGCAGTCAGTTGTTTTAAAGTGTTGATGTATTTTAAATTTTTAGAGAGAAAAATTGTTCTAATGCCATGCAAATAGCTAAGAAAGTGTTCAATATTCCAATTCTACTCAACCCTGAAGATATTGCTAGCCCAAATCTGGATGAACTGTCTGGAATGACTTATTTATCCTATTTCATGAAGGAAAATAGTCCAGGGTATAAGTCAACTTTAAATTGGGTGCAGAAAAAACTTCCAGATTTAAACATTCAAAATTTCACTGTAAGTTTTATTTTTTATTCTTTTCTGTGTACTTATGTCAGTACTCATACATTAAATTACACTTTAAGGTTCAAGTCAGGTATTAAAATGTATTCAGAAAAATCTCTCAAACTAATATTGATTATTTTACTGAATATTACAAATATACTTACCAAGTTCTCTACATAAATATATGTTCAGTCTTAAGTTAGTTTTTTCTTTTGTTTTTATTAAATTATATAGATCATTACCATCATTTTTTTGGCATACATTAGAAATAAGTGAAAAAAATTAAGAAACTTTTTTGGCATTATTTTATATTCTTTTACACCTCTTAATCCACTTTGGACATAAATTATTTAAAATAGGTTATGTATTATATGAAATTGACTTCTATAATAATTACATTTTGAATGTCATAATCTCGTATTATGACTTCTGTAGGCTACCAAACAGCAAATGGTACTCACTACTCATATTCAAAATTAAATTGGACTGTTTCTGTTTAAAATAATGGTTATATTGTTATAGAATGTTTTTCCTTTGAAGTCATTTTACATCTAAAAAAACAATACAGAGCAATTATTTAAATATAATAGATTTTCTTGGGGTTGCAAAATGTCCCTTGTAAAAATTATTGATTGCACAAGTACAATTTTTGAGATATGCCTAAAACATGCCCAATAGTGACTATTAGTTTCTTTATGTCTGATTTTTACATGTGTGTGTAAACATACCATTTTATCAATAGTATAGTTGAAGTGGTGTGAAAATATTGAGAACCTAGCATGTAAAATCAATGAAAAGAAAAAAAAAACTAAATAAAGAGGGTGTAGAATGAAGGAAATATATAAGGCAACAAATGTTTATCTGCTTGGGGTTACTATTTTGGATAAAGCTGGTTCTAGTTATACAATGCTGTATGCTATAGAGAATCTCTAAGGTAGCATTGCCTTATTGCAGTGTCTTTTGATATATAACATTACAAATTGAAATTTGATATCCATGATGGGCATAAAACAGATAGTCCGTTGGGTAGTTTTATATTTATCTATAAACAAACAAACCTGTTCATCAGGAATACCAAGAATTTCAATTTACTATACGAGTAACTTGTCTAGAAAATTTGAAGTAATGGAATGATATTTGACTTGTAAAATACTGGATTCTGAAGAGAAGTGAACAAGCTATATATATAAAAGTTTACTTGCTGTATGTTGAACAGAAATTTAATTTTAAACATGAAAATTTATTTATGTAGACTGACTGGAATGATGGCTTAGCTTTGTGTACCTTAGTTCATTCACTGGGAGCCAGCATACCAGGATATCCTCATCTCGGTCAAGGGCGATCAGCATGGGAGAAAAACTTGAAATTTGGTGATCTTGCTGCTTATTTTACTTAGTTTTGCTTTGTATTTAGAAAATACATTCCTTATTTAAAATGTCACACTTTTAGTAGTAAAGTTAGCAATGAGAGTTACCCTGAAGAGGATATAAAACTGTTTTTGTTGAAAAAGATCAATGTTTCCTTAATATATGGTAAACTTAGTCTGACCATGATGCAACTCATTTTGTAGCACATACTGTAATGATTTTTTTTGCAATTCAAAATGTTTCATAGCAAGTAATTTAAGAGTATGGTATCAAATATTGCTATCCTACTTAATACTGGAATGTATTTATGTAAGCTATATTTTTAATGCTGTAATTTGTATGTTAGCTAAAGGGTGCATGATGTTAAAATAGGCCAAGAAAACTTAGATGGTTTTAACGTGACATCAAATTTTTCTTGCACGTTTGAAAAACTAAGTTATAAATACAAGATATGTGAAGTGTATAGAGTAAGTTGAAAAACAGTCATGGAGATAGTAAGTTTAGGTTGTCTTCAAGACAGTTATTTCAAGAAGATAGTAGAATGAATCAGTCAATGTATTTACCATTACAGTTACTCTGTGTAAGTTAGATGATTCAATTTTACCTTAGTCTTAGATTGTAAGAAAGATTTAAATGTTATTTGTAACATTGGCCTACAAACATTTACAATAGTATACAAGTGTTTAACCTTGTAGAAACATGAAAGGAAGAAATAATCTAACTTGTGATTGCTGTGTGGAGTAAACTTTGAGCTATTTTTACCAGATAAAAAAACCTTCCAACAAGAGAAAAATGTTATGATAATATATTTATTATGTATCGATTTAACATCTGTATGAGTTTAGCAAATCTATTATAAACTTGTAGTATCAGGACAAGTATTATATACAACTGCACATTAACATGATAAGACTAATATGTGCTTGGATTGTGTGAGGACAGTTACAGAGGGTTAATCACACACTGTTTGATAAATTTGTAGGTGATAATGTAGTGCGATTCCAAAGCAGATTCAACATGTTTAACACCAACATATGTTGTCCAAAGCAAATTTCAAACAATTCTTCATAATAATATTTGTACAGGTAAATTTATGGTTGGAAGTACATACAAATCCTTTTTAAATAGTAACATTCATAGAGCAAAATTATTAAATACTGCAGAGCTGGAGGAAACAGCATATTAAAAAAGGAAGTTTTTAACACTTTCCTTAAAAGTGAAAAACTTACACAGCAGAATGATCAGAACAATACTGGATTCCAGAACTCTCATTCAAAGTGAATCAAAACAATGCTGTCATTTACAGAGTGAAATTTATGGTTGGGAAAGACAATCCTATGGCATATTTTGCTGAATAAACAATATAATGAAGATTTGAAGTTAACAAAGTCTCACATTCACAAGCAAAAGAAAAACAAAATTCTAGCCTCTCCTAAAAATAAGTAGCTATTATCATGAGAGAGAAAAATTTTCTGCAAGTAAAATTTTTATATGTCTTTTTGGGGAGATCTTGTAAAACATTTAAAACAGTAATTTCTTGCTGTGATGAACAACAAAGATTTAACAATAAAGTGATAGTTGTTAGCACTTTATCATTATCTACATATTTTTCATTTAAGATTATTTGTAAATACTGATTAGCTTTTTAATCAGAGTGCATTATTTTGTCAGCAAAATTCAGTCATGTTTCACCCTCTTCAAGTACGTGTACTGGAATCACAGCAGTTACTTTAGACCATATACCTGCCAAGTCCTCCCAGTGTAGCTCTTATAAACTTTTGTCCATTTGTCATACATAAATATGATCTAGACAGCTGTACACATTAGAAGATCTGTGGAATGTTAGTCAAGATGTGTGATCCTTTCACAAAAGATTGTTATAACGTAAACTGGGTATCAAGCAGTAGTGTGCAATCGTGAATATCGAGTTATAACTAATCAGTGATGGAGAAAGTAGCATCACCATTATAAGCTGTAAGTAGCTTTAGTATAGCAAGCACCTATGTAGGATCTGAACAGATATATCATACACCTTTGTTGTAACGGGAAAAGAATGCTGTATGACTGTGTAGCATCAGGGCAGGTATTTTGTGTTATAAATGTGCTTCATCAATTTTACTGGAAAGCTTATAAGGGTGCTAAGTTTTATACTGTTTAAAATTTTTTTAGGATTGTTATTATTAAACTTGGAAGATGTAATGTGCTTCATATAGTTACTTTGTTGCTAAAGATAGTGTTTCAATCTTCTATCACACAAGTTTTCTAGATCTGTTATATTTATTTTGAATATCAAACACTGGAGGACAGAATTTGAAATAGTACCAGTGGCTCCAGATCACTGATACCAGTACTCCAGCATCTCTAATCATGTGACTTTAGCAATTAGAAATTCAACCATTCTTCTTAGTGTGTTCTCATTGGATATTCTTTTTCACATCTAACCAAGTTGTCAATTATTTGTAAACCCATGTATTATGATGACGATGGCACAATGAATCAATAAAATTGTTGGCTTTTTCTTGATTATAAATTTAATGGGAGTCAGCCTGAGAAAAATCTGTTAACAAATTGTAAATTAAGGCATGTCAGAGATAGGCATGGAAAGTCATTTCCGAATTTTCCTTAGTTGCTCTTTGCTCCATAAGATTGAACGATATAAAAATATATTTTCATAATATCGATGATGAAATCATATAGAATATTTTATGTTACATTTTGCAGTTGTCTGGGGTGTGGACAAAAATTCAGAAGAGGTGATGGCCCAAGAATAAACATTCATATTCATGTACTAGAAGAATTTGTATGTTTTTAAATATTTCTTTATACAGTTGCAAAATTGTAAATATTAAAACCTAATTTATTATGTATAGTTTGTTCTTCAGCCATGATAAGTAAGTAGTCTTTTATTTTTCACGTGATTCATTAAAATGTTATATGCAGTTTGACCTGCTTGCAGTCAGTCATTTAAGCACATTCACATTCTATCCCATAGCATGAGAGTCACCATTTTTCCATATTTCATGGTATTTCCAATTTTCTTGGTGAGATTTACTTATTGGCTGAAGTAGGAACTCAAAACTACCACATCAAGCATTTATAATTCTGTGAAAAGTAAGCAGGAACATCAGAAGAGGAATTTGATCAAAACTATACAAAGAGGACATGTATTAACTAATATTATTTGCAACATATTCTGTAAACCAGTACCAATAGTGGATGCAGAGTATAGTTTCTACAGATACTGGTATCAACTACAACCCCTGCTGGAGGATGAATCTTATTACACCTTCCAAATAGAAGAATGTTTATTAATATCACTGCATTAATTATAATGTTGACTTATTTTTCTCAAATGTTTGTCAAATGCTAAATCAGATATTCATGTTTGTATCTGTTTGGTTTTTTGATAGAGAACAAACATGTTTTTCACATGTTCTTGCTTATGAATAATTGTTGTCAGATATCCTTTCTAACTGCTAATTGAATGCAGTTTTAATTTTGACACAAGATAAAATATTTGCTTCCTCCTTACCCATCATGATCTGGTAGTTATGGTGCTTTACCCATAATCTTTGGGTTGTTGGATTGAAACCTTTCATTTAATATGCTCACCACTTGCTCATTGGTAAAGAGTAGTCCAAGAGCTGGTGGCAGGGTGTAATGATTATCTGTTCCATCTAAGTTATCATTTTGTAAATATATATGTGAAAATTTTAAATTTAGGTATAAATGGTGGAAAATACTTGGGAGTGGAACCACTTCTGACAGCCAAAGAAATGGCAGATCCAGAGGTTGAGTACCTAGGTACAATGGCCTATATCTCTCGCTTTCAATGGATTAGACCACGAAAACGACCCAGTGAAAGGATCAGTATTATGGGTATTGACTTGAATAGTGTTCACATAAATAAACCTGTAAGTTTTAGCTTTTAATATGGTTCATTTAAAGTTTAAACCTCAAAATACTTTACTTATTATGAATTAAAAATTTAAAATTTGTAGTTCTATCATTTTAGTATCAAAATATAAGAAGATTAAGTTCTTCTGCAAAATGTGATTAGTATTTTAAATGACTCAAACAAAGTTTCCATCACCTGAATGTAGTTTTACTATATTAATTTTTTAATACTTATATTAGCCTTCATTTACAGTACTGCATGAATATTTGCTAGATGTCAAAAGCTTCATAAACGTAACGAATTGTCAAAGTAAGTTAAAAGGGAAACAGTTATTTATGTGATAATCTAATTTTTCCAATTCTTACACTTGGGACTAGTCCCAAGATCTCAAAATTATGAAACAAATGTTTTATCAACTGAGCTAAAGAGTTAAACTACAAAAAGTAACTGCCCAAATTCTCTCACAAACAAGGCATTCTTTTGGATTAGAGTCATGGGTTAACCACTAGTTGAATAACAGTTTTTCTGTGTTAATTTTTTTTTTAATAATTTTTTGGTTTAGTTTCAAATTCAAGACCTTTTGGATGCAAGTGATCTCAAGTGCTCTATCATGTGAGCTAAAGGGTTCACCTACTAGCAATTGCTAGTAAGGCAGTTTTTAAACAACTCAAGCTACCACACCAATACACTTTGAACAGAAAATTAAAATTGGCCATTGTTTTTTATTCTTTGGAGAATGAGTTTGAAATAAAAATGGGCATTCAGCAAGTAGCCAGTCAATGCTGTAAAATAAAATTTGTATTCTGAAAATTTCACTTTTTGATTGGTAAATTTCTATATAAAGATTTTAAATAAAATGTTTAATGGAATACAATATATTGAAAAGTTTCATTAAAATAATGCCAAATAGGCATTAAATATCTCAGTAATAACATTTAAACTTTAAATATAAGGAAAGCAAATTAATGTCTGCAACTTAAATGTCAGAAATTGATCAATATATATAGACCATCACATGATTTTTTTAGTTTAATTAAGTTCAGTACCTCATTCATCATGTCTGAAGTTAAATTACAAATCATTCAGATAGAGCAAGATACGAGTCTGTTAATGTAAAATTTGTGGAATAATTACAATTTTAAAAAACATATATTGGGTGGTTCATCAAGTGAAACATGAGGTTTTTCATAAATATTAAAAACATTTTAATGTCAAAAAACATTTAATATGGACATTTTGTACTTAATTACATTCTATGATCAGAGTTAATAGCTAAGAAAAGGTTCATAATATTCAAACCACAAAAAAAAATTTTAGTAGTGAGTGAGTTTTCACATTGAACTGGAAGTTTAGAACAAAGATATAACAATATAATGTAATAATATAATAGAATGCAACAGAGTGATACCAAAAAAAGGATTGTATTACCATTTAAATCTGTTCTTTCTAAACTTCTGATTGGATATGAAAACTCACTTAATATTAATGTTGTTTTTGTTGTTCAAACATGTGTGACAACCTTCCCTTCCAAGGTATTATTCTAATAACTCTTTTTCTGAACCCTTTCCAATAGTTTAGTGTCCTTCCTAAGATAAAGAGTCCAAAATTGAACACAATATTCCAAATGTGACTTATACAATTAAATGATAACCTCTTTAGACTTGTTTTAGTATTTCTATAGATACAACACAAAAGAGTACTTGCCCAACTACAAGCAAAAGCACATTGCTTGGATGGCTTAAACCCTTAGCTACAGAGGTTTTTCATTGAAAACAATGGCACAAATTTTTATATTTATATATTTTGTTTGCATCATTTAATATTTCAGTATATGTATTTATATAAAAAAGAGAATTAATGTTATATTTTAAAAAGTAATTTAGCATGCTTTGAACCAATGAGTGAGCCAATCTTATCAGCCAAAATAAAGTATCAACCAATCAAAATTTAATAGTAAATTGGTCATGTTCCACAGGCTGTTGCTTGAAAGAAATTAAAATGGACCATATGCCATGTTCCTCAATTGTTTGTCAGTTTACAATTGCACCATATGGTGTGTTCTGTAGCTAAGGGGTTAAGAGACTGGTCAATCACTGTGATTAAGATTTTTTTCAAGAACACAGTTAACATTAATCCTGCATTCTAATAATTATACTTATAATTCAAATTATGATAACCCACTTGCATTACTTTGAATTTATTGTAAAGCAACATTCTCCTCTTCACAGCCAGCAACATTCAAAACCTTAATATTCACAAATTTAAGTAGTTTATTGACGATTCCTTCATCTGTGTAATTAATGTAAATCAAAAAGAGGCTAAAGTCCTAACACTGAGCCCTGAGATATCTAACTTGTAACATCAGTCCAGTTGAACTGAACTCCATTTCTAATAACCCTATGCTTTCTTTCATCCAGCCTCTTTTCTACTCGTTAAGCAAGTTTATCCCCTTTTATTTAGCATCTTGTCAAATGCTTTTTGAAAATCCAAACACACCACATCCATGCTTTTATTCTCATTTACATGCAGTAACCTCTTCAAAAATTATCAAAAGATTACTAAGGTAAGATCTTCCCCTAGTGGAAGCATGTCAGCTCTCCATCTTAATTTTAAACTTTCTTAAATCTTTTTCAAAATATCTTTTATAAAACTTTTAAAAAAATGTTCCATTGTTCAGATAAGCCTATAATTACAATAATAATTTTTGTCACCTTTCTTGAAGAGAATACTAACACTAACTAACCTCCAAACTCATTATCAGCTACTGCATCTCTTGCATGTAAAAGCTTAAGTTCTTTTGTCACATGACTATTGCAGAACTTGACTTTTGATTATTAAAGGTGCAGATTAAAAATGAAAGGTAAGTGTTATCTAACTGGTTAGAAGAACAGCATTTAAACAAAAGAATATAAATTTTTTGAGGCATATTTTTTTATGCAAAAAAATTTGTAGAAATACCAGAAAATGCTTTAAATACATAAATATGAAGATATACTTCTCCTAAGAAATTATGTTTATTTATTTTATCATTAAAATACAAAATGATTTTAGAAGGGCTTTATTATCAATAAATGCATGTGGTTTTTTTAACTTTGTATTTCTCTTTTAGGCACATTTTAAGATCAACATATTGGATGAAATGGTAGATGCAAAGAAAATCAAAGCTGAAGTTAAAAGCTCTTCAGGAAAAATTGACTGTCGACTAAACTTAAACAGAACAGGTGGAACTGGAACTTTCATTCCTGTAGAAACAGGCATGCATGAAGTAAGTTATGGAAACTATTAATTTATTTCAGCCAGAATGTGTGTGTGTGTGTGTGTGTGTGTGTGTGTGTGTGTGTATATATATATCAGGTCATCTCTTAAGTAATGTCCAGTTTTAGGTTCAGAAAAAGAGAAATGATTTCAAGTGCTATTAATATGATTTAATCAGTAATGAATGTTCCATTATTATTAATTATTTCCTGCTGACGATTCACAAGCTTCTGAACGCCACTTCTTTAAAATTTTTGGGATTTGGAGATAAAGAATGTAGAGAGGGTAGTTTTGACATCTTCATGTGTTCCAAACTCTTTTCCATCAGGAGAGATCTGCAAACTTTGGAATAGATGATAATCAGAAGGGACAAGGTCTGCAGAACAAGGAGGATGTGAAAGTTTTACCAATCTGGCTCTTCAATCTTTGCAGATGTGATCCTTGCTTTATGAAGCTGTGCATTATCCTGGTGTAACACAACATCTTTATGATTGATCAAAGTAGGCCTCTTTTCTTTCAGTGCAACATTCAAGTGCTCTTAGTGTTGACAGTAGAAGTCTGATGCAATCCTTATATTGAGTGGTAGCAACTCAAAGTGGATTGCAGCAACAATATCCCACCAAATGCTTAACAAGTCTTTTCGAGGGTGAGGTCAATTTTAAGCTGTGCTTTAGCCAGTTTACCTGCACTAAGCCATTGTCTGCAGCAGTTAACATTTTTATAAAATATCAATTTTTTCATCTGCAGTCACAAACCTGATCAAAACAGGTGAATTACCTTCATGAGATTGCAGAGGAGTGTAAATGTTCACTCTTGCTCTAAGGTTGGCTTCTGTCAAATCATGGGAGATCCATTTTCCAAATTTTTACACCTTTCCAAGCTGTTGCAGATGATGGTGAACTATTGAATGGGTTAAATTAAGTCTCTGTGCTAGTTCTTTAACTGTTACAGCACAACATTCATCAAGTGCATCCAGCAGCATGTCATCATTAAACTTAACAGGAGACCAGAGCATGACACATAACGTAAGCTGTAGTCACCTGATTTGAACTTCTGAAACCACAGTCGACATTTTCTTTCATTGAGAGACTTTGCACCATACACAACTTGAATGTTTCGTGTAGTTTCTGCTGCACTATTGCCTGTTTTAACTCATAAAGCATTATATGCCTAATGTGTTCCTTAGACATATCCATTTTCATAAGGGTTTATTTGATTAATGATCTGAAAAAGTGGAGTTGGGTTAAAAATATATATGTAGAAATGGTTGGTATGGGCTGAGAATTTTTTATGAATGTAGATGAGCGAACAATGTTTCGAACTTCTTCGGTCATTGTCTTGTTGAATGTGATGATAATTGAAGAAGGTTGAAATGTTCGCTCCTCTACATAAAAAAAAAAAAAAATCTCAACCCATACCAGCCGTTTTTACATATGCATTTTTCTCTACAAGTGGGTTTTCTCTTCATCAAGGATCATCATGAAGTTGGGTTAGTTTCTTTTATTTGTCTGAACATTTTTATACACGTTCTTCTATGTATTTTAGTCATTAAAGCTTTCTACAAAGACAGAAATGATGATGCACTTTCTGTATTAAACTTTTGGACATTACTTATGAAATGACCTGATATATGTATCACCCATAGGCATTTCATAGGAATTATTAAGATGCTTAGTTTTGTGAAATATCTTTGTTTCTGTAACTGAACCAAGACTGCATGTATAGAAGATAAAATTGAAACTAGTATGTACCTTGTATGTAATTCATTTGTTTAAGTTTTTTTGGAAGTTGTGTTTATTGTTATTCAAGGTTAGCCATTTCCAAATGTATTAAAATACAGAGTGATAAGTTATTTAAAATTTGAAAGTTTGTAGAATTTGTAAGTTTATATATGTATATTGAATTTTTTTATTACAATAAAATTTTGAACAGTAGCTAAAGAAGTAGTAACTGAAAAGTTCTTGAAGTATCTGTAATTCCTGTTATTTTCAGCTAATTGTCTATTGTGATGGTGATATTGTTACTGGCTGCCCAATCAACATCAATGTTCATCCTGATATTTCTCGTATTTTGCACTCGGGAATTGACCCTTGTGCTTTGGGATCTGTTGTAGAAGTTCTGGTGAATATTACTTTATTTCTATAAATATTCCAAAAATTATTTATAAAGTAATAAAGAAGCTCAAAAATAAGATTGGTTGATATGTTTTTACATGTAAAAATTATATATGGTTTTAAAGCCAATGCACTTGATACTATTATTATTATGATTAATTGCCAAAACATCAAGTATTCTAAAATACCATGTTAATCTAATGCATAAAAAATATATATATATGTTCCTGGAATCTCTTATTGGTGGAAGTATGTGTAGCCTTAATAGATGAAATACATAAAAATTATCTAAACAAAACATTTGAAATGAAGAGGACAAGCTCAAAATTTGAGGAGAAAAAGGTAAGCTGAATTAAAATGTTTCAAAGCTGGTATCAGAATAGCAACCCAACCACAATACTCTAGAATCTATAACGTCTTCACTAATGTATCAGTGTTTATTCCCTTTTTGGTCCCCTCGGAGTGGATTCCTGTACGTGGTGAGGGGAATTCCCAGGGAAGGTTCTGTTCTGTCTGGTTACCTTCTCTGGGATCTAAACATCCACCCACGTGTTTGCCGTGCGTGGCGACCCGTGAAGGGGAGGAGAGGATCCTGGTGGTTGAGGGGTCCAACCCTAACACACCACTTTGGCCTCGAATTCCTGTAGACGGGCAGCCCTTGGGTGGCCCCCCTTGGGTCAGTCGGCTGGTCCACCTGGGCTAGAGCCAACCAAGTACCAGTGTTGGAAGTTCTCAACGGGTGTTGTGGACATTGTGCCTGATGCTGGTGTTAGGGTATAGTGCTCACGAAACCCTGGCGTTGCTGCATTGTCCTTGCATGACTTTGTAGTGCGTCCCCTTGTAGGGCTCCATGGTGGGTGGGGTCAGTGAGTACCGAAACTTTTCACTTTCCTATGGATCCTTCAAAAAATTTAATTAAAATTGTAAAAAAACAGTCAATGGGTAAGCGACCACGTCTCGAATACTCAGAACAGCAATCTCCAACATCAGTAACACACGTACCTCATTTTCTGATATTGCATTCTCTTTCAGAAAAATCTTTAGGGCAAATGTCCCCTTTTTTTATTCAAAAGGGGCTAGAGGGACTTGCTGGCTCTCCAAAGTCAGTAAAGAAGCTTCGATCTGGCGACATACTGGTTGAAACATCCACATCCCAACACAGTGAACTCCTCTTGAAATCAAAGGTAATTAGCGATATACCTATCGAGGTTACACCCCATGCTACTTTGAATACTTCACGAGGAGTTATTGTTGAAAGGGATTTGAAGAATGTTCCTGAATCGGAGATTCTCGCCAGTCTTTCCACTCAAGGAGTTTCTGCAGTGAGGCGCATCTCCACTCGCAAAGATGGAGTTACACTGCCCACAAATACCCTTGTTTTAACATTCACTTCACCACGAGCACCCGCCACCATCAAAGCAGGTTATCTCATTTGCAGGGTTCGGCCATACATTCCAAACCCTCTTCGATGTTTTCAATGTCAGAGATTCGGCCACTCAAAGACATCTTGTCGTGGTTCCCTGACATGTGCTCGTTGTGGAGGCATGGGCTACGATGCCTATGATTGTGACATAAACCCACATTGTGTCAACTGCAATGGTTCTCACCCCTCTTACTTTCATTCTTGTCCAAAATGGTTGGAGGAAAAAGAGGTGCAGCGTTTGAAAACGACACATAACATTAGTTATCCTGAGGCTCGGAAATTGATGTCCACAATCCCATCTCGGACATATGCTGCTGCACTCCATTCCACAACTACAGTGGAAGTGCAGACAGATCTCTCTGTGCCTCCAAAAGAATCGTTTTCAAAACAAATGAAAAGCCTTTTACCCTCCGTGGTTAAAACAGTAGATGAATCGACTTCCACACCCATCTCTGTTCCTCCCGTAACTTCCAACAAACCTCAAGATCCATGTCCTTCAGTTTCAAATACAGGCATTTCTTCTGATACATCATTTTCTCCCACCACAATAAACAAAACAATTACTCGTCCGCGTCCTCAGTCGCTTGATTCCTCTTCCAATAACAAAAACCTGCCCACTCGACCCAGAGCAGGATCCATGGAGGTTGATAGACCTCCTCCGAAGAAAGACAGTAAAGACAAAAGACGAGGTCGTAAACCGAAGGGTTCTCCAACCACTTCACCTGCCCGTCCTTAAAAATGGCCACCTTGATACAATGGAACTGTCGAGGTTTACGTTCTAATCTGGATGATATCAAAATGCTGATTGCTTCCTACCATCCTGTTTGTCTTTCTCTACAAGAAACATTTCTCAAATCTGCTGATACAGTCTCCATTCGGCAGTTTTCTCTGTACAGAAATGACAAGTTGTGTGATGGTCGAGTACATGGAGGGGTGGCACTTTTGGTTGATCAACATGTGCCCACCCTGTCTTTGTCACTCAATACACCCTTGGAGGCCGTAGCCATCCGTATTTCCTTGGGTCGTACCATCACTGTTTGTTCTCTGTACCTGTCCCCTGGAGAGACATATGATCAATCAGACCTGGATGCTCTCGTTGAACAGTTACCATCTCCATTTCTAATCCTGGGGGATTTTAATGGACACCATCTCCTCTGGGGAAGTGCTGTTATTGATGGGAGGGGTCGATCTGTAGAGCAGATGCTCTCTGATCATGATCTTTCTCTTTTCAATACTGGTTCTTCCACTTACTTTCATGCACCAAGTCAGTCATTCACTGCCATTGATCTCTCAGTTTGCTCCCCTTCATTATTCTCCCATTTTTCATGGAGGGTTGACAGTAATCCACTAGGCAGTGATCATTTTCCGATCATTTTGAGAGAGACTGGCTGTGGTCGATGCCACCCTACCCGCATGCCCCGGTGGAAGCTGGACTGGTCCACTTTCACTGCTCTCGCAGAACTTGATCCTGTCATCGTAAATCAGCCATCAATAGACAACTGTGTTGCAGCGGTAACTGATTGTATTATACATGCAGCTGCTCAGTGTATTCCTAAAACCTCGACACGTTTCCCACGATATACTCGTCCATGGTGGAATTCTGCTTGCAACTTAGCACGGAAGGCTCAAAAACGGGCCTGGGAGACTTTTTCGCTGATATCCCACACTTTCAAATCGGGTTGCTTTCCAGCGGGCCCGAGCACATGCTAGGTGGGTAAGACGTCAAAGCCAGAAGGAATCTTGGATTAAGTTCACAACCAGCATATCTTCTACCACCAGTTCCAAGATCGTATGGGACAAGATTCGAAAGGTTAATGGGCACTACACTTCTGTTCCCCTCTCGATCTTACTCTCTGATGGTCAGGAGGTGACTGATGTCCGAAACATCGCTAACACTCTAGGTGAAAGCTTTTGCCGGGTATCTAGCACTTCTGCTTGTTCCTCCACCTTCCTGGCCATCAAGACTCGGGCAGAGCGATCACCTCTTTCCTTTCAAACTGACTGTTTCTTTGACTATAATAGTCCCTTTACCCTGGTGGAACTAAAAATGTCCCTTCATCGGTCTGCCAGTACATCTGTTGGACCTGATGATATTCATTATGACATGCTACACCATCTCTCTCCTGATTCTCTTGATGTCCTTCTGACTATATTCAACCGGATTTGGCAGGAGAATGTTTTTCCTGATGCCTAGTGCCAGGCTATTATTTTACCTTTCTCTAAGCCAGGGAAAGATCCAAAGACTCCTTCAAACTATCGTCCAATTGCTCTGACGAGCTGTCTCTGTAAGACCTTAGAAAGGATGGTTAATGCTCGTCTCGTTTGGTTCCTTGAATCAAACAACCTCCTCTCACCCACCCAGTGTGGGTTCCGTCAACAGCACTCCACCATAGACCACCTAATTCGTTTTGAAACATCTATCAGAGAGGCCTTTCTCAACCGCCAACACCTTGTATCGATATTCTTTGACATAGAGAAGGCTTACGACACAACATGGAGGTATGGCGTTTTGCGAGACCTCCATACATATGGGTTACGTGGCCATCTACCCATGTTTATTAAAAATTTTTTAATGGACAGGAGATTCCAAGTTCGTGTAGGTTCGGCACTTTCACGTTCTTTTGTACAGGAACTTGGAGTCCCTCAAGGCTGTATATTGAGTGTCACACTTTTCAGTATAAAGATAAATGCCATCACTGAACAACTCCCTCTCATCGTTATGAATGGGCTATATGTTGACGACTTTCACATCTCATGTCAGTCATCAAACATGAGATATATTGAGCGGCAACTACAAACTGCGCTCAATCGTGTACAGAAGTGGACTCTTGCGAATGGCTTTAATTTCTCTCTTTCCATAACTGTATGCATGCACTTTTGCTGCCGACGAGGTATTCACCCTGATCCTGAACTTCATATCGGTGAAGTTTTGCTGCCAGTGGTCCCAGAGACAAAGTTCTTGGGGCTTATCTTTGATCGTAAATTGACCTTTATACCACACTTAAAGCAGCTTCGGGTCAAATGCACAAGAACACTGAACATCCTTCGTGTCCTCTCTTCTACCAGTTGGGGGGCAGATCGCCGTTCAATGTTAAAGATATATCGTGCTCTTATTAGATCGAAACTTAACTATGGATCAATGGTCTATGGCTCTGCCAGACCCTCGGCCTTAAAGATACTGGACCCCATTCATCACCAAGGTCTTCGACTCTGCACCGGAGCTTTCCGTACCTCTCCAGTTCAAAGCATATACATTGAATCTCATGAACCTCCTCTACACCTTCGTCGTTTGCAACTGTCTTTACAATATACTTCGAAACTTCGTTCCTTACCAAAGCATCCCACCTGGGAATGTGTTTTCCTTCCTAGGTGGGCCGTACTTTTTCAGAACAGACGATCTGTCATTGCTCCGTTTGGCCTTCGCATCCGGGCGCAATTGGATGAATTGGGTCTGTCCTAGGATAATATTGCAGATTCCACATGTCGACGCATCCCACCATGGCTTATTACAGCCCCCAAGTGTGACCTTTCTTTCAATCACCTAAAAAAGGCGGATACTCAAGACTGGAAGTACCATCTTTTATTCAATGAATATCTTTCAAACAATCATTCAGTTCCCATTTATACAGATGGTTCCAAATCAGGAAATTCAGTGGGCTCTGCTATGGTTTGCTGTGGGTCAGTAGTTGCACACAGAATCCCCTCTACAGCTTCTGTGTTCACTGCTGAACTGTATGCAATATCTCTTGCCCTTGATCATATTGCAGCTGAGCAGTACTCCAACTGCACTATTTATACTGACTCGCTTAGTTCTATTCTTGCCTTGGAATCACTTCACATTAGCTCACATCCTATTCTAGCAGATATATTCGAAACCGACTGGCCCATTTCTCATTAGCAGCTACTTCAATTCAGTTTTTCTGGATACCAGGCCATGTTGGTATTCATGGGAACGAGCTTGCAGACATGGCAGCTAAATATGTATGCCTCAGCTCCATCACCCCTATGCCTATTCCGTACATGGACTATGGTGTTGTCTTCAAAGCTCGGCTCCGTGCCAGTTGGCAGTCCACTTGGAGTGAACAACGCGACAATAAACTTTTTCAAATTAAACCCAAAATTGGAGTTTGGCCATCTAGCTTCCGTAAAGTTCGGAGGGAAGAAGTTGTTCTCACTAGGCTACGCATTGGTCACAGTTTTTTAACTCATCATTTTCTTTTATCTGGAACTGATGCACCAATGTGTAGTTTGTGTAACACTCAAATCACTATCAGCCATGTTTTACTTTCTTGCCATCGTTACAATCCTCAACGACGGCAATACTTTAAACATATTTTTTCCCAGCGTCAATCTGTAACATTGGACAGAGTTATTGGTGATGGTGACTATGTCCACCTTAATAATGTTTTTAATTTTTTAATGGCCATTAATCTTTTTAATCTTATTTAAGTGTGGTATATTTATTCATTACACCTTTTTAATTGTGGCTCCTTTTTAAAGTTTTATTCTCTCTCATTCAATGCGACATTAAACAATAGCCAGAATATTAAATAACTTGACACCAGGACTGGAAAGGCCAACTTCAGGTGACTGACGCTTCTGTTTGAACTGTCTGTTTGAACTACTCGTTAGTCTTCCTGGCGAGTTACTGTTATACTTTCGCTGCATATCATTTCGTGCTTTTACAACCTTTTTGTACTGGCCATATTGACTCATAACCCGGAACCAGGACGGAAAGACCAACTTCAGGTGGCTGACAGTGGTTTATATACTACCTGTTAGTCTTCCTTGCGGGTTATGATCATTCCCATTCTGCTACAGGTTGGCCTTTACAACTTTGTTGACTGGATGTCGTCATTGGTTTTTGCACCATTTCCTGTTTTAATTGCCATTTTGTTTTTATCTTCAATTACCTTTACACATTTTACTCCATTTACTTGACTTTTATCTTTTTACTGGACATTTGGCTACTCTTTATTATGATTTTGCTGAGTGTCTTTTTAAACTTTTATTCCATTACATTTTGATAATAGCTACTATGACACATAACCCAGAACCAGGACTGGAAAGGCCAACTTCAGGTGACTGACGGTGGTTCTTGAACTTGTTCGTTAGTCTTCCTGGCGGGTTATGATCATTATTATTATGCTAGAGTAAATAGTTTATAACTTTGAAGACTGGGTGTCACCATTGGTTTTTACACCATTTTCTGTTTTAATTGCTGTTTTGTTTTTACCTTCATTTTCCTTTACAAATTTTACTCCATTTACGTGACTTTTCTCTTTTTACTGAACATTTGGTTACTCATTGTTGCATTTTTGCTGTGTGTTTTTTAATACTTCTATTCTTTTACATTTTGATACTAGTTGCTATGACACATAACCCAGAACCAGGACTGGAAAGACCAACTTCAGGTGACTGACGGTGGGTCTTGTATCTGCCTGTTAGTCTTCCTGGCGGGTTATGATTATACCTTTTTGATAGAATACCTACCTTACAACTTTTTACACTTTGCCTTCTATCTTAACCTTGTAGACTAGGTGTCAACACTGGTTTTATACTTTTTTTGGTTTACCTTCATTTCCATTTATGTCTTTTACTACATTTTTACCGGTTGTTTGGCGCAGATAGCCTCGTTGCTTTGTGCCATAAAACACTAAATCAATCAATCAAACCCTTTTTGGTAATTTTGTTATAATAGTGCAATTTTTGCTACATAGTTTCAAAACTATTTGAACAAGTTGTATTAGATTGTACAAGTAAAAATCCTTTATTTTGTAACATCCTATTCATTATTCATTTTGTAGCATTCTAAAGTCACTTGTATGACATTTTTAAACCTACTGCTCCTAGTTACTCAGGATGCAAAAAGTGAATCAAAGAATGTCGAACAAGCTCCTGCCAGAACTTATTTCAAAATTTATTTGAAACCATGATATCTTGCTTGAATATATGTGATAGTCACTACTTGTTTTACATGTTCTACACAGCGTATCACAACAAAATTTAATATTTTCATTGTGATTCATTATACACATAGGCAAAGTAACTGCATCTTTGCTGAGATATAGAAAAAGAAGGCTAGTGTATACTATAGATTCTGTGGCACATCACACGTATTCAAACAGACATCATGCTGTAGACCTTAGAACGTAATGCAGCAAAAGAATTAATCGCACTTGTCCCTCAGCTCTTTCTATTATTTCAAAGTTGTTTGTACATAATGAACTAAACTAAATATATTACCTAGTCTTATTAGTCTTCTCTTGAACTGTGAGCTTACACAGTTCTATTTTATGTATTTATATCACATAAAGCTTGATTGTACAAATCCACACAAACAAAGATTTGGTATGTGAATTATTTAATTCATTTCTTTACTATTTACCGTGATAATTACTAACAATTAATGATTTATGAAACTTTATTGGTAAAATTTTTCATCACTAATCTAATCAAGTTGATGACAACATATGTTTCGTTACCTCAAGTCAGCTACTGTATGTTCATATAACAATTAAGTTACACTTTTCTAGGGCTATTTTGGAAAAGTACATAGCCTGTAATTCTCCTTTACATATGAAAAGATAAAGGTGTATGTGCATATGTAAATAAAAGCTACACTAAGCAAGATTTCACAAGTAAACTTGTATAAAATTTATAATGGATGAGATTCTTTATTGTAATTACCTTTGTGTTTGTTTATGTCTAGATTAACTCTAATGGTGATGCTGAAGGGACAGTTCTGGTTGAAGCAGTATCACCCACAGGAAGAAGAATTCCTTGTAATGTATCTCAGAAAGATGGGATGTACACAGCTACCTTTACTCCAGACCAGATTGGTAACAATTGTTTTTCTCATGTTGTCATTTTATGTATGCATCTGTATTAGTTACTGCATTATAAATGGTTATTGTGAACAGTGTTGCAATTCATATCTGATTGCTAAATATGAAGCTTCAAATGAATGACTAAAGAATTTTCAGAGAAGTATTAACAAGAGTTTTCTTGCAATGAATGTAGAAAGAAAATCAAACAAATATTTCTCTATCTCATATAGGAACATGTTTAAGAAATAAGTAGCAATAGCAATTTGTCCTGTGACTATTGAATAGAAGGAATGTTGTCTCATGATGTGTTTCTGTGTATTAACCTGTCTTTTTTTCATTAATATCATATCAAAATAGTAAGCATTATTTCAATGTGATGTACTTTTATATACTTATGACTGACAAAATTAATAATTAGCATTTGTTTAATTTTATTTGTTTATGTCATGCCATATCAACAGAAAATGATTTATTTTGTTGTTTTATAAAATGCTTTGTGTTATCAAACAATTTTTTTTAAAGAAGCAGTAAACATAATAACTCAGTAATAGTATTTGTGGTATGAAATATATATTTATATGTATGCATATATTTTAGGTTAAATTAGTGGATAGTCTTACACTTTTGATATATGCACAAGTAGATTTATTTCATACTAGATTTTTATGTAGCATTTGATTCAATATGCATTTGTATTTCTAAACTTTACATCAAATTAGTTTGTATGACTATTTTCATTTATGTTTATTTTAGAACGTGTTTTTAATTAATGTTTGTCATTTGATATATTTATATGTATGTACCTCATAAGAACCTACTAAAAATTTTTTGTTTTATGTCAATAAATAGTATCTGTGTATTTTTATTTATATACCTTACTTTATAGTTTTTATTGCTCATGTTTTCAGTTTTTAACATATATTTTTAGAAGATGCACACGTTTATCATGTACTTACTATGTTTCATGAAGTGTTTGTTCACATTTTGTGTTTTTCAGGAGAATGGAAAATCTCAGTAACTTACTCAGGAGAACACATTGAAGGAAGTCCATTCACATGTTATGTTTTTGATCCAAGCCAGGTTAAGGTATGATTATTCTGAAAATACTTATTTCAGGCTCTTTAATTTTCTTTCATGATAAAAGTGACATGTATATTACCTAACTTATTGCTTTTGGATCTTTCAAATTAATGTAAACCTAAATATTGTTTACATTCTAACTTTATATAATATTAATCCAAAATAAAAAAATCTTCAAAGAAGAAGCACTTAGTGTAAATTCATAAGAAACATTAATACATCAGCATAGTAATGCTCAAAATAATGAAGAATCAACAAAAGCTAGAAAACCATTATAGTTTTGACAGGCCCAGATTGTCATTTATAAGAAATGGAGTAAAAGTGTATTTCAGTATTAATTTTGTTTTTTATTATGGGAGTCACAAACCCCATTCTCCAAATATTTGAGTTTGAGTAAAACATTTTATCAGTTTTAGATCAGGATGTCAGTTAACATCAAATTTTAAATTTATATGTTTGTTGTTGGAATGATTGTGTCCTTAATTATACATGAGGCTAATTTTAAAGATATGGTTTTTGGTCATTTTTCTGACTAGGTGAAAGGTTTAGAGCAATTAGTAAAAGGAGAACCTTCCACATTTCTTTGTGATGCCAGTGATGCTGGCTGGGGGAAAGTGAATATTGATGTGCAGTATAACAAACGCAGCCTTCCTATGATGATTGATGAGAGGGGGAATGGTATTTCTTGGATCACATTCACACCTTCACAGGATGGCAGATACAGAATATATGTAACATTTAATGATATGCATATCAAAGGTATGATAACAGTATTTTAGGATATTAAGATTCTTAAGTACAAGAATACATAGAAATGTTCTCTGAACAAACTGCTCTGTTGAAACTTTGTTACTTGTTACTTTGTATAAACATAAAATTTAATTTAGTAGTAATTATTATCATAATACACTACATCTTCTGATGTAAATTTTTAATCTTTAATATTTCCTGCCTGCTTAGCAGTTTATTTATTTTTCTCACACTCTTTGTTTGTGTATGTATCTGTATATCCTATGATCATTAGAACTAGGAAGAGGAAACATTTATTAAATAGATATGTATGACAATGAAATGAAAAGTATCATCATTTTAAATAGAAACTAGTTATGTTGTAGTACTTTATTTCATAGGTTATGCATGCCATTACTCTCTCTCTCTCTCTCTCTATATATATATATATATATATATGTGTGTATTTTTTATTCCAGTTTTTGGGAGTGAGTGTGAAATCATATTTCTGAATTGATCATTAACTTAAAATAATTCTTGCATGGTAAAAGCTCATTGACAATTTTTATTTCCTTAAATAAATTGTTTTCAGACAAAAAATATTTATTTTTGATCAATGCAATATTTTCTTATTGTGTATGAAGTTTTTATTTTGTATTTCAATTCCTTGTAAATGAGCATAACAAGCATTAATTGTTTTTGTTTGTATTGAAGTTGAACACTTTTTGAGAGTTAAATGAACTTTAAATGACTGATCATAATTTATTATTGGTATTTAGGCTCACCATTTTCCATTTACATTGGAAGTTCTGGAGTTGAAAAGCAAGATTCGTCTTCTGGGCGTGAATCCGATAGTAGCCGAAGTGGACATTCCAGAAGATACGAAGCTAATAATTGGTCTGCTTCTCACCATGATCAGAATTCTGGCACATATGTAACTACATTAACCAGAGAGATATCTAAACCAAGATACAATGTAGAACAAGAAGGCAAAGTTCATTCAAAAACCTTTTACATAAAAAAACCCCAGCAGACTGAAAGCACCTCAATAGAGTGTGAGGGTACAGAGCTGTCATTTGAAGAACGTGCTCGAATGGTTGATAAAGCTCTTCTTTCATCAAAAGAAGATACTGGTCTTGCTAAATTTTACTCAAGAGAAGATCTTCAGTTAGGGAGAAAGTCCTCATTTAGGGAAGATACCCAGACTCATCCTAGTTCTTATGAAGACTTGTATAAGAAGAGAACAAAGTCAAGAGAAGACATAAGACGAGTTAAATCACCATCACCTTCTTCCCCATTACAAGAAAAATCTCCAAAAGTTGAAGTTACTACTAGAAGCTGGACTTCCCGTGATTCACCTGTTGGGTTATTTAGTAAAGAAAATAGATCTGAATCATCTGTACTGAACCATTCCCAGGATGTTGCATCCCATTGGGTTTTATCTAATGAATATCAAGATAAAAATTATTTGTCTAGAGAAAGAGAACCTGAATCAGTGTATAAACAGAAGAACACTACCACTAGACCAGAAATAACATTTGGTAGTTATAGTGAAGTTAATTCTAGAGATAGACAATCCAGTTTGAATGTTAGTGGTGAGAGAAGAATAGTTGAGTCTCATTTTAGTGATGAAAAAGTAGTTCCAAAAGCTAAAAGTAAGATTTTGGTTGAGCAGAAACGTAGTTCTAGTTCATCTTCTTCTGAAAATGACCTGGGTATTAGAAGGAACATGAGATATGAGAGAGAAGAAAATGTTGGTCATCATTCTCAGCATACACTTGTAATGGAAACAACTTCAAATCTCAGCAACTCTTCAAAAAAGCAGAAGAAAGAAGTTGATGTCAAACAAGTTGCAGTGAAAGGTCATGGCCTTAAAATGGTTCCAGTTAAAAGGTCTTCAGCTTTTCTAATAAGTGCCCCAGGAATTCATCAAGATGACATTAGTATAACAATTATAGGTAAAGATGTGTAACCTAGTCATCACATTTTTAATTTATGCATTCAGAATGCATAGAATTGTTGGTTTTATATTTTATTAAGATATAACTTAGTGATAGTATAATGTAAAACTTCTTTAAACATTTTCTGTGAACATATTTGTGAATAAATAGATTTAAAAGTTTAGCATTCTCAGTGCCAAGAACAAGCTCTTTGCCATGGAATAGTTAAATCTTTAACATATTTATCAAGACTTCAATTTTATTTTTAACTTGTAGCTCCTTCAAGCAAGGAACTTCCATTTAAAATTGAAAAAATGCGTCATGATCAATATCAAGTTGAATATATCCCATCAGAAGCTGGAGAACACACAATCAAGATTCAAGTTGCAGGAAAGACTATTAGAGGAAGTCCTTTTCATTGTGATGTCTTTGATGCCACAAAAATAAAAGTTGGTAATGTACCAAATGGCTTTGTGGGAAAAGCTGTTGAATTTGAGAGTAAGTAATTCACTGTTGCACTTCTATTATTATGTTACTGTTTTTTTTCTTTAGCAACATGTATACATACTATTAATAATAACTATACACACAAGTATTTACAAAACATACAGCTTGAAAATAATGTTAATTATATTTTTACAAGTTTCATAATATATCCGAGGTTGTAGTTAGTGAATTATTTATCTAAAACTCAAGAATAATGTATACAGCAATAAGTTAATCTAATAAATATGCCCACTAGTCCATTATGTTACATTTGTTAATGAAATATTTGTCAGCATACTTTGTTTTTTATTTTGATTTTTTAATTTTAACTCAAATTATAGCTATTAACATTTGATTAATTTTTATTGTTGTTTAGTTAGTGGTGCTGATGCTGGCTCTGGAAATTTAGAAATTCTTGTAAATGGAGGCCATGTAACTAGTGAAGTGAAAGATTTGGGTAATCACCATTTCCTTGCTTCTTTCATCCCTCACTCTGCTACTACTCACACTATTGAAATGAAGTTCAATGGAGAATCTGTCCCAGGTTAGTTCTCAGATTCTGTGATTGCTTCAGTTCTGGAGTACTTAACATTCAAAAGCATCCAAGAATTAGATGTTTATTATGATGTCAAATGATTCATTGTTGTTGCCTCCATTGTCCTGTTGTTCATCATTATACTTTGATTCCTGTCAGATGAATCAATCACATGGCATTCTTATTATTATTTTCACTTATGGATGTTTTTTTTTTTACAGTGTAGTGAATAACATGTTTGTTGAGTGGGAGATTGTACTACAGTGCAAGGAGATGTGTTACATATTTAGATTTGACTAGAATACAGTTAATGGGTTTAATATTTTGTAAATGTGGCTTCTGTGAGAAAGTACCTTTATTTTATTTTATGTCAAACCTGCTATAGAGTGAGTAATGCTTTGTTTTTGGTTGATCCATTTGAAAAGCATATAATATTTTCACCTTTTGTCAATCTTATTGTAGTACTGTCAGATTTAATTTTGTGAAGGTTTTACTAGAGTAATATAATTACAAAAGTAAATTTAGTGAAAACCAAGCATAAAAGTACAAACCAACATATTTAAAACATTTCGGGTATAATCAATTGATTAATGTTTCCTTTTGCACTAAAGTTCAATTTCTGTGTAATGTTTTTTTATTATGTAGCTTGAGTTTTATATTTATATTTTGGATTAAAAATAAATAAAAATGCATTAATCAAGGATATAAAATATGTTCACCTGACTGTATTGCTCTAACTATTAATGTAAAAATTAATAGTTATTCATATATATTCTTGTCTTCCATAAATTTCCATTGAAATATTCCTTCTGTCCAAAATTTTATTTATTTAAGAATTAAAAATGAATCTATTCTTTAAATTCACTGCTGTAACAAAGTGGGGAAATCTTGCAGTCAAACATAATGTGTGTATTAGTTTCATACTATATTTTTAAATAAGCTCACTACCACAAATTATATTTCATCCACTTTCATTAATTCTGTCATATGAACATGTACATCTGAATGATTCTCATTTAAAATAAGTTATATTACATGCAACTATTATATATTAATTCTTCCCTGTTTCTGGTACATGCTATTAAGTATAGTCACTAGGTTTTGTTCAAGGAATGATATGTCATTTTTTTTTATGCAAACACTTTTCCATTCCCATTCTTATTGGACATCATTTTTTTATCATAGTTAGTGGCTTATAGTTACTTTTTTTATAACAGCTTCTTGACACAACTTTTTATACCCTAAACATATACTGCTAATTTGCTGCCACCTTTCAAGCATTGTCCTTTTCTAGACCTCAGAATCTCGGAAGAAATGCTTACAGTTGTGATTGACTCTGAGGTTTGAAACTTGGAATTTTTTGTTTAAAAGGCAGATGGTACAATTCATATTCTGAGGACTTGTTGATTTGATTAACTATATGGATATTTTCAAGTGGGGTATATAGGCTTTGGTGACTTCTATGCTAGATTGGCTGAGTGTGTTTCATTTGCTTAAATGTAATTGGTAGTTATTTACATATAAGAGTAGCCAATTTGTATTTAGACTATTGTGGTCACATAGACAAACATCTATGTGAACAACTTCACTGTAATCTTTAGTTATCTTCAAAAATTTCCCTGTTTGACAGTCAAATGAATGGGGATTTCATTTGTTAATAGGTTTTCAAATAATGTGATATTTACATATATGTATAAAAATTGTCATTGTAAACTATGTTTACAATGTTTTATTTCAAAGTATTCATAATGTTTTGCTTTTTTATAAAATCTAATGTTTTTTGATGAATTAGCCTTGTCTATTTTTCCAAAAGATTATTGTTACTTTATGTTCTTATCTCTGTAGTGTGTCCTCTGTCATAAACTGCATCACCTGTTCAGGCTCATACAATAAAAACTAGGGACTTTCAAAAAAAGGTCCATATTTGTATATCCGTATATAAAAAAAATAAGGAATTATTTTCCTTGTTTGTATTCTTATGAATGGTAAATTCTCAAGCCAAAAATAATTCTTTGTATCTGCTTCAACAGAGGGCTACATACATGAAATAAGAGCTCAAAAAAACTTTTAATTCTTTAAATTACAGTACAAGTCTAAATTATAACATTTATCCTCATATTAATAAATTATTTTAGTTCTGAATTGCTCTTGAAAGTTGTTTAACTTTCTTTTCATTATAACCATGATTTTTAGAATCTTTGTACAACTATCTTAAAAGCACACACATACTTATTGTTCCTAGTAGAAAACATTGTGGTATAATGACTCATTTCAATCAAAAAGAATAACTAAAATTGTTAAGAGTTTTGAAATCGAGAATTTGCATAACATTATCTATTAACCATTTCGGTGTGGTTGGCAGCCACAGTCGACTTGAAGGCTCAGCCTGGCAGGCAATCTACGTTGACAAGATGTAGACAACATACCCTCGTGGCTAATTATCATAATCACACAGGCCTATAGACCAACTTGAGGCTAGAACCACGTGTATTCATTGTTTACTTTGGATTTTTCAGAATCATTTTTTTAATAATTAATTTTGTTTCACTCACTTCTCATCACAAATTCTGTATGTTAAATTTCGTTTTCATACTTCTCTATAATTAAATTTCCCCATGTATTTTAGTTTAGTATTTTGTAACCCTGTTTAATACAAAATCCAATACATTAACAATGTTGGTTCTGTTCTTTTATATTACTCATCGGAATAGAGAGTTATAGAAATAAAAATATTTTGTGACTGCTGCAATATTATTTTCATTTCCTAACTTTTTCCTTTCTTTTCACTATTTATCTTTTTATAGTTTTCTTCAGTCTTACTTGTTCTGCCAATTGGTCTTCTCTTAGTTAAAAATATAAAAATATCCTCTTTAAATTATATATATTTAATCATACAATATAAAATTTATATTCTCTTTACAGAGGGGATATTGTTTGCCCTCATTATTTTCTCAGGAATGTTTTACCTTCTATCAATTTTGCTGATGTGTAAATAAAGCTTTTGTTTTCTGAATACACTGTCTGATTTAAAATAAAATTACACAATATCAGTAATATATATATATATATTTTTGTAGGTTCTCCATGGAGATGTGATGTTTTTGATCCAAAGAAGCAATTGGCTGTTAAAGGACAAAGCTTGTACTCTTTTGCTGTAGGTCATTCAGAATCATTTGAACTATCAGCACCTGCATTTAAGAAAGAGGATATCTCTGTCACAATTACAGGTTATTTAGCTTAAATTATTCTTTAAAATATGTTTTTTTTATGTGTACATTGAAATTTCAGAGCTGTTGAAATAAAATAAATACCTTATGTGACTGCTTTATTAAATATCTTTGATAGGTAGAGTCATTTCTTAAAATTAATGCACATTTCAAAGTTTAGCTTTCATTGCAGTATTTAGCAGTTCCATAAATTCAACAGAAAATTTTGTATGTTTTTTTTTATTGATGATGCAGTACTAAATATTAAATTAGAAATAAAATTTACTCTTAGTTTTATTCCATTGTACGGTAAAATAGAATAAAACAGCTATTTGAAATATGAAATTTTGTAACATGAGTATGTCAAAGTATTTGTAAATTGTTAATATATAAAATTTTAGGCCCTTCGAAAAATGACATTCAGAATCGGATTGTGGATTTACAGAATGGCAAATACTGTGTAGAGTTTAAAGCTTTTGATGTCGGTAAGTATATTTTATATTAAAGCAAGTTATTGTAATTTTGATTATCTAAATTAATAGTGAGATATTTTCTTTAAAGTTTTATTTTAATGAATAACAGGATAGTTGGAATGTTAGATGAAAACAAACTATATTGAAAGTTAATTATCTTTTAATATTACCACATCTACAGGTTTGGTATTATTAAAATACCATATTATCATTTTTTACTTGTTTATAATTTACATAAATAATAATAGTATTGGGTAGGTTTTACATTTCTATGAAGAGGAACTGACTCCAAGCAAATTATGTGAATTCGCTTAAGAATTTTAAAGCAAACTACTTTTTCACATATATTTGTTTATTTCAGTGATATTCAGAAAGACTAGATTAGGTATAAATGATCAAATTGTTGTCAATTTATTGCTTATGATATTTTTACTTTATATTTGTAGGCCTCTCTTGAGATAAAAAAAAAAAGTTTAATAACCAACAGAAAATATATTGTGGCCCCTTTTGTTTATTTCTCCTAGAGAACAATGTTTCAAGTTGCATAGCTGTTCACCAACATTAAAACTTTTTGTTTTTGTAAGCTTGTAATAGCATAAACTACAGTAAGAAACACATTTAATCATACAGTTCCCTTATGGTCAGATTAGAATTAGCTGTCTTCCACACACAAACACATATCTTGAAATTAAAAATGCAGTTCTAATGTGGTCAAATTAGAAAATGTCTTAAAATTGAAATTTATCTCAAAAGGATATTTGATAAAGAGAATCAATTTTACTTAAGCTGTGTTATTTTTAACTCTTAAGATATATATATATATATTTACAGAAAGTAAAAATGAACTAATCACGAACTTGATATAGAAATTGAAGCTTCACATGACGGTACTAAGGTTGTTTATTTGCATTGTCAAAAAGCACTTAATTTCATAACTCAAAAATTAATTACTATGATTAATAGAATACATTAAATTACAATGATAATGCAGCTGACTCAGACAGTTTTATGAACACACCTTGTTCTCCTGTACTTTTGTAATTGGTGGAATTAGTAACAATAAAAGCAAACAAATAGTTTTTTTAGCATAAAATTGAATCCTTTCAGATTTTCACAGTTTTCTCCTTCCATAGGAACATATATGATTGAAGTGCTAGTAGCAGGTCAGCATGTTCCTGGAAGCCCTTTCACAAGCAAAGCCTATAACACCTCTAGGATTAGAGTTTGTGATGTACCTGATAGTGTTTTTGTTGGACAGAATTGCCATTTTCAAGGTGTGGTTATATTACTTTCAGTTAGATACAAAATTTATGTACCAAAACTACAACGCTTTTGTGTCTAAAAGTTCTCTAAAATATGATTATCTTGGCAAAGAAGATGAAGTAATAGCTAACAATAAAGCACATTAGATACTCAGAGAAATAGTGTTAGGTTTGTCCAACTTTCTTTGGTTTCTTTTTAGGTGAAAATTAATATATTAGATAACATATTTAAATAAATATATTTCTCTCATAACTCAGCTATTATCTGTTGTATTACATTTCTGTTACTAAATATTAGCCCTGTTGGTGTACAAAATTTTGTAGCTTTATGGTGATAAAGTACCAAATTACTAGTATATTCCCAAAGGGATTCCAATTGGAAATAAAAGTTATAAATATATATTCAACTACTGCAACTATAAACACACTGGTTAGTAATAAATAAGCTGGAAATTACTCTCTGAAAATTTTTTTCTATTGGAGTCTGTTTCAAAACCAATATTTGTTCAAATTAAAATAATTTTCAGTTAAAAAGGTCTGTTGAGCTCATAACTAATTTCAAATAAATGTATTATTTTATTAACCATCAGGATATACTTTCTTTTTTTAATTTTGATTTATGTTGTCTTGATATTCATATCAACAGTGGATGCTTCCCAGGCTGGGGAAGGACAATTAGAAATATCAGTTAATGAAGGAGAGGTACCTAATCATGTTCAGGTTCTGGGTGGTGGACGCTGCTATGTCAACTTTACACCCACATTTGTCACTCCCCATGTAGTAGATATTAAATTTAATGGGGAGAACATTCCAGGTAAATATTTTATGAATTATATAACTGAAACTAAGAAGATGTAAAAACAACTTAGCATACTTTTAAGTTTCAGCAACATATTGTTTTATTTTTTAAATATTTTAGTATACCTAATAAATATAAACATTTTATAATCATAACTCATATTAGCTCAATTTTTTTGTTCTTTGAATTTGTTCAAAGTAGATTATGTGTGTGTATTTGTTATAGCAAAGCCACACCAGGGCTGTTGCTATGCCCATTGAGGGATATCAAACCCCTAATTTTGGAGATGTAAACCTGTAGACTTATCACTGGGAGTCATAGATGATGCAACAAACATAACACTTAATGCATAGTGACTACTAATAAAATTCAAAAACGCAACTTTTTAATTTTTCTGTATTGCTGCAATTCTACAACATCATTATATTTTAAATAACATAATTTTTCTAAAACATTTTATCACATACTGTTACCTTTGGGTTTGAGCAAATAATATTTCAAAAAGTTTTAAAAAATATCAGTGTATTTATGTTTATAAAGTATGTTATCTATGTGTGCTTATTGCTTTTACTTAATAGGATGCCCTGTTACCATCAAGGTTATTGATGTGGATAAATCATCTGTGGACTTGCAGGACCTGCAACTGATCTCTGTTAGACAGACAGCTAAGTTTTTAATTAATATTCCTGGTGGACAGGAATCAAAGTTAAAAGTTATTGTTAAATGTGAGTATTTAATATGGTCACTACTAGGTAAAAAATTCTGCAGTGTAGAATATTGTACAGTTTATCTGAAGCTAACATAGTAAATGAACAAACTGTAAAGGTTTATTGCTATAGTTTTCTAAATCAGAATCATTTTCATTGCCTAGGTTATTGCAGTTTTGAAAATGATTTTTGTATATCACAATAAAAGGATTAACTTGTAAATTTAACAGTCTACTTGTTGATTATGTTATAGCACCAGATGAGTCACGGCTTCCAGTAAAAATAGCAAGGTCTGGAAATAGTGGCTTTACAGCAGAGTTTGTTCCAAAAGAAGTTGGTAAGTGTAAGGATTTTAAAATATGGAATATTATTGATTAATAACAAAACAATATAACATGTTTTTGATTGCTTTTCACCAGTTCACTTTTCTTTCTTTTTTTCGTTACTTCAATATCTTATGGCCAAGATAACGTAAGATTTTCTTGATAATAGTGTGTTCTTTAAAAATTACAGGTCCATACAAAATACTAGTAGAGTATGCAGGAAGTTTAATCCCAAATAGTCCTCATATGGTGAAAGCCTATGATGCAGAAAAGGTTGAAGTCAGTAACATACCACACAAAACCATTTGTAAGGCTGTGCAGTTCACAGGTATGTTATTTTTTCAAGCTGTATTTTAGTAATATTATTTTAAATTCAGTTTGTGGTAGTGAGTTTCACACTGCTTGTAAACTGCTTTCACTTTTTGCCTTTGTTCATATTCAAATTTGTTTTTATATTTTGTAAAAATAAATTATTTAACCAAAGCTGGTTAAATATAAAGTCTATGAAACAGCCATTTCTAATCTCAAAGACTGTCAGTGTCAACTTTAGTAAACCACTCTTCATTATTCGTGGAGCACAATTTTCTTAGTAACCAGAGTGATAACTCAAAAGAAAGGTAACTTGTTACAATAAAATAGCCAAATAAAAGCACACTTGCTTCAACCAAAAGCTAATAGAAACAGATTGTGATGGAACTTGTGACTTAACTGACAATAGTAATATGAATCTTAGCTTGAAAAACACACATGAAACAACAGTAAAATGCAAGTAACTAAAATACTTTAAAAACTATTGGAAATTTTAAAGTAAATTTTGTTTTTGTGAAAGATATTCATTTCACTTTAAAGATATTTATACCTTGAGAATCATTGTTTATTGCTAAGTTTGAGACCTAAAGATTCTTGTAACATTGGTTAATTGTTCTTGATTTACTTGAAATGTATTTGAAACTAAATATATATCTAAGAATTTTATCCACTGTTTCTTAATATTTTTTTATCTAAAATTAGTTTTCTTAAACTTGATACATGCTATAATTGATAATTTATATTAAATACTTTATTGCTTTTCATTGTTCAAAATAGCTATTTAATTATATAGAAATTATTTTTTTAAGAATCTTAATCTTTAAATTACAAATGAGGCTTGCATGATTTACATTAGTTTTTTAAATTATATATGCATCAAATTGTTCATGAATCCAGGACTCGTTGGTCACAGAACCTATAATAACATATAACTTACAAACTTTAAACAAAAATACTTTAAATATTGCAGTTAATCCCATGAACTGCTGATGTCCATAAGGTACCCAGAGTTGGTAATTTTAGAGTTAATATTTATTGCAGCTAAAGTTTAAATGTGAATGCTATTTTCTAAATAGCAAGTTAAAATAACAATTTTTGATTTTTTGTTGATATGGACATTATTTTGTTTCAGTTTGTATTTTTATTAGAATTGAAGGTAGGCTCCAATTATTTATTGCTTCTCACATTACTTTTTCTTACATACACATGTATATTGTTCCTAGTTGATGCAAGTCAAGCAGGAGAAGGAAATCTTGAGATTAAAGTGATTGCCAAAGGACGGAAAATCCAGACACAAGTTCATCCTTTGGACAGTGCCAAATTTGCTGTTTCTTTTGTACCAACAGATCCTGTGGAGCATGTTGTTAATGTATCTTTCAACAAGGAATCTGTTCCAGGTTGTTTTTTTACATTTTATTTTACTGATGCAAAATATACATTTCTGTTATTGTTAGTCTCTTATTTTTATTTAAGAAAGAACTGCTTCTACAATCAGTATTAATACATTCTGTTTCCAGTTTATTCATTTCAGCTTATACATGATTTTTATTGTTGTAGTCACAGTAATTAGTTGATGCCAAAAAATTTAATTTCAGTTGTTTGTTTATTAAAAATTTTTAAAGTTATTTTGTTAAAATCCCAGTGGTAAAGTGTTTGTATTTATGAATATCTGTTTTACATTTAAGTTCTAATATCTGTTACACTTTTTTTGTGAAATTATTTTCAGTATTACCTTACCTAAAATTTGAAAGTCATTTTACTTTGGTGTTTTTCAAACTTAGCAATTGAGAATTTTTATAACCTACCTGTGTCACATTTTGAAATTTATTATTCAAAGTGGATGAATATTTGTACAGGTATTTGCCTATAACTTAAAGAAATTATGTGCAACATTTCAAATTTAGTACAGAAAATATGTAAAGACAAGTCTAAGAACTTCTAAAATTTTACTTCATATTGATATATATATTTTTTTAACTAAAACTTGCAGGCAGTCCTTTCAAGATAAAAGTTGTGGATTCAGAAAAATCTTTGGTAGTGGGGTCATCACTTGTTGCTTCATCTGTTCATAAAATATTCAGTTTCACCATTCAAAATATCTCAGGATCAGAAAAGGATCTTCAGGTTCATATTGAAGGTTGGAAAAATTATTTTGTGAAATAACAGATGGTAGCAAATGCTGAAATGTGTAAACTTCCATTTGCTTAGAAATAATTCTTATAATAGGAATTAGTCAGACCTTTAGCCACAAAAAAAAATCCAATGATACACATATTGAGAGATACATCATTAATAAAAACACTGATTCACAAGAGATAACTACAAATAATGAATAAAATTCTATGATAATATGGAATCATTTTTGAAATTTACTTTTGCTTAGTTGCATTGTTTACTATATAATTTATGCTGGACTTTAAAGGTACGGTTATGTCTCTAAACTGAATAATGATGAATGAGCCTTCTAAGTCAATATGATGAGGTTATCGTCACTTAAACATTGAGAAGATAGATAAACATCAAAACTTTAATCTATCAGACAAAACCATTTTCAATATAGGAAATATCTAACATTTTTAAAGTTATAATTTAAATTAATTGTAGATTTAACTTTTTGAATGAAAAATTCAGATATATTTGTTACATTAAAGTTAATTAGTAAATTGGGATTACAAAACATTTATGACATCTTTCCTGCACCAATCTCAGATCAGGAACTTCTAGTTATCTTTTCAACATCCAAGTTTTAGAAAATACAATAAAAATTCAGAAAAAACTGATTTATGATAAATTAACACAGATGTGTTAATTTCTTAACACATTTCTTATCTATTGTATAAATATGAAAAGCTGCATATCTTAGTTATTGTAGAACCATTCAACACAGAACTTGCTCAAAGCTACAGTGTTTTTTGCTGTGGCAAGCAAGTTTATCTTAAAATTATTTCAGCCATATATATATATATATATATATAAAACGATACATTACTTTGGGCATGTAATTATATTCAAGGGTAAGTTCATTGACGTCATAATGAGTAATGTGATCAAATGAGGTATATGTGTGTTTCACACTTGGTATTGCTAGCACATAAAAATCATTATGTTTGCTTCATTGTCATAGAGGCACATTGATGCAACATTCCTAAATTTTGTCCACTTGGAACCCTCAGCTACATCTCTTATAACTGACACATTTTAGGCAGTTGATAAAGTGGGAATATTTTTTTGAAAATCACTTTTTTGTATGTTTCAGTCTGTAAGAATTTGCCAAGAAGAACATTTGAATATAACTTAAAAATATAGAGAAATCAAAATGCTAATCAATCAATATTTAAAGGAGATGACCCAATATACATAAAAAATGTTGTTTTCATGAAATACAAGGATAGTCATTCACCTTATACATATTATTAGTAGATTATGATTAATTTTGAGAAAACAAATTAATTATTATTTCCTATTATGTAATGAAAATTCAGCTTGTATGACATGAAACTTTTACATTGGAAATTTTGTAGTTTTAGCAATTTAACGAGAGATGTGTGCTTTCTTGTAATAAAGCTACATCAAGCTATCTGCTCTGTCTAACAAGGGGAATTGAATCCTAATTTTAGCATTGTAAGTCTGAAGACCTACTGCTGTTCCACTTGGGTATTAGAGAGGAGTAAACATGCCCAACGATAACCATGCAGGACTATAAATTTGATTAAATCAAAGCACTGAAATGGTCAATATTTTATGATACACAGTTAAAATCAATATTTAAAAACTTATCAACAGTCACGTGGTATAATGGAACAGTGGATAGTTGTCATATTGAATTGCATGTGAAATGCATTGGGATCAATCAATTCCAGATGGGTGGGTGATTCAAGGCTCGTGACATATAAAGAGTAGCACTGAAAAAGAATAGGTTTTTATGTGAGTAGAGATAAGTCCATATCAGAAACACATTTTCAATATGGAAAATTTATGGTAAAATATTCTTAATATTTTTTTAATCCCTTTAATGTAAAATTCAATATTTCTAAATGATAGCTTTGTTAAGAAAATATATTTCTATTTATTATTATTTTCCAAATGAACAATGATGGAGATATGCATTAAAGCACATAATGATGTGAACGCCCTCCAATTGTTAAAGAGCACTGTATTATTTAGTGTGAAGGATGGGTAGCACATAATTTAGAGAAGTAATGTATGTACATAGTGGAAACAATGTTATTGGACACCATAGTTTTACTACATTCCATCAATCAGTGACATCTACAATTTCTGCAAAGCAGTTTTGTTAGATTCTAGATGAGAAGAAACTCACTTGAAATAATTGGTATGGGTATTAACACTTTTATTGATATGGAGAAAACAACATTTTGACCTTCCTAGGTCATTTTTAGGTTAAGAAAGATGACCTAGAAAGGTTGAAATGTTTTCCTTTCCTTATCAATAAAGTGCAGATAGCCCTCGAGTAGCTTTGTGCAAAATTGAAAACAAACCAAAACCTTACCAATAAATGTTTATTACCCATACCAGTCATTCTGAGATACAGTTTTGTTAGATGTTAAGTTGCTGTGTCAGATATTTATTGGATATATATGTGTGTGTGAGTAAAGTATTCATTTTAATGTTTGATAATTTTATACAAACTGATTTATAACAAAACTCTGTTTCTGCTTTCTTGAAAAGGTATTCATCTACACCGCTATTCTATCTGTTTATATTTCAAGGTCCTGATAAGAAAACACTACCATATAACATTGAAGAAACTGGAATGGGGAGCTTCAATGTAGAGTTTTCACCAAAGAAAACAGGTTTGTTTAATAGGAAAACATCATGTAAGATGTTTGTTTCTATTGTTTCACAATCAAATAGTTATTTTACTTTTAATTATTAAAACATTAAGATTAAATTTTTCAGTAGTTCTATTGCTTGCTTGTTTTTGTAGTTTTATTTTAGTTTTAATTTGTTAGTGATAGTTTCTGTTTAATTTTCTCTACCTGTTTTTATTTATTTATCTGTGTTACATTCTTCTGTCTTGCATATCTGAATGGGTGGAGAGCATCCCAGTCATTAGCATTCTGTACTTTGGACTCATCACTGCTAAAACAAAACTTTGTGCTTTAGAGGTGTGTATGTGCTATAACAGTGATGCTCAAATCCTGCTATTCCATCTTGCAAGATTAGTCCAAGAGTTTGTGGTTGTTGATACTTATCAGCTGTTTCCCCTCTTTTCTGTCACTTCAAAATTATGAATAGCTATCACAGATCGCCCCTCATGCAATTTTGCAAATTTAGCTGTACAAGTGTTAATGTTATTACTTTTCCAGCTTATTCATTTAGGTATAATTTTATTTACACACAGGTTATTATACCAAATATTTTTATGATTTGCTTGTTTGTCGACTCTGCTTGTTCATCTAGAGTACCTGTTTATATATGTTATCTTCTCTACTGATTTATATTCATATAAATGTTTGTGGATATGTCTTTTAGGCCCTGATGGCTTATTGACATGTTTGAGAACTTATAATTCTAAAAATTTGGTTTCATTACCCTTTGCATAACTTTGTACTTAACAACAAACTTATTGCCATTCAAATAATCGAAAATTGAAAAAAATATTTATGATTAACCATATTTGTGAATTTATAGATAGCCACTAAATTATCTTTTGCAATAAAAGAGTAAAAAGATAAATATATAATATTTAAAATACATTCACTAAGATATCTCTTTTTTTTTTTGGTTGAATGAGCTCAAATGACATTATTGAATTCCTGTATGTGTTAAACTGTATAAACAATGAATAAACATAACTCTTCTGTATCCATGAGTAGGAGAACACAGGATCCATGTGAACCACTGTGAAAATCCTCTACCAGGTAGCCCATTTCTTAGCAAGGTGTATGATGCTGAACAGATAAAAGTGAAAGACTTGGGAACAGGATTTCTGGGGAAACTTTACACATTTCTTGGTGAGTTACTATTAGTTCATATTATTCTGATTTTTGGTTTTCAGAAGAAGTCAATGCTTTATTCCATTGATTGTCTAGTGTGTTTCTATAACTAAAATTACATATATATTTTAGTGAAAATTAATACATTTTGATAAAGTTAAGTAAACAAAATCACAAGAAAAGACTGCATTAAAAACAGCAAATTCAAACCTCTGACTAATTATATTATTTTGTTATAACTTAAACAACAAAAATAAATTTTAAAAAAAGCTGCAATGATTGAAAAGATTCTAGGGTACAAATTATAATGTGGAATTATAAAATGTATCCTAGGTTTCAGAGGTGACTGCGAAAGTAGGAACCACATTGTGGTGGAGATACACTGTCTATCAGTCTTAACCTTCATTTGCCAGTCTCACATGAAATAAAAGAATAGCAATAGATCTAGAAATGAAAATTAGGAGAGCAAGATGTGGGTGCTCAAGCCCAATGTGCCCCACATCTATAATACCCTTCACTGTCTTCAGACAGTTGTTGGAAGGTGACTGCTCTCCAAAGTAAAGAAGAAAAATTAATTGAAATATGAATAAGAAAAGAAGGTGCTACTAAGGGGATTTTCTTCAATTCCAACCACAGTTGTGCTCATCCTTTCTCTCTTCATCTTTGAGAGACTGATCAAGTAGTCCACAAGGCCCTCAAATCACATTTTCTCACAGCTCAAGAGGTTCTATCTCTTTTGAAGATGTGGGCTAACATGGAGGCTTTCATTCCTATGGGTCAATCACATATGCATTTCCTTCAGTGGAAACATCTCAGTCAGTTGAATTATATTTAGATCCCTTAGATCACACAGTTTCTCTTCCTTTCACAATCAGGGCCATCCTGACTTAGTGGCTATACAAGGGCCAGACCACAGCATAGGTTTTGCTTCCTCCACCTTATCCAGATTTGCATCTGTTCACAGAAACATCATTAAAGGATTGACTCTTAAGAAATTTTCAGATTCTGGTCAGTCAAGGAGTCTTTGCCCCATGTCAGCATTCTTGAACTTATGGTAGTTCATCAAGCTTTGTTCCACTTCCTTCTTTTTTGGTGGAGGAGGGTGTTTACAAAACTTTCCAACAATATTTATATCAACAAACAAGGGAGCACCAAATACAGGTCTCTGCTTTCAGACCCAGGATATCCTTTCTTAACCAGCAGTAGCAACCTGATGGTCTCAACTTCTCATGTTACCGGTGCCCTAAATTTGGTTGCAGATCATTCAACCTAATAAAATTTTTCCTATGAAGTGGTCCCCCGATCCACAGATTTTTTTTGACAAGTATGCTCTCAGCTGGAGACTCTTCATATTGATGTTTTCACACACCCTTGAACAACAAACTTCCTTCATTTTTGTCTCCTATTCAGCATCTACTCGTTCTTGGAATAGGTAAATTTAATTATGATTGGAGAGGTCACCACATCTATTCTTACTCCTCCTCAAGAGTTCTATACATGAACCAAATCACTTTATGTCTAGTTCTCCTGGTGGCTTCATTTTGGCTGGTACAACTGCAGTTTCTACTACTCCATTTTTTTTACAGTATCACCTACCCTTACTTCTCTTTTGCTCTTTGCTCCATCAACCTCAGTTAGATATCATTTATCTAGATGTGTTCTTCCCTCCATCTTTACTCATGGTATTTATCAGGTCCTTTCCTCAGCCCAGGAACTAGCTCCACATGTTGCTTCTTTCCTTTTAAAAATCTGTACAACAGGTAGTTTTTTCTTAACTATGAATTGCACCTCTCAAAAGAATTACACATGCTCACATCCTTTTTTTTCCCACTTATATCAGGCTCATTTTCTTCTTTAAGGGCATGCTTGTTCCAGAAGTTGTACACCATATGTATGCTTCAGTTCATCTCAAAGCACATCCACTTATTCTGGGCAGTTACTTTCCCCTTAGTTTCAATTTTGTGCACCTACACTAGTCCCTACATCTTTGAAATGTGTGATTCTAGCTTTATGTAAGATATTAAAACTGTATCAGAAATTAACATTTTCTTATGCTGATAAAGTATTTCCAATAGATACTTACCTCTCTCATACACTTCCTACCCTTCATCCCCAGTGCTGGTGTTATTCTTTTAGTTCTTGCTAATTCTTAAAAGTTAGGATTGTGCAGGTATAGCAGAAGGAGCTCTAGTGAACTAAGTAAACTTTACTTTTAAACTCAATGTTAAACATGTGCATGAGAGAACATTTTAATAATATGCATAGCCTTGTAACACTGGAAACAATATAAACAAGCCACAAACGTGTAAACACATTTTATTGACTTGTTAATAATCAAGAAGACAACTTGATCAGAACCTGCATTTACCTGTAAAAAGCTAGAATTGTCTTTTTCTGTATTTTTCAAGGAAGTTAGAAAAGTCTAATTTTTAAAGAATATCACCTTTCATATTCATTTTAGACACATTCAACTCATGGTTTATTCATCTTAATTTTAAAAATGATCACTCCCTGCTGCAGTTTGATACCTGTATGGAAAAGTATATCTTTAACACTGTTTCAACATTAGGAAGTGTTTGGATAAGTGTATGTCTGTGGAGAAAGAGGAATATTCTTAATTCCACTGATTCTGTTGGTTCAGAGTGTGTGAATGAATGTCGAAGCTCATGAGTTGCCAATGTGTAGAACTAAATTAATTTGTTTTCTGTCTCAGTTTCAACATCATTCAGAAAAGAATGTACAACATTTTGTGTCTTGCCTGATTTTTTGACATGAAACAGATGGTAATTTAGAGAGAAATTCATATCTGTGGCAACATTCTTATATGCATCAAAACAATATTTCAATGCAGCGACAAGTTAGCTGACCACAATGAAAAATACTTCAGTTCTGAATTTATCCTTGAGTAATAGTATGGTATCCTTTCCATCTTCATCATCATAGTGATGGTTGCACACCAAGACGTGCTTCTAAACTGAACTATGCTCACTGTAACCATACAGTTCAACACCCCAGTTTTTGAATTCATTAAAGCTTGTTCTCTGATCTCCAACTTTTAAAGTTATTTAAGGCTAGATTAGGTCAAATAAATATCGCTAATATAATAGAAATTGTACATGAGTTATGCTCACAAGTAACTCATGTGTAATGTAATTCCAAAGTGTAACATAGACCCAATAGCAGTTAGACAATTTAAAGGGCAATAACACCACAAAATTTAAGTTTAAATAAATGTATACTGTTATGAGTTTATAAATATTTAGGATATATAAGTTAAGCTTTATTTTACAATTTTAAGGCAATCTAGAGAGAAAAATTATATATTTGGTGGTTATGAGGTTGGTGAAATTGATCACTCTTGTATAGTTAGGGAAGAAGAAATAACAGATACAATATGAAGTTTTACTTATAAGAAATGTTTGAAATTTATTTAGGTTGTTAATATTAGGCAGTTGAAATTTGAGGTTAAGAAAAGTGTTTTTAGTCTTATCAAAAATATTTCTTTGGACTTGGACTAGTAAAAAAATGTGTTGTGTGTGTGTGTGTGTGTGTGTGTGTGTATCTATTCATCGATATATCTTTTATAAAAATGCTTTATTATATAAATGTTTTTGTGTACAAATTATTTGATAAAGATACAATTACTATATTAAAAGTTAAATTATTAATATGTGGTTTAAATATTCTTATCATTTATATGTCAGAAATTTTAAGTGAATGATAACATTATTGGATTAAACTAGAAATATGAAAATTGGTAAGAAGTTTATTTGCAAAGTATTCTACAGTAATTTTTTGTCACATACCTCACAATTCTCCTGTGTGGACTTTGGTTTATATATATGTAATGAAAACAACAGTTTTGTTAAAGAGATTACCTAGAAGGTCAACTTCATATTCTACCCACATAGTTATAAAATATGATGATGTATTCATCGTCAGTTATTATGTTGTTCATCCAGATTTGTGACTTCAAGAAATATATTTTATTTCTGTCCATGAGTGATCTGTTTAAAGGGAACTATCTTTATCCTATTGATTTTGTTTTATTTCAAGTAATTACATTCTTTTACTTGGCTGTAGATTGCAAATTTTAGTTTTGGATTTCATCTTTAGCACCTTTATTTGCTTACAATTTTAAGCTGTAGTTAAATTTGATGTCTGAGTCTTGCAAGTGAAGAGTAGATCTTGTACAAAATATAATCCTAATGTTATGTGTAGTCTGTATTTTCAGATATATTTCTTCTCATATAGAGGTTTCGAATCTGTTCATGTACTTTTTAATCTTATTTTGTGTATGCCTTTTTGTTGTGAAATGCAAGATGTTATTGTTTTCAAAAAATCATATATATGGGGTATTAAGTACCTGTGTGTGTGTGTGTGTGTAGAAAGTTGAAAAGATTGTGGTAATTTTTTTATTTTGCTCACTAAGTGATAACACATATTAGTGATGGTCTTTTAACTTTAATTTTATCATTACAAAGGCAAAAGAAGTCAGAAACATTTAATTAAATTCATTCATGTATTTTTGTAAATGAAAGTAATTTTCTGTAATCAAGTTTATTTCAACCAATTCAAAATTTACACCAAATTTGAATGAAAATATAACAGTTTCTACTTTTAATAAGAAATTGTCATATAATTTATTAGTTGAAACTGCAAACGCTGGGCCAGGTAACCTAGACGTCATGGTTAACAACGGAGAAGTTGAGACATCAGCACAAGCGCAGTCCCCAACACTTTATGCTATATCATTCACTCCCAAACATATTGGCCCACATCTCATTGATATCAGATTTAACAGTGAGCCTGTTCTAGGTATGAATTTCCATATATAGTGTTGACATAATACTGTGTTTTGATATGTTTTTAAGAACCATTCTACCATTGTTTGTCTGTATGTTTATCATTAGGTAGTACAGGAGTGTTTTGAATGAGAAATATTAAACTGTGTTGTTCTTTTTTTTGTTTTTCAATGCAAATAATTAGGAAGCCCCTATGAATGCCTAATAGTTGATCTGTCAAGCTTGTCAAAAGTTCAAGTCTCTGGTGAAGGACTGGAGAAAGTACCTCTTCATCATCCAGTGGCATTTTTGGTTGACACAAATGGAATCAACATGGGAGAGCCACATGTAACTATCATGGGTAAGTTTTTTATACTTGACTAAATTGCTTTTTTGTGGCAATACAGAAGAAAGAAAAAGTAACTACTATAAGTAATTTTCACGTATTTCAATATGCAGGTATTTCCCATTCAGCAAAGACAGCCTCAAGTCACCATAACAGTTTTTTTTTTAATCTAATTATAAGACAGTCAGTTGTCACTATCATAGTTAGCTTTTGTATGTTTTTGTGTTGACATAGAAATAAAATTATTGCATTTTTATTTGTATTTACACATCCATGTAATGCATCACTAAGATTTCTTTATAGTATTTCCTGTTCCATTTTCACTATATTATATTTCAGCAAAGAACAGATCAATATGATGATTATGATCATTATTCTGTTATTTTCTTGCATAATTCTATATGTTGATTGTTTTATTATTTTCTTTCATAATTCCATATGGTGATTGTTTTATTATTTTCTTTCATAATTCTGTATGGTGATTGTTTCATTATTTTCTTTCATAATTCTGTATGGTGATTGTTTCATTATTTTCTTTCATAATTCTGTATGGTGATTGTTTCATTATTTTCTTTCATAATTCTGTATGGTGATTGTTTCATTATTTACTTGCATCAGAAAAAAAGCTGCAGTGAGACAAGGTAGTAACAGGTTACTTAGTATTTCTTGGATTATTTGTTATATTCAAAATAGTTTTGATAAACTTCCAAATGATACAAGCTGTAAAAGGTAACCATACATCTGTTTCCATCTCCCTCTCTCTTATTTTTTTGTCTTAGTTAAATACCTAAATTTCTGAAAAACAAAATTTCAGATTTCTTAATGTTTTTAGTAAAACTAACGTTGGCTGTACAAGACTGTTTTTTCTAATAACAGTTATTATTTAATATTTGATGTTTATGTACTTTTCTTAACAAGAGAGTTAAAAATAATTATTTTAAATGTAATAGTTATGATAAGTTTGCTATATAACTTTTTATGAGTCATATATTGTATATGGAGTTGATTTTTGTACTAGGCTTTAGTAATATTGTTGGTCTCACTTTACTCAAACCTTTGATATTTTTTTCACCAAATGAGTATTGCTTTATTATAGCATTTTATAATTTGTAGAAGATTCTAAGTTTCAGTAAAAAAGCTTTATACATATGTGACTTGCAAGCAAAATAATAGTAGAAAAGAAGTGAAATGAAAGTAAAAGTTCAGTCAGAAAAAAGTTAAAAAACATGAAGTTAACAGGCATATGAGTAATTAGCCATAACAGATGATATTTTAAAGTGAGTTTCACAGTTTAATAGAGATAAGGAGAACAGTTTTTCATGTCAAAGTAATTAAACCCATCTGTGTGGACTCTGACAAAAAGGACATAACTGTGGTTACCATAGTGTAACAAAAGTGAATTATTTATTGATACTATTGTGATAAAGAGTAAAGAAAAATAATTTACCTTGGTAATTGGATTCTAAAGTATTTGAATCAGTCTGAGTGGTCTTTTGACAAAAAAGAGAATTATTTAGAATTTTATATAAAACTGTAATTTTCTGTAGAGCAAATAATTTTGGACTTAGGTTTCCCTTGTTTTGAATATATTATTTTTAAACAAGTGGATTGTTCATATTTATCACCAATAAATCACAGACACCTGCTGTAAAAGAACCTAAGCCTACATGTATAAAAGAACTTGACATTTGGTGAACCAGCCTGGATTATAAAATGGTAAATGAAAGTTGAAATAAGTAGGCCTATATGTACATTGAAAATAGTATAGATATTACAATCGTGCAATATAATCATGATAGCAGATTTTAATTAGTGGATAGAAAGAGGTGAGCATCTTGGGTTGAAAGATAGTAAATTACAAGAGTTTGTTAAACAACAGCAAGAATTAAAGAAGGAAGAGTGGCAACAGAAGGGAAAGTAGGAGAAACAGAGGAGAGAAAAAGAAAAAACTAAACGTAAGAAAAGAAGAGCAAAGAAAGTGAGAGATAAAAGACTAGAAATATAGAGAATAAGAGCATAAATTGTGATTGCAAAGCTCATCCAACAGAAAGATGAATGACCCAAGAATAACAGTGAGATTGAGGCCAGTCAATCCAAGATTCCCAAATTTTATGAGCAAAAAGATAAGACAGATGCTTTCCTGGAGAGAAGTGAAAGATTCGTTTATATTAAAAACTGGGAAAAAAGTGACTGGGCAGTCTGTCTCAGCTCACTTCTGACAGGAAAAGACCTACAAGTTAAAAGTGGCCCAGATGAAATGATATGAACTTGTGGAAGAAGGTTTTTGTTGGAAGTTTAGAGAAGTCATACATAAAACTGGAGAAATTGTGTTTCAGTTTGTTGCATGTCTACAATGGTACTTTACAAGATTTACTGATGTGGCCAAGTGTGAAAATAATTTTATGGAACTGGCAGATCTACTAATACCTGAACAGTTCAAAATCACCTGTTGAACTGACATATTACTATTTATAAAGAAAGAGAGCACCAAAAGACATGGACAAGATGATCAAGCTAGCAGAACAGCATATGGAAGTTCATAGTAAGTATATATTACAAGTTCAAGAATATCCAGTTAAAGTCAAAACTAGTGGTGAATGAGCACAAGTCTGCCAAAGGTAATAGCAGGTTGACATATAATGGAAGACAAGATTTTATATCTGTTATCAAATTGATAATAGCAAAGATAATGGAACAGTGAGAAAATTTCCCATAGTAAAAATAAAGGTGAGTATGCCCTACTATGTGGAATACCTTGGGACCATGTGTATGAAGGCACCAATATACAACTTGGTGATTGGAAACACATGAGGCAGTAAAAATTTAGAGAAACTAGACAAAAAGAAGGCTGCTGAAGCAACTGCAGTTACTACAACAGCTTAAGGGAGAAAAGCAAGCAAGATATAAAGTCTTTTAAAGTCTGAAAGCAAAATCCCAAATGTAGATCCACAAGAACTGGAGGAAGTGCAAAAGAAAAACCCTTAACCACAGAAACTTTGAAACATTTCCTTTAAGAACAAGATAAAGAGAATGGAGAATTGCAAAATAGAGGACTGGAAATAAATACTGAACCAAACCTATCAAAGCAGTTCTACTGGGGAAGCCAAACCTGTCAAATAAAATCAGAAGTACTTCTATAACAAGAAGGCCAAAGGTTGACATTGCAAGGTTGGACAGAAGGTCTTAGTTATTTAAGGCTTGAGGTATAATTGTGGTAACCCATGAGGTAACGTAAGTGAATTATTCACTGATGCTGTTGTGATAAGAGTAGAAAAAATAATTTGTCTTCTCAGTTGAATTCTAAAGTAATTGAATCAGCTTGAGTATATATAATTTTGACAAGAAAAGAGAATTATTTAGAGTTTTAGACAAAACACTTATTTCTTATACTGCAAAGAATTTTTGTACATACATTTGATTTGTTGTTAATATACTATTTTAAAACAAGTGGATTGTATGCTGTTTATACTAGACTTCTACTACTTATAATAGCATCTCTAGGCACAGAATAATGATTTTAATATCCCAGATTTTTATGCAGTGTTTTAAAACAAAACGGTCTTATTGACTCAACATTTAGATATCTTTTCAATCAGAAAACTTAGCATTATTTTCCTAGCATTTAAAATCAGTGCAGAATATTTTTACAAATAAATAAGAGTATTTTCCTTTTATAGTAGAAGCTAATTAGAACAGAAAAGTGTATAATTAAGATGTTAGTTTTATACTGAAAAGTTATAATGTATTTTTAATATATTATGTGGTGTGATAAAAAAAAAAATTTGAAGTTTCATCATTTCTTCTTAGGTCCAAATCAACATAATTTAAAAACGTACGTCAATGGAAACTACCATAGTGGGTATAGAGTTGAGTACACTCCAACTGAAGTTGGTAAGAAAGTCTGCTCTACTAAAGAAATTTAAATGTTTTAAAAACAATTAAGGGAAAAGGGATGTTAAAATGTTGGAACATTAAAGTGGTTTGACCTGAGTAATTTTAAATATGTTTTCATTTTAATGCAAACATACTTAAAGATAGGATTTCTGAAACAAACCTAAGTACTTCCTTTAAGAATTCATTCAAAAATTATGCACGTAAGATTAACCAAATCTAGTTGAATTTCACTGATTTAGTTTATGTCCACAAAAATAATAATATATGTGCCTATATATTATTTAGATTGATGTCTTGCATAATTCATTACATAGACAGTTTGTCTATCTGATACATATAAGTTTGATTTTAGAGGTTGCATAATATCCATTATTTGTAGTAGATGCATTATATTGTATGAAAATGGTACACTTGGAACAATGTTGGTAAGGCAACAACTGCCACTAAAACGATTTTGCTCTAGAGATTTTGAAACAACTTGTAAACCCAGTTTTAGATTACAGTTTCTTTAACTTTCAAGTCTTTATAAAGATAGTTCAGACCCATGGAAGCCTCCAGAAAAGGAATTAAAACAGCTGTAAAAATATGTAATTAGTTATGCGTCAAATATTTATTTGAATAAACATATTTGAAAAAAAGAAATAGTTATAGTTATAACATTTAGTACCTTAAAGTTGTGATGCAATATCAGAGAAATGTGAAGTTAAAACATTTATATAATTAATTTTATTAGATAGTGTTAATATATAATAATGAATCAGATATTTGTCACATAAGTTAAACTGGTTGAGCATTAAAAGTATTACATTAGTTTAACATGTTGGCTTCCAAGCCTAATTTACCAACACTTTTCCATTAGTCATTTTGCAACTACTTTTCGTCAGGAAGAGTGTATATGTAGTTGTTGAGTCCTAGTCAGTAAGTGGCTCCTTAAAAATAAAATAGAGCACAACTCACTAGTGTGTTATGTGTGTCTTGCTGTAAAACTGTCACATATCACAGGTGGGTTATGTGGGAGTCAACGTGTTAAAAAGTAGAGTACATGCCATATTAGATAGACAAACTATATTTGATATGCTATTTAGTTGTTCCCTTTACAAAAGAGTGATTTGAGTAAACATATCAGTGTATATAATATCATGCTAGAAGTTTTACTCTATTTTATATACATTTTATCTATTTTTCCTGTAATTCTAGGAGATCATACAGTTGATGTGAGGATTGGTGGACACCCAGCAGGAGGCAGCCCTTTTTTGGTGAAAGCTTATGATGCATCTAAAGTTAAAGTTAGTGACTTGGGTAGTGGAGTCATTGGAAAATCAGTTTACTTTGGAAGTGAGTATTTGTTGAAATATTATTATTTGTTAATAACAAATTCAGATCAGAGGATGGTACTAAATTAAAGCAAAACTAAAAATCAACTCATTAATAAGTAATGCTAATTAAATTTACTTTCATTATATTCTTGCTTGTTAAGATTAGAATGAATGACTTCATTAGTTGAGAACCCTCACTGTAAACAATAATATCACTGTAAACAGTAATATCTCGAGATATGGTGAACGTAGGAGATTTAGGTTATATTAAGCTAAAAATGCAAAATGCAAAACAACATCTATATTAAAAGTTTAATGATAAAATAGTAAAAGTATTAATTCTTTAATATAATTTTCATTAACAGTAATAGTTAAAATGTTTAATGCATCTAATTTTATTAAAGTATACTCACATAACACACAAACACCAGCTATTAACTTCAAATACAATTTAGATTTAATGTTCAAAACATTCAAAACAGTTTTTAAAAAAATATTTTATACAGTTGCTATAGCATATTTGAAATATTAGTAAAGTAACTATATTATTTAAACAAATAAGTGACTTTTAAAGTGTTTTCTTTTGAAGCTAGAACATTATTTTGATTAGTGTTTATTATGATTATTTTTAGTTGATGCTAGCCAAGCAGGAGCTGGCAACCTTGAAATAATTGTAACTGTTGGAGAAAGAAATGTCCCAAATTATGTCCAGTCTGAGGGAAATGCTAAGTTTAGAGTTAATTTCAAACCTTCAGAGGCAGAAATTCACACTGTTAGTGTGAAATTTAATGGGGAACCTGTTCCAGGTAAATGTCTTGTTTACTATGTTAGCACTATGTGAGGAGCAGAACATTTGACATTTAATAATTGACATGAGACAAAATAGCTCATTTAGATTTCTTTTTACCAACAGGTAGTCCATTTATTGTTAAAGTTGCAGACACAAAACAGTCTGTCATAACAGATTCTTCACTGAAAACAGCCTCCTTAGTCAAGGGAGGAAGGTTTACCATTGACTCCAGAGGTCTGGAAAGTGCAGAGTGTAAAGTTCTGGTTACTGGTAACGTTGTTTTTTTAATTTGCATAAACATCCTATAGAGTTGTAATTAATACACAGTTTAATTTATGAGTTCTAAATATCAAAGGCATCACACACAAAAACATGGAACTGTTACTGTTTAATTACTTATAACCCATATAACTTATGGGGTGTTAATTGATCTCTGCATTTACTTCCTTTTTTTCAAACGTTTTTATTTACTTGTTTTTTAATGCGGTATTTCAACAGACAAAGGAAGATTGTATTTATAAACAAGTTCTAAATGCATTGCAGTTCCAAATGTGACATTGGTTGTTTTTCTGTTATTAGCTGTTAATTCCTATTTCTCTCCGTATGTAAAGATTTTTAAAGGAATGCCAAACTTGTGTAAGAAGGAGGTCATGATAACCTTGTTTACACTAGAATTGTTTTTTTTATTTACTACTATTTAATAATACTGATAAAAGCAGATACTCCCTTTGAAACTCAGAAGCAGACAAAAGAAGAACAAGAAATTCAAACATTTTATTATGATATTTAGAAACACTGCCAGAAATTGTGACTCTGTTGTTATATAAATATTGTTATAAAAGGAAACACCGAATAGTATTTTAAAGTTCTGATAACCTATTGAGGAGATATTTAATATACCATTTCAGTGAACAATTTGAGTCATCTTTATGTAGGCAATGCAACTAATTGTTTGATATTAAAGATTAAGAAAGTAAAAGTAATTTCTGAGGCAGTATCTAACGTTGTCTTTCAACTGTAACGTTTATAATGAAATTTTATATTTCCTTAAGTAATCAAAATAAAAACTGTCTCATCAGATCCATTCTTTCATATCATAAAATTTGTGTTCATAAATTGGCTGGGTTTGCATGGTATAGTTGTTTAGCATCCTACTTATGTTTGAAAGCTACTTTGTTACTGCCAAGTGGAGTAGAGATATTCCTAGTTTTTTTTTAATCCATTTTTTTAATTGTCAGCTGCAGAGAGAAAGTGAATCAGGAACACAATTTTAGTGGTTTCCAGACAAAATAAATTCTGGTTTGAAGGAATCAAGACTTGTTTGTGAAGTCTTCTTGTTGTTTTTTCTGTATTACTAAGTTTAATGGTGTATGCATTGTAACATTCATATAAATATAAGTACAGTTTATTTTAAGCCATGCTTTGCTAAATATACTTTATTTATTAAATTATTTCCTGCCATTAGCTAGTCAACCTTTTTCCCTTTTGCTTCCTAAAAATAATGTTTTCTTTTTTTTCACTTTAACTTCAACAACTTGTTTTGTCTCTTTCTTTTCACCATTGCAAATCACTACACCTAATTCTACATGCTTGGTACTTGAATCTTTAGTCTGTTTGATTAGGTTACTTTGTGTTTCATTTATCCTTAATTTACCCCATTCTCCAATGAATGAAACTCTCCAGTTTTGATGAATCAATTTATTACGCTAGTTTTGGCAATGAAACCTTTTTCAGTTGTACTGATAGAGATGAAGTTTGATTTAGTTTTAAGTAAAAATGAGTATATTTATAGTCTGATTGATGTAGTGTTTATTTACTTTTTGTATTTGACTGCACTATGCATTATTAGGTTTGTAGCATAACATTGCCTCATATTTTAGTGACTTTGCTCTTTTGCTATCATAAATAGGAATGTATTTGTCATAAATACAAATGTCTGTTTCCAGTACACATTATAATGATACTTTTATGACTTTGTAATAAAAAAATTTACATTGATCTTTTGTAAATTTTATGAATAATCAGGATCCAAGCATAAAGTTTACAATAAAAGGACAGTTTCTTGTTTACTGTTTTAAGATTTAAATAATAAGAATTTCAGTTATTTATTAATATTATTTTATAATCACAAAACTACTTTTCTTTTTCTGTATTTTTACTTCATTAGTTTCATATTATTTCAAATAATGTAAGAATGATATTCTTCACTTTTTTCAAGAATTAAAAAAGGTTAAATGATTTATACAATGTAATAATTTTGCTCAGCAACAACACTGTGAAGAACAGTAAAATAAAATACACTTGAGTAGCCATTTCAAAGTAACTTGTGGCTATTTTCTACAATTTAATCCCTTAATTTACTGACTTGTTTTTATATCACTCATCACTGATAAAGTGATGACTTTAGACTTAAACTGTCTTGTCAGATCCATCTTTTAAACAATAACATCTATACTGATAACTTACTTTTATATCAGTTAACATCTAAACAAGGAACAAAGACCTCACTAGTAGTGGCTTTAAGATCTTGTGTGATTTTACTGTTTTTCTCACAAATTTAATTGTTAAAAATGTTTTCAACATATATTTTTAAAATTAGGACCCTCATCAAAGAAAATTCCTGTGGACATAAGTAAAACATCAACTACAACTTTTGAAGTACAGTTTTTTCCTGTGGAAGTTGGTGAGAAAGATAACAAGTTCTTTATTTTATCTAATAAAAAGTTACATTAAAAAATTGATTATTCAATTTTCTCATCTTATGTTACAATATATCGCTCTTCTTTTGAATAGGCCCAGCATGGCCTGGTGGATAGGGTGCTCCATTTGCAATCTGTGTGTCATGGGTTTGAATCCCCATCACACGAAGCATGCTCTCCATTTCAGTCATGGGGGCATTATAATGTGATGGTCAGTCCCACCATTCTTTGGTAAAAGAGTAGCCCAAGAGTTGACAATTGGTGGTGATGACCAGCTGCCTTCCCTCTAGTCTTACACTACTAAATTAGGGATGGTTAGTGCAGTTAGCCCTTGTGTAGTTTTACACAAAATTAAAAAAACAAATAGTTGTTTTGAATAATACTATGTAAATTATTTCACCATATTTTTCATTTTTATGATTTTAGTAGTGAACTCAAATTATTCTCCTCAAGAGCTGAATGATTCAGAACACCAGGTATTGAACTTAACCCTAAAGTGTCTAATTGTCATATGTGATACACAGCTACATTTATTTGATATGCAGCTGATTCTTGTGAATACAGCAATAGAAGCTGGTTGTTTAGATTCAAAATATGAGATTAGAAGAGAGCTTCATATGACCATCACATGTGATACTCAAAGTGTATGTGAATAATGATAGATTAAATTGCTTTTACTCAAGAGAAAGCATAAAAATAAAAGTTTTAGAACTCTCTACTTCATTATGTTTCAATAATACCAGAAAAATATTCTTCACTCACACCTGCTTGGATAAGTAGTTAAATAAGCATAATCATAAATACTATTAAGTGATCTAAAACAGGGAAAGGGTTAAGAGTGAATGGAAAAAGAAAAAAAATTCAATATTTTCTAAAAGTTAAGATTAGGGTACTTTTTTTTCCTATCCTTTTTTGATAATATTTGTACTTCTTTTAGTGTTTGTACGTATTGTGATATTTTCTTGTCAAAAATGTTATTGAACAGCTCAGATTTTTTTAAATTGTGAACTTGTTCATTTTTTATTAACTAGATCTTTGCATTATGAAATAATTGTTTTCTAATCCTGTGGTCTTTCAATTAACATGTTCAAGAAATAATGATAATCCATGACAAAAGTATTAGTTTATCATTTGTAGTAATTAGCTGTGAAAAATATTGCAATAACGTTTAAACTTACATTTTTTTAAAATAAATAAAATACAAAACGTATTTTTGTATTAGGCCCGCATCAGGTGATAGTTACATTGGATGGAAATCCTGTTTTGGGAAGCCCTTTTATGTGCAATGTGTATGATATCAGTAAAATTAAAATTAAAAATATGGGCCCAGGTGTGGCTGGAAAACCATACACTTTTCAAGGTATGTTTATATTTTATTTTGAATTAAGTGTTTATGCATAATTTATAGGGTTTGTTCATGACTTTTAATGTTAATAAGTTAGACATGAATCAGCTCTTAATAAATTTTTCATTCATTAAAATATATAAAATTACTGAGTTAAACTATTTTTAGTTTCTTTTGCATTTGTTTACTTCCCTTTATTATAACCTTAAAGAAAAATCACTATTCCATGCATGACAAGCACTAACAGTTGCTATTTATTTTATTTAATAGACACTAATGTATAAATCAGTGAAAAAGATAAAATACATTACATCACGTAGTTTGATTTCCTGCTAGCTCATAATGTAGCTTTGCACTAAAAACAAACAAAAATTGAAAATTAAAAAAGTAAAAGACATTGTTAGAGTTATCTGATTTTTTTTTACATTATAGCACTACAAAAATTATTTGATGTATGAATAAAATGTAGATTGTAATCTTAAAATAGGGGGGTTTATATGCCTGTTTGCTGGGCAACAATTTTGTTAATGTGACTTACCAACTTTGTGTTGATAAACCATTTACAAATATCTAGTTATGCTCAATGAATTTCATAATAGTGATGTTTCTGTTTGCTGTATTTGATATTGATTTGCAAATTTGAAAGTAGTTTAAGTAGAAGAAGGACTTTGATTTATTTTATTCGTGTATCATTATTATTTTTCAGTCAATATATTTGTTACATATGTAAATAACTTTAAGATATGCCACATTAATGTTGTGTACTGTACATTAGTTACATGACCATGTGTAATTTAATTTTTCTGAACTTATTATTTTCAGCAAAGTAAGATTTTGTAAAATAATTATACTACAATACATCAGGGATTGAAACAAGTTGAGAACAGTGTATAAAATGTATTAAAAAAATAAAGAAATCTAAAATAAGTGAATTTGTATCAAAATTCATATTTGAAAGTGTTTTTATAATTGCACTGTACTTAGTTGTGGTTTTAAACTACAATGAGGAAACAAAGTTCTTAAAAATTGTACACTCAAAAATATTAAATATTTACATCAAGAACAGATTTCGTCTTTGGTGGATTGGAGATAAATGTATCAAGAATTCCCTGTTATTTAAAAATAAGTAAAACACTTTTCACAACAATTTTCTACGTACAGAGATACAAAAGTTATATCACATGAGTGCTGGAAAATGACTGGACAGTATAAATAAAAATATTATGGTCACAAGGAAGAGATAAAAAAAAGATGATTCCTTAAAATTATATGATCATAATCAAAACAACAATTTCATAAATAATTCCAAGTAAGAAAGGATCTATCTTTATGCTAACTTTTAAAACGACTTTTAGAATCTTATTTAAAAAAAAGAAATATTAAAGAAGACATGAATCATTTTTAAAAACAGATAATAAGCAGAGGCTGAATTATGAGCCTGAAAGACATGAAGATAAAACACTTTACCATGGTCACATATCATCTTTGCCTCTCTTCATCTTGTTCACTTTACCATATTAATGTTTTTTTTATATTTTTCTTTAATACATACATTTCAACCTTATGAATATACTTTCTTATTTCTTAGAGTGATCATTTCACCTTACAAACCTAATGTCTACACTGTTTGCTTCTATGTGCTTCATCTATAGGATACACTGTCTAAAATACTGCCATCTCATACCTTAGAATGTATTGATGTTTAATATTTATCATGTTCTGTACAAAAAGTTCAGTAAATTTGTATAATGTCTCTTCTTATATTTCTTTGTAGTTGATGCATCTCAGGCTGGTGAAGGAACTTTAGAACTGGTAATTACTACCCGAAAATCATCTGTTCGAGCAGAAGTTTCAATGAAGAGCAGAGGTTTATATGATGTCACCTTTATTCCTCAGGATCGAGCATCTCATTATGTAAATGCCACTTTTAATGAAGAAGATGTGCCAGGTAAGTTTGATTTATTTATTCCATAAATATTTCCAGCATATGTTAAGCTCTCTTCAGAGAGACATTTTTAAACATTTAATTAATAAAATATTAAACTATCTGTAAAAAATTAGCTGAGGATGATATGCTGGCAGTTGAAGTGCAGGTGCATCACATCACCAACTTTTCAGCACCCTTGGTTCCAGAGCTTTGCTGGATTATCAGTTTTGCTGGACCAACAGAGGTTACATAATAATAATTCAACAATATACCTCTGACCCACTAATCATATTCCTTCTGTGTATCTAAAGTACCAAGGACTGCTAGAAACTTAAATAAAACAAATATTAAATGTAAATTAATTGTGAATTAAATGATTAATGAAATACATCAGTACAGGTATAAATGACACAGGTTTATTTATGCAATATAAATAAAAAAGGTTTTTTTAATCACTGTACTTACAAAGAATAATGCAGTAGTACTGCTTCCAAAGTAGCAAATGTTAGAATTTTACTGGAATTGTAGAGCTTAATTACAAAGGTCTGGAAGTTAAGGGTTGACAGGATTACTGTCTGTTTCATAGTTGACTGTTTCATCATGGATTTGTGATGTTGCAGGGGAAACATTTGATAACTTAAAGTTGAAGCCACAGAATTATTGGATGTAGGCCTACTGTTCTGGCACACATTTGTTTTGGCTATGTTTTTAAATACTTCATCCAAGCAGAGTTGTTTTATGTGCTTTGATCTTTTTCTGTGTAAGTTTTCATACAGCAAATTTAGTCATGAGCTCTTGTTTTCCGTAACAAAGGTACATTGCTTTAGTCCACTAATTAATTAATTTCAACTCAATTAACTTGTCAATAGCAAGGCTTTTAGGTGTCTTTTATCTTCATCACTGTTATTTTCATCAGTTTCATCGTTTTTATAAGGATTCAGAACAATATCCATATTTTCAGAGTCAGTATAGTGATGAACAACAGGTGTTTCTTTGTCAACATTCATACACTTGGCCAGACTTTCTTCATTAAGCTTACTTGCTATTTCCTTGATAGCAGGTCTCTTAAAATGTTTTGCATGCTCAAGCAACTTATGAATAACTTCTTTTTCCTTTTTATACATTAAATTCTGTAAAGTCAGTAAGTAGCCCGTCCCAAGAGAGCACGTGCTACATACAGTGCTGGCTGTGGCCACACAATGAACAAGTCTGGCAGTTGTGGGAATTTCAAGTGCAGTGGTGTACCTGTATTTTAAAGTTTTTATAGATTATATGTTATTTAAATCTTATGGTCGAGTATAAAAAATTTTGCCCAAAAATAAATAAGGACTCCACACAAAACAGTTACTGTTAGAATAATTATTTTACATTATTTTTATTTTTCAGGTAGCCCATTTAAAGTAGAAGTGAGGGAAGGCACTGTAAGTGAGTCAAAATTAACAACAACATCTGGTAGTACTAGGAGTAGTTCCACATTAATAGCAAAAGGTGAAGGACTGAAACATGGTGTAGTTGGTTCATTAAACACTTTTGAAATTGAAACCAGGGAGATGGATGGTAGTGTAGAGATATGTGTGATTGGTGAGTTTTTAATAACTTGTATGTTTTCATGTAAATCCTGCAACCATAAAATTTTGTAACATTAATGAAAATAGGAGATCTTTTTCATTTTAAGAACAACAAAGATATAAGTAAAACAAGCTTTAGGGAATAACTTTTGAGGAGAATTAAAAATTTATCATATTCTAATAAAAAGTAAAAGCAAACAAAGATTGTGTGTATACACTAGTTTTTATTCACTTTTACAATAATTTAAACATTAATCATGATAAAAAGATGACTCTACCCTAATATGCTATTCCTATTTAGAGCCTCTTATGTCATATTTTTCAGGTCCAGAAGACTCTAGAATTCCAGTGTCAGTATTGAGATTGGATCATAACTTATATCAGGCTGAGTATCACCCTCAAACTGCAGGAACTCATAGAATAGAAGTACTTCATCGTGGTAACCCTGTAACCAGCAAACCATACCTTGTGGAAGTATGTGATCCCACTCAAGTAAAGATCTTAGATCTTGTTGATGGAATTATTGGAAGAGAACAGATTTTTAGAGGTGAGTTTTTCATTAATTTTTAAAATTTTAACTTGACAAAATTAATTTTAAGATTCAATTAAACTACAACAGTTGTAAGTATAAATATAAAAGATAAGTTTATTTTGAAAATATTCTATCTAATCAATATTTCTCTGATGATAAAAACTTAATACTTATATGCAAAGTTTTCTGGAATTCTTGTAAAACATGCAAAAATTTCAACAAAACTAGAACAAGGTGGTGTTATTTATGCTGGAAAAAAAAATTGCCAAAAATGAAGATTAATCATAGAAAAAACACGCTGACACTAGTTTTTAACTGTTAATGTGTTTGTGGAACATTATACCATGATAGGAGTTAGGGAAGGAAAGAATGTTGCTGCAAAGTTAATAGCTAGGTTAAATCACTTATAAAGAGAATAGTGTGTTTATTTTAAATATGTCATTTTCAAAGCAATTTCCATTTAATGGTGCTTAAGATCGTTTTTAACTTTCCTGTTTTTTAATGTATAATTTTAACTTCTTTAATGTTTTTTTTTAAATTTATTTGACCTAAGTGGACACAACCAAAGCTGGACAAGGTAATCTGGCTATACACATTATAGCTGGAGGTCAAGAAGTTTATCATTCTGCTCGAGAAGTCAGTCAAGGGGTGTATCAAGTAACATATACTCCCAATTCCAGTGTACCACATAAAGTTGATATATATTACAACAACCACCAGTTGGCAGGTAAAACAAAAATTTTACGTATTGTTGTTTTGCTGTTTTGTTTTTTTTTATAAAAACACATATTTGTGAAAATATTTTACAGAACTTTATATAAAAAATAAGTTTTAAATATTAATTTAAAACTGTGAAGAATATTTAAAAATATATGAAAATTAAATAACTGTGACTTAATGTCAGAAATGTTATAGAAAGTTATCATCTATGAATGAAAACATTTCATAGCTGTAACAACAAATTGTATTTTCTCACATACACAATGTAATCATCAAGTAAACAGACCCCTGGTTGTGAATGTGGTAAATTTATGGACTTATTATGCTAACATCTGAAACTCCGTTACACATGGTGGAAATAGCAAATAGCCCAATATGAATTTGCTGTAAAACAAATCAGCTGAAGTAAAGGTATAAGTTAAAAATTGCTTTTATGAAAATATATTTAAAACATTTGATCTCTACATATAAAATTTATCATTCACACTGGAGATATTTTTTCAGTAATTTTATTAAATGCTTTCATAAAAATGGGAGTAGTATTATTAGCTGTTAAAACTGATATGAAGAAGTCACAAGGCTGATGATAACACGTGTATCTTATGTAATTTTAAGTCATACTCATTATTGCTATGCATGCATTTTCATTACCATTTAATTGCCATTTGAACTTTTGTTAGGTCTAGAATTAAAAATTTACCTTTATAAAAGTTTTTTATTTTGCAATTTATTTTTCAGTTGAATTAAGAAACAGAAAAATACAAAGATAACAAAGTAAATAGATTAGACGATTTCACCCTGCAGATGTTTGTCATTAACCAATAAACTTGTTTATAGTTTGAAATGCTGCCAAGGAAATAATAAAAAAAAGTTTTTTAAAGTGATTTATCTTCAATAGTGAAATTTCATTTTAATTAGACTTTAAAAATATCATTTTATTCTTTACCATAACTTTGTGTTTTGTTAAGAACGTCTTCAGAAATTATTCCAATAATATATAAAAAAAAGTAATAAATTACAATTGAAAATGTCAGGTAATCCAACTGCTTTAGAAATGTAACTCTTTATTGTCACCATCAGTTTTTAAGATTACATTCTTTAAAGAAACTGTCTGATATTAGTATTGTAGGTAAAAAAAATGAAAGCTTGTGAAAAACGTTCTAACCAACTTATTGATTTGAAAATTTATTATTCAGGCATATACAGAATCACATCTACTGTAAGATTAGGTTGTCATATCTATACATAATATTTATTTCCATCACATTAAAATGTTTCTTTCTCACTAACCTTGGATGAACTTGTGCTAACTCAATGACACAGTTATGTAATCTCCATAATGACTAGAGGCTTGAGAATCTATGAGAAGGGACAAGTATAATAACTTGCAGTAGTAGAATGAGAGATGAAAGACTTAGTATGAAGTTGAACTAAAAATAAACACTTTAGTGTTAAAGATAAATTGGAGGGTGGCTAATCATTGAAATGATAAGACTAATTATAATGTGACAAAATTGAAATAACAAAAATGGTATTTAACTAAAAAGAGTGAATAAGTTAAACTATATATGTGTAAAGTAAATAAGAACAAACTTCACTGAAAATTAAGATTAACCTTGCACAATCACTGAAACAAGGATGACCCTTCTATAGCAAATTCCGTCTCTTTCAAGTCTAGCTAAAAATGCCACAGTTTTATTTACAATCCACCCTCTTTTTATAGTTGATCAATCAAAATGCAATAAATTAAAAAAATCTGGAAGTATCTTTTCCATGAAACAAGTATAAAGTATTCCCCTATATATACAAAGCACAGTAAGAAACAAATATCTGTTAAGAACAGATAACACTTTTGATCAGACCCTGGTACAGTAAGTAACATCTAAGGCTGAATTTAGCACAGAAGTGAACCCTATTTAGCATGTTCTAAATTATAACAGAGAAGTTTGACAAGAAGTTCTGGTAAATGTTGGGTTAGTATTATAGTAGTATTTCATTGAAATAGTTAGAAAAATTGGAACTGTTTGACCACAATTTCTGATCAATCGGGTAAACAAAAGAAAACTGTGGACATTACCATTTTATATTGGGATGGTGCTGCTATATACAAAATTATTTTTGCATATGTAAATAATGTTATTCTGAAATGTCCTATTAGCATGTTTAGTCACTCTAACTGTAAGAGAATTTCATGTATGAATGTTTTGATTTCTTAGTCTTTTTTTACTATATGTAATTTCATAAAAAGTCAAAATGTCCTCATTATTTATTGAGTGTTCAAAGTAATTTATAACAGAAAAACATATTAGTTCAGTAACTCATGACATATTAAAATATCTAAGTAATGCAACTTGATGAAAGAATGAATATGAGTGTTATAGGTTGATAAACTTGTGTTAGCATAACATTATTGTAAATATGATGTAAGAGGTCACTTTGGAAGTACTTTTGCATTTGTGCTTTGTTTTAGCATTGTTACAAGTTCTAAAATGCATGAAGTTACTTTCATTGTATGTGTGAATGGATATTTTTGGGGCCATAATGAACAATCTAAATGACCACTTTATTATTTCACTTGTCATGTTCTTTTTGTTTTGGTTATTTTTCTTTTAATTTCTGTTATAATTATGAATAATAGAAAACAGTTCCTCCACTTGATGTTGTATATGATAAAGATGTGAAGAAATTAATTATTATTATTATTATTATCCCAAAAAGTGAAATCTGAATAACTGATTAATATAAAAATGCACAACAAAATTGATAAATAGATGATTAAAAAAATCCCACACCTATTAACATTAACAAATGTAATGTTTGTTTGTTTTGGTCTGGTACAATTTACATACAAACTGCTATTCACATTTATAATTGACACAAAGTCACATGAATTCAAAACCAACCTTCTGATAGTATTATGTAAAGTAGAATACAAAGTTTCCATGATATTTCAATTTCACCTAGTACTCTGAGTTGAGCATTAATAATTAATGCTAGGTAGTACAATATATTACTGTACCATTAATTGTTCAACTGGATATTTCTCACATTTATTCTGTTTCTTTGACCATCAGCTAAAAATTAGATGTTCTGACCACAAGCTTCTGGTGTTACAAATAATAAATAAGTACAACTTGCTGGTTGTTGCATGTAAATTTGATAAAATACCTTGCAAAAATAAATTTTGTTATTTATGAAGTTAAACATTTTATCAAACATGAACAAGATTAGTTTATTGGAACAGTCCAATATTGAAAAAGGATTGTTAAAAATAATCTTGAACTTACTGTGTGTGTATCTTCATGAAATACGGCAAACTTTGACTAAAATGTACAAGCCTGTTGTAAATAAAAATAGTTAGATAAGTATCAGTGCTATTTGTTATCACTGAAATGACAACATCAATCTGATGCTGAGTGGAACAAGTCAGTGTGCAAAGTTATTTTTATGTGAAGAATAAAAATACTTTTGTTCATTATATAGTTTGCATGTTACATTTGTGCTACTTCTAAAACCTCCAAAATACATATATATGTTGTGTTTTCCACTGTACCCATATACTGTATCTGGTATTTACTGTTTTCTACCTTGAAGTCTTGCTTAAATCAGAAGTTTAAAGTAAAATGAATAGTTGATAACTTTGACATAATATCATGTTGAATGGTGCTCAGTAAAAAGTTGTGGTTTGGAAACTTTAATTTCCATCCAAATACAAAGGATTGCACTAGTATATTATACTTTACAAATATGCCTTTTGTATCATTTTTTTCAATGTAAAAGTAAAAACTTTTTAATTATTTAATTCAAATATAAATTAATGATTGGCATATATTAAAAGCAGTTAGGTAAACTACACTTTTGTTACACTTGTTTAATTCCCCACTTTATCTTCTCTCAGACTGTCCACAGATTATAGAAGTACGAGATCTAACAAATACAATCACAGTACATGGAGCAGGCCTGAAATCACTTCCTCTTGGAGAAGATGCAACTTTTTTTATTGAAACTGGTGGATATGGTGGTGCCAATGATTTTGATGTTTTTATTACAAGTATGCATTGATTATTTTTTCTGTAATCTATGTGTCTTACCCTCTTTCATTAACATTTTTTATTTTTAACTTGTCATTTTAAGAAAATTAACTTTTTTATATTTTTGCAAATTGAGAAGAAAAAAGTGAAAATTCAGTGAATTGTGGTGTGTTTGAAGATGATTGTTGCTGAAACATTGAATTGTTTCTCTCAAGTGATCATAAAATGTGTGAACATAGCCTTTTTAAAATAAGAATAAACTAGCTATATTTACTTGTGAAATTTCAAGTTTTTAAAATATTGTATTTTAAATTCTTGACTGCATTACACTGAATATCTTATTACTCTTTTGTTAGGCAGCTATTTTTCTAATGTATTATTTTTAGGTCCTTCAGGCTCACCTGTACCAGTTAGATGCTATTACCAAAAAGATGGAAATTTGTTAGCTGAATGGAGCCCTCAATTTGCAGGTTACATTTGTTTTATCTTACTTCTCTGTAAAATTATTTTATAGCTCGTGTACCCAGCAGTTTTGTCTTAAATATTGATATTTTCCAAATCTTTCTTCACAATAATTGAAAGATCAAGATTTATTGCAGTAACACTAATACAAAACAAATACAACTCTTTGAGTCTTGCCTCTGTAGAGACCGATTTAATGCCTATTAAAGGCAATTTCATTTTTACAAAAGTAAATACAACGTTCTTTTAACCAGAATCTTTGCTTGTCTGTAGGTGGTTACAAGATCGAGGTCCTATATTTGGGAAAGGCTGTGTCAGGCTCACCCTTTATCTGTGAGGTGTTTGATTCTAAACATGTCACAATTCAAAGGACAAAAAACACAACATTTTTTGTGAATGAAAAAATTTCTTTTGCATGTAAGTGTGACATTTGTTTAAATTGTGAATCACTTAAAATACATGATAAATTTATGGCTGCTGTTACTTTTCTCTTCATATGATGTGAAATATAATTTCTAAACATTATTACTGCTGATTTGTTTGTAATTATTATGAAATTGTTACCATAATTGATGCATGATTTTTGTCATTTTGTTAATTTACTATACTTATTACTTCTGATTATATCATATACTTTTGCTTTACATAACCCTTTCATGGCAATCTCAGTATAACATACACAAGTTAGTATATCCATTTGCAAATGTTAAGGATTTACACTATAAATTTTGATGTGGTTTGTGTACCTTTACATAATTTGGTAGACTTTTATTAAATATTGTAAATGTTTTGTACATAGAAAAATGAGAATTTTTATTTGTATTTCTACTTATAGTGCACGTGTACTCCTATTACTCTATCCTATAATATAAAACTGACCTTTATTCTTTAAAAAGTTACCCTATCTTGGCTGTGTTTCAGTATACTAGTAATAATTTTGTAATATACAGTCACATGCACATTACATTTCATACAATATTCACAAATATCCAAAGTGTCATTCTTATTATTTCTTTCTGCATACAATTCATCACAAAGCATCAATTTTTCTTCTAATAAGAGTTCAATTTATGCATGGCTTTGTTTTAATTAACATGTATTTAGTGAAAGATATACATCTATATTTGTAAGATATATTTAACTTAAATCTAAGTTGTAGCAACATTATGCATATGACACTTTGTATGAAACAAGAATAAATTCATTGGAACAAAAGTTTAGTACCTTATATTTCCTAGAGTTGTCTATCTTTTTACCACACAGCAAATTTACAGTTTAGGCTTCATTCTCAAATAGAAATACAGTTAAATGTTGATTGTTAAGTTCCTCTAACCTTCATTAGCTGAAAATAACCAGCTTCAGTAATAGCTGAACTGAAATATTCATTCAAATTTTTCACCAGTGTTTTTGTTTGAAAAAATTAATACAGTTTGATTAATTTGTATTTAAGTATATATAAGTATCTTAAATGAAAAATTCTCACTTTTCTAGTTCTTTAAAACTAACCTGCTTGCTGAATATCAGAAAATATGTAAAATGATGTTCAAAATCAGATTTAAGAAAGCTAATAACAAACAGTTAACACATTTCACTTTTAAATCAAGAAGTCAAATAATGAATAATACTAACTAAAGTTTGAATTATAATTTACAATATGATACCAAACCTATTGACATCAATTCATAAGACAGTAGTTCAATAAAACTTTGAATGCAAGTTAACAAGTACCATGACATGGCCTTTGACCTGTAACTTGTTGCAGTAGGATTAAATAAAATAGAGGTTTGAGAGGAAAGCCAGTAGCACAAGTTGTGGGTGAGTAATTTCTCTTTTAATATCTGGTGTTATTTTTAAATATAGTGAACTTAGGTTTTCTCATTAATAAAGCATTTGACTTTATCTTTTTTAAATAACTTTTACTAGTTAGGTTATGGTTTTATTTTCTCAAAATATTAATGCCCAGATCTTTACACATTATTTTATGTAAAAGCTTGAAAGATCCACTCTTATGATATAGATTTGCATATCTTATAAGTATACATACAAATACATCATTCTATCTTAGTGAATCGTCAAGATTCAGGATATGCTGAGTTAGATGTCACAGTGACTAGCCCTCTTGGACGCCACTTACCAATTGAAGTGAAAGGAACACCTGATGGTGAAGGCGAACTAATAGAATTTATGCCAACAGTTCCAGGGAAGTATAAGATTGGCATAACATATGGAGGAATGGAAATACCAGGCAAGAGTTCTGTTTCTAATTTGATTTTCTTGAAGAAAAGTTTGTTATACATCGGTGTATGACTATAAGATTCCTTCACTTTTTGTTATAAGCTTATTAAGCAAAAAGAACTGTACTGCAAATGAACGTTTTCTTGATTATATTATCACAGAGCATCAACTTTTTTTTGTTAACAAGTTCAAATTATGTAGAGTTTTAACTTTTGTTTTAACTAGCATATGTTGAATGAATATTGATGTTCTACTTCTTTGTTCAAAGTGTAACTTTGTGCCAAATTCAAAACAAAATATTCAAAGTTTACTTTTGTTGTTGTTGGAAATATAATATTGTAGTTTTTATCTGGAAAATTAATATTGTTTGGTCATTTGGTATTTAAGTATGTGTAACTATCTTAGGTGAAAAATTCTCAGTTTTAGTGCTTGTCCTTTAAAACTTACACATTAACTAGATATCAGAAAATGTATAAAAATGATGTTAAACATCAGGTTTAAGAAAAAAGCTATTCTGTTATTTTATTTCAATTATTTTCAAACAAACGTCTGAAGCTATAACTTTTGAGCTTGTATTATTAGAAAACTGAAAAATGTATGTCTGTTTCTCTGATTTTCAACATAAAACAATGAGTCCAAAGGATAAATTGTTGTAATACTGATGTTTGTATTCATTGTTGACTGTAGTTTGTTTCTAATTGTCTACATAGATTTTAGTTTGTTAAAGCATCAGAATATAATGCTAGTTAACTACAGTGTTTATAACATATTTTATTACGTTACTTGGATACATTTTCTTTAATTAGGTAAAATATGTTTTTATTTTAATATTTTTGAATTTTTGTAAACAAATAATTTTCTTTTATTTCACACATCTCTTTATTAAACAGATAGTCCCATAACTTTCACTGTTCATGATGAAGGAACTCCAACTGTTGTGGGGCCTGGACTTTCTTTGGCAGAATGTGGAAATGCTGCCACTTTCAACATTGATGCTAGAGGTTTGAGAGGAAGGCCAGAAGTACAAGTTGTTGGTGAGTAATTTCTCTTTTAGTCAGAATTTTGAAATAGATTGTGGTTAACTTCTATGATATCTCTTATATTTTTAGCTAAAATAAGTTGGGTGCATGACCATTGGCATGAAAAATTGTAAGTGTTGTTGAAGTTTATTTGTTATATTATTTAAGGGAAGAACCTAAATCCAAGTTAAAAATACATCAACTTTCAAATATTTTCACAAAACCCAAATTAAATCTAAGTTATAACAAAACAACATTATATATTTTATTTTATTTTATATTAACTAGAGCTGTCTGTCTTTTTACCCCTTATAGAACTTGCAGGTTAGGCTTCATTCTTAATTAGAAATGTAATTATAGTGTGGATCAACTTATGTCAGCACAACCAGATCTTCAACAAGTCTTAACCTTGCTATAGTAAGCAAAGTGTGACATCTTGTAACAGAAGGAAATCCACACATATAAAGGTTAATTGCACATGCCTTAGACAACAGTATATGTCATAATCAAAAAGGAATACCATCTGTAAATGAGGCCAACAAGGTATGGATTCATCAAAATAAAGCTTTCTGTAATACCTCCAATTTAATCACTGAATACATTAAGCAGCTGGAGATTGAAATGGGTATTCATGCTATTCCATATGGAAACATACCTGTCAAGTTGCCAGACACACTGATCATGGAAGTTTGTGTGATTGTGGTATTGAAACTGGTGCAGGGAAATTATCATTGTTGTTGCCTAGATGAATTATTAAATCCAGTGAAGAAGAGTGACATAGTTTGAACATGACATATTAAACAGATATTTTGAAATAGAAACCATAATACATGGCTTTTGTCAAGATGCAGGGTCAGATAGAGCAATGATGTGATGATGCTTCAAAGTCATTTTTTTATATAAAATTCTTAACTATCTGTAGTTTGATCTTCTACATATGATAATATTCTTATCTATTTTTAGTAGAACAACTGTAGTCCAATATTTTACTCCTGGTACAAACAACTAAGTTTTACTATTTACATTTAATATATAATTTTAAGTTTGATCTTATGTATCTAACATAAGAGGAATTTGTAGAGCTACAACACCTACTATAATAACTGCAACCTTCTAATCTACATATTTGGTATAACAGTTGTAAAAATGATCTTCTACATTTTGTATAGAAAGTAAAGTTTGCAACTTTTAGATATGTTACTAATGCATAATCGTAGACCAGGTTTAATCCTTTGAGTTAAATACTTCTGATTGGCTAAGTTGCAAAATTTATTTTTATTTTATTTTTTGTAATTTTTTGTTTTGGTGGGAGAAAGTTACTTGTAATATTTAAAACTTGTTTTGTTGATTGACTGACCTCATATTTTTAATCTGTCGTTTTAAAAAGCTGTTTAAAACAGCATATATTTTACTTCTAATTTGAAGCAGTGATGGGTGGCCATTTGAAGTATAACTGAATATTATCAATTTGTTTGCTAAAGTGTGTGTTTTTTGTTTTCAACTGACTTATTTTTATAGATATTAGGACATGCTAATTAATGCTCACTGATAAAGTTATAAACTGACATGTATAGTTGTCTCTTAGGTTTAATACATATTTCTCTTATTTCCCAGGCCCTGATTCAGAAGCTGACTATTCTGTAGATGAGAAAGAAAATGGAATGTTTATTGTCTCTTATGTTCCACAAGAAGTGGGAATCTTTGATATACGAGTTTTTTGGAACAGTCAGGAGGTTACAGGCAAGTAATAGTATTACTAGATCAGAATTATTTGTAATAATACCAGCTCTAAATTAATATGCCTTTACCTAACTAACTATTCCTTTCAACGGTTTTGAAATAACCCTGATATAAATCATCAATTTTTATTGTTTCTTTAGATACAGTCTTAAAGCTTAATTTGATACTGTTGTAGCAGTGTATGAATAAATACACTGTGCTGTATACATAAAATCTTTGTTGTGACTAGAAAGTAGTTTGTTTTTTCCCCATGCAGTTGAATGTTTTGAAGATTGAAGCTCTCTCTTTTGCTATATTTTGTGGTACTTATGATGGACCAACCTTTCAAAATGAAGGTCTTTCCTTTAGTAATTGAAAGGGAATAATTTCAATGGAATATAATTTCGAGAAAGAATTATATTTTTTAAAATCTTGTAGGAAGAGCTATAAAAGTATATTTACAGTTATTGTTAAAAATCAGTGTTTTGTGACTTTTAAACCTCAAAACAAGGCATTTGTAATTTATTACTTTTGAATAAGTGAAATTGGGTTAAGAGGTTATTATATGTGATAAAAGTTACTTTTTTCATTTATTTAACATAACCCTTTAGCGATGGACCATAGGTCGAAGGCCTTGTCAGCAGACTTGCATTTAAAATTTTATTGAACTACTATTTTATGAATTTATTTCAATAAATTTGGAATCAAATTATAGGTTATAATTCAAACTTTAATATTATATAAGAGTTTATTTCTTACTCAAAGTAATCTTTAAAATAACACACCAAAATATAGATTTTAGTGAGTCATGGTATGTTGAATGCAGCACTGTTTAGAATTAGATGTTTGTGATGTTCAAATATTAAGTATATAGTTCTGTACAAATTAGAAATTCAGATTATCAATATTAACAAGCTAGAATATAAAAGAAGAACCTTATATGTGTTTATTTTGCTGAGATGTGGCTTATATACTGGTTGAAACACAGTGGCCCGGTTCACCTCTTTCCATTTTTAGAAGCAGTCCTTTATGTAAACCTACCTCAATATATGATGTAGATAACCAATCGGTAAATTAAAATGTCATCTAGTGGGTGTTTCAGCCATTTAAATTTGTGAAAAGGTTACCACATTCTTTTGAACCAAGATTTCAAGAAGGTAGGTTGTGTTTTTAGACTGCTCGAAGTTTCATATTTTTTAAACCTAAATACACCTTAGTTGCTAAGCTTAATAAGTTACAGTGGAGATCTATGATATCAGTATAGGTATTTATGATCTTTTGTTTTGGTTATTCAACTATATAAAACATAAAAAAAAATGTTAAAAGGCTTTGTAACCTATGTCCAGCAGCAACCAAGTTTGAAGTTCATAACTGGAAAAATAATTGTTTGCTTGCCTTCTTTATTTATTGTTCTATATTTTAAGAAGAATAAGTTCAATAACTTATTTCTAAGTAGTTATAAACTATTTACATATATAACTTATAATAATCAAAATGTGACTGCATATTATAAAGTACTCATCTACTAATACACAACCTAAACAGAAAAGGCTAAAGGTTATGTTTAATGTCAGCTAGGAATGACTGGAAGGTCAATATAATACAAAATAATGATTATATACGTATAATACTGTGAGACTTAAGCTATAATGATATAATATGTAGTCATTCTAGCATGAGTGCATGTGTTTCTTATAGCAAAGCCACATCAGGCTATCTGCTGAGTCCACTGAGGGGAATTGAACCCCTAATTTTAGCATTGTAAATTCGAAGACTTATTGTTGTACTAGTAGGGGGCATTCTAGTATAAAAAAAGAATAATTTATATTTATTTTATAATGTTTACAAGGTTGGTCAAATGGCAGACCCCACATAGTTAAGATATAAAAAATAACATGAATTATAAGGTCTTACTGAAAATGAATGTTTGAAATGTATTTAGGATGTTTCAGAGATTATGCAAATAAAAGTTGAAATTTTGGGGATGAAGAATAGGTTGTTTAATTATAATGTGAAATTATTATGTATGAAAGACTTATAGTTCTTACTTTATTCAATGAAATTTTACAACTGTTATGATCCATATAAATAGATAATATCTTAATTTTACTGGAAGTAGTGAAAACATTATTGTTATTATACGTTGAGCGATAGACTTAATTCTTTGCTATTTTGTTTTAGGAAGTCCTTTCCATCCTCGAGTAGTGAATCCTAGGAAAGTGCGAGTAATAGGTGGATGGGAAAATCTTGTAGATGATGAAAACCATATTGTTTTAAATTGTGGAGAAAAGAAAAAGATAACCTTTGACACAAGTGATGCAGGACCAGGTAATATGTAAAAATAATATTGAATACTACTAAAATTATTAACGCTTAAATTTGATATATGAAATTGATGATTTTTGGTGGTGTTGTAATTATATAGATCATTACTGTTCAAGTTTGTTGAATATAAGTAATATTAAGTTAAGGAATATTTTATCATTCCTTTGTGAATGGACTAAAGCTATGGTAATTAAAGATATAGTTTGTTGGTTATTACTGAACGGAATTCATTCTGGAACATAACTGATAAATTTTCATTCTTTAGCAAATGGACTTAATATGATAATGGAAATTTTGACCATAATTACAAAATATTATGCTCAAAGATTATTAAATATCATTTATTAAAATATATAAGTATGTGTTAATACATAAAGCTGTTTGTGTTGTAGCAGTATTCTCTAATAATATTATAAATGTTACTTTGTAATTGACCAAAGAGTAGAAGTGTGAATGGTATGAGAGAATAATTATTTAATGTTGACAGTTCTTCCCAGTTAAAAAATTCTGATGGTGCAATTAACTATTTATTTATAAATTGTGTTTGTTTGTTTTGCTATGTTACAAAGAACAGCAAGCCTTATTATAATCAATTACAGGTAAACTGAAAGCAGAGATTATGGGCCCAAATGGTCAAATTGATACTCAAGTTGACCACATAGCGAGTTCTCGTTATAGGCTATCTTTTACCCCAGTTGAAGAAGGTAAAGTTTAGTTTGTGCTGTTCATGTTATTTGGTATTTTCAAGTTTTTTTGGAATTGATTGTCCATTACTATAATAAGTATTAAATGCTTTTGCCAAGTTCATCAAGTTATCCATTTTTTCATACTTTTACTGTCATTAAATAGTTTTTCACAAAGTGTTACTGTATTTTTTTCTTTTTAACTGATTTATATGTTTTCAATATTTTGATTTAAGTTGTGTCATTCTAATCTTATGACATAAGATTATTTTTTGTTACTCCTCTTGCACTTTATGGTTTTTTGATGTAAGATATTATATATTTACAAATAATTATAATATCCAAAAAAAGGAGAACACTTTTTGCAGGTGTTTGAGTTTTATGGTCTTTTTGCACTTGTATTACAATACATTTTCCTCCCCCAAAGTGTATTATTTTTATAGCTAAATGCTAACCTTGTTTTCTGATAATTCTCTCCAAATGTATTTTGTTTTTGTCATTTAATATTACCCTTTTATTATGATGAATATTTCTACCAAAATGTTTCTGTTAAATATCACTGAGTATATTATTCCAGATTGTGTTAAATTTTGGATGTGTATTATGATGAACAAATCTTTTCCAATGTAATACAATTTTATTTTCTAGGTGAATATTACATGTACTTATATTTTGCTGATGTACCTCTTCCCAATTCACCTTACCTTGCATATACGGAAGAAAGTGAACCACTGATAGACTATACACGGGTAGTGTTAAGAGGCCATGGCCTGTCATCTGCCCATGTTGGAGAAGAAGCAGAGTTTATTATAGATGGATCAGCAGCAGGTGCAGGTACGTAAATAGTGATATGATTAAAACACTGATATAATTTTATGCTTTTTGATTAACTGAAATGGAATATGATATGTACAAAGATCGCTCTTTACTTTTATGAAATCATCATTGATCTAATTATGCTCTTTTGTTGATGCTTTAATATTTTTTCATGTTTCTATTTTAATTAACTCTCATTATTTATGTGATATTTGTCTATGTTTTACTTAGTTCTCAACTACAAAAACAATATGCACATTTAATTACAGTCTGTTTATAGTAATAGCAAAGCTGTGGAATTATTGTAGTTGTTTATACTTAAACATAAGTCATTCATGTAGGAAATGCAAAAATGTACTACTTGAATATTCTAGGATATCCAGAGGTTAGTCTGAGTGGAGTGAAGGCTGATATTCCAGTTCGCTTGATACCTCAACAAAACAACATTTTCAAGGCTATTTATACTCCAACTGTTCCAGGTATTACATAAATAACATTAAAACATTTTAAGCATTAAATTTATAAAACTTGTTCAACTGCATTTTTATAGTTCTTTTCTCTAAAAACATTTAAGGAAAAACACAATTCCTGGTATTTTGTGATATGAATATTAGTTTTACAAATGTACCTTAATTTTTTTTTGCAGTAGCATAAAAATTTATTAAATTTGGTGGGCTACAATAATTGTTAAATCATGAATTTTAATTTATTAAATCCAAATAGAAGTTCTTTAACATAATTGATAATTTACTTAAAAGAACTAGTTTATGTATACATAATAAAATAAAAATGAAAGAAAAACAGAAATCAGTAGTTTGTTTGACTAAATCAGATCTTTTACTGCAGGTGTTTATCTGTTAAATGTGATGTGGTCTGATAGACAGGTGAAAGGTTGTCCCTTGAAAGTTTCCATTTCAGCTAGTTGTGATGCCACAAAAGTAATTTGTTCAGGAGACGGTCTAAAAGGAGGAATTTTAGGGAAAGAAATCAAAGCTTTCATTGACACAAGACGAGCAGGACCAGGTGAGGAAATACTTTCATTAAAACTGTTCATACATTTATTTTGCTATCAATTCCTCATACTCAGATCTGTGAAGTCTAAGTAGAGCCTAATGTAATCCTATATGTAATTCACAGTGAAATGAAGTTTTGAAAGATATATATATAGGTATATTGAACATTGTCTTATTAGCTTATACTAAATGAATGAAAACGTAAACATACACCTTATTTATATGTAATTTACAGGTTCAAACTAAATGTTATATACAGACACACAAAATCACACTTGCCATAAATTTTGGTATAGGTTGAAAGTAAATGGAGTAAATTATAAAAGAAATTGTTAAAATTTGCGTCATAAAAAATGTAAATGGCATGAAACAGTGAGCCATTAAGCAGCTTTAAATTCAACATTTTTTCACCCCTAGATGAGATTAACATGTGTAAAATTGCTGGAAACATTCATCTCTAATACACAATTCATCTCTGTACACAAGATCAAGCAGACAGGTTCCTCCTTTGAACAGTCAAGTTACCAAAAGTAGTACTTCAGGGTGAAGTTTGCACACAGTTTTAAATGGATTGTGTGTTTAAAAATTAAGACACAGAACATTTTTTGAATTTTATAGCTTGTAAAATATCTAGTATAAAAGAACAATATTTGTTTACTCTGAAGTTATAGAACAAAACACAATTTCTCTAACATTTTCTTGTGAAGGTAACTCAAGTTTTTTTTGTAATTATATTCTGCACATTATGATAGTTATTAAAATTGTACTCAAGTTTTACAGAGGTTTAAAGAACAAAATTTGTTATGCACTTGTAAAAAAGAAATTCACAAGGATTTACAGTAATTGCTTCAGTTATGAGGTTCAGCTTCAAAGACAAGTGGTACCATCTTTTATATTATGGGAAACTATTACAAATGTTTCTTTTATGAAGATTCATTATTTAGGTTTTTCTTACATCTATTGGTGAAGTTTTGAATAACATCACAAAATAAGGAATTTTCTCATGTTTTTCTTAATGAAATGTACCTTCCATATCCTTCTTGTGGATGAATATCTAGAAACATTCTAAAAGCTTAACTTTGATTTAATTAATGTAACAAAATTCTAATCAGAACTTATTCTATTGTTGTGTTTTTACTTTGATATTGCTTTTTCTCAGTTTTCTGTTATAAATTATCTAGTGATAAATGGTCATATATATATATGGATTTAGGTGTATAACAGAATATGATAAGGCTTGCTATTAGACAATGATCTTATTGCTTTTGCATATTTGGATTCTTAATCAGCAGAGTTTAATACTTATACTAGTATATCATTTGTAAACGTACTTCAACTATATGAACCAGTCTCTCATATAAGTGCTGGAACTGAGATAAGAGTTTCTGGTACGCTAAAGATATTTGAAACGTTAATCATTGTCTAGAAATTCACCTTGAAATATGTCATTACTCTTATGATTCACCCATCTGTGGTACATGATTTCCTCATCATAACATAAAATGATGTGTTAAGAAATTGAGACAACTTATGCCATAAGAGATGAAATGTTATTTATTTTATTATATCTTATTTTAAGTTTGTATGTGTATAGTGAAACAAACATAGATCCTTCTCATAAAGCATTAAGTTATTTATTTAGAAAACCAAACTGCAATAACATGAAAATTACAAATCATTCATTAACAGGTGAGCTAACAGCACATTGTATGGGACCAACAAAAGTGGCGTATTGTGAAATGTATGATCACCGAGATGGAACTTTTACTTTGTACTTAAAACCACAGGAAGGTGGACGTCATGTATTAACCATTAAGTATGGAGGGGATCACATACCAGGTACATAATTAAAATATTAATTAATACATAATACCTCATCTTTTATAATCTCGATAAAGTTGAAATAATCATCAAATATGCATGTGTAGGTGTTGTATAATTTTATAATTTGGGTACCTGACCTCCACTATTATGCAGACTCACAAAAATGTTTAATAACTTTAACTCGAGTAAACTGTGTACTTTTCAAACATCATACAAGTAGGAGGAAAAAAAGAAAACACTATTAAACACCTATATTGTATGGAAATGTAATTTTCCTCCCAGTATTTCTGGCCTAATCTAATTAAATCATCCAAAATCTTTACCAAGGAAAAAAAAGATACCACATTAGTAAAAGAAAAAGATGTTTATGTTTGTAGATAAAGCAAAAATAATTTATTTGTAATATGTGGTTACAGTACAGTTGATGTTTATCTAGCTAGTAACCTTTCAGAACAGTATGCATGGGGTACTGAATGAAACATAGTCAGAAACCCCTATATGGTTCCCTCAACTTTCACAGTTCTTCAGGTACCCATGCACGCATGAAGTGTGAATACTCATGATCTAGATAACTAGTTTATGCTGTAGGTAGTCAAGGTTATCTTTTTTATGAATGAAATATGATTAATGGAAATTAAAATACTGAAATTTACAACTTCTTAAAACCTTGATAAAATTAGAAATTTTTGTTTTGTTATTGATTATTCAAGGTCACAAATAACATATGTCAACAATAACTCAAAATCATCAGTACAGAAAATATAAAACTGGCTTAGCTATATAAATAAAACATTAACTGCAGGCAGGTTTATTAAATTTTATTATATCTGATGAGCTTATTTTAAATTTGATGCAAATATGTTATTTTTTAAAAATTAAATGAATATTTGTTATTCCTTTTTTATAGGAAGCCCTTACTCTGTTCGGATTTCAGGAGCTCCTGATGCTTCTAAGGTGAAAGTATATGGTCCAGGAATTGAACCTGGTGTCCTTGCTACCTACCAGAGCCGATTCATTTGTGACACAAGGGGGGCAGGAGCTGGCCAGCTGACTGTTCGAGTCAGAGGGCCTAAAGGTCAGTGTTTTTATCTTTACTTAGCTGAAGACAAATAACAAATACAATTTTTTTTTAAATAATAGTTTACTTATAACATTTTTTTTAACATACCTTTCACATTTGTCTCATTGATACCATTTAAGCTTCATAAACTGTTTCTAAGTACACTTGTTTATTTGTAATTTGATATTCAAAAGTTAAAAACAGAATAAACTTAAGTAAGAATTAGTAAGTTCTGTATAAAAAAAAATATTTTTTGCATATACCATAAACGTGATTTAATATATCTAAAAAGTATTTAAGTGGTATGTGTATTTCATATAAATATTTTGTTTCTTGTTTGTTTTTAAATGGTAGGATAACTGTTGCAAGTTAATTTGTTTTTCCTGATAAATTATTTTCTTCATGACTTAAAATTTCATTTGTACATAAATTAATGATATAATAATAAAAAAAATTGTAATACAGTTCTTATAAACCTTGTTTCATTGAGAGTTAATTTTTGTTTTTCATTCAATTCCTAGGAGCATTCAGAGTAGAAATGCAAAGAGAAAGCCAAAAAGACAGAACTATACTTTGTAAATATGACCCAACAGAGCCAGGGGACTATCGGCTAGAAGTTAAATGGTCAGACGTACATGTGCCTGGATCACCTTTCAATGTACTGATCTTTGATACACAGGAAGAACTAAATCGTTATTTACAAGGTCATTTTAGGTCCATGGCTTCCTCTGGTGGTGTACATCATTCTGCTGGTGAATATTTTTCAGGAAATGTAACATACAGTAGTAGCTACAGTCAGATGTCATGGAAGGGTTCAGCTGGAGACTCATGAAGTCATCATAAAGTAATTGTATTGTTTATTGATATCACTGTTTATGAACATCTGTGTCTATATGTACTTTAAAATATTTTTTAGAGTGGATCTTTAATAATGATTACAAAACTGTTTTTTAAAACTCAATGATGCTCTGAAAAATATACACAACAAGAGACTCATGAAGACATAATAAAGTAATTGTATTGTTTGTTGATATCACTGTTTACAAACTTCTGTGTGTGTACATATTATATACTTTAAATTGCTAAGAGTGGACCTTTAACACTGAATAAAAAAAAAACTTTTTAAAACTAGAGGATTTTCTGAAAAATATACACAACCAGAGATTTGTGATAGCATCATAAAGTAATTCTATTGCTTGTTGATATCACTGTTTACAAACCTCTGTATATATGTGTGTATGTGTGTGTACTTTAAATTGTTGTTCAGAATGGATCTTTAACACTGATTAAAAAAAACTGTTTCTGATACAGTACTTACTTTCTCTCACAGGTTTAGCTATTCTCATTCAGGGATGCCCTTTATATTCAAACTTTTTCTTTATACATGCCACAAACCCTTCACGCTCCCCTTGTTGAAACAAATATATCCCAATGCGTCTCTCGTGTAAATCATTTTGTTTGTAGTGTTTTAATTTTTTATTATACATTATACATGTAGTTTGAGCCTTTGCTCATCATTTTCACACTCTGGAGTAGCAGTTTCATCATTACATGGATGACTGACTACTTGTAGCTCATTCTGAGGAATGAGTCACACTCACTAACTCCTTTCTGTAGCAGTTTGAGTGAGTTGGTTGATAAAAGTCAGTTTTTTGACCTATGAAGTATTTGGTACATTTGGAGGTCTTCTTTAACACTAACATCAGTTAAGCTCTTTCTTCTCTCTCACATCTCAGTTCTATGGAACTTTTAGTTTATCATGCCCTCTTAACTTGGTCACTTAGTGCTCAGGAGATTCTCTTCCTTATGGAGATGTCTTCCATGTCTGCATTGGTCCCCTTTGGCTATGCCCACATGAGATCCCTACAATGAACAATGGAAACTTGCACAGAAACCTCTTTCTGCCAACATTTCACTTTTGCTTTCCCTGAAAGTCAATCTTTTGTGATGACTCAAGAAAGTTCATAAATTGGTGGGTGTACCATTGTCATCTCTAAACCTGGATGCCCATTTCTTCCCAAATGCTTCCCTCGGGATAAAGAGCATTGGTTAATCATCAGGAAGCTTCAGACAATTGGTCTGTAGACAAACTTGTCATATGAATGAATGTTTTTGATTTTCTGGAAGTTTGTCAGGCATTATCTCATTTCCTTTTTCTCACCCATCTCTGTTTGCTGATGGTTCATTCAAACAATTTAGAGTGGTGGCTCATATCAACTACCAAGGGGCACTTGGTTCAGAGATCTTTGTTTCTGGACTTTGGATCCTCTTTATTGGGCCCATGTACATCACATTTGTTTTCTCATATGTCATCTGTTAGGTGCTTTCAATCTCGTAGATGATTATCTTTCATTTCCAGACTAAATTTATCCCATGGAGGGGCCATTAGATCTGACAGTTTTCAGAGACCTTTGCCTTTTTTGAGGTTGCCCCAATTTTATACATTTGCTGTTGACCTCAGTACCAAGTTGCCCCTCTTTTTATTCCCTTTACCACATCTGCATGGGTAAAGCAGATGGAGATAGCTGCCCATTTCTGTCTTACCTTTAGTGAAGAACTCTGTACTGTTTTCTTTTGAAAATAGGTTACTGTGATCACCCATTGCACTGTCTCCAGTGATGATGGCCTTTCTTACTGTACAATGCATTTTCACCCCATCTTCAAGTGAAGCATGGGAGTCCTTACAGCTTTCTAGTTCCAAGCAATTGGAATGGTGTACCACTCCAATTGGTTACAACTGTGCAGTCAAGAGTAAGGATGTGGTGTTTTACTGATGTAGATATGAAGTGGCCTTTTAATACTACTTTTGTAATTGCAGGAAATGGTCTGCCAACTTCCTAGATGACATGGCCTCCTTATATTATTTACATGTTTAACAATATCTACAGCCACTGGAGTTGATCTGTCACCTTACAAACTAGCGTGACCTCTTTATACTACCTACGCTATAGAGGAGTTGAGCTGTTGCACATTGGAATTGATGTAGATATTAATCTTTAATTATTGGATTGGAGGTGAAGATAGTTTGATCATCTTCCAACCCTCATGTGGATGTTAGTACCTTGCAGAGGAGGGTTTGGATGTAGTTAATTTGCTGAGTATTGTCTGGTGCACTCTTCCTTTTTTATGCTGCTATTGGTTAATAGACAATGCATAATGATTTGTATGAGAGACGCATTGGAATATGCTAATTCCAACAAGGGCAGTGCAAATGGCTTGTGCCATGCATAAAGAAACAATTTGCATATAGGAAATAGCACTGAATGAGAATAGCTAACATTGTGAAAGGAGCTAAGTACCTATCAGAAATACATTTTCAGTACAGGAAAAGTATAACTTTTTAGAACTAGATGATGCTCTGAAAAATATACATATCAGATCAGAAAGTTTTTGAAAAGAGAAAAGTGTTTTTTTTGTAAATCACAGTGAAAGCATCAAATAAAGTGATGCAAATAATTAAATTTAAGGTTTAAATTTTTTAAAGTTAGATTTAATTTGTATGTGTGTTACAGTTATTTACTGCTTGTCAGAACCAGAATGTAATTGCTAAATTATGCCAGTGAACTCTATTTTTACTATTTTTCTTTACAACTGTTATGTATAAATTGCATTTTCTGTTGTTATTGTTTTCTTGTGTTAATTGCTGAGACTGGATATATTTATTATTATTTTTCATTCTACTTGTAGGCATGGGCAAGTTAGATGCTGCTTTATAATGTCACTTTCTTCTAGTTGTTGAATGAGTTGAGACATTAAGATGTCTTTTTTTATAATTTATTTAAATTTTTATATATTAAATATGTTGAAATTCCAAAAGTAAATATATATGAATAGAAAGCAAATTTATTTCACTGTGTACAGCTACACTTTTTGTTACTTAGTTTTACTAAGTGCAAATTTTGGTTTCAAAAGTTCTCATAAAAATCAACTAAAACGTTATTTAACAGAGAAGCCTACACTTTGTCAAATAGTCAATATTACAGTTCTGTGTGAGTAACATGTCAATATCCAACTTGTCAACCCATTTTGGTCTCAACCTATAGTTACTATCATAAAAAATAATTTTTAAAGTTACTCATAGGATTATATGACAATGGATTCTTTGATGGATAATTGCAAACATATAAAGTCCTTCAATATCATTAATAATGATATTTGAAAAAGTAATGGATTTGAATTGTATTACGTAATCACCCTATAAAACTCACTTTCCCATTAGCTTTTACACTTTTCCAAATGCTTTTGTGAAAAAAAAAAGGAAATATATGGATATATTTACTTATGTTTAATGTATCACTGGAAAGAACCAAAAGTGATAACAATATTTCACACCCATAAAAACAAACACACTTGGGCAATATGATTTTTTTTTAAAACCATTGAAAAGGTATAGCCACTACAGTGAACCTGTAGTACCTGACAAATGTGCTATACAGTCAGACTGTCAAAACATACAAAAATACCAGAATAACATTATATTATCAGAAATCCTTAGTATTTAGCTAATCTTTAATTTAATACAGTTTAGTTATCACATTCTGTGGTATTCATTTAATCAAGACTCAAGCTATCTATCAAAATTATGAGTAGCATCTAGTGTTGTTCATACAGGAATGTAACCCACATCTATTCTTGTCTCATCAAGAACCTAAGAACTTCTATCAGAATAGTTGCTGAAGATATTCATAAAAAATTACAATTAATAATAATTAATGTCAATTGTGAATAACAAACAAATACAAAATTTCCTCTGGCCACTGCTCACAAATTGTTAATTCGGTATTCTTACTGTTTGCAGTGTGTTCAGCTCTTATTCCAGGAAGACCTGACAAGTTAAGCCTGCTAATTGAATTACAAAGTATTGAAAGAGAATTTTCATGTATAAAACTCTACATGCTATGCTTATAACATTTGGCTGATGTAATTATTACTATTTAAGAAATTGAATATTATACATTAAATTTATTTAATACTGTAAGTAACAAAAATACATATTGAATTAATAACATTTTATACTGTAAATTATATAAATATCAGTAAACTTGAGTCTTATTTACTTTGTACTAAGTTTCAGCTGAATATCCACAGAACAACAGCACAATCTATATGTGTGTGTGTATGCTTTATATTTCATGTAATTGGACAAGTTCTACTTGTTTTAATTTACTAGTATATTTAAAATGATTTTGGTACAGTGAATCTGCCTTATGGCCAAACTTAAACAGCTTAAGAAAAGAACAAACTGAAGTTAAAAGTGGAAGACTAAGCATTGAATTTCAAAAAAGTCAAATATCTCTGATAATATTACTATAATTAATATAGTTTCAAATATCTTTTGTGTGATAAATTCTTAAACCTGTGTTGGAACGTTTAAAGTTAAGAAAATTTGTAATGTATCTGGCATCTAATAGTGTTTCATTAAGGATGTTGCAGCCCCAGAAATATAACTCACATTTAATACTGTTTTGTCAAGAATGTTGTTATTACAGAAATGTAACTGACCTCAAAAGTGTTTATTTCATAGATGTAATTATAGGAATTTAAACAGCATCTAACAGTGTTTGTTTAAATTGAAACAGGAGGTTGATTATCATATAATAATATTTTGTCAGTAACATTTGTAACTACAGTAATGCAACTAATATCTATTGGTATTTTGAGAGTATTGTAACTGCAAGAATATGCCTCTGTTTGTTGTAAGAGTATTACGATATGTACAGCAACGTTATTTGGCAAATAATAATGTTTCCTGTAGTTATAAAATTACTATCTCAAAGTAAGTGAATTTTAATCCAGTCAAAAATATTATGGTATATTTAGAATTGTGTATAACCATCTAATTATATATATCTTCTAATAGGTTTATTTGAATGTTGTTGTATTAAAGAAATGCTGTCAAGATCATTACAGTAATTACAAGAAAACATTTTAAGCACTTAATATTATGTTAAGAATACTAACTTTAACAAAGTTAACTGGTAAGCTGTAATATTTTATGATTAGTGCCAAAAAGAAACAGTAAGTGTCATTCTGTGCCAAAGTGTCTTCTCATAAGTATTTTGTCAAAAAGCAGAGTAAGTTTGTATACATACTGTATTTATTAACTGAGCATAGATACTGTGGCATTTAAAAGAACAAGGAAGTAAACTCATTCATGAAAATCAACATGATTAAAAACAAAGAATTCAATCAGTAATAAAATATTTTCTTATACTTAATTTCATTAGACCCATAATTTTGTTTTCTGTTCTGCAAAGTAGAAGAAAAGTTAATACTGTACTTTTTTATTTGAAATAATCTTCATAATAAATTACAGCCTCTGAACATACAGTTACAGAAGAAGGCATATTTATTTCACAAATTTAATTTTTCTTAAAATATCCTGAGGTCAACAACAAAAGTTTCTTACTTTGAGGTGTTTCCAAACTCTTTCCAACTTAGTGGACTATATAATAGCTCCTAGAAAAAGCTATAAAAACATTTTATCCTTTTGTATGGATAATTACTTTGTACTGTACAAATTACATTGCTGTTTATTTTATTTTTAGGAAATTGTTTTGGCTAGATAGTCAAAAAAATTAATTGCTTCAATGGTACTTGAGCAGTCAATCTGACATTGTTTTTAAAAACATCACTAAAAATATCCATAGAATCTTTTTTTACTTTTGGAATCATGAAAAATTATAATCAAATTTTGTTGTGATAAATAATTATTGCATCTTGTTATATTAATAAAATGCCTCACAAATCTCTTCTATACACACCTTATGACTGGCACTAATTTCTATCTAATTGACAGAAATATTTTGATAGTGATAACTTGTATTTCTACTTTTTTGTATTAATTATAAGTGGAATATTTAAAATTAACATGACTGCTTTCTTTCTTGAATGTCATGCTTGCTAAATCAGTTTTCCTAGCAAGTTAGTGCAAAAATTAGTCACTGAAATGCAACAGTGATAATATACACTATACATGCTTTATTTCTTAAACAAAAAAATGATTTAATGATATTTGTTTTATTTGTTATTAAATAGTCTAGAAAAATGAAATAAAAAAGGGTGTAGGTAAAACTTGAAAAACAATTTTGACTTTTTATAGTGTCCCATTTCTCTTCATTTATCTTTGCCTGTTCTTTTTGTTGTGATCACCAATCGAGATTTCTTGAAGGTTTGTCTAAATCAAGCAAGAAAGTATAATGCAAAGATGCTTCCCAACCCCTAATGGCTGAGAAGTAAGTGTGGGGGATCACACTGCTAAAAACTAAGTTTGAATAGTTGTGAGGAACACAGCACAGAGCTCATTATGTACCTTTGTGCTTAAAAAGAAACAGAAAATATGAAGACTTCAAAATTAGTCTTCAAAGTTATTATAATAATAACTAATAATATAAATTAGTTTATTTGTTTTCAATTCCTAATGTTAACTCATAACATAAAAATTAAAACAAAGCGAGAATAAGGAAAGACATATGTTGTATATTTAGTTTTCTATGCTTTTTTAAAATGTTTTATAAACCAAAAATACATTGTATGTTATTTTTATGTTTGTTTTAATACTGTTTATAAGACTTGAGGTTAATCTTGTGCGTCTAAAGTTGTTATAAGGATTTCACAATTACTCAGTTTTGTTTTGTGTATAATACTGTTTTTAGTATATTTTGTTATGGTTACTTTTCCTATTCTTCATACAACTCATGGTATTTTAATGTACATTGACTTCATATAAGGTAAATTAGATCTACTTGCAAATTCACTAATTTAATTTTATGTATTAGCATATATAAATTTTGTCTTGCTTTGTTTCAGTGAAAAATATCCTTTGATAATTATTTAGTTAATCATAACCAGTGGCTTATTAATTCAGAACAAGTTACTACAAATTATATCAAGGCATATTTTGTTCCCTTTTGTCATGTTCCTTCTACAGTGTTTGAAAATATAAATATTCATTAAAAGAGTAAGTAACCTTGCATATTATTGTGTTTAATAAAAACCTGCATTAGTGTATTTATTGGAGGAATTTAACATATGTCTACATGTTGATTAGAAAAATTATGTGAAAATATATGTCTCAAAATATTGAATCTAAAGGTGTATTTATCAAAAGAATTAACATTATATCAGTATGTTTATCAGAATAATTAACATTATATGTTATTGTGAATGACCAAAAAAGTAATATTAGTCACAGTGTATTAATTAATCCAAAGCATTAACATTACATGATAACTTGTTTATTGGAAGTATAGACTTGTATTACTGTTTATTAAAATATTAGAATGAGATGATTTAAAACTTATGCTTGTGAGCAGGATTAACAATATTTTTATGTTTATCAGAATGATTATAATTATTATTTTCTTTCCATACTTATGGCTGGAAACTAGGTTTTCATATCCATGATGAGCACAGCACAATCTATTATGTAGTTTTATGATTGACAACAAACAAACTGTACTTAGCAGAACTTTTTCCGCTAGTACAATGGTAAGTCTTCAGATTTATGATGCTAAAATTAGGGTTTGATTCCCCTCAGGAGACTCAAAAGATAGCTCAATGTAGCTTTGCTATAAGAAAACAAACTTAGCAGAATAAATTATGATGCCTGTGTATATCATAATCATTAATGAAATAATAATAAAAAAATATTATTTTTCAAAAGTATTAACTATAGAATTAAAATTTATAATATGTTTGAAAAAAAATTAAGATAACTGTTTCAGAAATTTACAGAATAGTGTATTAGAAGCTTTAGTTTCAGATAATTTGTAGCTTCAATTATTTGTTTATTTGAAAAAAATTTATTACTGAAATTCTATGAAATTTTGGGACCTCTTCAAAAGTTGACTTTGTACCTAATTGTAAGTTTGTCTTGAAAAATCACAGAAAAAAATATGAAAGAAAACATTCATTGCCAGAAACAAACAGTTTGTATTATAAAGATAAAATGAGATGTAAAATATTTGTTTTTTTCTAAATGGAAGTAATTGCAGTCTAATTTATTTTGAAAAAATTCTAAACCAATTTTGCCAATCTGGGTTAAAATGTATTTACATCAAATTGTATTGTGTTATGCAGCTAAGAAGTTAAATGAGATAAATTAGCTAAAAATAATTTTTGTTTGTTGTTAAACTTGTATGATACAAAATGTGTTCAAGAGCTGTCTTACATATACATTTCATGGAATATTTTCTTATTTTGTTATGTTTGTGTGTTCCTTTGATTAATAAAGAACGTTTATTAACCATATTAAGAGTATAAGTATAAGAGTATAACTTAAATAAAAAAACAGTGTTCCATTTAGATGTATCCATTTTAGTTTCTTGATTATTACAAAAATGTACAACTTTCCAGCTGAAACTGACACAGAACAGTTAGTGTAATCTTAGTTTTGTTAAGTACTCAACATGTCAACCTTATCTTTCAACATGCTTCTGGAGACATTCAACGGAGTTATTAATAATGTTGCACAGATGATACTGGATATACCCTGAAAAATATCAATGATGCAGTGTAATAACTCACCTAAGGACTGTGGACATGAAACATAAAAACTATTCTTTATTAAAATCCACAAAACAAAAGTCACAGGAAGTGAGGTCAGGGTTCTTGGGTGACCAGCTAATGGGTCCACTCCAACCAATCCATTTATAGGGGAATTTTACACCAAGGAAATTATGAATGCCTCACGAATTATGTGCATATTCTTGAATTATCAATATGTTGAGAACCCTTTTGATTCAGAATTTATTTTCCTCCTACATAAAAAGCTATTTTTTTTAGTTTAATTGTTTTTAAATAGTCATTTACAATGTTTGAGATAGTCTCCCTTCCTTAAACAACCTCATCTCTAGTTGTTTTAAAATAGCCCTGTACAATGTTTGAGATAATGTAGAGTTATTTTAAAATTAAAGTGTCAAGTGTTCGATTCTTTTCTTAGACTTGAACCTATCATCAGTTATTTTAAAATGAATTCATGCAATGTTTACAATTAGCTTTTTTTCTTATACTCGACTTAAAATTATTCTGAAGGCAAGAGTCACTTATGCTAATAGTTTTTTTTTGAGCTTTTGTATCCTATGCCTTTTATAAAACTTCTCTCACCTATTCCTACTTGGAAAATGTCTCTTCTTCTTTGTGCACTTTGGTTCATCTGTATAACTTTTGTTTCTTCTTTGCCCTGAGTTCTTATTCCTCCTTGCTACTTCATTCATTTAAGTTAGCTGTTATTTTGTCACTTCTTTTTACAAGTTTGTTCCAGACTGACTTGTATAATTTAATTAAATTGGAACATTTGTTTATCTAAAATGACCAGCATTACCCATGTGAACGATCATTACTGTTATAAAATGAAGGAGGTTGAAACTTTGCAATATCAGTTGACTTCACATTGGATAAAATATACATAAAGTGTAAGCTTACATAAGTTTCCCTTCATGGGCCTACTAGGTGTTATCTCTGGGTAATGATACAGAACAACAGGTAACTGTAGCAAAAAGAACTTAATGACTAACTTAACAAACTGTTATATGAAAATTGCAAATGCATCTGCAATTATAAATTTATAAAAATTATATGTCAAATAAGAAGGAAGAAAATGTATGATATGCCTATGCACTACACTTTCCTTCTCCCCAATTTCAAGCTTGTCTTCAACCAAAAACTAATTAAGTTTAAATTTTAAAGCCAGTAAAATCTATAATGCACTGCAAGTGGTACTGTAACTTTCACTTCTCTAAATACTCAAATGTGACATTAGCCTTTTACAAAGAAATGCAATTCAGTAATACTACATCAAAATACTCTGTAACAATAAAACAGTAGTATTTACTTACATGGCACCAAAAGAACTTTAACACTGATTAATTAACGATAATTACATTAAATAAATAAATGCAAAGTAAGCTCTTTAACAAAGTATACAATATCTAACAAAAACTCTTTTCACTAAAAATGCAATAAAGTAATTATATTGAAACACCCTTTAACATATCAGAATATTCAACTTTAGAACACAAAACATAATTTAAATCTTTTAATAAAGATATAAATATTTCCACAATCAAACTGAGCTTTCTCATTGGTAAACAACAGCCACACCACCAAAGGGTCTAATGATCAGGGTGCTCTTCTCACAATTGAGAGTAGCAGATTCAAAATACAGTCACCAAATATACTCACTATTTCAACCATTGGGAGATTTTATAATGTGATGATCAGTTTTACTATTCATTGGTAAAAGTGTTGTCAGTTGATGTTGTTGACTAGCTACCTTCAGTCTAGTCTGTCACTGCCAGATTAGTGATGGTTAGTGCAAACAGTCTTTGTGTAGCTTTGCTCTAAATTCAAACCAAAACACTATAAAATAAATTACCTTTCAAAAAAGAATACACAAAAAGGCCACTATTGCTTTTTAACACAGACATAAAAGTGAATTACTATACAGAACAAAGATACAGTACATTAAGTGCATACAAACATTTATAATAAAGTCAAAAATTAAAGCATAATTTAAACCTTAATACTGATACAATTGTAAGTCTATGAATATACATTGCTAAAATCAGGGGTTTGATTCCCCTTGGTGGACTCGGCGGATACCCTAATATGGCTTTGATATGAGAAAACCCTTTAAAATATAAAACATTACTTACTAAAATACATAGACATTAATTGCTTATTTAAACATATGAAGTAAAATAATAATGGATAAAAAAAAAGACAAAATAAAAAAACTTAGAGATGCATATGATACACAATGTTCTAATTGGTATAAATAATTTAAAATATGTATGTCTACAAAATATACACACTCAACTGCAAGCATAGAGTCTGATTTCCCTCATCTCAGTGCTGTCAGCAGACCTTTCAGTTAACCATAGAATGTTGCAAATGGGAGATGTGAATGGCCTTCCTCACTGTGATATAAAATAGACCTTGATTCACCTCACAATCTTCTCTAAACAATGATGCTTTAGCACTAGGATCTATTGCAAGGTCAACTGCACAGAGATGGTATTAAGGGATAAAGTAATCAAGCTTAGTTGTTACAGTAACCTCTCGGGACTATTGGACAACAATGCCTTGACTGCCATTGAAATGGAAATCCCTCATTCAGCTTGAATTTTCTGATGGGTGATGTTGTTGGTGTCGAATCTGGTGGCAGTGCCTGACCAATGGTTTGTTACTCTGGAAGTGGTGATGATGCTGATCAACACATTCTCCACTGTTTCAGTTTGATCCATTTCCTCCTGCTCTTGAGCCCTTCCAATCATCAAGAAGACACATTGATCATCAGGCCAACACTGAAAGACTTTGAGGGTCAAGAATTTCATGTTAAGTAGTGAAACTCCAGATTGAAAATTTAAGGTCAGATGAATTTCAGTTGGTCAAAAGGTTAGCCAGGTGTGTAGGTTGTAAAAATAGTTGTAACTGCTCAATTACAACCACACCCTTCTTTAAAAGCAGCTTTAGAAACAAACTGCTAACATGATTACACTATGATTAGTGCATTTATTACACTAACGTATAGTTGCTGCATAAACGGAACCTGGGTTCAATAGATGAAAAAGGAATCAAGACTGCACAACTCTGCATATGTTACTTATGTTACTCACAGTACAAACCAGCATGTATTTTTGACCATTAGAATTCACTAACATTTACACTGTCTCTCCATCAAAAATTTCTTCCAAATTTCTTCCAAAGCTAGGTGCAAATCACAAAGTTTCATCTCTTAGATGTTGCTTTTTGCTTCCAGCATTACTCATTGTATGTATTTTATTACATTTTTACTTGTACTGTAACAATATTACAAAAATATTCAGAAAACTGTGCATATGAAATAATCTGCATGAAAGAAACTATTTCCTCATAACAACATACAATTCTTGGTATACTGTTTTTGAATTTCATTTACTTATGATAATTTCACCCGTTCATGAATATTTTAAAGATATCCAATTGAAATATCTTGCATTTTTCTTATCAAAACCACCAGGTAAAGCTGTTTCCTCTCAGAATTTCTATGCTGTTACTGCTCTAAGAAAATTCACTATATGCCAAATAATCCAGTGTCAAAATTTAAATATACTCTCTCAGGTATTGATGAAAATAATAGTTGTACTTTATCTTTAAATAATACCTAACATCAGTTATACTCACATAAGAAAATTTTACATCTAGACCAAATCTTTTTTTCCATGAACAAGCTATTTATGAGTTGTTCTTTGTATAATTGATGCACTTATGTTATAGAACAATCATGAATGATGACGTGTAATGCTCATACATGCATGTAGGACTATGCACATATATATATATGTTGCTACATACATGTATCTGCATTACACATCTTCACATACACCAGTAACTTTTAATACTGACTCTGGCTCATGCACAAATTACTTTAGTAACCTTCTCAGACTACTTTCTAAAGCTACATCACAATAGCTGCAGTCCTATAATATTCTCCCATCTCTGAGTTAAACTAATTCTTTTCATTTACAAATCTCATAAGCCACTATCATTACTTGTACTGTTACTACAGTATACACCAACATACATCCAGACAAAAGAGCTACACATGAAGAAGTTATATATACAATTCAGGTATATCAGAGAGAATCGTTATAGTATACCCTGTAATACTTCTACCACTCAACTAGATCTGCTGAGTGATTTTCATAAAATGTCTAATGATATTTTGCCTCAGAAATGCAATTAGCAACACAGAAATAAAGGGTCACAAAATCCCTTCAGCTGATATTTTGATCTTCTAGCCACCATCCTCAGATGTATAATTTGTTGATGGCCCAGGCATCAGAACTGCTAATAATTATCAACTATTCTAACTATGTGAGGTTAGCAGCTATGTATCATCCAATATCTTATGAATATTTCTTCTAGAAAAACTGTCATGTACAGCCAAATAAGTAATTTTGGCAAATTCCACTTTCTCTACTAGGTCAATTGATATGAAAAAGCACTTTCATCTCTCAATGACTTATGAGTCTTCACTTCTGATTCCTGGTTAACATGGTACACAAGAGGTGTCAATATGCATTACATAATTTTAAATACCTCTTGACTGTGGTAACTCGTATAGAATGGGCTAACTTATCAAAGCATTAAATTAGATACTTTCCAATCAGAGCTAAGCTAATCCCTTGCTACTGAAACATAAAACCAGATTAAATTTCAAAACTTGTATCTCTGTTCCTTCACTGTTTTATTACAGTACTTTTTCTGGCCTAACAGTAGCTTTCCCTAGATGCTGATGAGCAAACTAATGCATGTCAACTACTGCACACCATAACCACCTCAGATATTTTCGTAGACACTGTTATCTGGTTAAAAAGACCATCACACATCACATTGCTATGAAACATGGTTTCCCACTTGCACATGAGAATGTTTGGAAAATAACCTGTTTATATCTTCTAGTTGCATGGTTTGTCATTATAATATTTGGTAAATGATGATTCAAGATTTTATGACTGGGTTGAACAAGCTTAAGAAACTTATGCTTGATAGTCTGCATTACATATTCTGCTAAACTGTAAGACTGGAAGTGATACTAGGAAGTGCATATTATCACCACATCAAACACTTTACACAAGTCAGAGAATGGGTGGATGTTCTGGAGACAATTAGTCACAATATAAGCTGAAAACTGCAGTTTAGTGGTTAGTAATAATAGTATAGCATACTTTCCTGCACTCGTAACTGCTCTTTCAAGCTCTGTATGTTACATGGGTCTTTTCCACATTGCTCAATATTAGCAGGTCATGTTTTATCTTGCTACATGGTAAGGAGCACCCTCAATTCCTTAACTGTTCTTTCTGGAGCTTCCAAAGTGTTAATTAAAGCATCCTTCTACTAGTAAAATATCCTACCACATGATTTGTCACTGATATAGCAAGAAATATTTCAGCTCCTACATGGGTCCCAGGGCCAGAGTATTCAACAAATATAAAAGGTCTCACATGTCTATCAGAACTTCCATGATTGCAGACTTTTTCCAACTCACACTTAGTGGCTGAGGCCAGGACATTCAAATTAAAGGGCAAGATGTCACTGTGTGCCAAGAAAATACATAAGAATTTCTACATTGTAGGTCAGGATTATTTTGTTTAAATCACACTCTTGCAACTCTGTTATCTATTGTACAGTAATCTCTTCCAGATCTTAAATTTACAATAATTTTAAAAGCATATGTCAATTGTTTTTGATGAAATTTATAAATATGCACTATTCTTTCATTATCTTCTAGTATTTGTATTTTAGGTAGGTAGGTAGGTATTTCATGTTTATTGGCACAAAGGTACCAGGCTATCTGTGCCAAACAAGATGTAGTTCACTGTAATGGTATATGGAAATGAAGGTAAAAATATGTAAAATTAAAACCTTTCAGGAAGACCGAAGCATTAGCTTCAAATTTGCTGTCAGTCACCTGAAGTTGGCCTTTCCAGTCCTTGGTTCAGGTCAAAATAAAATTAAATTTTTAGAAGAAATAATGCAAAAACAGTGTAAAGCCCAATAAAAACCTTAAATTAAGTACCAATGGCTCTTAAAAATGTGGAAACATGAGTGAGGCGGCCAGTATCAACTATGACATTGGCCAATGTCAAGGACAAACCTAACTTAAAAACATGTTTAAAATAGCGTCGTCGTACTTGGTTGTAACAACGGCATGATAATAAAATCTGTACAATTGTGACCTGAGTACCACACATTGGTGCATCAACACCAGATTAAAGGAAGTGGTGAGTTAAAATACTGTGACCAATGGGTAGCCTAGCCAAGACAAGTCCCTCCCTTCGATTTTTACAGAAACAGGATAGCCAAAGAACTAAAGAAGGCTTGATTTGAAAAAGCTTATTATTTCGTTGATTACTCCAGGACGACTACCAACTGGTGTATAGTCAAGTTTTGATAACTAGACCATAGACCATGTATGAACAGGGACGGTGGTGATAGAGCCACACATTGCCACTCTGTCAGCTAGCTCATTCCCACGAATACCAACATCACTTGGTATCCAAAGGAACTGGACAGCGATAGATGATAGAGAGGGTTGGGCCAGTTTTTTGATATTGATAAGAATAGGATAGCAACTAACATGGAATGATGTTAGGGCCAAAAGACAGCTTAGTGAATCAGTATAGTTCGTACAATTCGTATATTGCATATTTTCAATATGATTCAGGGCAAGAGAAATGGCATACGATTCAGCAGTGAACACAGAAACTGTAGAAGTGGTTGATTCTGTGTACTACAACCGAACTGTAACAAACCATAGCAGAACCGATAGAGTCACCTGATTTTGAACCATCCGTATATATAGGAACGGATGAATTGTTTGAAAGATGTTTAGCAATTAAAGAGCGATATTTCTAATCGGGAATACCGGTCTTCCTCAGATGACTCAAAGATAGGTCACGGTTGAGGAGAGTAATTAGCCATGGTGGAAGAGGCCAAAATGTTGATACTGCAATGCCATTCAAAGATATATCCAATTTTTCTGATTGTGCCCGAACATGAAGGCTAAAAGGAACAATGACAGACTTTCTATTATAGAAAAGTGTGACCCACTGAGGATGGAAAACACAACCCCAAGTAGGATGCTGTGGTAAAGAGCGAAGTTTGGAAGCATACATAAGAGACAGTTGTAAACGGCGAATATACAGAGGGGGTTCATGGGACTTCACATACAAACTTTGGACTGGAGAAGTACGAAATGCCCCTGTACAAAGCCGAAGCCCCCAATGATGGATAGGATTCAGTATTTTCAGTGCTGAGGTTCTGGCAGAACCATAAGCCATAGATTCATAGTCAGGTTTGATTCGGATAAAGGCACGATAAATTTTAAGCATGGAGTATCGATTTCCCAAGAGATGAAAGAGAGGTCACGGAGGATGTTCAGTGCTCTTATACATTTGACACGAAGTTGCTTCATATGGGAAATAAAGTTTCATTTACAATTAAATATAAGACTCAAGGACTTTGCGTCAAGGAGGACAGGAAATACAGCATCATCAATACGAAGTTCTGGATCTGGATGAACATTGGCGACAGAAATGTACACAAACAGTTTTAGAGAGAGAAAGTTGAAAACCATTTGCTGTAGTCCACTTAAACGTATGATTGATTGCAATTTGTAGCTGTTGCTCAATAAACCTCATGTCTGATGCTTGACACAGGATGTAAAAATCATCAACAAAACGACCATTTGCAACTGTAAGGATAGCTGTTCACTGATGGCATTAATCTTTATAATGAAAATTGGGACATTCAGAACACAACCCTGAGAGATTCCAAGTTCCTGTGGGAAAAAACAAGAAAGTGTTGAGCTTACACGAACCTGTAATCAGCGGTTTATTGAAAAATGCTTAATAAAAAGTGGCAAATTGCCACACAATCCGTATGAGTGAAGGTCTTGAAACATTCCATATCTTCATATTATATCATAAGCTTTCTCTAAATAAAAAAATAGAAAGAAGATGTCGCTTCAAAAAGGTTTCTCTAACTGATGTTTCAAGGCGAATTAAGTGGTCTATTGTGGAGCATTGTCTTTGGAACCCACACTGAGTGGGTGAGAGAAGGTTGTTTCATTTAAGGAACCAAACAAGACGAATATTAATCATCCTCTCTAAAGTTTTACAGAGATAACTAGTCAAAGCAATAGGAGGGTAATCCCAAGGAGTCTATGGATCCTTCCCAGGTTTAGAATAGGGAGTACAATGACTTGGCGCCAAGCATCAGGAAAGACATTCTCCTGCCATATCCGGTTAAAGACAGCCAAGAGAATAGTAAGAGAGGCAGGAGAAAGGTGGTGTAGCATCTCATAATATATATCATCAGGTCTAACTGATGTATTGCCATAGCGATTAAGCGCAACTTTGAGTTCCACCAGTGTAAGAGGGCGATTGTAGTCATAGGGATGATCAGTTAAAAAGGAAAGAGGTAAATGTTCGATTCGTGTTTTAATAGCTAAGAAGGAAGAGGATGAGTTTGAAGAGCTAGATACATGAGAGAAACATTCAGCAAAAGTATTGGCAATGCTCTGAGCATCAAAACTTCATGACCATTAAATATTAAGATAAAGAGTGGCAGAAGTATACCGTTCACTCACTTTCCGGATCTTTTCCTACATGACTTTTGAACTGGTGATTGAAGAAATGATGGAGGTAAATTTAATCCAAAATTCCTTTTGGCTTTGACATCTAACTCGCCGAGTCTCTTCACGGGCTTGCTGTAATACAGTGTGGTTTGAAAGCATGGGATATCTACAAAATTTATCACAAGCACGTTTCTGAGCTTTTCGTGTTATTGAACAAGCAGAATTCCACCAAGGATGGGGATGCTGTGGGAAAGATTTCGACGTTTAGGGGATGCACTGAGCAGCTGTTTGCACAATACAGTTAGTTATTGCTGCTACACAATCATCTATTGATGATTTACATAAGATGGCAGGATCAAGTTCTAAGAGAGCAGTGAAAGGAGGCCAGTTGGTTTGGTCAAACTTCCACTGAGGCACACGAGTCAGGCGTCACTGACTACAGCCAATCTTTCTTAATATGATAGGAAAATGATCACTATCCTGTGTATCGATGTTAATCTCCAAAGAAAAGCAAGTGAAAAACGAAGGGTAGCAGAGGGAAAGATAGCAGTAAATAACTCACAAGCTGCATAAAAAATAAGTGTAAGAGCCAATATTGAAGAGAGATAGGTTGTGATTCAGGAGCATATGCTCTATGGCATAACCTCTCATATCAATACTAGAACCATCCCAGAGAGGATTATGTCCATTAGGATCCCCCAAAACTAAAAAGGGGTTGGTAGTTGCTCAAGGAGGGCATCAACATCTGAGGGATGATAATATTTCCAGGAGTAGCGTACAGAGAGCAAACACTGATGGTACGACCCAAGGAGATACGGATGTCTACAGCCTCCAAGGGCGCATTCAATGACTAGGACCGGGTGGGCACATGTTGATCAAACAGCAGGGCTACTCCCCCATGTTCTTGTCCTACACATGACCTGTCATTTCGATAAAAGGAGTATTGTCGAATTGTGTCTGTATTAGTAGGTTTCTAAAATGTTTCCTTTCAAAAAAAGACATTTAGGATGATAAAATCCAATCAAATACTTGATGTCAATCTCATTTGATTGAAAACCTCAACAGCTCCAGTGAATTATCATGCCCATTTTCTTTATTTTAGAAAATAATTTGGCACATAAACATTCTACTTGGAACCGCGTGTCTTTTCTTTACTAGATGTGGGTTGGTCACTCTCTTGTGATCCTGCTCTGGATCGAGTAGGCAAGTCGGCGTTTATAGACATATGTTCCAATTATTGAGGACGTGAACGAATGGATTGTTTAATTTTTGGGGTGTCAAGAGTAAAAGACCCCATGGAAACACCTGGGTTTGAACAAGGTGAAGTTGGGCAATGACTGGAAGATGAAGTAAGATGAAGAGTAACCTCAATGAGTATATCCCCGATGGCTTTCGATTTCAAAAGGAGTTTGTAATGTTGTGATGAAGCTGTTTCCACAAAATATCTACAGAACATAATTTTTTACCGAATTAGGTGAGCCAGTAAGCCCTTTAAAACCCCTCTGAACAAAAAATGGAGCCATCTGCCCTAAGGGTTTTTCAGTTGAAGAATGTTTAATTAAATATCGTGAGACAGATTCAAGTTGTGAGTTTAAGTCATCAATGCTAGGTAGTTTGCCAGCAGTCGGATTTTTCTCTATGCTGTCATGCTTGTTTATTTCTTTTTTATTTGAGGGGTATCCATAATAAAAAAGAACATTTCGGTGCCCATTGATCACTCCTTTTATGGAGCCATAAAAGGGGTCGCACTACAGTGTCATATAAAGTCACTACAGTAACGCCAAGATTTCGTGAGCACTATACCCGAACACCAGTATCAGACATAATGTCCACTACACGTGTTGAGAACGTCCTACTCTGGCACTCAGTTGACCCTGGCCCAAATGAACTAGCTAAATGATCTTAAGGGGCCACCCTAACACTGCCCGTCTACAGAAATTCAAGGCCAAATTGGTGTGTTGGAGTTGGATCCCTCAACAACCACGATCCTTTCTTCACCTTCACGGGTCACCGCACGTGGTAAATACGCAGGTGGATGTTTAGATCTCAGAAAAAGTAAACTGAAAGTACAGAACCTTCTCTGGGAGGTCCCCTCACCACGTACAGGAATCCACATCGAGGGACTGTATTTCAGAACCATGAGCATACAACTATTATATTTGATTACATATTATACTCCATGCAACTATAATACTGCTCCAATTTCAATGCTACTGGCATTAGTATCTAATAAAAATCCCTAGTCCTTTTATGAAAATGTCAGAACCAGGGTTTCTACTAAAGCATTCTTTAGGGATTGAAATTATTTCTCCATCTGAAATGAGCCTCAACTTTGATAAGAGTCCGCAGCCAATAATGATTTGGCAGTATTGCATAAGTTAGTCACAAACTACAAATAGCACAATATGAATCCACAAAAAAACTTTAAACTCTCAGTTAGCTACAAGTTGAAGTCAAACTTGCACCACTGCTAACTTGCTACACCTCTGAAGATTCCATCTTCACTCATGGTAGAATGAGAAATTCACCTTCTTTGAAAAAAACAAACAAAAAAACAACAACAACAAAAAAACATATAACTCTGGTTTCAGTTTTAATCCTGCTCTTTTTTACCCATGGAATATCATTTTTACGTCTTCAGCTACAGAACCAAATGTTAATCCAAAACCAAGACATTATAGATGTAGATAAGGTACTTTTCCTATTTCAGCCCTATTAATATAAGCTCTATTAGCATCTGAAATATGGTAGACACATTACGCAAACCAAATGACATGACATAAAATTCATAAAATTCTTAGGTTTGTTCTCATAGTCGTGCTAAACTTGCTAATATCTGGAAACCAAATGTAAAATGTTGAGTCACTGGGTACCTTAAAACATCCAGAAGTAATCTGTTCATGGCAAGGTAAATACTTTAGTGAAAGTTACCACATTAACCTGGCTAAAATAAATACTGAAACTGAATATACCTTCCTTCTTTCTAGCAATCACTGCTAAAGATGACCAAGCACTCTCTGATAGTAAAATGATATCGCCCTTTAACATCTAACTTTGCTCAGTTTTAGCTAGATCCTTAATTATCAAGGAAGGCCAGCACCGCAGTTGCTTTATTGAATGTGTATACGTGTATTCATGTCGCATTTGGTTATTGTTTGACACAATCAGTCATCTGGCTCCATAAATAGATCTGTTGTATTAATCCATCAAATCACTGAGATGTTGCCAGTGTACTGACTATATCTTTTTAGTAGAACTATCAACTAGCAATCTCAAATGTGGTGGCAACTGTGTATGTACTCACTTTTAGATGCAGCACAGTGGTTACATTTCAAGCGTTACTGTTAATTTTAGTTACTCCCACTTTACTTACTATGCCAAAGGCCATTTCAACCGAAAGGTGGATAAGTGATCACCTATAATTGCAGAACAACATTAGTACTTCATAACTCCTTAAACAGATAAATGCCAGAACTAATGCTGCTAACTTTATGAATAGAAGATAGTACACTTCATGTGGTTTCTTAACTTTTCTGTTACATGGTACTGATGCAATAGACGTTATCTACAGTGAACCATAGAACATCACCTCTATAGAGAGAGATGATACTGTAACTTCCTCTCCTATATAGACACTCGTAGAAGACACTGTTCCTGTGTCCATTATGACTAGAATCAGCTAACTCTTCCCTGTAACATCAGCTAACTGATTGCACTGGCAAACCTGACTAATCCACGTTATTTTCATCCTAAGGATGTATATGCTGGAACTGAGATTGATTATTAAAACTTTCATTCCATGAGCAATGTCTCTTGGACATAGTCGAAGATTTAACTCTTTCTTTGTATTTAGTTTGTCTTCACTTGCTTGAAGGAAGTTTGCATAGACTTAAATTTGTACTCACACAGATAGGTACCATAACTCAACAAGCTCTGAAGAAAATAGACTAAACAACAAACATTTTGGTGTAAGCTATCTGTCGATCTTCATCAGGTGTTTGGAGTTTTAGTGGCCATGCTGACTTTTTGCATCTGTTGATCCATAATTCAAAACTAATAGACTTCCATACCCAGCTTCTTAGCAGTTCACTAGAAAATTGTCAAATATTCCACTCTTAAAGCAAATTATTTACTTTTCTTTCACAGGGTGAAAACATTTTTGGCATAGGTTGTAGTATGGATACAAGTTTAACTGGATTGCAGCAACAGAATTTGTGGGTGGTTAATCAAAGCTGAGCTGGACTCAATCTTGGCATTATGTACAAGTCTGAATAAGATGGTCTCTCTTTAAGGGACATTTACAACAGCTGCTATTACAGGCTTCTTCTTTCCCTGAAACCAGTTTGTAGTTACCCCTTGAATTATTGCTGTGGTAAAAGCTGCCTCATGAGTCTAAGAATATATTTTACACCCATGATGTACACCATAACTTGCACTTTCATAAGTGTGCAATATTCAAGTGCTCAGTAAAGTAAAGGACTAGGCTCTGCAGACTGAAAAACATTACAAAAAGTGGTCTGGTCCAAATTTTCTTTTGCTGCACTCTTGAGTATCAGAAGCAAGAGTTATTTTTGTCTCCCTCACAGGGACTAGTGGTGGTAGTGAGAAGTTTTCTCTAATTAACTATCGCTATTATTTGAAAGAGATCTTTTTAATAACGTGGTATGGAATGATTGGAGTTCTCAGAGACTCTTCGACTCAAAAACTAATAGTCAGTCTCTGGTATAGAGCAACAGAAAAAACAGTTGCTGTTAGCAGCTCATCCATTAATCCTACATGTCCTGAGTCGCCCTAGCAGGATACTTTCCAGCCTGGAGGGCCTTAATAACGCCCTTGGTGCACCATCTTATCTGCTAATGCAACAGTTTATATTGGCATACTTCATCCACAAAGACATCTTCACAATCTCCTGATCTTTTTTATGTGACTATAACCACAACTGGAGCTAGGTTACTGGACCCTCAAATACCATACCATTATTATGGCTCTTAGTCATCTGTGTTTTCCTTACGTTAAAGTCGTTCTTCATTGGAAACGTACGATAAACCATTTTGAGTTCATTAGTAGCTTTCTTAGCTGAGTTACCCGTTGTAATGAAACAGAGGTTATAGGCTCTCGTGCATTTCTATTAGAAAATAATGGTTATATCCCCGAGATATCATCTGACCTACCTTTCGAGGATACTGCTTTCGACTTCCATGAACAGAGTGTATCTTTACATGCAGATCATATATTATCTCCAGCGATTGATACAAAACAACAGGAAGATAAAATGAGAATATGTTAACAACTTTCTTGAACACATGTTATGTGAAAACTTCGCATACGCCTAAACAGCTGATAAATGTCAAAATATTCAATATTTAAATACAAATAGAAAATGCATGGATACGACTGCATACACAATAAGGTACACAAATTAACCATCGTATGCAGGCGTTACATAAACAAATAAACTATACGTAAGATCACAGTTACTCCAGGAAAATGAATAATCTTAGCTTAAAATATTGAGATGGGATAGGATTAAGTTGTACTAAGATAAAAGCAGTGTGTAGCCTATGTATTCTTAAGACAGGCCCAGTTCATTAGGAGTTTCACGCCAGTCACTGAGCGAATCAGACGTGCTGATATCTCTGCAAACATGCTTTTTAAGACGAAACGTTCATCCACACCAGTATCGCCGGTATCGTCGACGGTTTATCGTCGAATCTCATGCCACTTCAAGTCGCCACGTTGATCGCCCGAGCCAAGCCAGGGGCAGCCATTGAACCGTCCAAGAACCGAATCTTACGTCGAAGCGGAATTCTCATCCAACCCGCCACTACTGCAGACCAAATTTATCTGAGCCAGCCATGGAACACCAAATTTAACGTAAGTTGTTCCCCTATCAAAAGCCCAGTAAATCTTTATTCAGTTTTCCTCAGGGGCGTCGACCCATCAATTCAACCAGAAGAAATTAAACAAGCCATAGATCCTCAAATCCAGGCCAATGTATATGCTGTTCATCGAATTTTTTCTAAGAACACTAATCTTCCTACGAACTTCATGAAGATAGTGACAACGTCGAAGTATGGTGCTGATTGTATCTTACGTGACGGATGTTATTGTCACATATTTCATTTTAGAGCCGAACGCCCACATCGACGAGGTTTCAACAATTGGTCAAACAAAGCACCCAGACATCTTAAACAACCAACAAACAACTTGCAACGATAAACTACAAAAATACCGCCGAGTCCAGATCCAACTAGAAGAAACACGAACACAGATACAGATAACTCGACCCGGAAGACGTCAATCCCCTCTGCTAGCAACACGCCAAGTTCCAGCAGTCCAAGAATAAAAATTGACAGATCATGGCACACTTTAATCCCAGTTCCACAGAATTCAACGACCAGCCAGACTCAATCCATTACCAAGAAAACAATCGACGCGTCAGTTCAAACAGAAAAACAAACTACCTCCACGCAGAAAACTCAAACCAAAATCACAAGAAGAAACAGACAGACAGAAAGAAAGAAAGAAACAAACAAACCAGCAAAGAACAACTCACCGAAGAACAGCTAGTTGTCACAGCACCAAGACCACGTTTTTCACTTGCACCAATGAGCTTCAAGTGTGAAAACAAGTTCATGAAGATATTACCTGATCTGCAAGACCGCAGGTAGCAGTTTCCATGTATACCACCGTCACAGTCCGCCAATTTTTCTTTTCATTTTTTAAATTTTTACTTTCTATATTTTTTCTTTTTTTTTCTTTTCTCTTCGTTTTGCTTTTATTCATATTTTTCTTCCCAGCTACTTCCGGGCACGGTCTGGGTAGATTTCTCGGCGCCCAGGCCGTGAAAGTGGGTTTTCTCGGGGTACTCCCGTTTCCCCCCACAGCGAAATCTCTGGCATAGGACCTGTAGGTCCCAGCCACATACTCACCTGATCTTGAAAAGAGCCGTTTATTCAGTTACAGTTTACAGTTTATCCAGCTATAGTTAATTTTAAATTAACTCGCCAGCCGCCAGAATACTCCGTCCATAGGCCAAGGTCTGGCTCATTTCACTTTTGCTGCTCTCGTCCAGTTCTCCCGTTTTTCTTATTACTTACAAATACCCCATTCCACCTAAAAAAATATCAAAACTAAAGTGAAGGAACAAACCTCACTGAAATTTTAACAATTTTTCACGTGAGAGGACGAAGAGGAATTACAACGTTTCTGAACACCCCAGTTGGAGAGGTCGTGGGTTCGCGCCAAACATACTCGCCCTCCCAGCCGTGGGGGCGTTATAATGTGGCGTTCAATCCCACTATTCGTTGGTAAAAAAGTATCCCAAGAGTTGGCGGTTGGTGGTGATGACTAGCTGCCTTCCCTCTAGTCTTACACTGCTAAATTAGGGACGGCTAGCACAGATAGCCCTCGAGTAGCTTTGTGCGAAATTCAAAAACAAAACAAGAAAAAACTTAATCATGTGGTTTAGTTTTCAAAAGTAATATCGCAATACGATCATTTTGGCTTCAAAATTGAAAATAAAAGAAAATCTAATATAGATTTTGTTTTTGAATAATTTTGATTGAGAAATAAGTTTAGTTGCTCGGTATAAACAAAACTACATTTAAACCTTGTAGGTATTAATTTATGTTTAGCTTACATATTTGTTCTGAACGAGATAGTCATTATCATCGAATTTCATGTTAAAGACGTACTTTTCGGGAACTACACGATTATAATTCTAGATGTATTGGTAAAATCAGGCATGATTTTATATTTTTCTTCATATTATATTTAATTTGTACCGTAAGACTAATTGAACTTGTAATCAAACAGGTTATAAAATCTTTTGAGTTAGAAGCATTAGGTTCTCAAATACTTTGTCTTATTTCACTTACCAGCATAAAAGGTGTTTTCTTGCAAATTTATCACTTTTGCTATTAGACCCGCTCTCTTCCTTTATAATAACCAGACAATGGTAAAAACTCGTGTGGCTAAAATGATTAAACTCATTGATTATTAGTTGTTGCCAGGGGCTAATACAGTCAGATGCTCAGCCTTGTTCCAAAAGAAGCTATAGGGATAACACAGTTGCCACTACATAAAGTAAATGTGTTATGGTGTCATAATAGCGAGTAGATTTATCATAAATAACGCTAAAAACGGCGAATGCACTACAGACGGTTTGAAAGAAAGCGTGAGGTGATGGCCGGATTGGTCGTGATATATAAACTGACACTGCTGACTGAACTTATAACTTAACACAAATTGAGTTATCTTATAGTTTTCAATCCTGACTTACTAACGGAGCCAAAACTACTGTGAACTGCCTTACGAGAAGAATACAGTGAACTGCCTATCAAACCTAAGGACTACAGTCATCACATCAGAACTATATTACCGATATGAAGTAGCATCTCTTAGACTCCTGCCTCGTTAATTATCAACTGGTGTTCCACGGTTCAGTCCCGGATGATCCTAAAAAATAGTCACCAGCCATCTAAGAAAATCATCAAAGAACCTAAAGTGTTCCCCGATTCAGTGGCAAACCAACCTCGAGAGGCGGGTTGAATATATGTAAACAATTTTACAACTATATGTATCTTGTATTTTATCATTATCATTATTTCGTATCTATAACTGCTTTGATTTTTTGTTAATTTGCATATTGATTCGCAATTAATTTGCAAGTCAAAATTAAATGTTTTAATTTTGTTTGTATTTTTTAAAAATATGTACTGCACCTTATTTTGTTGGTGATATACAACTGTGGATAAAATTCGAGAAAACTTGTACAAGTACAATACTACTGTATGTTGTTTGTTCATGTAACTACTTCGTAAGATGTGGATGGATCTTCACCAAAACTGATGTGGAGGCCTATTAGGTCCATGCAGGGTTGCATACAAATTTCCAGTTTTACGTTTCGCGGTTATGTTTGTTTGTTTTTAGAGTTTTTAGCACTACTCGCACCTGTTGATGGGTATTCAGCAAATTTGGTATTAAGACTTGTTGGGTCCATGCAGAGAAACATGCAAACTTGCAATTTCATATTTTGTGCTTTACAGGTTTTTTTTTGTGTGTGTTTATGCGTTTCTAAGAATTACATGTAAGGGAAGTAACTTTCCATGCTTAAAGATAACATTTAATTAATCATGAGCTTAAATAACTTCCATCCTGGGAATTGGTACTCCAGGTAGTATTTAAAATATATTAAAATACTCCAAGGTCAACATTGTGCAATATACAATTAAAATTGTATTTAAAAATTGTACGTTTTTCAAAGGAATGTAAAATACAAATGTTGGTCAACATACATAAACACACAAAAGCCATGGTCTTATGAATACTACTTTATATTAGTGGAGTGATCATTTTTGAATAAAATTTTAATTGTATGCTATACAACGTTGATTGTTTAGTATTTTATATTAAATTTTGTTTGTCAAATAAAGTTTTTGAGTTTCAAACTATATTTATTCCTTTTTTGCCTCTTTACTGTCCAAGTTCAACCTCATTTTCACTAAATAGTTCTGTGCATACTCTTCATGAGAACTTTTGTTTTTCTGCTCGACATCAGTGTACCTGAATAACACAGTAAAAATTCTTATGTTGTATTGTATTTCACTTTCTTATGCAACTTTGTAACGTGCCATGGCAGATGCTATTCTCATAGAACCTGAGAATCAGGGTTTTTGCCTGCAAGGAAAACAGTACTCAACCACTACATGTCATTTAACGTGTAATTGACAACATTTTGTTTTACCGTGCTATAGAAATCCACCTAAATAGTTCCAGCAGATGTAATATTGAGAAAACTTTACATTCAGCTGGATATTGATAGTTTGAAAACAATTCAGTGTGTTGCTAGAAATTTGGTTTTGCCAACAACAGTGTTATACTGAAGCCTAAACTCTTTACTGGTCATAATATAGGTTGGTCAGTGCTCAAACTGCTGTTCCATTCAATTTTTGAGTTACAAGAATAATAGTCCTTAATTTGAGTGGCAAATAATTCTGTAAACGTTAACATTATACTTAGGAGGCATTTTGAACATTCATGTTCAACACGCTATTGAACTAGGAAAATTTATCAACGTTAACACTGCTCCAACACTTGCATTATTGGAGGTAAATCATTAGTATCTGTCCCTCTCTTCTGCTTTATAACATTAACTGATAATGAAACAAAATAGGATATGTTGAGGGGAACATTTAGGTTTTCAACTCTTTCTTTAGATCACTTAGAGTTACACAGGTAGTTAGTACATTGTCTGCTTATTTTTATGGAGTCCAGATAGTTCTTTCAAGTCAAGATAGTTAGCAACGTCAGAAAAAAGCAGGATCTAGCCAGCAGCAAATTTAGCAAAAGGGAGAGATATCTGTATTATTGTATCCCCGTCGCACCAAACATGCTTGCCCTTTCAGCCGTGGGAGCGTTATAATGTTGCGGTTAATCCCACTATTCGTTGGTAAAAGAGCGGTGGGTGGTGATGACTAGCTGTCTTCCCTCTAGTCTTATACTGTTAAATTAGGAACGTCTAGCGCAGATAGCCCTCGAGTAGTTTTGCATGAAATTCAAAACAATTAAACTGTATTGTTGATAACTCAAGACGGTGTCATTTGTTCATGGAATTGCTCAGTTTGAAAAAAAAATAACAATAACAAAAGTTCACTGAACTGCTAATCAGATAAACTATAGATAAACATCATCATAGTTTCAGTATGACCTCTAACTCAGCGAATAAGTTCATATCAATAGATTCCAATCATAGTTTTGCCTGCAAATTCTATATCGACGTTGGCTACTTCATCTTCCTTATCCAGCTACATAAAGACGCAAGAATTTTCAACATAATCTTAAATTTGGTCCCAGAGGTATTTGAAACAAAGTTGGTGGTGAACTTGTAGTATTACTGCCAATCGCAGATCACGCATACACGCTTTGGGAGGAAACCTACTTCTGGGAAAATAATAAGAAAAGTCCAGGTCACCTGAAAATCCTCACTTAGACATATAGGGGTAGACAGATACAAAATATAAATAGTGTAAGTCACTACTAACATTATTCAGTAAATGTTGTTGGCAGATAAAAGATAAATTGCAATTTGGAGCACCTTCTAATTAGCTTCAAGTAAACCTGTTGAGCTCCTGCTTTTAAAGATATATATTGCGCAATCATGCTTCGTGTTCTTGTTTCTTTTTTTCTATTTTGTGTAATTAGTTTTATTCTATTGTTGTTTCTTCTCATCGAGTTTCGTAAGTATGTATTCCTTGTCGTGTCTGCTAGCTTTCTTTGTAATTTTCGGCCTGGCATGGCCAAGCGCGTAAGGGGTGCGACTCGTAATCCGAGGGTCGCGGGTTCGCGCCCGCGTCGCGCTAAACATGCTCGCCCTCCCAGCCGTGGGGGTGTATAATGTGACGGTCAATCCCACTATTCGTTGGTAAAAGAGTAGCCCAAGAGTTGGCGGTTGGTGGTGATGACTAGCTGCCTTCCCTCTAGTCTTACACTGCTAAATAAGGGACGGCTAGCACAGATAGCCCTTGAGTAGCTTTGTGCGAAATTCCAAAAACCAAACCAAACCTTTGTAAATTTCATTCTTTGGCATAGATAGCCTAGATGCTTTGTGCCATAGAACACTAAATCAATCAACCAACCAATTTTCATTCAATATTAAGCGCGATTCCCATTAATTCATTTTATCGTTATCATATAAATGTTTTATCGTGAATATGTTTTATACAAAAATAACATAATATCCATAATATTGTATATAACTGAAATGAGAAGTTTTTATCTGTGTACTTTCCTTTCTTTCTTTTTGTACCCTCTGTGGATCAACGTAACGAAACGAAACCTTGGTAATAGTTTAGTTTAGAGAGAGAGAAGTCTGAGGAATTCTCTCCCCAAATGGGGTGTTCAGGAACGTTGTAGTTCCTCTTCGTCCCCGTCATGGAAGATTATTTATCTGCACGTGGAAGTTTCCCTGTATTTTAATTTTGCTTGTTTGAAGCAATGAAGTGAGGCGGGGCTTTATGAAAATATTGAGTGAGAACGCAGAGCGAGACGAAGACGGCAAAAAGAAAGTGGACAAGTTCGGAGCCGGTAGGCAGAAAAGAAGCAAGCCGCGAACCAACCCAACGATAATCAATGGAACGTCTCGTGCTCAGGGCCACGGAGTGGCGCCTCAGAATTTCTTGTGAGGTTATAGAGTCAACATTTAACGTCTCGTGAAACACCAACGGACCTTTGCCTCTAGTTGACTGCATAATCTCGTTAACTTGAATTTTTTTAGGTATATCTATTAAACACCATTCTAGTTAAATCTAGCTTTGCGTGTAGGGTAAAGAGAAGGTCTCTTCTGAGCGCCCTCGATTGCTTTGCACCTCTTCTTGAGATGCAAAGTGTTAAATCGAAATACCTGCCACGAATTTTTTTTTTTTGCTGAGATAGGGGCGGGTGAGGAAGAAATAGTAGTGCAGATGTATACGCCCGACTGAAAACGGGAGCCGGTTCTGCTTGAACGGGATTTAGCCTTGGCCTTCACTTCACCACCTTTGCCTTGCCCAGATATTTTTCCTTCACTTTTTCTATGAAACTAAGAGCAAAAAATAGACATTAAAACACGGAACTCACTATTTGGAATGAATACGTACTGAATGGATCAGCGATAAGTCTATGAACTTATAAGTTTAAAATTGGAGGTTCTACTCCCCGCAGTGAATACTGCAGATAGCCCAATATGGCTTTTCGCTAAAATAAATTATTTTTATTCGAATATTAGATTTTGTAAAACGTGCTGTATTCGTCCAAATTTATCACCTGCATGCCATTCTGTTGTTTTACTTTTTGTCTAATGGCTACTCGCTAGTACAACGGTACATCTACAGATTTACAACATTAAAATCAAGGATTCGATTCCACTCGGTGGGCTCAACAGATAGCCGATGTAGCTTTGCTATAAGAAAACACACACATACTCTAGTCTAACGGTTTTAGTTTCCACAGATTTTTATTGAAGCGTATTTTACATTTTTAATTGGTATTTAGCATATACTAGAGTTAGCTTGAGGAGAGGCCTAAGATAATTCAGAAGAGGGTGTGATATTCTTTCTGATTTGGAATACATTAAATATAGTTGGAGTAACAAGCCTTATCACAGATACTATCCGTTTCACTTGGACAGTTAGTTTGTATTCCACTTTAACTTATGCATACGTTACCGTTCTATGATGGTCCCATGAAGAACTTATTTCTAGATTATTGTGGTCCAAGTTTCTGATTGGTCAACAACAGAGAGAAGTTAAATTATGGACCTTTCTTTCACATCTTAATTATCTTCCATTCATCAAAGAGTTTTGCCATTTTGAAATAGATTCGTTTTTCGTTTTAAAATACTACTAGTTAAAGCCACGTTCATGCTTTAACTTTTTTAGTTATTACCTTTTCTGACTATATATGCAGAGCATTTTTTCAAACTATTGTTTTATTTGTTTGTTTCGGAATTTCGCACAAAGCTACTCGAGGGCTCTCTGTCTTAGCCGTCCCTAATTTAGCAGTGTAAGACCAGAGGGAAGGCAGATAGTTATCACCACCCACCGCCAACTCTTGGGCTACTCTTTTACCAATGAATCGTGGATTGACCGTCACATTATAACGCCCCTACGACTGAAAGAGCATGTTTGGAGCGACTCGGGCGCGAACTCGCGACGCACTTGGCCATGCTGGGCCTTTGCTTTACTCCCTTAAGAACAGCTGTCATTCATGTTTTTCTCCTTTGAACTGTTCATTTTCGTAAATTACTTTATATCTCAACTATGCCCGGCATGACCAGGTAGTTAAGGCGCTTGATTCATAATCTGAAAGTCGCGGGTTCAAATCTCCATCGCACTACATATGCTCGCCCTTTCAGCCGTGGGGGCGTTATATTGTGACAGTCGATTCCACTATTCATTGGTACGGCTATCGCAGAGAGCTCTCGAAAACAAACAAACATCTCCATTTCAATATCAAAATAACCGAACAGTGGCACTAATACGTTTGACCCTTTTCATTATGTCATGAATAGAATGCTTTATTGTAATTTTAATTTCTACAGTTATTATTCCACCACAGCAAATAATTACTCTTGTCCTTATACATACCAGTATCTTGAATATTAATTTCGTGCAGAAATTTGGTAACTATGTGCTATACTTATTCTTGAATTACCACATGTAAATCTGAATGCTCCGCGTGTGGCCTAGCTTATATTCTAGGGTTCATATCATGATACCCCCCCAAAAAAAAATTGTATTGTGCAGTTTTGAGCCATGAGTACAGAGACGGGAGTAGGGGCACTTGGTGAGGTTGAAGCTACCCAAAAATGTGCCTTAGTTTTCCCTGTGGCTGCCACACCCAACGTGAAGTGTTTACTATTAAAACTAATTCGCTTTCTGAGACGTGGAGAATAGCCTTATCAATTTCATGTTTGGTCCACCTCATTCTCATCACTGGAAAGAGGCTGTGTCCAAATTAAGAACGTCTATGGCAGTTATTCCACAGAATCTTTCACATCTTAATTATCTTCCAGTCATCAAAGAGTATGCTACGCATTACGATATCAAATAGCCTAAAACTTAGTTAAATTGTAATTTAATTTTAGAAGTTAAATAAATGTCGATATGTATCCAATTTATGATATTTACCAACAAGATTAATACACATTTTTTTCTTTATTAATACAAAGAGCTTTAAATAAACAAAGAATAATACAGTTTATAATAGCTGTCATTCAAATAATAATTTATATACAAAAGTTTTACAAACATTTACAAACAGTACTTCTTCTATCTGATTCGGAACTTCATTGATATCCTATCGAGGGTTCATGATGAGCGAATTAATTTAAAGTTTATACAGGCAGAGTTCATTAAACGGGGAGCTTGCTAGTTCCTTGTTGATCACATATTAATCCACTGAAGTTAAACGATTTGTAATGTTCGAAATCTATAAAGGTTCCTGGTAAAAATCTTTGAAACACTTATTAACAAATGTTAATTACAATTATAGCTTCCGAGGTTTATAATACACCAACTATAGCAAGCCAATGTGTACTGTCTTTTGGTGCGTTGTGTTGGTTAACTTTCCAGGCATGAGGTAATTTCCAGAAATTTTAGCCTATACAACAATACTGACGATACGTTAGTGCTTTCGTACACAAATATATTGTTAATTCTTACTCTCGAGAATCTTCTGCAACTTTGGTGAAGAGACGAGAATTTCGCAATAGATATTTAACAGTATAAGTTTTTTGTTTGTTTGTTGAGAATTAAGCACAAATCCACACAATGAGCTATTTGTACTCTACTCACTACGGGTATCAAAACCCGGTTTTTAGCCAGTATAAGCTATATGCATTTCTAAGTATATATCTAACTAACACAAAACTCTTCTATGTAAAATATTTTCTCAACCCAAACGAGCCGTTTTTGCATATAAAATAGCACAAACATTGATATTAAAATAGATATATAATGGTAAATCCGTCACAAGTCACACAATAACGGGCCAGGCATGGCCATGTGGTTAGGACACTTGAGTTTTAATCTGAAGGTAGCGGGTTCGAATTATTTTACTTGTGGTGGCGTTATTATGTTACGGTCAATCCCACTATTCGTTGGTAAAAGAGCAGTCCAAGAGTTGGCCGTGGGTGGTAATGACTAACTGCCTTCTCTTTAGTCTTACACTGTTAAATCAGGGACGGCTTGTGCATATATAACCCTTCGAGAAGTTCAAAAAAATTCTCTTAGAAGTATTATAATTTTCTTTACTATTCCTTATAGGTGCTGGAATATTGTAAGAAAAGGGACCTGCACAGATCAATCATGAAAATAATATCAAATCGAAAGAAAGAAATAACTTTGTTTTGGATTACATTCAATCATAATATCACCAGGCCTTCAAATACTGCCACGCTATTCACGTCTTATTAATGAAAATAAAAGTAAAATTTTATATTTCACTATTTCTTCTCACCACATGACCAGAAGGTCAAACATACTGCTGAGACGTGCTTCAATGAATTATCGAGTCTTGTCTGTTTTGTTCGTTTTTTAATTTCGCGAAAAGTTACACGAGAACTATCTGCGCTAGCCATCCCTAATTTAGCAGTGTAAGACCAGAGATAAGGCAGCTAGTCATCACCATTCACCACCAACTCTTGGACTACCTTTTTATCAACGAATAGTAGGATTGAACGTAACATAATAACGCACCCACGGCTGAAAGGGCGAGCATGTTTAATGTGATGGGGATTCGAACCCGTGACCCTCGGATTACAAGTCGAGTGTCTTAACCACCTGGGTTTATTATCGAGTCATAAGATTATATTATTTCTGGTCTCCCGCTGGGACAGCGTTAAATCTAAAGATTTACAGCTTTAAAAGCAAGGTTTCAGTTCCCCTTGGTGGACACAGCAGATAACCTGATGTGGCTTTGCTGTAAGAGAAACACACACAAATACACCTATTGTTCCTGAAGTTGTGGCTAAAAGAAAAAAAGAGCAAAATTGTCGCAGTACATGGGTACCTGGAATCTGTGAATGACGTTAGACGCCTGTGCTGGAATTTTGAAAAACAATTATACAAAGATTATTCACATTCTAAGTTATGGAGAGGTTTAATTTAAATACCTATAGTGACAACATGAAATATTTTTCAGTGAAGAAACTGTTACCCGCATGTTTTAAAGATATAGAAAACCTCGCACATTTATTCGAACAAACCATACTGTATTGAACTAATTGTTAACACAAAACTACGTAATTACAAAAATATATTGATAAAACCATGCAATTATTTTTATATATTCTCTGTAGTAAGATTATGATTATGCATAATTTTCAATAACGAACAACCTATATTAATGATTCAGACAATATTAAAACACGTATCAGAATATATTAGAACCTACAGACACAAAAAATGCTTTCTACACATTCATGAGCTGCTATCTAACACTTAAGAAGTAGAAAAATGAAAACTGTGTGCGAAAAGATTAAATGCAAAGAACATTTTATATCCTGAGGTTATTAGCAAAATGAGAGATCCAAAATTTAGTTTGGCGAATGACAGTATAAGAGAAATATTAATTTCAGTAATCTTGATTATGTAGTTTTAGCTGTGACAACGAAGATTATCGAAATACATTTTAATGTGACATAAGAAAAATCTAAACTGTACAACTTTTCTGCATTGTTTTATGTTGATAGCCAAATAAGGAATTCAAAGTTACTTCATCGCAAATATGAAAAAGTGTTAACTGTGTAGGTTTTGATTTTGTTTTGTGATATTACTGAAATAAGTGATCTGAATTTTGTTGAAAATGATTATGAAAGAGAGATTCTGTTCTTTGGTTTGAGTTTGCATGTTTGTTGTTTGGTGTAGAACTATACAATGGGCTAAATGTGGTACGTGCTGTGTTTGATGTTTGTTATATAGCAAAGCCACATTAGGCTATCTACGCTGTCCAGCGCGGGAATCGAATTTCGGATTTTAGCGTTGTAAGTTCGGAAATTTATCGCCGTCTCACTGGGAGAGATGTGCTGCGTCCTCATGAGTATTGAAACCCGAGGTTTAATAATATAAACCTTCAGACGTAACACTGAGCTAATGTGACTATGCTACTGGAAAAGAGCAAACATAAAGTCGTTATTGGTGTAATTTTATTCCTGTTAAACAAAAATTATTTTTATTTTTGTTTATTATAAATTTACTACATAATAAATTTGTTCTTACACTTAACTGGACGAATAAATACAGAAAATATGGAACATCCTTTTCTTGTCCTGAAAGTGGAAATTAAAGTATTGAAAACGAAAAACTTTATATCACTTAATCAACGATACTATAAGAAACAAAATTTGATACCGTCATCAATAACTTGATAACGTTTTTGTAACCTTCAGTTGGCTCAATTATGAAGGCTTCCCTTAATGAAGCTTGCTACATTTTAAAGGAAAGAACAATGCTAATATTTGTTTTATTTATAAATTAACCTTTCAGTTGTTAAGTCACAAGTCTAATATCTTATAGCGTCAAAATTTGGGTTTTGGTACTCGCGATGAGCACTACACAGATAGCCCGTTGTGTAATTATGTGCTTCATAACAAACAAATGTTAAAAATGTATAAGTGTGATGAATATGTTTTGGCTTATATATCGTCGGATATTAAATAATTTTACATCCAAAAGGGCTAAGTAAATTACACTTGCAGATAACACTAACTAAATTTTATCGTTTCGACTGAAAATTAAAAAAAACACTTTCTAGTACTAAAAAATCATGCAAGACCAAAAGTTAGAAGTGTTATAAAAAAGAATGTCGATAATGAATTTCTTGAGTGTAATACCTCCAAAAAGAATTATTTTATTTATTTTATTGCATAGTTGGAAGTGTGGAATATTGCACTGAAACTTGGGTTGTCTTGAGCTACAAGTAATACATGTGTATTAAAAGGCAATACAATATTATGTATTAGCAAATTATAAACTTTTTCATTACTTAATTTAGCAGTGATTGATTGGAGGAAATTCGGCTAGGCATCACCACCCTTCGCCAATTCTTGGGATATTCTTTCACAAATAAATATTGGGATTGATCGATCGTAATAATGTCTCCAAGGTTGAAATGGTGAACAAGTTCGGCGACATGGTGTTTGAAATCGCGACTCCCAGATTGTAATAACTGTTACATCATGTCAAGCTCTTCAGCAGCAAGACTGAGAGTTTAAAACGCTAGGAATTTTAGTTCACTTGATGCGGTGGGCACAGTGAGATAGTCCATTGTGCAATTTTCCATTTAACAACAAACTAATAAACAATTAACAGTGTAGGTTTATTATATTTCATGTATAATTAGCTGGAAAATCTGTCTCCTGGATGTAAGTTATGTATATTTATGATTAATAAAATGTTATCTTCGAACATGAAAAGTTACTTCCCTTATATGTAATTGTGAAAAACGCAGGAACACTCATAACAACTGCAAAACATAAAAATGTGAAACCGAAACTTTGCATGTATCTCCGTAAAGATCAAACAAACCTTCATGCCAAATATCGTGAAAATCTCTCAACAGAGGGCTAAATAGTGGTAAAAAACGGGAAAATGCACATAAAAATTACAAAACGCAAAATTTATATATATCTCTCCACGAATTCAATGAACCATCTTACCAAATTTGGTGAAGGTCCCGTGAGATAGTGACTAGAAATAAGAAGTCCTTAAAAACAGAAAAAGTGTGTATGTATCTTTCTATGGAGCTAACGGACCATTATACCAATTTTGGTAAATATCCTTTCCATCTTGCGATGTAGTTACAAGAACATGAACAGACACTACTATGATATTCATATAGATAAACATATGCTAATAAAATGTCACTTAAATTTCATTTTAATTATTTTTGATAAATATATTGCGATTGCAATACATAATGATTTTAGTTCTTTCTTGACCATACAAGATTTATTTTGATGCTTTTTGAATTAATTAACTCCTAAATTATTAATGAAAAAAATTGAAGTCTTATGTGTATTAGAGCAGACGACAACAGTACTTGCTGCCATCTAGTGAGTTATATTGATGTAGTCGAGGGAAAATGGCGACAGGGCTGGGTACAGCAGGAAGTCTGTCTGAAAAGTGTGAGTCTGATGTCCCGTCTGAAGATTCATCAGAGAGTGAAGGCGATGGAGAACCCTCAAAATCATTCCATAGACGGATATCTACCTCTAAAGCTATTAAAAATGGCGTAAGTTTTTCTTAACTTTTCACTTTAATGTATGTAAAACATACATGTAAACACGTTCGTGTGGTCGATAGTTGGCCCCGAGCCTTTACCAGTTAACGCAGAAGTGCCGTGACTGAGTGTTACTTAGCCATGACCATGTGTTGCTTTTTAGTTTTATCATCACGCAGATAAATATTGACGTGTGAGAAAGAGAATACCGTAACCTAGTTATTTTAATAGCTCTTGATTAGTTCAGTTTAATTATTAATTTCATTCTGTTGGTAAGTTTAAGTTCAAAAAAGTGCGTCATTTAATTAATTAATTCACAGACATGTATACGAGCAATAGGATATCGATACTAAAATTACGAAATTGAGGAGGACAACAAATTGCTGGTTTTCTTGTTTATTATAGTAACGTTACTATTACTGTTTCGAATTAACTGTACACAGCTGGAAAAATATTTTTTTATTAGTTGTAGAGTTATATTTTGCAAGGCTGAATGATTTCTATTTTCTATATTTTAGAATAGAAATGTGTTTATTAAGTTCCCAAAAATGTTAAGCATAGTATATTCAAGATAGCAAAGGTCATATTATGTTAACTAATGAAATAAAATGGTTCTAATTATTCTACATCCAGTTGTTCTGATCACATTTAAAAAAAAAAGGCTTTGTAAAAGTATAGATAAACTGTCATGTTATGACTTCCCAAAATATTTATAGAACTCACCATTAGTATGTATGTACTGGATTGAAATGTTAATTTTTTAAAAATATTATTGCTATGTGTTAATTAGGTTGTTTAAAATCATGTTAAAATATATTTTGTGTATAAATACTGATGAAGTATAATGGTTTAATACAGAGGATTATTCTTTTAACTATTTCTAAAGACATATCATGAAATGTTTATGAAATTTAGAGGAAAAAATGGTATGCTTAAGAACACTGATAGGACTATATTCTCTAAATATCTTTGAATATCTGTAATGAAAACAGTATCAAATGTTCAATATTTAGTCAATAAGGTCAGGTGTTTGGATAATTTATTACAATTTAAAACTTATTTAAAGTAAATTAACTGTATAATTTATATGTAAAGTAATTTAAAAGTAATATGTATATTAATAGTTTTCTTTCAACAAAATGGCTTCTTATCTGCATTCAACACATAAAGCATGACTTGATTGCTAATTGACATTTTACATTTAACTTATGAGTTGGGTAAAAATTAGATGCACTGTATATTTGCATTGTAGATCAGAGAACAAAGTTTTATGTAGAATCATTCAAGCAACATTTGTAGTATAATCTATATCATTATCTTGTAGTTTATAACTTTTTGTGAGAAAATGATTCTTAAATGTAGTGTACTGTCAGAATTAAAACAAGTAGTGTTGTACTAGAAGTCAGTAAAAGTTTATTTATTAGAGATTCTTCTTTTTTTTTAGAGAATTTCACTGTCATAGAATAAAGCACTAATTTTTTTTCACTTCTGTAAAGACAAAACTTTTTGTAAGAGTTGAATTCATACTCCTTATTTGTTGAACAGGGAAGAAATAATGTCATAAATCACTTATTGGAATACATTTTATCCCTGTGAGACAATGTTTAAAAACAATTTAAATGCCAGATGAATTTGTAGTTTCATGCAGTTACTTTGAATAACAGTCTCTTACTATGGTAGGCAAACTTGCTTCTAATAAGAATCCTTAAAATTCAGAGAACTTTCAATTTCTCTTCCTGTTCAGTCTAAGTTAACAGTTATTAAAACATAGATACACATCCATACAGATATATTGATTTCAACATTAAAACACCTGATGTTGAAACATCTCCATACATATTTTCTCAAGAAATTCTGTGTTTATGATCTGTATATTACATCAGTAACATATTGTCATACTGGTAAAAGTTTTTATTGTGATTTTATACCATAGGAGTTGGCAGGAATTTATATATTTCTGTGTTCTAATATAAAGTAATTATTGTAATACAGCAGTTCATGAATTTTTATAGCCAGCTCAAAATATATTTTTGCAGTGTCTTGCACACAGAATGTAAAAGTGGAATTGATACCATGCGAATTCTTTCTGAGATTGTTATCAGTTTGATAAAGATCATATATATATATATATTTAAATTGAATTGAAGAGTTTGATTTAAATTCTTATGTCATCCATATCTAAGAACCTGAATGTTTTCTCTGTGGTATTATTTGTGATCAAGAGATAAAAACTCTTAAAAAGAGATTTGCATGTTTATATCATATTTGTACATTATATGAGTTGTTTTATATAATTTTCATAGTGAAGTCAGTTTTGTAATTTAAGTAACTTTACAAGATTAGATGAGATTACAGCAATGTGAAGAATATCTACTTTGATATAGATGGATATGTGAGTTCGGTCGTATATACCAACCAGAGCATTGTTTTTATATGTGGATCTAATAGTTGGAGTAGCTTTTACTGTAATAATGTATTACACATGAATTGTGTGTATGTATGTGTGTAAACATACATAGATTCTTCATTATGATTTTACAATTTTGTTTTAAAGCATAAAGCACATATTTTGCACACAATTTATTAAAATATTTGCAATTTTAGATTTGTATAGATTGAATCATGATCAACATATGTCACTTCATTACAGAAGATTTTCTGATTGAGTTTTGTTACTGAACTGATTTTAAGCTGTGAAGCCATTTTTAGTCTGTGATTTTTGTGCAACATTGTTTCTCAATTTGTTTAGTGTTTTTCTGAGGCATTTTATTTTCTAACTTGTCCTGTATTATGTAGGCATAATAAATGCAGCATGTTGGGAGAGTGAAACTATGGCAAATAAAAAGGGAGGATACACACAAATATAAATGAAAGTGTTGATCAATGCAGCATGTTGGGAGAGTGAAACTACGAGTTCTGTTAAAAAAAATACATGGACTGTTTGAATTGCGTAGCTCCAGTTAGTTTCAGGGGAATCCGCTTGGTGTCACTAGGTTCACACAGATCAGCTGATTACGACGTCATTTCCCAATTGCAGATATCTTCATTTGTGTATTATTAGCTACGTAGTTTTAAGTGAAGTGTAATTTTTTTCGTTTGGCAGATTTCAGAATGAAGGAGTAACGACTTGCTTTGAAGTTTTGTGTAAAACTAGGAAAATCTGCGACTGAAACTTTTGCTATGCTTAACACGGTTTACGGTGATGTTGCTATGAAGCGTGCGGCATGTTTCTAATGGCATGAACGTTTTAAAGATGGTCAACAGTTTATTGAAGGTGATGAGCATCCTGGACATCCTTCCATGTTGACAAAATCAACACCCTAGTGTGGGCAAATTGAAGTCTGACTGTCAGGGAGCTTGCTGAAGAGTGTGGGATATCAGTTGGATCTTGTTATGAGATTTTGACCGAAAAATTGAAGATGCACCGTGTTGCTGTGAAATTTGTGCCTCAGAACTCGCGAGTTTTTGGCCAAACACTCGATCACTGTTCTTCCCCACCCCCCTACTCACCTGACCTTGCCCCTTGCGATTTTTTTCTTGTTTTTCAAACTCAAAAGACCCTTGAAAGGAAGAAGATTTTAGACAGTCCTTGAGATTAAGGCAAATGCAATGAAGGAGCTGGAGGACATTACAAAAGAAGCATACCAGGACTGTTTCAACAAGTGGAAACACAGTTGGGATAAGTGTGTGCATTGGAGAGGAGAGTACTTTGATGGGGGCCCAGACCTGTAACTTCTGAATAAAGTACATTTTGTTTCATGACGTCAGTCCTCGTATTTTTTGAACAGTCCTTGTATGGCAAATAAAAAAGGAGAATATACACAAATGTAAAGGAAAGTGTGGATCAATGCAGCATGTTGGGAGAGTGAAAATATGGCAAATAAAAAGGGAGAATACACACAAATATAAATGAAAGTGTGGATCAATGCAGTATGTTGGGAGAGTGAAACTATGGCAGATAAAAAGGGAGAATACACACAAATATAAATGAAAGTGTGGATCAATGCAGTATGTTGGGAGAGTGAAACTATGGCAGATAAAAAGGGAGGATAAACACAAATATAATGGAAAGTGTAGATCAATGCAGTATGTTAAAAGTATGTTTTACATCTATATTTGGATAGAAAAAGCTGAAAAATGTTTCATCATGACAAGGAAACCATTTATACATATTGTTTAACTGTTAGCAAAATATTGTAAATAGCTACAAATAATGTTATGAAACTGTTCGATATCAGCATTATGAAATGTTTTGGATAGTGTTTTTTTGAAGATTAGGGAAAGTTTTTAAAAAATATTTAAAGAGTAAACTGCTTTAAAGCCTTTTATTGTGGAATTCTTGCTTTCATAGAAAGTGCATTGCAAGTTGTTAAGTATTATATAATGTACTTGATGCTTTATTCTAAATACTGACACAATCAAGCAAAGGAGCCAAGTAGTAAATATATTTTGAGTTGAATTTGTTAAAATGCTTTGTATACCAGTTGTGAGGTTGATTTAATAGTTTAGTGCAACAGGAAGACAGTTTTAAAAGATAAATTATGAAGAAAGTAAAATACCAATAAAAGTGTTCCCCTGCTACCTTACATGATTCTGGGATTAAGCATGCTACAAATTAAGATGATGTAGATAATGTAGAATGTGATTTTAAGCATAAAAATGTTTAACAGAAGTTTAAATTTCTGCCAGCAATAACTGCTCTGAAATCATGAATTTTGTTTCATTCTATGTATTGCTGTGTATAGTTTGAATTCCTCAGCAGGTGGTAAATTCAGTCATTATTGATAATGCTATTGAGTCTGTAGACAGGAATAGGTTATGCAGTTTAAATAATGATAGTATTACAAACAGTAATATGTTAAGAAAAATCTGCCATATTGGTAATGTGAATAAAGTTACTGTAACTATTTGTTTGTATAGTTGATGAAAGGGTATTAACCATCTGTATGGGTTGGTAAATACAATTTGCAAATTGATGGACAAAACTTTTCACATGAATGTCACTTGTTTTCTGACTTGTTAGTCTCAGTTGGACTGACTTCTTCATTTCACAAACAAAGCTTTAGCACAAATAAAATTCATCAAAACATTTTTCTGTCTGCAGCAGATTTCTTTTGTTTACTAAGTCCTTGCCACTATTCATGAAGATACATTTTTTAAATTTGGAACTGTAGTCAACATTACTTTTCAGTGGATAAACCCTGTATGCATTTACTTAATCATACAAGTCAATGCATTTGTATTTGGCTATTTGACCTTTTTTTTTGGGGGGGGGTGGTGATTAAATCAATTAGTGTCATATGAAATAATGGATTATGAAAAGTTCATAACTCTGACACCAAATTCATAATACCATGTTGAATGGCACTCTATACAAGTTTGGGCATGCACACTTTGACTCCAACCCATACAGATGGTTAATAATGGATTATATGAAATTACAATTAAATAGAAATTAGTGTTTACACTCCCTACCCTTTCCAACTATCCCAAAAATTAATTAATGAAAATCAAGAATAAGTACATTGTCATAAAAAAATAAATAACTGATCAAAATTATTGTTTCTGGTATAAGTATTTACAGTTTCAGCTATCCAGTAATCAAAATACTGCTATTATGATATTTCATTATTATTTTCAGTTAATTCAAATTTATTTACCTTACATTGTCATGCCTTGTAAAAGTAATTGAAATTAGGGCATCCAATTTTTACTGTTTTTGATTTTTCTAACTATCTATGTTATTGAGAAATTGTTTTTGTGTTTGTTATTGTTAAGTTCAAAACTACACAATGGGCTATCGTTGAGAAAATATTTCAAATAGAAGAGCGAACAACGTTTTGACCTTCTTTGGTCATCGTCAGGTTCTTCTATTTGAAATATTTTCTCAACCCAAACGAGCCATTTTTGCATATAAATATTTGTTTACATAGATGATGTACTAATTGATTAATTAAATGGCCAAGAATAATTGTTCAGTAAGTTCCACTAATTATAAAATTCTACTTTGGACAAATTGATCACATTTCAGTTTTTTTAATATTATTTTGTATACACAATAAATTAAGAGGGAAAGTGAAGAAATATAAATGTTAAATGATTGACATTTTGTAAATTATACAATCAATTGTATCTTGCATTTACTGTAAAGAATATTTAAAAACTAAGCTTATTTACAGGTGCAAAGCAGATAGTTTTTTACAAAAGTAAAAGTGTTGAGATGCTGATAATTATGATTATGAACTGCATCAGAAAAACATTTACTGTACTCTACACTTAATAAAAACAGTTGAGAGTAAGTTCCTGGTTGACAGAACATAACTGAGTTTTCACTCTAGGGGAATAATTTGTACATAAATCATTCATGCATTAAATTTGTAAATGCAATAAAGATTAAGCAGTTGGAACAATCTGAGAATAAGAGCAGTTTTGCTACAAAAGAGAGAATTGTTTGCAGTGCTTAGGTTATTTCAGAATAAAATTACAAATGTAGAATATTTTATATCTAATGAAAAGTGTCAAAAGTTATAACAATTTTTCTGCTTTTACAATATGATGCTTTAAAATAAGGATTTGTTAAGATTTTTTAAATTGGAAATACTATTAATTTAAATTGAAAAAGTTGTGAGTTCTAGTGTTAGTATTTCAGACATTCATACATTATTTTTAGAACTTTGACTGGTTATGGAAGCACAAGAAGGAGCAGTTCATATTTACAGATCTCTGGGTTTAATGTTTAGAGACACAAATCTTTGTCTATTTTATAAGCTCACATCTCAAGTGTTTATAAAGTGTGCATAGATAAATAATCTGATGACAGCCAACTCAGCAAAAGAAATAATAGTTGATAGCTTAGTGAGGTAGATAGTTTTCTGGGTAACAGCTTAGTGTGTGTAAGTGTTAACTGAGATAAATAAATAAATGATGGTAACTACCTCTAAATGACAAAAAATGTTTATACACACACACACACATACAGTGATAGTGAAAACCAAAAATAATATTGTTGTGATAGTCAAGTTTGAAGAGAGAGTACTATTTTAATGATAGTTGGGTCTGAAGAGAAAGTAACACTTTGTTTATAGCAAAGCCAAAAGAGAAAATAACATTCTAGTGATAGTTTATTTCAAAGAAAGAGAGAAAAATATTCTAGTAGTAGCCAAATGTGAAAAGAATGAGAAGGTAAAACATTCTGCTAAAGAGGAAAATATTTTGGTGACATTTGTGTCTGCACATCAGAACACTTGTTCATAAGCATGTGTAAGAATGAATATTATGGACACAGCCAGATGTGCAGGAATAGTTTGGTGATAGCCAGTGTGAGAAATAATGTGAGATAAATATTGCAAATGTAAGTTTGGTTGCTTTCTTATTGATAAAATTCAATACTTGTTTGATAAGGTTTATGTCTTTGTCTAGGTATACATTTGCCCATTGCTATACATAAAATGTAAATGATTTATTTTCATAGAAACTGGAAGTGCTTGCTACAGTCGGAAACAGATCTTAATGAAAGCCTCCAGCTGCAGTAAATCACCATGAAACACATCAGTTCACTGTGTTATTATCATAACAGTGTAAAATGTTACCTATCATTTTAAGTAATCCTTTTGCCACAGTTGAGCATGAAAGAAGCAGTAAAGAAAATAAATAAATAATTTTGAATTTAAAATTCAGTAGATAGGGGATGTAAAAAACAAACAAATAAGCCTAGAGATAGTTTGTAGACATTCTTTACTCAAACTGCAAATCTTTATTTTGACTTCACAAAATGTAATTCTAGGCAACAGCATGGAGCTAAAATAGTTGTTTGAAGTTTGAATAAACAAGGTCCACAGTGTTTCCAGTCATGTTTGCTTGCATTCCTACAATCCCTATTTGCAGGTTTTTGAAGTTCCCCTTTTTTGTAAATTTATCTTGCAAAGATAATTTATATGGATATGGCAGCTTATTTGTGGTTGGTACAGTTTTATAAATTTAGCGACTTAGAATTAGATAATTATTGCAGTATGATAGGTTAATTCTACTTTGATGATAATCTCTGTGAAATAAAAAGGATTTTTTTGATATTGAACTATATAGAGGTTATGATTGTCAAACTTACATAAAGAATATTTTTTGTTTCTAATGCATGTTTGATTATTTTAGTAAAAACCAAATAGTGTAAAAAGATATTTTGTTGTCAATTGCATAGAGAAAAAAATAATCATTGTGATAACACTACCAATGCAGGGGTAAATATTCAGGTGATAGTTCTGTATAAACACTGTATAGTAGAAACGAAAACAGTTCAAAATAAATTGGCTTAGTTAGTTAGAGCTGTGTTGTCTGAACTAAACTTCTTAGTTATATAAAAAGTTGAGTTGTGTGTATAGAAAATAATGTACTTTATTCTTATCAGACTTATTTTGTTATGTGTTACAATATAAAATTGACGAGTCGCCAGAATAAGTATGAAGTATGGATAATATGATTAACAGTTTATCAAGTTGATCTAAGAAAACTCACCTATAGAGCAATTTATTTACCTAAACCCTGCTATGTATTAAAATCTCACTGCTTCCTCGTGTGTTTGCGAGCGTGTTTGATTGCCAGGGAAATTGAATTTCCTTGACATAATAAACGAGCGTTTTTTGGTTCGACACGAGTAATTGAAGCTTGGGGAAGGATCTTCTAAGAGGGAGGACACATCCGTTTTCAGCAGTAATAGCATGGTTTAAATTGGTCTATTAGGAGTTTTAAATACACATTTTAGTATTTTAGTTTACATAAAAATCGTCTTATGTTTCGATAAAACTTTTGCCTAATGGAAAGAGAAGTTGTGGGCTACTTAATAAGCCCTCAAACTTTAAGTTGTGTACAGGGTGGTCTAAAAGTTACTATACAGTTGACAATAAAAAAATATTACAAAAACAATTAAAACCAATTGTTTCGAAATAATGATCAGAAATTAAACTGTATAGTTACTTTTGCTACAACCTGTAATAACTGTAATAGATATCTTATGAGATTATTCAAATGTTATATTCTTTACCACTGGCACAGTACTAGCTTTTAGCAAGAATAGGTAACATTCTTTGAATTACAGTATCTGTTTTACATCGTTACTGACGATGTACGTTTAATATACAGGAGCTCACATGGACGACTGGTTTACAAAATACAACAGTCCTAGTTCTGACGTTATTATGTTAATTCTTATGATTTATTTTATCTAAACTGACAAAACATATCCCATTTTGTTTATTTTTATGCGTTTTATTGTTCATTAATATTTATATATACAAGGTCTGTTCAAAAAATACGCGGACTGTTTGAATTGCGCGGCTCCAGTTAGTTCCAGGGGAATCCGCTTGGTGTCGCTAGGTTCGCACAGATAAGCTGATTACAACGCCGTTTCCGATTGCAGATATCTTCATTTGTGTATTAGCTACGTGGTTTTAAGTGAAGTGCGGTTTTTCGCTTGACAGATTTCAGAATGAAGGAGCAACGACTTGCTTTGAAATTTTGTGTAAAACTTGGAAAATCTGCGACTGAAACTTTTGCTATGCTTAATACGGCCTACAGTGATGTTGCTATGAAGCGTATGGAATGTTTCAAGTGGCATGAACGTTTTAAGGATGGTCGACAGTCCATTGAAGATGATGAGCATCCTGGACGTCCTTCCACGTCAACTGACGATCCACACATCGACAAAATCAACACCCTGGTGCGGGCAAATCGACGTCTGACTGTCAGGGAGCTTGCTGAAGAGTGTGGGATAGCAGTTGGATCTTGTTACGAGAATTTTACCGATAATTTGAAGATGCACCGCGTTGCTGCGAAATTTGTGCCTCAGAACTCGCGAGTTTTTGGCCAAACACTCGATCACTGTTCTTCCCCACCCCCCTACTCACCTGACCTTGCTCCTTGTGATTTGTTATTGTTCCTCAAACTAAAAAGACCCTTGAAAGGAAGAAGATTTGAGACGATTCCCGAGATTAAGGCAAATGCGACGAAGGAGCTGGAGGACATTACAAAAGAAGCGTACCAGGCTGTTTCAACAAGTGGAAATACCGTTGGGATAAGTGTGTGGGTTGGGGAGGAGAGTACTTTGAAGGGGTCCCAGACCTGTAACTTATAAATAAAGTACGTTTTGTTTCATGACGTCAGTCCGCGTATTTTTGAACAGCCCTCGTACACCTAGTTATTTTTGAAAATATAACGTCATATTTGTGGAATATACATACAGATTTTAGAGTATTTGTAAAAGTAGTGAGAATGCATTTGTACAAATGTAAACCATACATTAGTGTTCTTCAAAAGTTAAAAGGGTGTTATTATTTTAAGAATCCTTGAGTGAAATCATAGGATAATGTGTAATAGTATGCCAACCATATAACATTTATAATGTTGACGAGACCCTTCGCCCAGTACCAGAGTTCACAAGGACAGCTAAGATAAGGTATAGTAGCTTTGGTGATATAAGTATATAAACAAGCCTTAACAACTACAACAAAAACGTTGTATATATTGAAAAAGATCACCAGGATACAGACAATGATGTTGGATATAAGATGAGCCATTAGGTGTGAAGGTGACTGCTGAAGTAGGACCACATGGCTGTCGGGATACACCTTTTACTAGCCTTAACCTTCGTTCGCCAATCTTACATGTTAAAGAAAGAAAGCATGAAATAGTAAAGAAAAGTAAGAATAAGTTGTGTGTAATCGCTACAAGAAATATAAAATGAAAGAAAAAATAGATATGGTTCCTACTACTGGTTGTAAAGGTACCTTATTTTCTAAAGTTGGTATCCAAGCTCATATTATAGTAGTAAAAACTGTAATTAATAAGCTAATATCGGTAGTACAGTAAGTTATATTAGTATAAAAATATAAACACCCAACCAAGTTATGTGAACTGGTGCAACTTTCATCCTCCTCCCATTAAGTTTACTCATTGAGTCAACTGTAGCTACTAATATCTATACTCTATTTACTCTTCATAAGAACTTTATATTTACGTGTAATAATGTTGTTAATGGACGCACGAAAATAGAGTCAAGATGTTTAAACGACTTTATTAAAACCTAAAAATATCAGAAATTAAAAAAATCTCACTTTTTCCTTTATGCAATACTTTTTGTCGTACTTAAAGAATATTGTAATAATATTATTTAATGTATCGTTATTAAACTCATTAAATATTAATTTTTGTATCAATATTTCAGCATCAGTAATAAAATATTGTAATTCACTTCAAATGTTACAGAACCTGAGAGACTACGAGTTTATAATCGAACTTTCTTTTTTCCCATGGACTCTCACCACTCTTACCCATTCACTTCTAAGGTTAAACAATCCTAGGTTGGTAAGCAATTACGGTTGTAGGGCTCAAATACTCAGCCCCAAGCTGCAGTTGATAATATATCTCAATTTTACACTCACTATCTGAAAAGCTCCTTGGGCAGGTGTCGCCGTTTTTAATTCAGAAGTGATTGGAAAAGCTCTAAAGACTAATATCTGGAGACATTCTGGTGGAAACATCAAAACCAGAACACACCAAACTGCTCTTGAAGACTTAAACTTTTGGAGATTTACTTATTCAGATTACTTCCTGTGGTACCCTGAATACATCTAAAGGAGTTATTGCTGAGAGGGATCTTATTAACATTTCTCAAGTTGGGATTTTTTGCCAGTCTCTCCAATCTAGGAATTTCAGCTGTGCGACGTCTCTCTTCTAGCAAAGACGGAGTACTTTAACCTACCCACCTTCTCATTTTGATGTTTACTTTTGCAATTCTCCTTACATCTGTGAAGGTGGGTTACTTACATTGTAAGGTTTGGCCTTATATCTCTAAACTTTTCTGATATTTCCGATGCCAGTGATTTGGTCACTCTAAGAGTCGTTGCTCTACTACTTAGGTAGGTGTGTATACCGACCTTTCCTTCCCTCTAAAGATTCTTTTCCACCTCATTTTCATTTTGTTGCTGTCTGTGAGAAAAGGAGTTGACAGGTCAACATCAACTTCTGCTGGCTGATTGGATTCCTTTTCATCAGCCCCAAGGTACAAAACTGTTATTTTGTCATGCCCATACTCACTAGACGTTTCACCTTCTGACAGAGATCAGCCCAATTGACCTTGAGCAGAATATTTGGATGCAGACAGACTTTTATCTTCTGAAGAGGAGCGGCGTGGTTGAAAACCAAAGGGCTCTTCACTTTAAGTTCCTGCTAAGAAAAAATGGCCATCTGATACAGTGGAACTTTTGAGGCTTACATTCCAACTTGGATGATATTAAGACTAATTGATTCATACTGCTCGGTTTGTCTCTCCTTACAAGAAACTTTTATCCATTCTTCCAATGCTGCCACCCTTCTTCCACATATGTGCTGCCTAGTTACTTTATTTGAAGCTGTAGTAATTTTTCTCTCTTTGGATCTTACCATCACTGTTTTTACTATTTACTTGTCTCCATGAGAGACAATCAGCCGGACTTTACTATACTTTTTTAAATCATTTGTCATCTCCTGTTCTCTTCTAAGGCGATTTCAATGAACATATTTCTCACTGGAGTAGTACTGACTTTGTTGGGAGGGGTCATTCTGTGGAGCATATGATCTGGATCATAATCTTTTTCTGTTCATTGATGGTTCTTTTACTTATTTTCACGCACCCAATCAATCTTATACAGCTATAAATTTATCTATATTTTTATTTTTCTCGGCGTGTAGAGAGTGAACCACGTGGCAATGATCATTTTGCCAAAATCTTGTGGAAAACTGGTTGTGGTTTATGCAGTCTAACCTGCATACCACAGTGGAAGTTGGACTAAGCTGACTGGCTCTCTTTTACCACTCTCTCTGTACTTGATTTTGCCATTCATAGATGACTGTGTGGGAGCAGTGATTGACTGGACATCCCAGGCTGTTTATTCTATTGCTGTGAGTTTCACACATTTTTCACTGTATCCTCATCCATGGTGGAGTTCTGCTTACCAGGAAACATGGAAGGCTAAAAACGAGCCTGGGACACCTTCTGATGATATCCCTCTATTTCTATCTGAATTTTTAATAATTGAACCTGTACCAATGCTTGGCAGATCAGTCGTCAAAGCCAGAGGGAATCTTGGTTTAACTCTAACTCCAGCATCTCTAGTTCCACCATCTCCAAAGTTTTTGGGACAAGATTGGAGAGAATGGCCAATGCTCGTATTGTTTGGTTTTTATAATCAAACGATCTCCTCTCGCCCACCTAGCGTCGGTTCTAACGACGTCACTTTACCATGGACCACCTGATTTGACTTGAAATGTCGATCAGAAAACCCTTCTCAGAGAGAACTTCTAGTTTCCATCTTCGATCTTTAGAAGGCTTATGACACGACGTGGTGGTTCAGAACTTTATATGAGCTCCCTTTTAAAGGGTTGCATGGTCATTTTCCAATTTTTATTCAGATTTTTTTTTTACTCAACAGGCGATTCAAGGCCCATGTCGGTTCTACACTTTCTCATTTGTTCCCACAATAACTCGGAGTCCCTCAGGGATGTGTCTTGAATGTTACACTTTTCAGTATCAAGATCGATATCGTCATTTGTCAGCTTCCTACAACTGTTCCAAGTGGTTTATTTGTTGACAAATTCCACGTTTTATGTTGGTCATCGAAAGTACAGAACATGAAGTTTATTGAGTGACATCATCAGACTGCCATCAATTGTCTCGTGCATTGAATGATGGCAGCTTTTCTATTTCTTTAAAAACTGTTTGCATGCACTTTTGCCATCAGCAAGGATTACAACCTAATTTTATGCTTTAGCTCAGTGACAGGGATGAAGTTCTTGGGACTTGTTTTTGACCACGCGTGTTTATTCCACACGTCAAGTATCTTCGTGTCAAGTAGATAGTCTAGCTGTTTTGCGTCATTAAGCGCGAACCAACCGTTACTTTAATTTCTACATCTAAATAAAAGACCTCTACTTTAGAAATTGAAGTATTTCCAATTCTACAACATAAGTGGTATCAATAAAAGGATTTGTCTTAGGATTATTTGTACTACTTAAGTCATCAGTATAGCTCATGATATGGCAGACGTAGCAGTAGTCTAGGCGCTATTTAAAATAAGAACGATTGTGTTATATTACAAACCAGGTTAAGGAAATGAATTTGATTATTATAAGTTTTATTTAAGTCATTTATCTATCAAATTTTAGGGATAAGAATTAGTAACATAAAATTCAGCGTAATTTTAACACCAATTGTTTATTTTATAATTAATAAAATTATTTAGGCTAAATAATACCATTCCAAAAACCTGGCGAACCGGCGAGCTTGCCGTATTTCTCTCGAGCGAGTCAAGCAAACAACGTCAACAGAAGCTTCTCTTAAGAACTGCTGTAAAGAAATTTGCATGCCTATTATTTTTGTTTCTTCACTTGAAATCAGTGTTTCTCTAATTCGGTCCCAAATTGAGATCAGTTATCAGTTTGTAAACTGTTTTAAGGCTATATGTGTATTTTTTTTCTTCAAATCAACTTTCTTTGAAACTGTACGTCGAAAATATTTCCATATGTACAAAATTTCAGTCAGTATATTATACTTATTCTCTTGGTATTTTTGTATTTAGGTGTAACTCGATTTTCTATATATATGCTATCTTCATATCTCATTTCTCTGTGTGCAAGTTACTGTATATTGAACTGAGACGAGTTTGATGTTTCTACTGTCATTCATCACTGTCAGTTGCAGGTGTTGTTCATTCACCATTAAAACATGAGTTTGATGAACAAAATTCGTGTGTTGTAAGATAAACTTTATCAGCTCAAAATCAAGTTTGTATAGTAGCTACCCACCTTCCGTCTCACACACACACATCTTTGAACTATATAGTTATGACATATAATCAATAATTAGTAGTTGAAAACTTGAAAATAATGTGTGTTATAATCTCTGTAGTAAGAGAGAAGCCAATGTAACTGTGTTTTCGTATGTTTATATAATTCCAACCTGTTCCCAAGTGGCACAGTGGTATGTCTGCGAACTTCTACTACTAAAATCCGGGTTTCAATACCCGTGGTGGGCAGAGCACAGATAGCCTTTGTGTAGCTTTGCGCTTAATAACAAAGAAACAAGTAATCCTAAATCTAACGCAGAAAGCGAAACAGGAGATATGAAATTGTAAGGTTGAAAAAGGAGAATCTTTTCCGTATCTGATTGTTGATCTGGCTATCAGTGGTGTCACGTGTTGTTCAAACTTTTCGGAATTATGGTGCTGAGATTTTACCGAGGCGGCTTAGCATGACCAGGTGGTTAAGGTGCTCAACTCTTAGTTTGAGGGTAGTGGGTTTGAATCCTCGTCACATCAAACATGCTTGCCATTTTAGTCGTGGGGGCGTTATAATGTGACAGTCAATGCCACTATTCGTTAGTAAAACAGTAGCCCAAGAGTTGGCAGTGAGTGGTGATGACTAGCTACCTTCCCTTCATTTTACACTGCTCAATTAGGGACAACTAACGCAGATAGCCCTCGTATAACTTTGCGTGAAATTAAAAAATAAACTTTTACTGAAGAAATTATTAGTTTATATAACTTCTGTTTTACAAGTTTTAGGCTTGTATTACATTTTACCACATTGCAGAAATGTGTATGAGTGTGTACGTACATACCTACAATTATAAAAAAACAATAATGCTGAAAAACGAATGATATCGTTAAAATTTATTGGTGGAGTCAAAATAGGGATTTGTAGTGTAAGTAACTATCTTTAGCTTTATTTGTTTGCAATCTCTATTTACAGTTTTTTAAATTCCCATTTTTTTATTTTTGTTCTGATTTTTTTATGCTTAATTATGAGCAAAGGATTTTACTTTATGGTAGTTAACTTTATGTATTGTAATGATAATACCATAGCTGATTGATAGAGTTCATGATAATTTACTGTAGCTATTGACTACATAATTGCGTTAGTTCGAGATGTAAAATATTAAGCTGCAGCTGGAGATTTGTTTGAGAATATAGTGAGTATTATAGTTTCTGTGTAACTGAATTATATGTATGTTCAAACACACACATTTGAAATGCATAGGAAGGGGAAAATATGTACCTAGAGTAAACACACAAAATTTGCCAGTAGAGAAGCAACCTTTATGAACAAAACACGTATGCATAAATAATAGCTTTCAATAAACATTCGTATTTTAAAATTAATTATTCTATGAATATGGGTTATAAGATGTAATATTGTGTGTACTGATATCTTTTTTTTCTTAGTCCTTCATACATAACGTAGACGTTGGCTCCCTAAAGACATAGATTGTATAGTGTATTGAGTATCTACATGTTACGGTCATCCAGTGTTCATCTGTTCTTAAACATTAGGAACACCAAGACTTTAAGGGATAATGATAATATTATTTACACTATAATTATGATGGGTTTTTTTTTTAGCTTATGTAAAATATTAAAAAAATAAAACAAATTTTCAATACCACTACAACTTTTGAAGTACTTTTTTAATACTCTACATAAAGTTTGAGTGCAAAATACTAAAAATGCAAACTTGCTGTTTTGAGTGGAATTTTCTTGCTTGCGAGTCTAAAAATACATGCATCCCAGTGATAAAAGTACAGAGTCCTTCAGTTTTTATCTTCAAATAAATTTGAAAAATTGAATATGTGATAAAAGTTAATACTTTGATGTAGTAGATAACAGTTTGTATGATTGGAGATGATTGTTGGGGATCTGAAAATAGCTGAAACCTGTAGATTTGGTGATGCTTGTATATTGTATGAAACTTTAATGTACGATTGGAATGTAGCTGAAACCTGAACTCTTGATCTATCTTTGGTTAGATTTACTGTGCTAACATTATTGCTTTTATTTGACTTGGTTTGCAATAACTGTCAGAATGTTTAACCATGCTGTGGGTTATTGATATGTATAATACATGATATGGCTTTCTTTTTTTATTAAATATTGCTTTTTTAAAGAAGAATACAGACACAGTGGAAAGCATGACATTAGTGTGTAGCCCACAGGGAAATTGGAGGATCTTAACTATATTCCTCTTACCATCAAATATGTGTAGTCCAGGGAACTTTCACGTGCCATGCCATTGGAGGTAAATATAGTTTTAGTGGTATCTATTTCTTAGCTTCATCAACTTATCTGTTTATGAGGTAGAACATAAAGGAGCAACTAGCAGTTTGACTCCTAATTCTTTATTTAATTCTCCCAGAGTTGTGCAGACAGTGAAAAGTCCTCCAGTGATTCAGATAGCTATTCCTTCCAAGTCAAATGAGTTCATGCATTATGCAAAGATAGCACCAAGCTAGCAGCATCCAGTAATGAAACAGGAGCTAACCAAAGCTGAAATAAAAAAAACTCACCACTATACTATCTGCCACTTGAAAGCGGCACAATCACAAAAATGAGACATAATCCTGGTGAGGAAGACCACATACATATTCCTTTGTGGTTCATTGAAATACTCACAATTGCCAAAGAATGTCAAGTTGGTAGAGAAAAAAATTCCAAAGAAGAATAACTGTTTATTCATGTTTCAGTAGCTCTTGAGCTAAATGTAACCATATCAACTTCAGCTACCTACTCATCTGTGGTGAGTCGCATGGGAACCCATGACCTGTCAACAGATTGCAAACAACTGTCCTGGAAAAGTTCAGTGTCTGAGCAGAATCACTGCTAGGCAAAATGCACAGTGGATGGCTCTATGGAAATACACACTATAAGAAGATCAGTAATGACAGAAGATGCAATTAGAATTCAAAGTTCGATCTCCATCAGACTTAAACAGTATTAAGGACTTCAGTATAAACTAACTAGTGGGCCAATGAGAGTTAAATATAAATGGTAGCTCTGAACGACCTGCTTTTTAACCTAAAGTAATATTTATTAAAGTGTATTGGATGTATATATCTATGTTTTGTATATATGTTTTATGTGCCTAATACTTCTGTTTGTGTGTTTTATAGTAACTTTTATTTTTAATGTTTAAAGGGCTTACATTGTGTTTACTATTTGAAGATTTTTATTTCGTTTGCATGTTAACGTTTTATAAAATATTTTTATTCTAAATCTTTTACTTTAAATTATTTTATTTTATTTTGATTGAAAATTGTTTTTAATCTGTAATTGGATTAGAGGGAATTTTAAAAGAAACTTATTTTTTGTAGTTAGTGTTATATGTTTAAAAGGGTATTTTTAAAAGATTTTATGATAAATGTTATTGTTTCATTTAGAATACATAAGGAGTAATATGTTTATATTTAAAGGGTTTTTCTTTGATTTTGTGTTTGATTATCAATATGGGTTTTTGCGTCTAAATCATGTTATATGCAGTGCTAAGGAAGTGTTTCATATAATGCTAGGGACCTTGAGGCTAGCTGGGAAATGATAGACATATTAGTTGTTTAAACCGTATTTAATACCTTGTTTTGTTCGATAATTTTTAATGCTATGGTTTCAAAGAAGGGTTTCATTTACTTTTAACTTTTCTTTTATGCATTGTATATTTTGAAATTCTGGTTCCACTGCTTAAATAAAGGATTAATTTCTTAGTGTGTGTTTCATCTATATCATGTTCAAAGTGTTAACTTCATGTGATATCGTAAATGCTAAGAGTAGTTGTTCGCATGCTCACACGTTGTATGGAATCTCAAGGCCTTTGGTTATAACACTATTTGCTGATAGCATGCATTACGTATAATACTTTGAATTACGTTTTTTGTAAATCTGACATATAAAAGAATGAAAATTCATGAAGCTAGAAAAACACGTAGGTTCAAGAAGTATCGATAAAAATGAATAAGTGTTTAACCCCAAGCACTCTCAAAATGTCGACCTTTCTCCAGTGGCCGACTGGAAAGGAAAATATATCGTTAGTTTGGAATATGGAATATTAAAAGTAGTGTCTATGGGATTTCATTTTTATCGCTTTTACTCTATTGTGTTTTACTGAAAAGTTTGTTTTATGCATTATTTTTTGTTATTTTATTTCTTCATTTCCCAGTTTATAGTTTAAAGGGTTATTATGTGATAGAGAGGATTTTTGTGTACTTGTGTTTCTTCTATACGCATGATTTTTAGTGCATTACCATGTTCTGCATCTCGAACTGTTTTTTATCTAATTTGATAGATTTGTGTTTAAAGGTTGACTTGAGTAGAACCATAAGACTATTATACAAATACTACATGTACAAGTTCAAGAAAAGTTCGAAGTTTTAATCTGAAATATTCTAAATCCAGTTGTGGTTATTTGCTAAATCCAACATAAGGCATTACTTTCTATAGGTTATCTGTTTAAGGAAGTTTGATGTTTCAAGGTATATTTTGTATCCTGCTTTAATCTGTGTATAGAGGCGCTTTACAACTGTCACATGGAGCAGAGATTTTTTCTGATTCGTCAGTTACAGAGATATTATTTGTTGTGAAAATGCAGGTTTGTTGGTCTTAAGGCAGAATCACTTCATCTTTGCAAGACAGAGATTTACTTCTGATTTTGACAGAGCCATAACTCACTGTGAAATATTTTCAGTGTTTGTTTTATTTGTGGTTTCTGATAGCTTGTTGCTTCCCTTTCTTTTTGTTAATGCCATTTCATTCATAGTTTGTGAAATACAATTATACTTTATTCGTTCTCGTTGTTTAAATATGGTTGAACTTTATATGTAATTAAACTCCCAAGTACCAGATTCTAATTTTTCCCTACAGTTACATAATTATCTTTTCACTTTGAGAGAAGATGGAAATAGATTCAACCCAGTTTTAGTAGAAGAAGGTGATACTTATAGTGATGTTGAAAGTATGGTATAGGAACAAACAAGCGTTATTGGGTGTACCGACCTAACTTATTCTGCATAATGGTATAATTACAACAATTCACATATTCAACATTTTATGCTTCCACGTTCTGATGCCATTGGTCTTGATTTCAGCCTATTTAATGATGACGTACACTCCCATCGTATTGAACTGATTGACGAAACTTCAGTTTTTTTACTTATTTATGGGATGCACTTGAAGATATATATTCCTTTAGGTGACTTCAGCCATTTAAGGTGCCATGGAAACCGTTTTTTCGGCGAAGGGTTCGAAGATTGCCAACACTGAAATCAAGAATGCATAACTTGTCAGGCTGAACTTGTTTGTGGTTACGATACTCCACAGTGAAGTAACGTGTCATTAACTGTGTAAAGATATTAACTCAGCTGTAGTTAATATTTATTTACAAGTATAGGAAAATTGATGTGTTTGTTTTAGAGGAAGTCACATTAGGATATCTGCTGTGCCATCGCGGGGAATCGAACTCCGAATTTTAGTGTTGTAAGTCCGTAAGCTTATCGCTGTCCCACCGGGGAATAGGAAGAATGACTGTATTATTTACAATTTATATCGCATGGCAGATCAGTAGATGCCTGGTTTGCATAAAAATGTCTTTTCTTAATCAAAATGTTATAAATTCCAATAAGTTTTTGTATTGTGCAGTGTACATAAAAATAGTGTGGGTTTTTTCATGCTAGCTTTTGCTGTTGTTTTTTTACCAATATTGTTTACGCTGTTTCTCATTCTTGGGAATATCCAAGCCAGATGTCGGGGTAATTGCATCATATTTTTTGAAGATATTTTGTTTGCAACGCTGTGTGAATAGTCATGAAAGCCCTAGAAATTTATGATTGACGGGAGTTAATTTATTTAAAGCGATGCTTTAAACGTATATGTTTTATAGTAAAAGCTGCTTTTCTACTGATAAAAATTTATAATCGTTTGCTGGTGTTTGTATCTTATTCTAGGCTATATTTTTCCATTGCTATGCATTACACGGCAAGAATTTTGTTTCACAGAAACTATAAATGCTCATTATATTCTCAAACAAATCTTCACAATCTTCATCTCCTGGTTAACATTTTAAATTTCGAACTAATGCGATCAAATAGTTAACAGCTACAGTAGATCATCATGAACCGTATCAGCTAGCTACTAGCTATGTTTATTATCATTAACATGTATAAAGTTAGTTACCGTATCAAATAATCATTTGGCCACAGTTGGGCATAAAGAAGTTAGCGAAAAAGATAAATAAAAATTAGGAATTTAAAATCCTGCACAAAAGTATTGCAAAACGTAAGCAAACAAGATTGGCAATACAACTGTAGACATTGTATACTCAAATTACAAATCCATATTCTGGCCCCACGTCTGTTATCTACAGTTACATTTAGTGGAGACAAAATAGGGATTTTTAGTTTAAGTTAAAAATGTCTACAATATATTCAGCCTTGTTTGATTACTTTTGTTTTACGAACCTTACCTACAGGTTTTTAAATTTCCAATCTTCAACTTATCTTCTTTACTGGTGCAGTATTAACAATATTGAGAACATTTCAAGCAGATCTCACAAAAAAAAACACTTTTTTGTACTTGGCCGTATTTTGTCATATTTGTATGGGGTCTGGTAAAAATATACATTTTATTTTACAAGAACACAGTGGTTATATATGAAAAATAGATGTGCTAATATTTGTCCATTTTAGTGGAAATCAAAATAAACCGATAATTGTAAGAATTTTTTCAGCGCTTATTTTGACCAGTTTATATGGAATTTGGTATAGTGATACTTTTCACAGATCTCAAGCGATGATAAAACATAGTTTTCAATTTTTTTTTCACTTTTTTATTGTTATCAAAATTGGCCATGTTGGGATTGTATTGCGGAAATATGTTCAGTTTACTCGTGAGTGTTGGCCTTTTAAATTTATAGTGTGTTTGTTCTGAGTAAACATTAAACTGATTAACGTGTCTGTGGCTTTCAAAAGTAATTGAATTGAAGTTTTGATACCCATATTGTGCAGAGCAGATATAGCCCATTGTGATGTTCTGTGTTTAATTCCAAACAAGCAAACATCATAAAGAAAACCTAACCTACCAGTCTGCATCAGAAATCTCTTTCCATGCATCTCAAAATCTTAACTAGCCGAATTTCGTGAGTACTTCATTCATAAAATGTGATTTTAACTTCTCTTTTAAATTTCTATAAAAGCACACATAATTAAAGTGTTCAAAACAACTATTTTCCCCTGATGTTTCAGCAGTATTATTTTAAATGCTAAGAATTTATGAGGGTAAGCAAAGACAAATATGTTGTATGTCAGCCACACTTAATCTGCCATACCAAGTGACTTACAGTTATGGTGTGAACTAGTTTAAATAGCTAATTATGGTTATTATCAAATTTAGCTAATGACTTATTAGTAAATTATAGGGTAAGTATTAATAACACATTATTTGTTTATTATATTTAACATCGGTTATTTGTTATATCAGTATCATTTTATATGAATTAACTATACTATCATTCACGAGAACTGGCGAAAACTGCATCAGTAATCCTAAGAACGTATGTCTGAAAGCGAAGACAAATATGTAATAGTAAGTTAAACATACTATATCTGTATTCAGTGCCGATATGACCTTTCGCGTAATATCAGGGATCATCAAGCCGCTTGACATACGGCAGATATAGTAGAGATCTAAGCGCAGGTGAAGTCAAGTTATGTTATTTTACTACGACGATTAGACTCTTGGCGTACAAAATATTTAGATGTCCTAACCATGTACCTATTTGTTGGCTTAAGTAAAGTAATCTTAATATGTAATTTATTTGTTTTACACAGATATACGAAGTTTTCTGTATGTAGCAGTCATCTTAGCTTTTTTCAAATAGCCATGTAGCCGCATATATCCAGGAAATAACTTCTTTTATGTATGTTGGTTTTGTTAGTTGGTGAATAACTTAGAAACTGAGATTTCACGTTTGTAAGTGAAGTATTTTTATTAAGAAAAACAAATTGTTAATAGACGTAAAAAAAATAATTTACAAGTGACGTATTGACAAGTACAGGAACAATGTTACACAGTACAAGTTCTATTACGCTGCATATTAGTAATTTGATTAAACTGAAAAAAATAATGCATTGTCGCAGCGAAAGACAAATTCATAGTGGATATCTTACCGTACTTCTGAGTTAAGTAATTTGTAAATTGATTTAACTTTCAGAGAAAAATTGTTCAAAACATAATTTTTTATGCAAGGACTTAGTGCGTATACACACTTTTTTTTTAACAACCCAAACAGTTTAAATTTAATTTGATGTACCCATCCCTTAATAATATTCTTCAAAACGTTTCTCGCGTTTCAGTGATTTTGTATTACGACGCTGGTTGATTTAGTTTTATGAAATCTTTTCTAAGCCTTGTACTTTGGCATGTTGAAAGATGATAGCCATGATTCGATTGTAAATAAATTGAAATTATGCTAGAAAACACACATCATTTCTTTCAATAGAAACACTTTAGTAGACGCGCCCCCATTCTCGTAAAACTGTTACCATGAAGTTAGAAACGAGTTTTATGAAGTTCGTGGTAAAACGAATAAAAAGGTATGATTATGTCAGTGGAAGACGATATGTCAGCAGTTGTAAAATCTCGGAAAGTGAAGGTGATTCAAATATGTTATATCAGTATGAGGTTTTAAAACAAGAAGGTTTAGTGGCTGTTGGTATTTCCAGTGTGCACCAAGTAGTGTGTAAATTGTATTTGAAATGAAAGAGATATCCAACACAATTCATGTATACGTGAAGAATCCATAAAACTGGGAAGATAGGAGGGGAAAAAGAGTCTAACAACTTTTATATGTGAAGAAATTGAAACTAGGATATACTTCGAAAAATATGACGATTTTGTATAACTTAAGTTAGTGTTTCTTATAAGGGTGTATCAAATACCTGCCTAAGAATGTGCTGCACGTTTTGTACTTCAGAGGAACATTATTCAGTAAGTTCCGCGCAAATTTATATCAATTTTTTTGATAAAATATTGCGAAAAGAAGTGAACGGCATATGAATTGACAAGTAAAAGTATACAAATTGTTAAAAGAAACGATAATTTGTTTTTTTTTAGTGTGTGTGTATGTGTTGTTTTAATAATTTTGATCTTCAATGTCGATTTAATACCAGCTAATTTTCATTCACAAAATTGGTAACTTTAATGAATAATATATGTTATACCTCAATGTCTTTTCTTCCCTTCAATTCAAATTTCTTGCTATTTTATAATGTATCCACAAATTTACTGGGTACTTTCTATTGTATTTATATTCTCGTGTACAAGCGTTCTGAACAAAGAAACAATTGTAGTGTTTCTAGTTATTTATCTTAAACGTTGTGCGAGCTAAGTGTATACACTTCATATTTGATTTTCTGTGTTGTCATGCTAATTAGTTTATTTGGCCTTTAAATTTGAATGTGGGCTGAGTATATATTGTCAGATCAGACAAACCTGCACACAAGTAAAATATAATACGCCTCTTTGTACATGTTTTGTTAATATTTCTTTGCCTGCTTTTAATTTTTATCTTCATAAATCGACAACTAAAAAAAATATATTTACCAAGTATGACGAATGAATAACAGAAATATTCAATGGCAATGAAATATTTCCAAAATTTTATAATTAAACTTAAGTATAAAGGTGATCAAAATAAGATCACCCAATTTACTACGTATTCAGGCAGGAGGTAGCATTGTCTTTGTAGGGATAGTTCGAATTATTCATCGAAATAATATTTTAAATATTTCTTCAATAGGTAATCAGAACTTTACAATACTGTACAGTGTTTCCCTTTACAACAATATAAAAGTAATGACTGAGTCATAAGGTGAATGTCTATAAATATCATATGAAAATGTTTCAATTTTTTTTCTTTTTTTTACTTCTTTTTTATTACATGACTAGCCCCCCAGTGGCTCAGCAGTATGTCTGCGGACTTACACGCTAAAATCCGGGTTTCGATACCCATGGTGGGCAGAGCACAGATAGCCCATTGTGTAGCTTTGTGCTTAATTCAAAAACAACAACATTACATGACTTAAAAACCGAAACAAGAGTGTTAACCAATTTCGCCAAGGTGTACAGTTTTGAATGGAGTATCCGCTCTTACAATAGATAAACATGAAATATTACAGTTGAAATTTCGTTACATTATTTTCGTTTGAAATTTTCGTTACTTGATTGTAAGTCAATTTTTTGTGTTTGTTGAAACTGCGTTAGAAAACAAGGACAACTTCACAAACATGTAAAGAAACAAGTTTCAAAATTAGGAAGTGAATGGAGAGATGACTGATATCAATCCTAAATCAATGCAAACAAGATAACAGGGGTGGCATGTAAGGATGATGCAAATGCCATTCCACTATCCTGTTTGCATTGTTTTTGTAGGATTATTATTAGCTATCCCTGCATTTACTTACGTTTTCTCGAAAAGGTTTTCACATTTGGGTGTAACTACCGAATTGTGAGTTTAACTTACTGTGTCATGAAATAAACTCCTTAAGTGTGTGATAATTGAAATTGAGAAAAGCGGCAGAGTTTTCAGAATTTTGTAAATTGAATAAAATAAATTGCAAAGCAAATTTAGAGAGGATATTAAACTTTGGTTATTAATGTATTTAGTCTACTGAATATTTCGCAAGGATCTAAGGTGATGAATTCCACTCATCTCCTTCTAACTTAGGTCATGTACGATTATGAAAAAAACAAAGAGAATTCCCTTAAAAAAGTGCTTTAGCTGAAGTATTAACGTTAGAAACTGCTGTTGAACATCATTGGATTTTTGTACCAAACGTAATATTGATAAAACGCGCGTCCGCACAGTTTATTAAAATGTGGGAAAATTGTGTAACATAAATACAGCATACGCTAACTCATGGAACTTACGGGTAAACAAAGTAAAAGCTCAAGTTTCACTGGAAAATAATATTGTATATAATATCCATGCAAGTGTAATCATCTGCGAATCAATGGTCCAGCGTGACTATAAGGTAATTTACCGTGTAACAGGAGCTCTGAGCAGTGTCAACTAATCTATTTAACATACTTATATGTATAAATTAGTTTCCATAATTCGGAATTAGACATATTTGCAAACACAGGTGTATAATATAATGATCTGTATTCTTCAGGAGTGCATTTTGGTTTCATATATAATTTCAGTTGGCATTTCAAACAATTCAAATTATTGTAGTGAGGTTATAATTTTTTTAGGACGGTAAGTAGTTTTTACCAGATGACGTTGTGTAGTTCCACTTATTAAAAATGTTTGACTCAGTGTCGATGTGGAACTTCAAATCCATTACTTCACTTGCACGAATGAATTAAATATTTACATGTTGAAAAGAAAAAAAAAAAGACAGAAAATATGTGCTTTTATATAAAAGTATTTCCACGTCACGAGCCTTAAATTAATGTTAAATGCAATGAAAGTCTTTGTTAGAATCGTACATTTTAGAAAACTTAATACGAAACATTATAAGATTTGCTAGAATACTTCTAAACAGCATGAATGGTTTATTGCCGTCCTGAATTTTGTATCAGTTTAGTTGTATTAGTAATTCTTATTGATTGGGAATTGATTCTATTCAGTGCACACGTAATTTGACGTAAATGACCTTGTATGGAAGGTTTGTTTAAAGTAATGAAGCTATTTCATGGAAATTTGTCAATCCATTTCATGCATTTCTCAAAAAATACAATGTTAGAAAGCAGGTTTCGGTACTCGTTGTGAGCATAGCAAAGATGTCTCATTGTGTAGCTTTGCGCTTAAGTACAGACAAGGAAACCTAAAAAATATTTTCTCGGTTTCGTATTATATATATTTCAAAATTTCGCACACATTCAGTGTAAAACAACATTAGATGGAAAACATTACAGTTTACTTTCCACACATACATTACAAGTTGAAATAGCAAGTGAACACAGTTGTTACTCTCCGCGGCCCGGCATGGTTAGGTGGTTAAGGCACTCGACTCGTAATGTGAAGGTTCGAATCACCGTCACCTCAAACATTCTCTTTCAGTCGTGGGGGCGTTATAATGTGACGGTCAATCCCATTATTCGTTGGTAAAATTATAGCTTAAGAGTTGGTGGTGGTTGGTGATGACTAGCTGCTTTCCCTCTTGTTTTACACTGCTAAATTAGGGACGGCTAGTGCAGATAGCCCTCGAGTAGTTTCGCACGAAATTCAAACCAAACTAAACACCTCTCTCAAGTTCTTTTTACATCTGTAACACGATAATACATGCCGCACGTAAGGTCTTGCTCATAACTTCATTTCATTTATTTGTTTTTTACAGTATTGCACATCGGTTATCCTTTTGTGACAACTCATGACCCACTTATAGAATAACACACTGTGAACTGCAGAGTGATCAGATAACCCCGAAGTTAATATGCTTCCCCCATGGTTAATTACTATGCATTGCAATATTGGAAAAAAAAAAAGTTTATTATAGGACTTAGATAGACACACATATATATGTTGCAATTGTGTACGTTTGTGGATAGTATAAAAACGCCTACATTGAAAACTTTAGTAATAGTGTTTTGTATTTCAGTGCGTTATTTGATCGGATTTGACTTCAACTTAAACAATAAATGAAGCTTTGAGAGAAGAAAGGTCCTGTTTAGTGAAAGTCAATATCATTAAACAAGATACAATTGTATATTATTTTAGAGTGTAAACTGCAAAAAACCCAACAAAGTTACAAAGTATAATTCCATTTATTGCTATGGGTACTGGTTGAGATCGCATACCTTCAAAGCCGATAAAATAATGACTGGAACTCAAAAGTGATTCTAAGAACTTATTTACTTTCACTCTTAATGTATGATACAATTTTTCAAACACACTATTTGTCATATCCAATGATGATAGCGATGTTAAAAGTTTAAACAAGTTTATATCACCAGAGTTGATATATACCTGTTAATGTTAATGGTGTGTGTGTGTGTCTATAAAGGTCACGTATAAAGCTAAAAGGATTTGTTAAGAAAAGATTATGTAAATCTGGAAATGCCGTAAGATTGTATACTATTACGCATTGATTTTTAGTTTGCTAAATACAACATTGTCGCGTTCTCTTGTATCGTACCTGTATTTGTTAGATAAGGTAAAAAAAACACACAACAAAAACCAGTTTTAAGAGGTTTGAATTCCTTTATATAAATATTTTGGCTTCAGTAAACGTTTTTAACTTCGTTATGTACGTATGTTAAAACGATTTTTGGAGCCTCACAGCGTCGTTGCAGTTAATGTCGCCACATCCGGGTTTTGTTTATATGAAGACTGCGTGTCTTCACAATAGCTCTACAGTGTAATTTTCAATGTAATAGGCTCACCGGCACTATGTTTGCTGACGCAAAACACTAAAACTCGGGGTTAGATTCAGATTCCTCACGTTGTAAAGAGTATAGATAACCGTTTTTTAACCCTACATTAAGAAACACAGCAACAACCATTACAAGAGGACCCTGTGTACGTCTTTATTTGCGCTATACCGTACAGAAATAGTATTGTTTCTCGACTTTGTAGGAAAGCCAGTTCCACTTAACGCCATCTGCTTTTTTGGAGACTCTCGCTGGTTGAACACTGTGAGTGAGTCGCACAAGATGAAATGCAAAGAAACTGGAAAGATCTATTAGGCCTTTTGATCACAGAGAAATGTCTGTAACATTACTGTCGATAATCACAAAAGAGATTTGAGTTGCTATGTCTAAGTATACGGATTTACAACGCTACAATCAGGGATTCGATTCCCCTGCGTGTATCTAGCAGATAGTCTGATGTGGCTTTGCTATAAATATACACACACACACACACACAATCGTACGTCACAAACATCAGCACTTTACAGTTTCATAAACATTTTTCGCACTTTACTCTCTCTGTTTTCATAAACGGTAATACTAACCTTGTTGGTATTAAACTTTAAATGTAAGTGGCTATTAATATATGTCTTTTATACACAAGTTTGAAAGAAATATTTAAGTCCGTTATCTTACATATTTTGCATTCAACACGAGTTATTTACATTAACTACAGAAGAGTTATATCGCGATCCTCCGTATCATCACTACTAGTTGGTCATAATACATGAAAATCGCGCAAGGGCTGTAAACTGCGCCCCCACCAAACAATACACACAAGCTGTTAGTGGGCTGATATCATATTTCCAGTTTTTGTTTACAAAATCAGACAAAAGTTAATTTGTGTTGAGTGAATTGCACTGTTTTTTTCTATTACGTGAACCTCTGATAGTATTTCAAGGGCAAACTAGGGCAAGGGGCAAAAATAAAACCTGTTATATTAATTTGATGAGTAAACAAAGTAATAGTCAGTAAAAGTTTTATATCCAATGAAAGTTGAAATATTTTAATGTTGTGATTTCCTTAAAGCCTTGCACATAATATTTTGACTAGATTCATGTGATAAACATTCTGTTGTAACTTACAGAAAAAGAGTAAAATGGTATTAATTTTTTTTACTACTTGTTCAAAGCATTAAGTCATAAACTTGCATAAACAGATTTCGTAAAAACTTAACTTTAAGTGAATCAGTTTTGCATAATCTTTTATATGTACCAAGGTCCTTTGTCCTGTTCGTGTTTAATTATTAACTAGTGTACAGAACCATCTCTATCAAGTGTCAACATTAAACTGTTATTGTGTATTCTGTTCTTGAAAAATAATCTAATCTGTTTCAGCTTTGTCACGTGATCTGTTAGGCACATAGAAGCAGAATCATCCTGATTATGATCACCATTACTGACTTAAATCTTCGTCAGCAATAGAATAAATTTCAATTTCTTTGTACATGTTTGACTCTCACTTCTTGCATGCATATTCTGTAAACGTGGTAAATGGATTTGTATCAGATTTCCTTACCATTATTCTTACCATAATCTTTACCAAGGCTGATGGTAATAGTTGTATCATGTATCCATATAAAATCACCTGTTTTAATAAGTAGAAGGTTCTCCACTGTTGCATTATTTAAACAAAGTTTTCTGTCAGTAAGCATGCGGGTGAGGTGATTGTGCTCTATTTCAACGACATTATTTCTAGTCCCAATGTAGTACACTTATTACACCAGCATACAAACATTCATAAATTTGTTCCTTCTGTATAGAAGCAAAATTCTTCAGAGATCATTAGTTTTGACCCCTTTTGTGTGGTATTTAACATTTCTGAGTTGTTTTAGTTTTATCAAAATTGTTATTTTTTTAATGTGTCGTATAAATGCTTTGCAAATAAATTTAAATGCTTAAATTTTCCGCTGGTACTATCCCAGCGGGGAATTGTTCTAAACAAAACATACTTTGATAAATTCACTCTCTCATAAAAAGTATTGTGAGTCAAGGCCAGCCTGTACACTTGGAATGTCTATAATTTTCGGTTTTCTCGACACACACCCTAAAGTTCTTTAGATTGTAGTTTACATTGATATTAGTGTATTCCTTTTCTTTTCTAGTTTCCTGCTATAAGCAAAGTGCTCATAAGGTCCGAGGAGCTAATTTCATTTCCAGTTCAGATTAGAACTTTTTCAAGAGGTTTTCACAAGCAGTATTCCTTTTCTTTTCTAGTTTCCTGCTATAAGCAAAGTGCTCATAAGGTCCGAGGAGCTAATTTCATTTCCAGTTCAGATTAGAACTTTTTCAAGAGGTTTTCACAGCATTTACCTGAAGATTCCCCCTTGAGTTATGTAAGGCATCTTTTTTTTGTTTTTTCACCATAGGCAGTGTCTTATACCATGAAATAGTTTATTCATCAAATTGCACCAACAGAATATAACATGCATCCAGCACATTTTTGTCCAAGGAAAGGTGTTGACGAAAAGCAAATTATTTCACCACAGCTATCAAAACCCAGTTTCTAGCGTTGTGTGTTTGCAGACATACCGATGTGTCATGGGGGTACTAGTCTAGACCAATTAAAAATAAAGTATCAGAGTTGTAGCAATCAGTACGATCACACAAAGTTATCTGTGAAATATTCCTGTGCAAACAAGCGACAGCTAATTACGTGATTAGCGAGCGTCATGAAGGACCTGATGGGTGCTCTAATAAACCCTCGCAAAACCCATGAGCGTCATTGCGATGGCGCTTGTCAAACGTGAAGGCTGCTAAAATTTTCATTTGTCAATTTAGCTTGACGTAGGTAAAAGGATCTTCAGGTTAATCGAACTTAAGTCTAAGTAGCAAACTTTGTTAAATACTCTCTATTCCAATAGCATCAACAAACACACGTTGTAGTGAATTAATATTCAGACATCAAAACACCATCGTCGCGATCAATAATAGAGATCAGCCTGAACCTCCAAAACCTGAACAACGTTTATATACTAAAACAGTATAAAGCCTAACTTGATAATTACTTACTTTTAGTGCTTTTGTGTCGTTGTCTCTGTTTGTTTTTGAATTTCGCGCGAAGCTACAAAAGGTTCATCTGTGTTAGCCGTCCCTAGTTTAGCAGTGTAAGATTAAAGGGAAGGCTGCTATCATCACCACTCACCGCCAACTTTTGGGCTACTCTTTTACCAACGAATAGTGGGATCTGTCGTCTCATATAACGCCTCCACGGCTGAAAGGACGAACATGTTTGGTGCGACAGGCATTCGAACCCGTGACCCTCAAATTACGCGTAGAGCACGTTAACCACCTGGCCATACCGGACTATCATTGCCTCTGTTGAGGGTTTTAACTCCCAAGTTAACCTTTATGAACATTTGTTTCTTCAGATTCTTCTAAGTCATTCTAGGCTTAATCTGCACATCCTCGTGTGTAAGAAAAATAATGGTTTACTCAATCAGAATGTTACTGTACCACGAACAAGATACAGACAGATTGTGTATCTAGTTTAGTACTGAAATCTGCGTCGAAGGTTTTTTATTGTCTTTATAACGACAGTGAAGCACAAATACATGGACACCTCCGTATATAACGTTGACTTGGCGTAACCGATCTTGGGATGTAAAATGTTGAAAACTACTAGCGCATATATTTACTAGATGATTGTATTTTTCTGTTATTGTTTTATGAATGCGTTGGTGGTAACATGTTACAGACTAGTATTGTAAATTTTGAATTTTGAAATGCTGTGAAACGTTGTCGAATGGTTAATGTGTAATGTTGATATAAACAGTAATTTTCTTCGTCATTTCCATTGGTTGTGGATGGTAAAAACACACTTCTGTATAAACATAAAAATAGATTGTTGGTTTCAAGTAGAATATTAATAAACCCTTGCAGTAAAATATTTACAGATCTTATAAATTTAGTATACGACAAATACATGTGTGTGTGTGTGTATGTAGTACTTTAAAAGATGCTTTGAGAGTTTCTAATATAAAGTTAAGCAAAATGAAAACCTACTTACTTTTCATAGATAAAATACCGTGTGTTCGTAGGTTCAAGTTGACGTATTCATAATCTTTTTTCTTGTTATTTGTGTTAAATTAATTTTCTCTTGACTTATTTCGGGACATAAAGGAGGTTTACGTATATAACATATGAACGTTACATTTAGATACAATGTATAATAATATAATAACGATAATATTTACTTCTGCTGCATCCAGCACCTGGTAATTTAATTCCACAATTTATTGCATGAGAAATGAAGACGAGAGTTCAAATGATGCGATTAAAATAATTTTACATTTGCCTGGGATAGGCAAAGTGAAATTTAAATTATTTGTAATATGAGCTATATATTGGTGTTTATGTAGAAGATGAAGCTATTGGTTGTGTCTGGAAATTTCACTTATCTTTCATTGATATTTTGTAGTGCAAACAATTATAACTTTGGTGACTATCAGAAGATCGAAATTCAATACTGACAATTTTTTTTTTTCGTTACAAACTTAATTGACTGGTTGTTTATGTATATCATTTGAAATTACAGGTGAAACTGAACTTGAGAAATATTTTAGCATGTGTGGTACGGTACACAAACGAAAAGAAAAATATTGAAATTGATGAAATTTCTTTACAATGTGCTATAAAGAATTACATCATTGTGTATATAGCAATGATTTTTTTTTACATCTCCAGTTCATATACTTTTGTACAGGTAGTTCATTTCCAACAGTGGAGTTTGAGACTGATCAGCTGTTTGAATATTTGACAGTCTTTATACCAGTTGTGTATTTTAAAAGTGCACACATCCAGTATTTAAGTGATACCTATGCTGGTTTTCAGTTGGAGAGATGAAACACCTGTACTTGCTACATGCATCATTTAAGAAATCAAACTCTGTTCGTTAAGTTGTGACTCTGTGAATACCCAACTGTCAGGAAGATATTTCAGTCGTATCGAATATGTGTTTCGGTATTGTTGAAGCTTTCGTTAAGCTTCTTGAGTGAGATTGTAACTTGAACGTGCACGAAACACCTGCAGAATATGGCCAGCCTAGTTAGTTGAATGTGCCACAGCTTTTTTGTACCGAGAATGGGTGGATTATTTCAACGGCGTATTATGGGTTTACAACTACTCTGGTATTGAACAGTCTTCTGAAAGTTTTGGGTACTCTTCACATACGTTGATGATAGGTATAACACGAAGTAAAGATGACTTGAAAGTTTTCTAATTTACTAACTTGTTTTCCCATTAATAGGTTTCGAAATTTGTGGAGAGCATCCATTTAACGGTTAAAATTCATAACCTGAAGGAGGTATTTGCACTATTCCATTGTGGCGAAAATATCGACACTTCTTTAAACTGTGTTTACGTAGTTTTAAGGTAAACAATGGAAGTACGTGATATCCATTATGATCAGTTTACCTAATTTGAGTACTTCTTATATAGCACATGATTATATGAACAGGTTTGCACAGGATATGACACAAGGATATATGAAACCAGATACTGAAATAAAACAATCGTTGCTCTGTGTCAAGTCATGAAATGGTTATGGCCATCGTCCGTCCATGTTACATCATATGTTTCACCCCGACTGTGTGAAGTGAGGTGTTATACCTTACGTGTTTTTGTTACCTGAATTACTTTTTCTCTCTTACTTGTATTGACCTTGCTATCTTATAAGTTACTCTGTAAAAGGATTTGAAATTATTTGTAAAAAAAAATCTTGTGGAAATATTGTTCGTTTTAGATTACTTTTCTTGTGTATTTGAGTGATATTTGTGACAAGCAATGGTGTGTGTTGGTTTTAAAAACTTCTCTGCACCATTTTAATAGAATGGTGATATAAGTAATACATTTGGTGTAGTTTCAAAGATACCATCAAACACTTTTTCCATTATAAGTTGTACACGACTCAGTGATTATTTTGATTGTTGAATTCGGGGAATCTTGAATTGCGGACCATTGCCGTAACATCAAGCTACTCAGTTTGGAACCACAGGTCCGCCATAAGAGAAACTGTTAAACGGTGTCAAAAGAGTAGCTCTCAGAGTTGACATTGGATCCTGATGATGAGTTAATTATTTTTGTGTTCTATTAGGCCAAAATTAAGAACGGCTTTGCGTGAAAGCTACGAAATATACTGTTTCTTTACGCGTGTGTGCGTTCATTGGGCGTTCGAGTTATAACAAAATTCGAGTATTAAAAATTGCGTAAATATAAAATTGAACATAAAGAATCTCAAAATTTGAGCAATGTTCTCATTATTCTTGTTTGTTTCTTTTATTACAAATGTATAGAATTCACGTAAATTGCTTTCCAGTCAGTATTGTGCAAAAGATGGTTGGCTGCTTGTGTACAGCAGATCATATATATGTATTGATTGAAACGTTATACTCCAATTTTACCTGTGCAGTGTCTAAGAAGGAAGGATACAATAGTCCTTCATATCATGACCTTTCTCAGTAAACTGCCTGTTAAACCTGTTCTTTCTGCTGTACATGCTTTATTTAGTTTAATTTTTCATGGATTGTTCTAGTTTCCTGGTCACGAAGGAAGTAATAATAATAAAACATGTTGCTTTGTTATTGAATAAAGCATCCTAAATACAGCCTGTGACAACAATATAAATTTCATCCAGTCTTGATAGTCAAGGTACATAAAGTTCGAACGCATGAAGTTTATGTACTTTATGTATTGTTGTAGTACTCTTTGATAAGTAGGAATCAACAAAGCATTGTATCTTTTGATGCAAGCCATCGATCGAAATAAATTATGAAGAATGTTGTATTGCTCAGATGAGTGGGCAAAACATTGTGATACAGTTTAACAAAAAATAACAATGAAGAATCCATTCCAAAGCTGTATCTCTGGACTTTTATTTAAATCATAAACCAGGATTACTGAATATATCCACTATTCAATAAAACTTAATCACGTCTTTGTTCTGCACACATCAGATGATGATGGTTAGTACTTCCTTTATATTCTGCTTGTGCCCCGTTAATATATGGTTGGCTTCTACACTTCTGGCCAAAATCTTAAGGCCAATGAACATAAAAAAAAAATGCATTTTGCGTTGTTAGACTCAACCACATATTTGAGTAGAGTTTCAAAAGATGAAAATAAGAAAAGGGGAAATAAAAATGAAATTAGCTGGTAAAAAGTTTAATGCCATACTGAAACGAAGCGTTAATCGGTAAACACGTAACGAAGTTTAGTCATTTGTGTTCAGGCATTATCGTTGTCAGCATCTCCCACTGACATCTTCTGTGTTACATGGAGTAAAAACATGGCAAAGGCTAAAAATTTGACAGAGTTTGAACGTGGCAGAATTGTTGAGCTGCAAAAGCAAGGTCTCTCTTAACGTGCCATCGCTGGTGAGATTAGGCGTAGTAAAACTGCTGTTGCAAATTTCTTAAAAGACTTTGAGGGATACGGAATGAAAACTTTAAGTGGTCCGCTCAAGAAAATTTCGCCGGCGTTGAGCAGGATGATTCGACGTGTTGTCCGGCAAGACACCAGCCAATTGTCGAACCAGGTTAAGGACCTTACGGACGCAGTATGCAGCTCAAGAACAATAAGACGGCATCTACGAGAGAAAGACTTTAAAAATCGTAAAGGTCTTCAAAGGCCACGCCTTCTTCCACACCACCAAACAGCTTGGTTAAACTTTGCTAAGAAGCACCAAACATGGGACGTAGAAAAGTGGACGAAGGTTTTCTTCTCTGGTGAGAAAAAATTAACGTGGATAGTCCAGATGGCTTAAAACATTATTGGCACGAAAAGAATATCCCACCGGAGACGTTTTCTACACGACACAGTGGAGGAGGTTCCATCCTGATCTGGGGTGCTTTCTCCTTCCATAGAACAATGGAGCTTTAGGTCAGGGGCGTCAAACAGTAACTGGCTACATTGGCATGTTGGAGAGAACATTCTTATTGACTGAATACCCTTGCTTGTGTGGAAATGATTGGATCGTTCAGCAGGACAATGCTGCAATCCACAATGCCCGCAGAACAAAGGACTTTTTCATGGCGAATAACGTGATTATTTTAGACCATCCGGCGAGTTCGCCTGAACTGAACTCCATTGAAAATGTTTGAGGGTGGATGCCAATTCCAAACAGTGCATGATCTTCGTGAAGCCATCTTCACCACTTGGAATAACATTCCAGTCAGCCTTCTGCAAACGCTTATATCGACTATGCCAAAGCGAATGTTTATAGTTATTTGCAATGACGGCCTTGCATCTCACTACTGAGATCACTTGTTGGGCATTTCCTACCCTGTTTAGGACTTCTTTTTGGTATGGTCTTAAACTTTTGACCAGCTAGTATTTAGGCTAATTTCATAGTGTTAACATTTTCCCTATTAAATGCTAAATGCTAAAAAGTTTTTTATTTTTATCTTTCCTTTTCTTATTTTCTTCTTTCGAAGCTCTACTCAAATAAGTGGTTGAGTCTAACAACGCAGAATGTATATTTTCTTTATGTTCATCGGCTTTAAGATTTTGGCCAGCAGTGTATAAAGCGCTTGAGGATGTACTCAGTGAGTAATGTAGATGAACAAAACCATTTCAACATTAATATGTTCGAGTTGTCTGAAGACACAGCAGTAAAAACAAAATAGTTTTATTATTATTATAATATCAATCTATACTATATCATTTACTATTCCAATGTAAATGAAATATATTTTGTGAAAATTGGTATGTTTGTATCTCTCATATCCTTTAATCAGAAATGTGAAAATCTACATTCTGGTACTAACAACTGGACTTTAAGATTTTTAAGAAATTACCCTAAAATTAAGACTGACAAAAATATTTGTAACCCTGACCCAAGTAACGCATCGAGCCACCTCACTTTGTTTACAGGCTGTATGCGATGTTGCTTTGATCTCGCTTGTGTCTGGAAGTTATCTACTTCAATCCTTGACAATTTTTTTTAACTAATATGGTATCTTGGTGAAATTGGTACTCACTGACCATGTCTCATGATAGCTTTTCAATAATGTTCGAAAGCATTTTGGTAAGAATGGAATAAGGGAACTCTTAAGGGCCGTAGCAGAAGTCTGTAACATGTTTGGTTAACAATAAGAAACGTTTTTGGCATAACCATCCTGAAAACAAGCGTCTTCGTTTGATTAAAGAGTGTTGTGAGATTGCATCTGCTCGTGAGTATTTGGAAATCCCTAACTGCCATGAAAATGAGCCCAACAATACTAAACCGTCTACAGAACGGTTCAGTCTTGACAATGTGGAACTAGGGAAGACGTTTCTTTAGATTGTTAGTAGGGGTAAGTGGCTTAATCAAGTTGGTTTCATTCAGCTAATTCATTGTTTTTGTGGAAATGGATGTTCTTGAGCCATTATTAAAGTCAGTTGCTAATTCACACCCAGTTGAATGCCTGTTTGAAAGCTCTCTCTTCCGACTAGTTTCTGTTGTTAGAATAGGTTTCTGATCAAATAACTATGCACTTTAGACTCAAGCACAGTGCTCTTTTGTAAGTCGGTTAGCTCGACAATTTTCGTAATTGAGGCACTTGATAAATATTGTCTTTCCCATTGTAGCAACAAATGATGGTCATTCAGTGTATTGTCTGCATATAAAGAATTTTGATGGCTTTATTTCTTTAACATGTTAGTAGATATTTCATATAAACACCAAATGAGGACCAGTCTTTTCTGTAGTAGAAGGTTTTAGAACGAGTGCAGATGGACAATGCTATATTGACTAGAAAAGGTGTACTTATATTCATATGTGAAAAGTCTGATAACCATTAAACCATTGCTACTTATTATCTGTTATCGGAAACTTAGTACTTAAAAGTTCAACTGTTCTTCCCAATGTATTATCGTGGTAAATGTTTTTCACATCAAACTGTCAAGTAACTGTAAGTTGACGCAGTATGACGACCATGGCAATACATCATTTGAAATCTAGGCTTTCTATAAATTTAAATCTATTAGTAAATTATAAATTAGAACATATCAGAGGTAGGTGTGGAAAGTGATTTCTGAATTTTCACTGATTGCTTTTAGCTTTATAAGATTGACGAATATAAAAGTGTGGCTTCATAATATCGATGACAAAATTATAGAAAATATTTTACGTTACATTATGTAGTGTTTTAGATAATGGACAAAATATCCAGAAGAGGAGATGGCTCAAGAACAAAAATCCAAATTCTCACACAAAGGAAGTTTGATGTTGCTTTTAAATATTTCCTTATGCAATAAAAAAACTTAAAACGTATATAATATTAAAATCTGATTTATTAACTATGGTTTGATTCCAGGTTTGTTAGTGTCCCATGATAACTAACTACAGGGTGGTCGCTAGAAAAGCGGAAAATTTGTCAATTTATTTTTACAAAGAATAACTTTTACAAAGTTTTTTAAAGGTATATGTTATATTACACTCATAGATGCTCAAAATTATTAAAATCATGCATTTTTTTCATGATGTAAAGAAATCAAAATAGAAATGAGTAAGCAGGCATTTTATTCATGATCTCATCTGACCCTCAAATTTTCCGCTTTTCTAGCGACCACCCTGTAGTTTAATTTTAATGTATTAGGTTGTCCAGAAATAAATATTTTTTTTGAATTACTAAGTTTGGGAAAGTATAAACCAGTGTAATAAAATATGCTTTTATCAAAGTAAGCACCATTTGCTTCAACACACTTTTGCCAACTTATATCGATGCTGTTTATGCTCTTGCCGTAGAAATTAGTTTCTATGGTCAATGAACTCCCTGAAAGTTTCTTCTGCAGTTGCATGATTTTGAAAGTGTTTATTGCTCAAAAAGTTCCTAAAGTGCTTGAAAAAATGAAAATCTGTAGGGGAAAGATCTGGGGAATAAGATGGATGAGGCAGAATCTCGAAACCAATTCGTTCAATTTTTGGAGCATCATTTTTGACAGGTCTCATAACGCTGATCTTGTTGATCTTCAGCCAGCTCATGCGGAACTCACATATCCAACTTTTTTGTCTTTCCAATCTCACTTAGGTGTTTGGCAATGCTTGATTTGCTTGTACCTAGCTTTTCTGCAAGTTCACATACTGTTGTGTGAGGGTCTGTCTCAACTGCTTCCTTTAATGTGTTTTCATCTAATAATGGCTTCTTTTCACGACCTTCATGGTTTTCAAGACTTTCATTTCTGTGTCGAAACTTATACGTTCAGTAACAGATCCATGGCCGAATGCCTGGTTGTTGTTCCATGTTGTTTCGGTAGCTTTTCGTCCAAGTTTGAAGTCGTAGAGGAAAATCAGATGAAAGTCCTTCTTGTCCAAGCTGCCTAAATGGTTGCGAAACTTACCCTGAATAGAGTTGAAACAGCAGACAATTAAGACACATTGCAAGCGACAAACGTTGGATTAAATCAACTCAATATTCAGCTTCTCAATATCATCATGATAATTCCGACTTTTATTTCTGGACAACCTAGTAACTCACAATAACGTGGTGACAAACTTACTTTGGTCCGTCCGCAAGCACCTATCTTACGTGCAGTCAGTTACGTAAGCACATCCACGTTCTCTTCCAGAACGTTGGAGTCACCAGTTTTCCATATTTTATCCTATTACCGATTTTCATGGTTAAATTCACTTATCGACTAAAGTATGAACATAAAAATACCACATCAAACATAATTCTCTGAGAAGCTTACATTTCTCAATATACGAAACAACAGCATTAGTCGTAAAGCTCGACCAATTGTGTTTTCGTAGAAACAAATTCATTAAAATTTACATTTTAATGTTGAAGGATATCTAAGATTTAATGATATTTACAGAACGTCACCGTAAATAAGTCATAATGACAGTTTTGCAATAACCTGCAGAACTTTGAACTTTTAATGTTTCTCATCAGTGACGCAGCGACATGTCTGCGTACTTATACCCCTAGAAACCTGGTGCGCGTTAAGGCATGCGCTCGTAATCTGAGGGTCGCGGGTTCGCATCCGAGTCGCGCCAAACATGCTCGCCCTCCCAGCCGTGGAGGCGTTATAATGTGACGGTCAATCCCACAATTCGTTGGTAAAATAGTAGCCCAAGAGTTGGCGGTGGGTGGTGATGACTAGCTTCCTTCCCTCTAGTCTTACACTGCTAAATTAGGGACGGCTATTACAGATAGCCCTCGAGTGGCTTTGTGCGAAAATTCAAAACAAACAAACAAGAACCCTGGTTTCGATACTCGTTGTGGGCACATCATAAGGAATCAGTTGTATAGCTTTGTACTTTTCTCCAACCAAACTCTTAATGTTATGTGACAGCGTAAAGTAACTTGCAGCTGTTAGTAGGTACAAAAGGATGTACAGTAAATCACAACACACAACAACAGCTACAGACCAGTTCATATGTTGTAGACATTAAACATCGCAATGCACTTATTTAAAGGTTAAGTTTGAAGTTTCTTAAGATATTTACACGAAGTACTTAAAATATGAGTAAGTAAAACAAAACAAGCATAGGAAATTTTTGTATGATCTTCATTATTAAAGCTGGCAAAACGTAAAGTCAATACAGGTCAAAATATTGAAATACTCTTAAGACAGCAGATGTTTTCTCACCACTTTCTTTGTTATTCTTTGTGTGTTTTTAACTTTCACAGCCAAAGTCATAATATTAAGTTAGTACTGTGTTTAAGAACAGTATTTCACATGGACTTGGTTACTCAGATGAGCCCAGATACTTCACTTTATGTAAGGCTTTCCTTATTAGAGACATAATTACAGTCCTGTCGATTTTTGTTTTAGGGTATACGAAAGTAAACACGGGATACCGTCGCTACCAATGGTAAACTAAGAAATTTAACCAATTTAACTGGTGAGAAAACATAACACATATCTCATTTGTTAATATTTTGTCAATTGTCTGTAACTTGTTTGTAATATATTTAAAGATAAACGGACAGAAGGATCTCCACCTGTTTCAAATAGTATACAAATATTCAAAATAGTTTCACGTATGTACAAAAAATTCTTTACACTGTAGAGATCATGTGGATATTATAAACACTATATAGTTTTCTTCTTGTCAAAAGTCCACTCAGGCGTATTCAATTACTTTAGGATTTCAGTTGACAAATCTAGCTACCATTCCCTATTTCTGTCGCATTAGTATTCCATTTTTGCAATGATTGCAAAGAGTTATTAGAATCATTACGCGAGTTACCATAGTTGTGTACTGTTCTTCCAATAATAGTGTGGTTTTCTTTCTTCAAAAGCCCGGCATGACCAGGTGGTTAGGACAGTTGACTCGTAATCTCAGAGTCGCTTGTTTGAATCCCCGTTACACCAAATATGCTCGCCCCTTTCGGCCGTGAGAGCGTTATAATTCGACGGTCAATCACACTATTTGTTGGTAAAAGAGTAGCCTAAGAGTTGACGATGGGTGATAATGACTAGCTGCCTTCCCTCTAGTCTTATGTTGCTAAATTAGGACAGCTAGCGCATAGTCCTCGTGTAGTTTCCCGCGAAATTAAAAAACAAACATTTGTATTGTAAGTGAATTGATCTATTTAGTGTTGGTAACACACGATCACGAAATTGCTTCTGTTGCGATAATAATAAAAAAGCTTCTTTGGTATTGAATTAATTACTTATCAAACTTTCACAGTTTATTTTTACTTAAGTAGCTGTTTTTAAAAATTACATTATATTGTTCGTGTGTGTATACTTACATATGTATATGTATGAACATACGTAGCTTTTTTTAAAAGCGTTTTAAGTAAACTGCTGTTTGATAAGTCGTAACGCTCTAAATCTTATTTAGTGCAAACCATGATCGTATGTTAGATCGTTACCTCACCTTGGGACACATAACGTTCACGTGATTGAATGTATCACAAGTGCATGTCAGAAGGCTCTTATTAAAAAAAAACCGGATGTGATGCGAAACATGCAGACAATGAACAGGCGCACATTCATAGAGATAGACATATCAGTTTGTGTATTCGACGTGCATGTGGACCAATGCATATATATTCGTGTTGTTCGTCATCATACGTCAAGAGATACATTAGTCCAGTGTAGAGAATTTATTACCAAGCTGACATTAGTTTCAATATATATCTTATTGTGTTGGGATTCCCAAATGGCTCGCATGTATACTGTTACTGTTTTGTTTTTATTGGTAGTTGTCAGTCTAAGAATGCTTAAGCTATTATTATTTATAGGAAGGTCACGACTCGTTTTATTTAGTGGAAATGGATTACAACTTTCGGATTTATGAATATATTTGTGTAGTGGAAAATTAAGTTGTGTTCATTTGTAATCGGGTCCGTATGTTTGCATATCTATCGGTTTTCGAGCTCGTATCTCGAAAACTAATTGCCCAATGCACTCGAAAGTTTTACACAAGGTAGGAAGTCAGCATAAGACTCTCATCCCAAAATTTGGTCCGGATCAGGACTGCATTACTTTTAAACATTTTTTATTAAATAACGGGGAGATAGGGCTTTCTGAGATTTAGAAGATAGAGTATGATGTCTGCTAGTATAAATACATGCAGTCTTGAAAAAGAGTAGCAGGACAAGGTTGTGTACTCTGATTGCTCAAGTTGTAGTTGAAAATAACTACTCAGGGTCTATTTAAATTATTTTAACGTTCTTGTGTTTTATATCTTAAATGGACTGTTTGCCGATTTGTGAATATACTAAAAAGAAATTATATTAAACGTCAATGGTATAAATGTGATTCTGTTTCGATTTTTGCTCGCATTTGTTAAATAATTAGTTACTGTCGATCGCTTTTCATATGTATAAAATATATATTTTATAGAAGTGCCTTTGTGTAAGTCAGGAATCATAACTGCGAAACATTTTTCAAAATATCGCAACATGACCTGTGTATAATTTTCAAGTTATTATTCGAAAAGTTCCACATTTTTTCTTACTCGACAAAAATTGATAGATAGCGTACATAACTTTTTCTTTTTACAAATTTTTTTGTATGTATCATTACTTTAGACCGTTTGAAAACAAATGGAAATAGACGAACAGTTTGAGTGTTTGTGAAAGTGTAATGTATTGGTTTCTGGAAAAAAAACACGTGATTTTAGTGTACTGGAAATCCTCTGTTATATTAATATTTGAATTTTACATCTCCCTGTCTTTTCGTGTCAACTACATACGCATGTGTAACAGTTCTGAAAACTGGGATCAATTAAAGGAGGCATGACTGTGGACTTCAATCGGCATATTGATCTACGTGACATTTAATGTGCACTGGCTTGGAGAGAGACAAACCGTATAACGAACGTCAAATGATATTCTTCTGGAACGGTTTGTTATAAAATGTGCATCCACTAAGTTAAAGGAAACATTCGATTGTAATGATATAGTTGGCTTATATATATAAACTGTTATCTGTGTTTTACAACCTAGTAATATCATTTACGTAAATGGTCGTGTAATAAAGCAAATAAGAATCTCAAACATTCCTACTAGTTACTTTGTATGTAAAAATGACAAATAATATAAGAACGTGAAGTTACATAAATTTTTTTCTTAAAAATAAATAAAAGTGGTATTTTTTGTTTCGTTAATCAAGTCTACCACTTGGTATTTAAAGAAAATGTATTTTGTGTAGATTATTCAAATCTATAGCACATTTGCATAACATTGTACAAATGATTAAATAATTAACGAAATATATATATTAAAAAAAAACTTTCGACAAGCTAGCATTCTTTCGAAAATAGCAAACTTCGCCTGTCAAACTAGTCCAGTTTCTAATACTTAGTGAAAATGAATTCAGTCTTTTCGTTTTTGCGTAATACACGATAAAGGAAACTGATTTTGTTGAGTTTATAGTTCCTTCTAGCTTCGCATCTGTCATATCTAAACTCTAACCATTATAATTCGATTTTAATGCATACAAAAGTTTTTTTTTACTGTTGCTGCATATTAGCTCACCACATTTGTCATGAATATAATAATAATAAATAAATAACACAAACATTTTTTACTAATCGGAAAATTTGGAAGTAAGATGTTTTGGGTCAAAATAGTCACGAACGGAATATTATGTGTTTTACTATTTTGTGTAATCTATATTAAATTTCATATTGCCACAGATATGTATATGTGTATTTTACAAAATGTGTGATTTTAAAGAACTGGCACTGGCTGGTCCCGTAGTATAGCTGAATTTTAGAACTGACGATCCGTGTTAGAATCTGTACGATATCACAAAATATTCCCCACAGTTTCAGCTGTGGAAGTTTTAGTAAGAGTGGATTAACACGGTTAGTAGTTAAGTTAGTATAACTGTGCCTTCAATTCAATATTAAAAAATAAAGCAGGGAGAATTTATTATCTTACAAGTTTGAAAATGCCAACAAGAGCCAGCTAATTTTAATTTAATTTAAATACATATTTATAGTACTTGCATTTCAAGTGTTATGATTTGATTTGACAGTATTCTTTGATCTAAATCTTGTAGTCTGAATAGTCTTTTTATAATAAAACGTGGTTGAACACAGAAACATGCAAGTTGTATACATCTATTCATCTTATTCCACTAGTTAACGTAGGTTTGGTAATACTTTTGTTTGTTTTAATAAGAGGAAATACCAGATCCAAATAAATGAAAATTATAACACGAGACAGAGTTTAAGAGTTTCCAGGAACATTACAGGTGCTCTTTTCCACGTGCACTAATTAAATAGAAAGGGTAGTGTTCAGTTTCCCACATACAAACTAGATAAATTCTATCCTCCATCCCATGTTGACTTTAGGTTGAACGGATAGGATTTGTTTATTTCTCTATTTTTAAAACGATATTACAAGATAGGAAAGCCACGCTTATATTTATTTTGTGAAGTTTTTATTACTTTAGGCTATAAGATATCCCTTTTCTTTTTACACGCACATCATTCATTATAATAAGGTGTCTCCGGTCTTGGCCACAAGATAGGTCATGCCAGGAATTGTCGAAGGTAATACTTTTTTCTGTGTAAAGCTAACTATATTGATAATAATAAAAAGATAAAAATCTGGTTTAAAACAGTACTCAAACGTATTGCTAACAACATGATACACACGTGTATATGCAATTTTAAAAAGTAACTTTATATCATTTAAGAACAGTTTTGGCCACACGTTTTCATATTTAAGCTATCTTTGATTATATTTAAATTAGTCCTAAGTCTGTATTCTAAGCTAACAAAGCAGTGTAATCTTAAAAAAATGATGAGTGAAACATTTTAATCATTCCTGTTAATTAAATTAATATTGGAGAGAGAATAGGATATACTTCTATCTGAAATTATGTGCCATGAATGTATAGACTTAATACATTTTTACTCTCTGTTGTTGGACTCTGTCAATAAACCCATAAAGTTGTCTATGTACACAAATTTCTCAATTGAACTTGAATCATTTTCCTGACTTATGGCTATTTATGCTGAGAGGCCATAAATTTGTGTACATAGACAACTTTATGGGTTTATTGACAGAGTCCAACAATAGAGAGTAAAAATGTATTAAGTCTATACCTTCATGGCACATAATTATGTAAAAATGACAAATAATATAAGAACGTGAAGTTACATAATTTTTTTTCTTAAAAATAAATAAAAGTGGTATTTTTTGTTTCGTTAATCAAGTCTACCACTTGGTATTTAAAGAAAATGTATTTTGTGTAGATTATTCAAATCTATAGCACATTTGCATAACATTGTACAAATGATTAAATAATTAACGGAATATATATATTAAAAAAACACTTTCGACAAGCTAGTATTCTTTCGAAAATAGCAAAATAGTTCATAACGTTCAATACGTTTTGTGAAATACACCAATTTAATATAATTTTTACACTGAAGACGTCTGTTTTGTCAGTTACTGAAGCAAAATTGACGCGCACTTTGCAACCAATTGTTCATACAGCGAACGATCAGTGTTTTGATGTTTCCTAAGTTACCGTAGCGAGTTTTGTTTGTAGTTCAGGTGTTTATTTCTATACAAAATCCAATTAACAAGTGCATTTTTTCAGTACGTAGCTGATGGCATCTGTATTACTGATAGTGGGCGCTAGACAGGATTTAACAGAACTATTTAAACACGTTGACTTATCGCTACTTTACTTTTCAAAGCTCACATTTTGAATAATGGCATGATTGAAATACCGTGAATAAATATAACCTAGAGAAAAAAGCAGCTATCTACTCCTTAAAAGGTATGTGTGTAATTAAACATTGAGTAGCGTGAATATTTTTGTTGTTTCCTCCTTACAACCTGTGAGTTGTGTAAATATTTTCTCTGATTCGAAACACCCTACTAACGCATTTTAAGTACGAATTAAGACTACAGTTTGGCTTGACATAGTGAGCTTGACTCACAATCCGCGGAGTTGAATTCCCCCCACCAAACATGCTTGCTCTTTCAGCCGGGGAGGCTTTATAAGTGATGGTCAATTTCACTATTCGTTAGTAAATGAGTTGCCCAAGAGTTGGCGATGGGTGGTGATGACTAGCTGCCTTCACTCTATTCTTTCACTGATAAAGTGGGGACGACCAGCGCAGATAGTCTTCATGTAATTATGCGCGAAATTTAAAAGAAACAAACACCGCAGTTTAGTAGCTGTAAACTGGCACTGCAGATCCGTCTCGTTTTCGCGAAGATATGCTAGTTAAACAGAAACCAATTTGATTGCAACATGTGTGCCTTTTTATAAATACCGAATACATTTAGTGAACATTTCAACGTATATGGCGTATGTCTTCATCTTCGCGGTCACTTAAGCAATATTTGTAAATTACCGGCCGATAAACTTAGAGAATCTTTACGTTCATAGTAGAAATTACCTTATTTCTGAACATCGTGAAAATCTGTCTTTTAAAGCATGTGTGTTTTTCCAATCCTCTTGCTTACAAAGACAAAATCTTTATCAAAAAATATTAACACTGAAAGCTATATTACTTCATATCTATAGGGATATTGAACTTCCTTTTTATGCCGATCTCTTTAGAATAGACAAATGTAGCAAAATCTTCTCGTAAATATGACTTTTGGTAATATGCCTGGATGTGATTTCTTCCGTAATTACGGGTGCAGCAAGATGCTATTTTCCTGGAAAAGGGAAAAAAATCAATAAGACACTCTTTTTGAAGTTACGAATGGTTCCTGTTGTAGAAAGGTTTTCTTTCTTCCTTTTATTTATACTGACGAAATCAGTATACATTCAGATTACAAGGAAATTCTTTGACCTTGTGTCTACCAATGTACCGATGGTTTCTTTGGAACACAAACTCATTTGACGTTTATGATGTAAAAGTCCCATTCAGTTGAAAATGTGTTTTATTTTACTTCTTCAGCTATGAATACAATTACTCACTTATTTCACAGTATTTCGTTAATGTGCTTTACTCTCATCCCAATTGAACTTGCATTTATACAACAACTTGTGTATGTATGGCTGGAAAAAGACTTATAACGACTAATACATTTTATTCTATTTTTTGTTGTCTACAGGTTTGCATTAAAGAGGGTTTCCTGGCGAAGCAAACGAGCTCTTTTCAAGTAAGGATTATTTCGCGATACGTACTTAATTAACACTTTTAGTTATCAGAAAACAATTGGAGTACGTATGGAATATTTTAAAAGTACGAAAGTTCTGTAAGGTCTGTTACGAAAATACGATTACTTGTAGCAAGTGAAAAGCGTTATCATGAACAGTGGAAAATGAAATATTTTCACAAAATTAAACAAAACTCCAGCTAATTCCTTGCTATCTGTTTATTTTCAATAACTTAATTTATGTATGAGAAGCTATTGTATGAAAGACAAAGAACATTACGAGATATTAAAAAAAACACCCTCAGAGTTATTGATTTTGATTTTTGTGATTTCACTCTTGTCAAATTTGTACATTTTTAAACACAATATTTTTGGTTAACGATAGTTATAAGTTATAACACTATTTAATTTCACGTCATGGTTTGAAAAGTATGAACTTAATCACACCTGACCCTATTATAAACATTTAGATTATTTGCTTAAGTAGTTATTAAACATATATCGTCTTTTAATTTCATAACATTTTAGTGTTACTGTTGTTTCTTTATGTGCTCCAAAATTCATTATTTTAAGAAATACTTATTGTATTTTTTTCAAAAAGAAAGAAATCCGGAGGGAAATTAAAAAGCTGGTGATAACATTTAAGTAAACGATTGAGGAAATAAAAAAGGGTGTTAACTTTCATATATAGAAAAGAAGTTATCTAAAGCCTACTTTTATATTGCTATCTGTTATTTTTCAGCGATGGAAAAGAAGATACTTCAAATTAAATCCAAGAAAATTATACTATGCAAAAGATTCTAAGGTGAGTAAATTTTAATTAATATTTGATGCCTGTAAATAGTCTGATTACAATTAACTCTTAGAGCCATGCTTAATCTAGTAGCCAGTGTGCTTGAAATGTTCTAAGAATTTAATTTGCGACCTTCTGTTGCAAAAAACTCGTTCTGCACTTTGGGGCCTTGAGTGTGTTATAAGAGTGATGATCAAATACTAGTATTTGGTCAGACAAAAGTTGGCGGTGGGTGCTATTAACTAGATGCTGCCCCTTAAGTATAACAGCTGAAAGCTAGAGACAGCTAGTGTGCTTATATAACCTGTTTACAAGAAACTTTCTAAACAAACAAAGAATCTTGATCCTTCCACCATAGTTCAATTATAAACCTGCATATAATTGAGACGTTTTTTGATGGTACCAATCATATTGATATGAAGAATATATATGTATATTTATAGTGAAATTTTACTGTTTATTTTTGAATATTGTTTATTGATCTTAATTTACTGGAATAATCAATAAATGTTGTGAAATTAACTAAAGATCCACATTTTGATCTATATGAAAGTGCCAATGTTAACAAAAGTGTGATTTTTTTACTCGAGCATTGATAAGCTCGTTTGATTAATTCACAACGATTCAATTAATATCATTTCTATTTATTAATTGTTTTATTTTATTTTTGATGACATTGTTTTTCCAACAGTATAATCCTGAATCTAGTATGCTGTGCTTGTGGTAACCTTGAAACAAGATGAATAAAAACTAGGAATTTAAAATTGAAAATGTAAAAGAAGTAAGCAAATAAGGCTGTAGATACTGTAGACATTATTTATTCAAACTACAAATCTTTACTTTGGCTCCATTCTGCTACTTACAGTTACATATGGTTGAACCTTTTTTTGCTTACTCTTTTACGATTCTTATTTTTAGGTTTTTAAATTCCCAAATTATTCGTTTATCATGTTTGCTGGAGTTTTTATTCTCAACTGTGGGCATTGGATTACCTGATATGGTAGCTAAGCTTTATACATTACAATCATAATAAACACAGCTTATAGCTAGTTAATGCACCTCATGATGATTTACTGCTTGATTGCATTAGTTTGAGATGTAAAATGTTGAACTAGACCTGGAGATTGTTGTAAAGATTTTTTGAGAATATAGTGAGCATTTATAGTTTCTTCATAACGTTAGCTGGTTACTTCAAGCCCATTCCATTGGCAATGGGAAAATATTTAACTAGATTAGGACACGACTGAATCTAAATGCATATAAAATTTGCTAGTAAAAAAGCAGCCTGAACAAATAAAAAATATTTTTCTAAAGTTTTCTTTAAATAAAACCTTTGTGTCTTTTAAAGTAATTATTCTCTGAAAGTGTCTAGTAAAATTTCATGTTGATTTTATATTGATTTTTTTTATTCTTTCAATTCATACGTAATAGAGAGATTGCCTTCCTAAAGACATTTATGGTATAATGTACAAAGCGTTGAATACGAACATTTTACAGCCATCTATTATTTACTGATGATTCTTGTTTCACTTTAACCTGTACTGAAGTTTTTTTTAAAGGAATAACATATATATGTAAGTAAGCTAACTTCAAGGGGCAAGAATAACACCTTTTGCACTAGAATTATAATGTATTTAGCTTATATAAAATATAAAATAAGCAAATTGCCTTTTCAATGCCCTTACAATATTTACAGTACCCTTATTTTGTATTTATTAAAGGTTTGGGTGCAATATACCAGGCTTTTTATGTTGAAGGCTGGAAAGATAATTATTAAAAATGTAGATTTCCTTTTTCTTGTAACACCTGTTATAAAACACTATTATGGTTCATGACAAAACGACAGGCTAAACAATCTACAATAGTAAGTTTATTACTTCGAAGTTAAACCGAAAACTTTTGCTTTAATATGGATATGGTGAACAAAAATGGCAATTCAGTAACACAGCTGGTATAGGTATATTATTTATAATAATTTTTGATGTTTTTAATTCGTAATGTTTCTTGCTTTTATTTTAGTAGTAACGTTGTTTCATTAGCAGCCTGTTTTGCTATCTGTGTATGTGTGTCAGTGATAATTAAAATACAGTGGTACCTCGGTTTTCGAACTTAATCCATTCCAGAAGGCTGTTTGATAACCAAATCACTTTTTCCCATAAGAAATACTGTAAATTAAATCAATCCCTTACATACTTCCAAAAATTATGCTTTATGAAGCCTTTTAAGTAAAAATATTGCTTATTTATACCTGTATAATAATACTTACATGCATAAAGTCAACCACAAAAACTATAAACACAATAAAAAAACAGTAAATGAAAATTTAACTGCACTTTACCTGTGCTGAGGAGAGCTGATGGTGTAAGTGAAAGGTGATGAGGAATGTAGAGAGTATGAGGGTTATTATTGTTTGGAAGGGGAGTCACCTTCCATAAAAATGTAAGGTAACTCTCCTTCTGGGGTGCTTTCTCTTTTCTGTCTCTTTGCATCACTACAGCGTGCTTGAGACTAACTTGACCTATTCCTCTAAAAACTTGTCTGACGAGGTTTATTTCTACCTGCATTTTAAAATGTTTCTCAAGTAAGACATGACATTGTCATTGAAAATGTTTATGCTGCAGTTTGCTACAGCTTTGTCAGGGTAAATTTTTCCACATAACTTTGTATCTCTCCCTATTTTCCACACATTTCCTTGATTAATGAACTAGGAACATCTTTCCTCCCTTCCTTTCTCCTTATCTGAAGACACTTTCTCAGTTGCCTTCTGTTGCTGCTCTTTCTGAAGGTCTTGGAGTTCTTCCGTGGTGAGCTTAGTGTTGTGGTCTTCAACCATCTCCTTCACATCATCACCACTCACATTAAAACCCATATACTTGCCTAGTGAGAGAATATCCTCAACAATAGGCTCAGTCTGAAAGCCTTCAAAGTCTATCTGCTACTAAGTCTGGCCACAATTTCTTCCAGACTGACTTCATGGTCCTCAAAGACACTTCCCTCCAGGCTTTGTCTATGATCCTCAAGCAATGGAGGATAATAAAATTATTTTTGCAGAACTCTCTGAGGGTTAACTCTGTGTCAGAGGCCACTACAAAGCACCTTTGAAACAGTGCTTTGGAGTCGAGTTTCTTAAAGTTTGATATGACCTGCTTGTCCATGGGCTGAATGAGAGGAGTTGTGTTAAGGGTCAAGAGCTTCACCATAATGAAGCTGTACTTCTCCACCAACTTGTCCTCCAAGCCTGGTGGGTGAGCAGGTGCATTGTCCATCACAAGAAGGGCCTTGAGTGGCAACTGTTTTTCCGTGAGATAGTTCTTTACACTTGGGGCAAAGTTCATGGACCCACTCCATTAAAAAATTGCCTGGTTACCCAAGCTTTACTATTAGCCTTCCACATGCCATTTAGTATACTTTTCAGGACATTATTTTTCTTGAAAACCCTCAGGTTTTTAGAATGGTACACAAGCAAAGGCTTAATTTTTAAGTCCCCATTTGTATTACAACATAACAGTAGTTAGCCTGTCCTTCATTGGCTTGTGTCCTAGCAGTGACTTCTCCTCTTTAGTGATGTTGGTCTTCTTTGGCATTTTCTTCCAAAAGAGGTTTGTTTCATAACAGTTGAACTCTTGTTGGGGAATAAAACCCTCAGCTTTTACATAGTCCTTCAATTCCCTAACAAATTTATAAGCAGCATCTTTGTTAGAACTGACACCCTTCACATGTCACACTCACTACATTATGTATGTCACTTCTCTTCCTAAACTTTTCAAACCACCCCCTACTAGCCTTAAAGGCATCACATGTATCAGCACTTGTTTCAGGGGTGTTTTTCAGGAGGTCAGCATGCAACTTCTTTGCTTTCTCACAAATGATAGTCTCAGAAATGCTATCACCAGCTAATTGTTTTTCGTTTACCCAAATCAACAACAGCTTTTCTACCTCTTCCGTTGTTTGTGATTTTTGTTTCGTAAGCACTGTCACTCATTTTGCAACATCAGCTCCTTTGATGACCTCTTTATTTTTCAGTATGGTGAATACTGTAGACTTCGCCATACCAAACTGTGTAGTAAGGTCAGACACGCGAACACCATTCTCGTACTTCGCTATGAGATCTTTTTTTCACTTCTATTGTGGCTCTAACAACTTCTCTTTTTGGTTTGCTGTTTTAATTATCCTTTTTTGACGAGAACGTTCACAACAGATTTTAGCGGGGGTGTGGACTGAGCGACAGGTGCGGGTAAAATGTTTTGAGCAAGCTTGGTGTGGGCCGAAAATAGTCGAATGGTCGTTCGGATCATCAGTTGGGTTATTTTGGGGGTTTGGGCCACGACAGCATGGTTCGGAAATATAGTTTATGTTCGACAACCGAATTGTTTGAGAAGGGAGTCGTTCGAGAACCAAGGTACCACTGTATAATATTAAAGGCTGAGTAACATACATGTGAAATATTTTTCTTTGCGTTTCGTTTTAAAATTTGCACTACACACCCTTTTACTTGTTACCTGGTACGTATAAACGTATAAAAAGTCCTTTCATTGGATACTTACATATCCTTTCATGCAGTTGGAAACTTTTGTAAAGTGTTATTGTATTTCTTTATGTAATTAGTAGTAAATAGATTTCAGAATAAAAAATAAAATATGGCTGACGTTTTTCTTTTTGCCTTAATAACTTACCATCCAATTGATTTTAAAAGAATACAATAATTGAACTTAAATGTTGAGAAATGAATGGTTTTAACTTGTAGTTAAATAGTATAGTTATTATTTACATATGCTTATCAACTTGTACGTTGTTACAACCAAGAAATTAAACATTTAGCGGAAAACGTAATATAATTTTGTTTATAAATAAAGAAATCGTGACGCACCATAATAAATTTATTTTGTTTACTCAGCATTGATTTTAGCAATAGCAAAGTACTTTGAGATAGAAATCTTTCAAGATTTTACACACGCACACACATATATATATATTTATATTTAGAATTAAACATTTTTAGCACACACAAATACACATTTGTTCTCCATGTCAAGCTTTCTTGACCTGTTCGTTAGATGTTTCTTCAACTAAAGAAACATAATAGATCTTGGAGCTGTTCCAGTGACAAATATAACTTGTTTCGAAGGGATGTTCACGAAATGGGTCACGTCGGTGAGCCCACTTCATATATGTATACAACAGCGAAGATATGAAATCAGTTTAATTTAAAGTGTCAGTTTTTTCACGAGGCAACAATCTATTGTATTTTCTTTGATCATTGATATATCTTTGAAACTGTAAGCTTTACAGCTTGAAAATGGTGACATTTTGTCCTCTCTTGTTTTTAGAACTGTACACAGTATGTCATGTCTGTCGTTTGTTAAATTGTGAGGTATATTTTATCAAAATCTGTTAGAGTTGCCAATTTAAAAAAAAAACTTTTTTACAATTTCTTTTATCAAATTGTGTTAATGTTGCCTTTTTTAAAACTTTATACACTATATCAGAATACATTAGTGTGTTTCTTTTCAAACTTTATACCCCGTATTGTATTGTTTAACGTTGTTTTTTTTTCAGTTTGGTACGCTGAATTTTTTTCTTGGATCAGGCTAAAGAGGTTTTTTTCTAAAACTTGCGCTGTATATTATATCTGAAAGAGTTAAATTTGTTTTGCGAATAACAGCTCTGTTTGAAATAGAAATAGCATAGTGGGCTTGGCCACAGAAAAGGCATCACGTATATTATGTTAATTTGTATTATCCCTGCTCTAAAATTGGGAAAGGTAGAGCTATCTCAACCTTTAACCGAAATTATACTATCCCACCAGATTAATGCTGATTTTAAAAAAAAAGCCTCAACATGATAAAAACCTATTTCTTGGCAAAAACATTTTGATCCAATAACACTATTTTTATGCTGTGTTGGCTAACCAAATGGCTCACAAGGGTGTAAGTTAAAAGAAAATAAGACTTGGAATGTTATTACTTAAAGCAAACAAAGAAAAAAAATCGTGAAGAACTAAATAAATAGTCGTTGTATCTTAATTTTTTTTTAAATATCAACAGTGAATTGATTCACAGATCACATTTTTGTTAAAATTAATCCTTAACTGTCAGTGCAATTATTTACTTAGTGATAACTTCATTTCTAATCTGTTTAAGCCAGTGGTTACCAACCAGGGGTGCGAGATAACATTTTACTTTTTTTGTTTTGTTTATATTAAGGGTACTGTCCTATATGTTAAAAATTACTCTGATTTTTATTTTGTTATAGACGTAGCTTTTTACCTCGTTACGATAAACCGAAATGTTAATGTACAACTGTAAACAAACAACACAGGAAACGTGAACGCTTGGGTGCACAGGCAAACTTGCGGATTACTATCAGCAACGAAGTGCTACGCTTGAAAAACTCGTAAGAAATAAACAGGAATAAATAAGTCATTAAAGTTAAATTGGTTTATGAACATTTGAATATTTCAAATTAAAAGAAATTTCATTTCTTGCATGGATGAAGATTTATTTTTTGTAGGCCATGTTGGGTTTATGCAACTTTTAGTTGTAATATTTTTTTCTTTTCCAAATGTTTCGTTTTTGTTTATATATCATTAAAAACTAATTATAAAAATTTGTTTTGGCCACCTTCACCTCTGTTTTTAAATAAATAATTACTGTGAGGGATGCAAGTATATATTAAAATATTTTAGTGGTGCGGGGCATAAAAAAGGTTGGGAACCATTGGTTTAAGCTTTAGTGACGCTGGCCCAACTTGAACTAAAACTATAATATTTAAATATATTTTCATTTTGAAACATAAGTTCAAGCGAGTTAACTAATATAAGATTGTCTGTCGTAAGTTTTCACACAAAACAAAATACAGTAATATATATATATATATATAATATGTGTGTGTGTGTTTAATGAATACAATATAATCAATGTACTTTGAAGTGAGGTGCACTTGGAACTGGTATAATTAATTATATGAGGAATGAGAAAGATAGTTCTGCTGTTTGCTCTATGAATGTGTCCAACGTAGATAAATAATTATCAAATAACATTTTGTGTAGTCTGAATATGAAATATTAAGCGTTCCTGTTCATTTTTTTAAACAATTTGATCGTATTATGAGAGAGAAACGTATTTTTCGTAGCATTGTACGTATTACGCCAAACATTTATGTGGAACTAGTAGGATTTTTTTTATGCATAAATTAACCCGTTTTTATCGGTTTTAAAAGAGCTTTGACAAAGAATAACAAATCTTTAATGGCTGTGCAATCCCCTCGTGGCTTGTCTTTGTGCCAGAAAGTGTAGCTGCCCGGCGAAGCAGCAATTCCAGGCTATAGCTAGGAATCTGGACACGTGTATGTACCTTTTGTTCGTTCATTTCCCATACTTTAAGCGAATATTCGTTTTGATAAAACTCAATGTATTGCAGTTCGTGTTTTTTTCTTTTTTCAGGTATAATTTAGTTTCTATTGTTTCCTTTATGTCTACAAAAGTCTTTAAAATACGCACCAAGATGCTGAGGTTTACCTTTGACATGTGGTATATAGTTGTAAAATTTTGATAACAATACAATCTGTTTTCAAAATACAACTACTTGAGACGTAAATCCGCGTTGTGTACTTCAATATGAAACATTTATTTAAAGGTTTATGAAAATGTACAAAGTTAAGTGACTAAATTAATGTGTAGTTTATTAAAATACTTAAAATTTATAGCAGGAAGCCATTATTTAATGTTTAAACGGGAATCTTATATTGGGAGGGCTTATATTTTCAAATTATAATTCTGGAATACAGATATATTTATGTATTACTGTCATATTATTTGGTGACTGGTTTTAGTAATTTTTTCTAATAAATACTCAAGAGTATATAATTTACTTCTTTAAATTGCTTTATTTTCTTAGTCTTTTAAAACAGACATACAGCTGTTAAAGTTGCATTCCATTGTGTTGACAGGAGTATAGCCTATTTCACTGTAATACATGTGTAGATTCTTGAACATGTCAAAAATAGAGTAGGAAATTAAGTATATTTTTGTGTAAAAAAAGGAAATAGTGATGGCAAGAGGCCTGTGAATTTACGTTCTGTTGCCAACATCTTGAGAGAAGGTCTTTGGCCTGATGGTTTCCTTGATATAGGTATTCTACTTCTCTTAATAGGTGCTGACAAGTAGAAACGATTATGTCTCGCCCAGTTTATGTCTTAATACTTTATAGGAATTAAGTATCCATTAAATACAACTAAAACTTTTATGCGATTTAGAGTGTTTTTAAACGTAGCGTGTGGTGCACGTGAGCACGTGGAGCAGCAGCCCTTTGAAGGCTCCTGATGTGTTGAAGCAAGTAATTGAATTAACGAGAGTGGTAAAAAACTCGACTCTGTTTTAGATACCCGAAGCTAGAAAGTTATTGGGAGTCTTTCTGGAGAATTCGGATTGTTACATATGTTTGCAAATCACGATAAATATTTACAGATGTACAGGAAGAGAGGGTTTAGTACAACAGTAATTAGTAATTTTCGGACAAACAACGTAGAGCTTTCGTCATAAAAAAGATTAATCTGTCTGGTAAATTAAAAAAATGCATCTCGTTTCGTTCATTTTGTATTTATAATTATGTATTTATCATTATGGATTATTTGTTAGCATATCTGTAACAGAAAATATAATTCTCCTTCAGGAATACGAGAACACTAACAAAGCTGATCAAATATTATATTTCAGTGATAGGATTTCATTGTTAATTACAAATGCATTCAACTGACGATGCAATATACTCCAATCAATTTAGGTGATTTTCGGTTTTCTGGTGTATTAGTGTATAACATTAAGAGTTTTCGTTAGCTTACATTAACTTTCACAAATTATTTATTATTTATGAGCTGTTGAGCTGGCATATTTTTGGATATAAGAGTAAAATCGATTTCCAAAATCAGTAGACAGATTTTTTAAAACAAAGAAAATTTAAACAGAATGTACTCAAATACTAAATAAAATAGATTTTTGAAGGATTTAATTCATATTCATTACTGGAGTTACTGACCGAAAGAATATTCGTCTGTAGGTTGTTTGGAAGACCTTATTGTTGATTTTACTGATTATTCATTAAAAGTTCAGTAGATTAAGCAGTAAGTATACCTGCATTTAGTTATCTTGTTGTTTTTTTAACGTTTAGAATGAGATACACCGTTGAACACGCTCATTAAAACAAGATATTAAATGTCTCATTGTTTGTTATAACATTTTCATCCTTTTAAAAGAGTTATGAAATAGGAGGTAAAATTTTACGAGTTGAACAGCCGGCAGTATGAATCATAAATATACCAAAGTAATTAAAGTGCCTAATAAATATTCATGCAACGAGTCAAGTAGGTTAATGTTTACCAAGTCTGTTGTAGGGCTTTAGCATGTTATCTTGAAATTAAATGAGAGATAATTAGTCTTATTTAGCCGTATTTCGTATATAATAAAAACAACCAAAAACTAATTGATACATCAAACTGAAAACCCAGTGGTTTGTGTTGCATATTATATGCAATGATAACAACATTGGTATGTAACTGATAATTAAAAATGTACTTAAGTTGTTGAGACACCAATTATGACTACGACTGTCTACGGCTTATGTAGAAATTAGTTTTCCTACTTCACAAAGAAACTTATTCGTAGCTGCGTGGTAAGATTTGCCTAAAGGTGCGACCGTGAACTGGCGAAACACTGTTTGAAGCAAGTATTTGTCATTATACAGAAGCATTTTAGACCTGTAAGAAAGAAAATTTGACAAAAATAAAAGAAAAAAAGTTGATTTACAACACGTATATTTTAAAATATGAGTACGGTCTTTCTAATCTTTGTTTTCAGTTTTATTGTCATTTTCCGACGAAGATGCCATAATAATGATGATAGTGAGTTAATCAATTATTATGTTTAAACTGCCCACCAAGTCTGTTAATTTTAAAGAGTTTATAGTATACTAAAACAGAAGATCAGGATTACCGTTATAGCTTTAGACTTTGTACATGATATATAATAATAACACAAACTTCACACCAAACTTTTAACACTCATTGATTTTTACATTTAAAATTTCAGTCTCTTAGTGGATTTTTTTAAGTAACTTATCAAAGATGTATTCTATATGGGTGTAATGTGATTTCCAACTTGAGAAATATCTGTATTGAACATTTAAACTTTTGGAATTTTGAATATCGAAAATCGCCACAAAAGCAAACAAACATTACTAACTACACTGAAACGGAAGTATTTGTATAAAAGAAGTGACAATGCATAATGTGTAAGCTAAAGTACGAACAGATATCGCTGAATGTATTTGTTAATTCTTGTTTTGTTTTTCAATAAATGGAGGTTCCAACCAACCTTTCCTTGGAAATCAAAAGCATATTAAAACTTTTGCTGAGCTATTCCTTTATTTCTAAATTACCATTCGTTTCCACCAGTCCAACCTCTAACTTTTCCTTCTGTAATAAACTTACTTTTTAGGTGGAGTTATCAGTTCTAACTGACGTAATTGTCAGTTGTAATACGCAATAGAAGGTAGTGATTGTAGGCAGCATACTTATGTTAAGAATTTGTCTGTGAAAATATTTATAGAGGGTCGAATACCTTATATTCAAATAAATTCATTTGACTAAAAAAATAAGAAAGTCACGCGAAAACCAATAGACGATATAAATTCGTGGTGGAACGGAATGTATGAGAATCACATTTTGAAATTGTGTAGCGTTTTGTAGGTAATGTGATGGTAATAAAAACTTACTACCTTTTGGAAGGGTGTATAACAGCCCTTTCCGATGCAAAATATTTATACACACAAATCACAAAAATGTATTTAGATTTGTGAGGTAGACTTTCCAAGTGGGTTATACTTTATATCTTATGACATTTAAAAATATGTATCAATTTGGGACCGGGATCATCCCGAAAGAGACTTGCAACAAGTTATACTCCATTTGTGATAAGCGAAGTGTCCTATTTTCTTAACAGGCGAGAATCCGTAAATACAAATGTCAGCAACAAAAAGCGTCCTCGTACCCAGATAACAAGATAATTGAAAAAGAATTGCGTCTGTAAAACTTACCCAGTTCACATGTACACAGGTTTGTTTAACAACACACCCAACAAAGAAAGCTCAACTGTAGCAAACTGTATAAATGGGAAAAAATGGCAGTATGCAGTGATATTTAGTGAAGTGTATGTACCTCATAACTGTGACAAGTCTTGTGCCATTTTATACTGGTCAATGAGTGAAAAAAAAATTCAGAAGTGGTGCATGGCATTTAATAAAATGTTTTCGAAGGAATTCATGATCATGTCTAGATAAATGTGTCAAGGACAACGTAATAATAAGTAGAATGACCTTGATCCATCAAGAAATTGGCTTTGTCGAGAAATGAGATCGACATGGTATAGGTTTATCTCAGGATATGTGTTCCAGTTATACCTGTCGTTTAATCATCGTTAATCTCAAATAGTTGGAGAATGAAAGGAACATTAATGATATTTTATACGCACGATATTTACCACCCATGGATTTCTGTGCGGTCGGACTGTTAAAATGGGTACTGAAAAAAACATTACTTATGCACTATATAGATTATGAAAGGTTGCACGGAAGATTAATGTCCTTTAGACATTATAGCTTGACGACGAAGTATTATGTAACAGAAAATACGTTGTAGGCTACTGTGAAGATGCAAGGTCTTCAGTTAGAGCATGATCGGACGGAGCGACATAGACTGTAACGACATACTAAGGCTCTAAAATTATTTTATTATAACATATACAATTTTCTGCATATGGAGATTTCGTTTTTGAATTTCTCGAAAAGCTACACAAGGGCTATCTGCGCTTACTGTCCAAAATTTAGTAATGTAAGACTAAAGGGAAGGCAGCTAGTCATCACCACTCACCGCCAACTTTTGGGCTACTTTTTTACCAACGAATAGTGAGATTAACCGTAACATTATAAAGCCCCACGGCTGAAAAACCGAGCATGTTTGGTGCGACGGAAATTCGAACCCGCGACTCTCAGAGTACGAGTCGAACGCTTTAACCTACTTGGGGATGCCGGGCCGTATATGGAGATATAAATTTACATCATGGAGTAACGTTGAAAACGAGAATGTAATTACTAATTCATTTTATTTTTGTTTGTTACTAAGTAGAAAGATCCATAGTAGGTCATCTGTGGCATGTCCATCACGAGTATCGAAACCCGATTTTTTGCGTTATAAGCTTTTACCAACAGTCTTCCCTCTGAGCTACTGAAGGGGGAGGCACGTTGGATAACAACCTTGGTTCCTTCCTGCCATCTCTACGATTTAAATAAATTATTATGTTTTTTTTCTTTTTACATTTAGTAAGTTCCTATCACATGTTAGCAATAAATAGTGTGTCTTTATTCTATTACGAACATTTTTGTTTCATTAAAATCCTTTAAACGTATATTGTAATATTCTATTATTTTTACTTCCTTAATACTTTTTTCATTTGTATATATACAGTATGTGTATCATTTTTAATTTGATTAAATTTAACTCCGTTTCATACTAGTATGTATGTTATTACTGATAAAGTTTCAAACTTTCTGATATTTTAAGTCTTTCACTAGTACCATTACAATATTAAACGTAGCATCGCTAGGTGCAGGTTGCTCACTCGCCCCTTCGTCTCTCATAGCAACGCCTATAATTACGTGTATTGATAATTTGATAAGTGATGTGCTATTTCAGAAACGTTATGAAATATAAATAAACTTCATCTGTTATTTATTTTGCAGTAATTCTCTCGAGCATGATTTTTAAACCATAAACTATTCCAGCTTCATCAAAAAGATTTTTAAAGCAAACTATCGAAGACCACATCGCCATTAAACGCCGAACTTCACTCATCATAGACTTTGAGGCTAAATTTATTACAGAGGCTGTCTGCGTTTATGACAGATAATAACATATACTATCTGGTCAGATTTTCTATTGTTTTATTTTCCCCGTAAACAGATCATTATAACTTTATTCAAAAAGTCTGTTCAGTAATTTAAAAATAGATAATAATAGTCTTATGTGTGATGTGTTAAATTTTTGTACTCTAACCTTGCAACCGGTTAAGTAATGTGATCGTTATATGTACATCTTACCCCTCATCTTAACCTTTGTATTTCAATCCATGCTAACAGAAGAAATAAAAAAAAGCGGGTGATTAATAAATGCCTTATAAGGCCACGTAAAAACATAACGGAATATTTCATATAGTGAATATGTGTTCATATGCATTTATATAAATTATTCAAATACAGTATGTACTAAATATTCGTATTTCCGTGCTGTAAAACATTTTTATAACACTTTGAACATTTTTGGACTTGTATGACAGAGATGTGTATTTTGTTTTAACAGGCTCATAATTATCTGTATCTTATCAAATGAGCTAGGAATAGAACAGTATAATTTTGAATACCTGTCATTCAAACGCTACTGCAAGGATGGTTAATTTAACTGAGCCGCCCATTTAACTAAGTTTGGAATAACCTAGAGGTTGGGGAAACGGCTGTTTTTCGGTAGATCAAAGGTTTGAGCCACGATATGCAGTGAACGTTGTGCGTACTTTTACCTGTGGTGGCGTCGTAACTATGACAGGGAACCTCGCATTTCGATATTAGTAACGATATAGATGTCAGATTCTGCTGACTAATTCCTCACACCCTCCTCTGTAGTCAGTAGTTCAAAATTGGGGGCGTCTATGTCTATACCTTTAGGACCATTATCTTGCCATTTAGCCCACGCGTTGCAAAAGATGTTCAAGTTGTAAGAATAAAATATCACTTAAATGTTATGGTTGAAATGTTACATTTTGAGTTTGTCTAAAAAATAAATAATTCATTTAAGTTTCGCATTAAGATACTGGAACTTATATACGGTGGTTCAAAAATGAGGTACCTCAGAACATTACAAGTTTTTTTCAGCTCTTTCAGATTAACGTCTGAGCATATGTAAACAATATATAAGTACCGCTCAGAGCTTGACAAACGCCTAACAAGTTTTGTTCTACAAATCGGTGTTATCCGCACACAAGAGATACAAGTGAAGTGTCGAACTTACGGACAACACTGTCATCTTCCAATTCATGAATCAAGATTTAAGTACATCTGTCTGCCAGAAACTTGTGAGACATGTTTTATATTCCTACTGTTTGCTTCATCCAAACAAGACGTAACGATAAAAGCTCTCAACAACAGTTGAAAAGAATAACAGACTTGTGATTCTAACCACATTTGACGGCTGCTGTCTTAAACAAATACCTTCGATACTGAAGGCAGCTGAACTGAACAAGAAGTGACGCAGAAGCTAGAATAGTTTTTACCGTATCAAAATGTATTGTGTATTTGTTAACATTAATCAATTATTTTCATGAACATTTACTCTTATACTATTGATATATTGTACAAATGTATTTATAGAAACGATTTGCAGACTTTCGAAGAAATATACTGTGTGAGAGACGTAAAGGAAGTGCTATAAAAGATGCCATTAAATATTTCACCTGTCAAATTTTTAAATACACGAAAGCGGGACTTTGAAAATGTTATTTATTCTTTCGTAAGTTAAATGTAATTTTCCTTAAAATCTGATATTTCCACAAACATAATTAATTTTCTTTGCTTTATTTATCGATTAAGAATAATATGTTTGTAAGATCTACAAACAATAAATTAATCAAGCTTTAGGCAACAATTCAACGCATCTGGGTCCGTATTTTAACTTTGTGTTTGTATCATTATTACACTTAGTGTGTTGATGTGTATCCAGTAAATAACGTCAAAATTTCTCAGCTATTTTAGATGACACTTTAAAAATATTAAATGATTATAACAAGAAAAGGGTTTGGGTAAGATAAAGGATTCGCATTTCGTGTTATTAAGTTTAGAAAATATTAAGTAGCCAGGCTTATCCTTACCAGCCGTCTTAATAATACATTTTTAAGCAGGCCTAAGTTGATTCTGTTGATGAAGTAAGTTAAATGATTATTAATCTCTGTGCTTTTTGAATTAATTTTGGACATTATAAATGCAACTGATTGATATATAATTGAACCCCAAATAATGTCAATGTAATATTTAACGTTGTTTCAATTTACAAGCCTATCTAGTTGTCTTTTCTCTTGTTCTCTTCATCTTTTTTCCCAATAACAAATACATTTCCTTTTTTTGATTACAACTGGTGAAAGATTGATGATGGATGTCTTTAAACAGGTGGTCAAATGAATAGTCTGTGAATAACTATGTTCATGCTAGATAGGCAGCTATTATCATGTTACTTTGAAAGTTGAATATATTCTTACTCTTTCTGATTGTCTTGTAGACTAAAATGATATTAGATGTATCAGATGATTATATTCTGTATTAATTCACACTGTGAATTTATTTGTCTATTAACTCTTCCCACACTTTTGGAGCTAGTGTGACAAAACTTAGAAGTCAGTCTGTTGCTGCCTTGTGGGTGTTTTTGTGTATGAAGTGCAGTTTATAGGCACCCAGAAAGGTCACAGTCATGATAGAGTAGATTTTAGATAGTTTTTTTGTGTTCCTCTTACCTTTTGTTCTTGGGAGTACCATTTTTGAAACAGTATTAGTATCCCAACTCATAAACGTTTTTTCTTTCTCAGATACGGGCCTTCTTGCAATAGTTATAGAAATAAGTTGGGATAATAAAGAAGATTCAATGGTTAGCTGAAAGAAAAAGAAAGTTGAACAATTTGGAATTTTTCGATTGAGCAGGTTTATCATGATGATGTGAATGTTTGGAATTTAAGCTAATTAATGATAATTGAATTAAATAAATGATTATTTTATTTTATATTAATTTGTCATTTTTAATAAATTGAAAAGCCTACTTGGTCTGATCTTTGCTTGAGAGAAGTCATACAAAAACCAAATGCTAAAGTTGTTTGTTAATCTCATAGAAATTCCGTTATTTTGGTGGCAAGTTTGAACAAGATGGAAATTTGATAGAATAATTTCTTATGTAAAATGTCATAAGTTTGGGGTTTGGTCTTGTGTTTTTCAGAATGCAGTGAATCTTCCAAAATGTTTTGGTTAAGATGAAAAGTCTTTCTAAAGCAAGGCCATTTTGTCCAGTCTTTTATTCTACTTTGACCTTTATTTTTGCTGTAAAAATGGTTTTTGACACGTTCATTATATCTTGGACACTGCACAATTAGTTAAAAATAATAATAGAACCTTTCTAATTTGAGATCTAATCAGTTTTACTTTAATTATTTTCTTTCAATCACGGATTGATTTAAGACAATGAAAGTGTTTACAAGAAGAACAGCGAAGTATCTTATTCTCACAAATTATTGTGCTTCTCACGTTTCTTGTCTTTTCATTGGATTCTAACGTTTTGGGATATTTCTTTCTTCAACAGGAACCACGCTGTGATTGCATCATTAACGTTTGCATTTCCTGTGAACACAATAACTTTCAGCATTGTACTTGCAACTGAGACTATGGGAAACATGACTCTCGGATATTCTTCCGGTGTATATTGCCTAATTTCGCGGTGAAAACAGGTTTTCTGTACGTAAATAATCCTTCAAAAGGCAATAGGTATCCCTGCAAACTCTTCATAGAAACAAAGGAAAACTCGTTTTCAAATAAAGATTCGTTATAAGAGATAAACTGATGGTGTACTGATCGTAAGCTCTAATACTAAATTTATCGTTAAAAGAAGGTTTATGTGCGTTTTATTCTTTGCTGGATATGCAAATACACTTGTGTTTGTACGAGAAGGGTTAAATAAATTTTGATAAATGTTCAAGTTCATAAGTGTTTCAAAAATACTCATTCTTATGACACTTGAGTCGTTCCCCCACTGCACCCTCCACCCAGGGGCCCAGCGGCATGTCTGCGGACGTATACCGCTAGAAACCGGATTATGATACTTCTGGTGAGCAGAGAGCCCATTGTGCACTTTGGTCGCACAGCATTTTGAACATTTATTTTAGTTGTTATAATTGTTGAATTAATGATTTACAAACTACGCCAGTTCCAGTTGTGTTTGTTTGTTTTTTTAATTTCGCGCAAAGCTACACGAAAAGTATCTGCGCGAGCCGCCCTTAATTTGCAGTATAACATGGAGCAACAAGTGGAGGGTCGTGTTAAATCCGACAAAAACACGAGCAATCACCTTCTATAGAAAACTAAAGAAGCAAAGAAAAAATCTAGAAAAAATAAAACTATCAATTGGAAACACAACCATTAACATGAGCAAAAACATCACATTCCTTGGCGTCACTTTCGACACAAAACTAACATGGAAAAAACACATAAACAATATACACTCATCAATCAAAAAAAGGATTTCATATCTAAAGACTATAACTGGTAAACAATCGAAATGCGCACCGAACACCATCATACAAATATACAAGGCTTACATCCGTCCACTAATAGAGTACGGATGTCAAGTAACATACAATATGTCAAACAACACACTCCAAAAAATCCAAGTGCAACAAAACAAAATATTAAAATCCGCATTCTGTTTACCATCTTTTACGCCAACAAATTATCTACACCAAATTAGTAATTTACCAACTATAAAAGATAGAATAACAGAACTTTCTCTGAAATATTATCTAAAAGCAGAAAACAGAAACAAACTAACGGCATCACTATACAAATTATCAAGTGCACCAACGAAATTCATATCACCTTACAACATATTTCAAGAATCACAATCCACTCAAGAAAGAATCTAAATAAATAAAATATATGTTATTAACATGAATTCCTTTTTTTTTTTTTTCAGGTACAGGGCACACGACAGGCAAAACTTTCGGCGCCTGTCGTGTGAAAGTGAGTTTTCTCGGGGCACTCCCGTTTCCCCCCACTTCAAAATCTTCAGGCATTGGATTTCTAGATCCCAGCGTAGGCAACCTTTTTGCCAGACCCAGAATCGGGCCGTTTGATTTGATCTAAATTTGAATGAATTACATTCATGTTCACATCTGCCGAACTTTTTCCTTTCGGGACAGGTCCCGGCCTTTCTTTCCACTGCTGCCTTTGCCTCCACCCAAAAGAACATTAGGTGAGACTTTCCCCACCCAAAAAGTCAAGAATAATAACGATAATTAATTTATTAAAATAAAAAAACAAAAAACACCACTTAATCTTAATAACAATCCACGAAAGGGGACGAAGAGGAACTACAAAGTTCCTGAACACCCCTGCCACGTTAGTTTAGTTTTAGTTTAGAGGGAAGGCAGCTAGTTATTATCACCCACCGCCAACTCTTGAGCTATTATTTACCAACGAATAGCGGGATTGACAGTAACATTATAACACCCACACGGCTAAAAGCATGTTTGGTGTAACTGGGATTCGAACCTGCGACCCTCGAATTACGAATGGAGCCTCTTAACCACTCGACCATGCCGGGCCGTTCTAGTTGTGTCAAATTGATCAAAAAATCTCCTTCGTAACAAATTGTCTGTTGCTATATAATTAAACAAAACGCTATACGATGGGCTACTTGTGCTATACCCATCACAGCAATGAATAATCCCTATTTTAGCGTTATAAGCTTTAAGATTACCGCTGAGCCACTGGAGAATAACATTTAGCTTGTTTATGGCGAAGCTACTAAAGTTGTATGTCGCCATCTCTAATTTTTAACAGCCCAAGAGAAGGAGGACATCAGGTCGACAGCATTCATTGCCAGCTCTTGAGTTACTTTTTACCAACATATAGTTGGATTGACAGTCAAATTATAACGTTCGTAATACTAAAAGAGTGAGCATGTTTGGCGTAGCCTTTTGACCTCATGACCCATAGATTTTGAGTAAAATGCTATAAGAACCAGACCATCATAAGCCTGAACCAGTATTATGTTGTCTGTTTTGTCGTTGTTTGTTTTAACTTTTTTTCAAATCTTGTGTACTAATCCTGCGTAACCATTTCTTGTGAAGTGGTTTCAGCAGTTACATTAGATTTTATAAGGGTATTGATTGGCTTTTATTTCTTCCTCCGTATAGCAAGGTTAAAAACAAAACAAAACTCAATAAATTATGTAGATACACGCCTTATAGGTCTTTGTCAGGTAGGTCGGAAAGAACACCTAGCTGTTTCATGATTTTATTTAAAATAATGAAAACGGGGTTAAAGTTTGTTTGTAATAAATAAATGTTAAAATTTTTATTTCAGTCTGTGATTTTTGAGGAAGTTGACTTGACAGACTTGAGCATAGCTGAATGTAGTACAAAAAATGTAAACCACAGTTTTCAGGTCAGTGAACTTATATTTTGACAGGTAAATGTTGTATTATTTATGTGCTGTTACGTATTTTATTATTAGTAGTAGTAATTTATTACAAAACTAAATAATTGTATATTCCTTTCAGAAAACAACAGTTTATCGTTGTGATTAATTTTTAAGTACCATAACAATTCTGTGGATCAGAGAGATATTATTGGTGAGTAAGTTCCCAAACAAAGCATCCTGGTACTATAATTTTTAAATTATGAAGAGAGATTTCAACTCTGCGATATTTGGAATCTAGTTTCTTCACTACTGTACTAGAATTCACACTGATTTCTAGGCTGTGAGGAAATAAAACTCGTACCCCTATCCATTCTTATATATAAAAGATGGTAGTGACCACATGTATTGTGCAAAACAAGATCGGGTTCTTCAATTCTACCAAGTAGTTTCCTCCACGGTTTTCGTGAGTACTGTTGACCGAGAAAGACTAGACAAAATTTACTTCGCGCTATAAGTGCGGTACCTGCCAGATATTAAAACTTGTTTTGTGTAAGAGGAACACTTTGGATACCTTCACAACTTCATAGCCGAACACTATTGAGAAGCGAGTCCTTTTGGCAGTATTTTTTTTGTTTTGTTTTGGTTAACAGGTTGATCCCTTAAACGAGGCCCCCCAGTGGCTCAGCGGTATGTCTGCGGACTTACACGCTAAAATCCGGGTTTCGATACCCATGATGGGCAGAGCACAGATAGCCCATTTTGTAGCTTTGTGCTTAGTTAAAAAAACAAAAAAAACCCTTAAACGAATATAGTTTTTATTTCTAACTTGAATACCGAAAACCATGGCATCACATCGTAGTCCATCTAGTTCGGTCTCATTGACAAGCATTCTTTGTGTCAGTTATGCTGTTTATTTATATTCTTATTTTAGTCATGTAACTACTTTTGATGGATAATACTTTTATCACTCGTTAAAGTTTTTAATTTTGTTTATATTTCTTAGAGCTTCGCAAGACTTAAGGAGGTTATGTAAGTTTCAAAGTGTTTACTTACAAACTGTGCTTCACTTATTATTATTTATTGTTATAAAGTGCTCGAATCTTGCTGAATCGTATTTTACAAGTGCTTGGAGCAACACTGGAAAATATCTCACAAAAATATTGTCTTCTAGAGCATTTGTTTGTACCCATAAAGATACTGTTCCGCGAAGTTAATTGTTTAGTACATCATACAAGCTAATGATTTAGATTTGGGTTATTGTTTTTCATGTGTCAGAAGTACAGGGTGTTTGGAAAGTCACTGTACGGTAATTTATATATGATTACAAAACTGCAAAGTGACTTTTCGAACACCCTGTATTATCTTCGAGGTACTAGCATCACCAATGTTAATAAGTTCCTGTACTTTTCATAAGGATTGGGTCTTTGGATTTTTATTCCGAAGGAATGTTATACTGGTAAAGAGAATACGTGGTACTATGTGTTAGCTTTCAGGGTGTTGGTGAAACAAATTGCATCTAACCGAACTGATTTATCAGAAAGAGTAGTTATTACGGTCAGATAGTTGTTTCCGTCATCATTCATTAACTTCGAATGATGTGTGTGTGTGTCTCAATATGTATATATGGATATATATAATGGCACATAGTATTCTTAACACCAATAAACATGATATTGAGTAAATGGGAAACTGAATTTGCACTCTAGCTAGTTATTGTACTTTCTGGCTCGAAGTGTAGGTTTTGTCATTGGTTGTAGCTTACATTTGTAGATATAACGTTTTTGTTTGTTTATTTTTAACGTTTATACTTTTCTTTGAATGATTAAAAATTGAAATTAATACGAAACACTGTATATTAAATTTTGTTTTATACCCTATTTTTAATATCCTTTCACAGTTGATAACTCCATTTCGTCGGCTTATTCTGTGTGCCGAGTCGCGGAAGGAGATGGAATCGTGGATATCGGCCCTGAAAAGCGTTGGAAACAAGAACTTTTACGAGGTAAGAAATGACTACTGATTTTTACCACCACGATAGAATTAATTCAGCACGTATTTGAGGAGAGGCCAGCCTTCAAAGTTTTATGGTATATTATTGGTGATAATCGCATCTTATAACACTTGCCTAAGAATTATGCCCATTTCTTTTTATATTACCTCGCGTTGTCAGTAAAACGTTCTCAAGGAACGCTGTGAGGCTGGATGCAGGTTTTATCACCCAGAAGCTTTTTAGATACAGTTCTAAGTTAGTAGGATCAATAATGTAAGTAACGGTGTTTCTCGAAAGTCCATCGTACCTTAACATCAGTTATTTAGTTTATTAGTTGTTATATCACAAAAATAAATACATTTTTTTTTATTGGTACCGTAATGGTTAGTGTATCAATCTGAACTTACTGTTGTTTCATTATTTTATTTGGAACTTACTTTTGGATAAAAAAACAAACTTGTGAAGTTATTGTCTGTTTTCAGATATTTCGATACATTTTAATGTCTCTGTATAACAAATAATTATTCTCATTTTACTGATTGAACGATGTAAGCCATGTTGAAACTTACAAAACTTGCTTATATTTTTAAGGGTTAACCAAAGCTGTTATATAATTTTAATGTTTAAAGATATTGTTTGATGAATTACAAGGAAGAAGAATGAACACTGAGATTTTAAACAGAACAGATTTAAACATGAAATACAAATATGCATTACTTTAAAAATAGATAAATCAAATCAACGTTATGGACTGGTTAAAACATGCTAGTAATAATTTTGAAATCATAAGGTGTATGTTAAGTTTAGTTTATCTGATATTACACTTTCGAATTATAAATATATTTACATTCAGCACTGGCGACAGCATATGCGCTTTTTTGGGTGTGTGTGTGTGTGTGTTCTGTATTATTACTCGCCAATGTACATTAATGAGTAAACTACAGGACAGCATACTAATATGACCCATTCACAACGAATGTAATTTTCGAATATTTTAAAAATTATTTATGATATAATAAAAAATGAAAGGCTTTACGTCTGAACCGTGTATTATTATTATTAATACATTTACCACGAATTATATTTGACTTCATTTTTTAACTTGTATATGCCCTAGTTTTATTTTATAAACACGGGAAGCCACTGAATCTAAATTGGACGGGCAAACCGTCATTAAGCCTCTATCTCCATGGCGGGCTCGCCATTACCAGGTGGTTAAGGCACTGGACTCGTAATCTAAGGGTTTGAATCTCCGTCACCCCAAACATGTTTGCCCTTTCAGCCTTGGGGGAATGATAATGTGATGGTCAACCCCACTATTCGTTGGTAAAAGAGTAGCACAAGAGTTGGCAATGGGTGATGATGACTAGCTGGATTCCTTCTAGTCTTACACTATTAAATTAGGAACGGCTAGCCCAGGCAGCCATCATGTAGCTTTGCGCGAAATTCAAACAAAGAAACAAGCTCCATGGCGTTAGCCATTCATATGTATGTGAAAAAAAGAAATCCAATAACTGTTTTTAAGGTCAACGTTACATAACCAACTTTCTGCACTGTGCTCATAGTAAAGGGTTATACCTCGAATTTTAGTATTAAAATCCCTCAAGCTTAAACACATTGTAAAGCCTTTAAAATTTGTCATTTTATTTGTCCAAATACGTGTACAAGTTTCTCTCATTTTTATATTTATATTTTTTGAATGTTATATCTCTCGACCTAACAAGGAAATCAGATGTTCAGAAGAACCCAAATTATCGGGTTGCTTGCTTCACATGCACAGAGGTTGAGTATGTTACATTAAGCTGATTCTGGTGCCTCACCACGTCGTTACAGACAATGTCGCAACATCCAGCTATGCCTCTCTGACAGTCGTGAACTTTGACTATAGCCCTATAGTATTATTTCCATTGCAGAAAACTTTTCATAGGAATTTCATGTCCAGAACATCTCATTTTTCTCTATATATTTTAGTAATCCACCGAATATACGAGTACGACGGTTTCCTAGCGTTTTTTTCGGCATTTCAGTTGCAAAATATCCATAGATGGGTGTGTCTGACGACTTGACTAATACGTCTATAGAAAAATATAAATGTCCATTTCATTTTGCAGTTCTTGAGGTATTGAACAGTTGAATATGTATTTAGTAGAAACAGTTTTATGTATACGTAACTTGAGTTACTTTTTCAAACAAAGACCTTTCTTGATTATGTTGTGTAGTATTGAACTTTGTGTTCGTGGATTCTCACCTGTTATAAGACACCAACTTAACTATCTCAGCTTATTGTTGGTCTCTTTCTAGATGGCGTGAGTGCCTCAAGTTGATCCAATCAACTCAAAGCCTCCAGTATGAATACACTTTTATGATCTGAGTGTGTAAATATTTTGTATCAGAAAGGGCTGTTAGTATCATTTCATAAACAATCAGTTTAGAGTGATTCAACAACACCTAGGTAAAGCCTAAGAATGACAATTTATGCATTTTCTATACCACAATTTTATTATGGGCTGTAATTGTCAATTGACTTTATTATTATAACATGCTAACTTTTCTGTATTGCACCATTAATTCTACAATTAATTCTAATTGGTTGTAATTTAAAGTTTAATTCAATTTTTTATTTGCGTATGCCATTCAATGGTATACGCAATTTATAAATTAAAAACTAACTACTTTACCAGATGTTATAAATGTTTGGAAGACATTAAATGTGGTGACTTATTACACTTTGATTTTCTAGAGATATTTGTACTTATAATATTACTGCAGTTAATATATGACTAAAACTTTAACTCTACTGGTACAGCGGTAAGTCTACGGATTTACAACGATAAAATCAGGGGTTCGATTCCCTTGGTGGACTCAGCAGATAGCCCTATGTGGCCTTGTCATAAGAAAAAAGCACACAAAACTGACTAAAACTTGTTGTGTTAAATCTTTTATACGTCTATTAGTTTTTTGACACTAGATCATTGGCGAGGAAACAAGTTTTTAAAATTGTTTGCAACATCTGCCAAGACACGGCTTCTTGTTTTAAGTAAAACTGAAGTTGTATTGTGTGAGATATAAATTCATAACTAATCATTTATCGGTTATATTATAGTCACGTATAAATTTTGACAAAATCAACTTGCATTAAGCTATGTAACTCAATGATTACTTTGTTGTGTTTTTACGAGAAAAATAAAATAAAATGGAAATGTAGCGCCATCTGATTTTAATTGTAAACACTGAATATCAAGAGTAATATCTCTTATTACGAGAACATTTGGAAAGGTGTCACATATTTTCATTGGAAAATGTTACGACTCTCGTTACATAAGTAATGTTCACAAAAAAAGTTTTCTGAGTAACACTAATTTGTTTCTTTTAGTCTCCATGGTGCATTATACAGTCCAAAATTTGAATGTGAATTTTGAAATTTCAATTCATGTAACACTGTGCACAAATAATTAACATTTTTTTACAATTAAAATTTAACTGTGATATTTAATAATTGGTTTTAAATCGTTTTCCTTTTCATAACTATATGTTAAGTTACATTATTTTTTATATATATTTAGGGAGCTGAAAACCCTGATTTTATGTCTGGCCAACATCATTGGTTTGTTACTTCCCATGCTAGACCAACTTACTGTAACTTATGTAGAGAGGCTCTATCTGGAGTAACATCTCGTGGCTTATCTTGTGAAGGTAAAATTTTTTTATTATTATTTAAAGAAATCACATAATAGAGTGATGTCTATATTCTTATTTTCCTCCTTCATTCAGAATTAAGCAGGAAATAATTTTACAAGTCATTGTAAACTAAACAGCTTATATCCTGCAGATTTAATATAATCATTATCCTCTTTGTGTGCTTCATTAACAGTGCATTTTTATAAAATATAGCATGCTCTCTTTAGTAATATAATTCTTACTAAAATATGAAAATAAATTGGATAGACAAATTCTTCAAATGTATTTACACATTTTTTACCGCTTTTAATTTGCATATTACTTTTAATATATTTTACTGTATGCCTACTAATGAATATGTAATATTTCCTGTAAATGACTGAGTTTGAAATATTTTTTGTTGGGTCTATAAAAATTTATAGTGCAAACTGGGGGGATTTACACAGTTTAGTGAAAGCTAAGAAGATATTACCTTTCCACTTAAGATAAATGTAAAAGAATATACTTTTATTTAAATAAACGTTTTGCCTTTGAGGCTTCTTAAGGTTTAATTTTATATCAGATTATTTGTCAAATTAAACAAATTCATTAATGAATGTTCTAATATCAAACAATTATGTATATTAACCCTGAAGAAGTCTCAAAGATGAAATGTTGGGTTAAATGAAAATATTTTTTTTACATTTATATGGATCATAATGGTCATTATGTCTTAATTTTTATAATAAGTGTGGAGTCAGTTTAGATAAAGAATATTTTGGCCTCTTCCTGATGAAACATTGGACAATAGAGCTTAGATTGTGTCTTATGCTTAAGTTTGTAATTTTCGGTGCTTTTTGATAGATGTAAATGTATCTAAAAATATTGTTCAAAAAACATGTATGTCCAAAACGTATTGATAAAAATGAAATAGAAACCCTATAATCTGAGCACTTTTGAGAGGTCCACCTTTCGAAATCACTTGGGTTATAGGGTTTCTATTTCATTTGTATCTAAACATGTTTATTAATGTTTGTTTTGGGCAATAAGTTGGTAAGATTATACAGTGGTGTGTTCCTGCTGAAAATTTAATATATCAGTGATTTCATTTTTTGAATAATCTAAATAAAGCTTTGAATGAAATTACTAAAATTAATTTTCCTTTAATATTTCACTGGTAGTTTGCAAGTTTAAAGTACACAAGAAGTGTGCCATCAAAGCCCTTAATAATTGTAAGTGGACAACTTTAGCTACAATGGGAAGAGATATAATTGAGGATGAAGATAGGGTTTGTATACTTCCATATATTTTGTTTTAGTTGGAATGTAAAAAAATTCAGCACAGAATAAAAACATAAAGTACATTTAGCTTCTTGTTTATGGACTTGATATTTTTGGAATATTTTAATCCTTATATTATTATTACTAAAATTGTTTTTCCTCCTACATAATTTTTATTCCAATTTTGTTGTTTCCTAAACTGTTAAACCTTTTTTTAAACATTATATTATGAATATAAAGATTTATTGCTTTCTCTAGTACTAAGAAACTCTAGTACATAACTTAGATTTTTATACATTAGTAATATGTATTCTCAACCAAACCCTGTTAATTTTAGAATTTTGATAAGTTTCATTAGTTGTAGCAATATAAACTTTCAAAATTGAAATAAGTTTCTTTTGTTATAGCAATGTTAACTTTCAGAATTTAGCTAAGTTTCTTTGGTTGTGTTTGTGTGAAGCTTTAATATAAAACTTGCTAGATTCAATCCTTTATTTTATTCCTTTAATAATATGAAATTCCATTTCAGAATATGTCTGGTTCAAACTTTAGTTTTAGATATTTGATTTCAATAATATGTGTTTTTACTAAAAGCTTTTTTAGTCTTAGAACTAAGCTATCTTTCTTTGATTGTTTATTTTGAAACTTAGGTTTCTTTTCATGAAGTAAAGAATGAATTAGTATGCTTTCTACCAAGATAATAAGAATTGGTGAAATAATTTTTGAATTCTGTGAATCATACACTACTATGTAATAGGAAGTCTTTAATCTCACTTTTTTTTTATTGTGATTTAGTCTTTTCTTTCTTCAATTTATTTAATACTTAAGGTAATATTCAGGCTATTATGGACTTTAACCTTATTCTGGAGTTGTTCTTGTGTTGTGTGAACATGGGTTCACCTGTTGCTAATAAGGGTTAGGGAGGTAAGTAACCAAGGGTATTTGTTAATTCCTGACATGTTTAGTTCCTTCATATGTATGGATACATTTTCTCTCTGTTTTAACTTTGAAATAATTTTGTTCTTTCATAAGACAGCTATGATAGTGAACATCATATATCTATTTTCCAAGTGATTATTAGGGTATATAAGTGAATTTTATAGTGCTTTTAATTAGAAAGATTGTAAACCCTTAAACAGCAGGAATATTATAGGTAGCAGCATCAGTTGGTGATGACTGCTGTTTAAGAGTTAAAAATGTAGTAAAGATTGTGAATATGAATTAATGCAATTTTCTTTGTTCATGACAAATAATGAGAAGATTCAGTATTTTTCTGTCTTTACACACAATAAGTATCAAAACACTGGCTTATTATTGACTAACACTTGGTAGAGAGACATTCTGAACATTCTTGATGTGTGGATGAAGCTTTGAGTAAAAAATAAAAGGAAAATATTTTTTATCGTAATATTTTATCTTTTAGAACTGGAAGGCATGAGTGATTCTGCAACTAATTCATATTTGGTGTTTGGATTGGTTTTGAGTAAAATGCTACTTTTGCAAATGAGATTTTAAACCCAAGAAATAACACCACAAACCATTTATGTATCAGATGGTTTTTTTTGGATAATGGTTGAGTTCTGCTCATTGTGGTGTTTATTTATTTAAGATATAACTTTCCTATAAAATGTTAGAATAAATAGTAGACAGTAATTTGCTTTATGCCAAGTATCCAGAAGTTCCTTTGCTTAAGGAGAATCTAATAAAATTTTATTGTTTTTTTTTCTCTTTTTCCAATGTATTTCCTTTTTGTCTGTCATATATTTTTCCTTGATAGAGGACATAATGCACAATGAGTGAAGAGCTGTCTTCTGTTTAAAACTAGGAGGTACAACTAGGAATGGATCAGATGATAAGATTATTTGAAACCAATGAAGCTGCACAAAGATACATAAACTGATAACATATTTTTGTATTATATTTACATAATTTTGAAGACTTATCACATTGTTACAATCCATTTTGCTTCATTCTTTTATGTTGTACCTAATAGGTGTTTATTTGACAATAGCTCTGCTGCATAAGTTACATTGGAAAAGTCCTTCCACCAGGTTTTTCATGTCAAAAGTATACCACTACTTTGTGCATGTTTTCCATCCACTGTCTGAGGATGATGGTTTTTGTACTGAATACCTTGAATACCCATTTATTTTTCCAGCTGCATGAAATCTGTGATGGTTCAATGGATATGTTGAAGAACCAGCTTGGGATATACATGACTTGTATCTTTTTTCCAGACAGAGATCCATCTTCTATAGCATATTGTTGCTTATAGCAAGTGACTTTGGTGTTTGTCTACTCTAAACTATTAGAAGATGTCGTGCTTTACTTATCACAGCTGGAGTACCACTTGTTGTAGATCCTTTTTTAGATGATCATGGGATCCCAGGTCAGTTTATCTTCCTTTGGTTTCCAGTGCGATTAAGTACAAGGGATGTCTCCCATCTTGGAAATTCTAAATCTGCAAAACTGGAACAGTTGGTTGAGTAGAGATAGATATTTGCCAGTCTGAAAGGGAAGTCAAGCTATAATGTTTTGGACAGACTAACATAATACTAGAAAATAATATTTCTCTTGTGCTGTTTTATGTATAATGATTCTTTTCACTAATGAAAGGGTGTGTCAGGATATTGTATTTTATCACTAATAATGGTGTGAATTTTATTTCTAAACACTTTTAAATTATATATTTTTTACATTATTTCAAAAAAAATATTTAATTTAATATTTAATTAAAAAATATAATTTAGTGTTGCTTTTTTAATATCAGTTCTTTTCAGAATTTAGTTATATGGATTTGTAATACATGACACTCTTTTTTTTTGGCTATGTCTATTCCAGAACTTCTGCTTTTTTGTTTATTTCAGAACTTAGCAATGCCTCATCAGTGGCTAGAAGGAAATCTTCCTGTTAGTGCCAAATGTAGTGTCTGCGATAAAACGTGTGGAAGTGTCTTAAGGTTGCAAGACTGGAGATGCCTTTGGTGTCGAGCAATGGTAAGTTTGTTATTTGATGTTTTTTTGCAACACTGAAAATTTGTTTGTTTTTTGGCTATGGTTCCTAGTATTTTATGGTTTTCAACTACTTGACAGGAGAAACTTTTATTGAAAACCATTTATACCCTGACATTACCATGTTGATGGTATTTTGAGTTTCTTTCAGTAGCTAATATTTTACTTTGATGCTTTTACCAAACAGGAGAATGTTTTTGTTGCATATCTTTGCCACCTACTAGTTTCATACATTTTAAGTGTTGTTCTTTGGTGTTCTTATTACTTTTGAAATATTTTGATCTTTTTCTACCTTGTATTCTTACAAGACAAGAGGCATATTTGATGTGAAACCTTAGTGCAAATTTGTGCTTTGATCTTCTCAGCAAAATGGAGATGGTTTGGATCTCATGTTTTCATGTTCTTCTCATAGAGAAAATGTTTTTTATTTGAAACTGCTACTATTGAAATTTTTTCAAAAATAATATGAAGTTTGGACCTTGGTTGTCTCACCATACTAGAGTGTTTTGGGTTTCATACCTGAATGAGTGTTATACTTTTATGATTTTATCAAAGTTTTAGCTTATCAGAGTAACCTTTATTGCTATAAAGTATTAAATATTCTGCAATTTTTCTTGTCAGATTTGAATAATCTCGGCTGTTAAGAAATAATGAGTCTTATGCTATAAAATGTTCTTGATAGACTGCAATGTCTTAATTTTTAGCTTAGAAAAATGTTTTTAAGTTATAGGATATTTATCGTAGCATAGTGTAATACATCACATGCCATCAGCCAAATGAACTGATAACTTTATGTGGTGACTATATTCATGCTCAGTCTTAAACTACAAGTTTTGGGAGCTGTTGTATTTACAGTTAAGAAAATAAATATTATCAAGTGACAGTAGTCATATTTACTCTTTATGGCTCACAGCCACTATTGCAAACTCTTTTTACCAACTGAATGTACTTGTGAATATTACCTAAATACATATAAAACCAACCTCAGAGATGTCCATTATGTACAGTTACCAGTCAACAAAGTTTGCTATTTAACCTGAATGACATCGTACATAAAAACGTGTGCAAAACAGCCAGCTCAAGAGACCCAGGAACCTGGGGGCTAGAACCCTAAACTTACATTGTTTTTATGCTAATGTTTCTATTGAGTTTCAACATCTTCAACTATCAGTCAACAGATTTAAAGAATTCCTGAATGGCTGAGTTTGTGTTTAGTTGCCAGATAAAAGAACTAAACCCTTAATATAATAACTGTACTTAAGTTAATTTTCCATTAAGTAAAGCTTTAATATTTACATAATGAGTAATTTCTATTTAGTGGTCTTATTAATCAGACAAAAAATTTAAATCTTTACCATAAATATTAAATTTATTCTAATTATTGGCAACCTGATTATTAATTTTAGTCCATAACTACATTTTATTTATGCCTCAGCTGCTAGTTTTTGTTTGTAACTTACAGATGCATTAATTACTATTTTTTTTAATTTACTGATTTTTTCATTATCTGTCAACAGGTCCACTCAGCCTGCAAAGCTTCATTTCCTAAACGTTGTCCACTAGGAATCTGTCATGTTTCTGTTGTTCCTCCTATTGCCTTGCACAGTATTGGCACTGATGATGCTTGGGAAGCTACAAGGCCAGTGGGATGTAGTCCACTTTTAGTATTTGTTAATTCTAAATCAGGTGACAACCAGGGAGTAAAGTTCTTACGCCGTTTTAAACAGCTCCTGAACCCTGCCCAAGTGTTTGATCTAATGAATACAGGACCAGGACTCGGGTAAGCCTTTTATTTGTTGATTGACTTGATGTGTTACATATCAATGTAAGTATTAGGCTGAATTGTTAGTTTGATTAGTAACATGGCATTTGTTCAGTAAAAATACTACATATCTTTTCCTTTTTTAATCTGTATATTTCCTACTTAAAAAGTGATGAAATTTCTTAAGTTCTGCTTTAAAACATATTTGTTCTGAGTAAAGTCATATGCTACATGCAACATGAGTTATTAATTTCTGTAAAGGGTATTAAATACTTGTACTGTATTGTACTTTAGCTTGTATGCAGAGGATTGCTTTGTGACTATTTCGTGTCATTGATTCATATGATCTATTTTTCTGATTGGCCAGCCATGTAGAGAAGTGGGTATCATGAATGTACTTTTGGGTATTTTTTTCTGTCTTCTTGAAGGAATTAAAAATTTATTTTGAATTTTCTTACTTGTTTTAACCTTCAAATACAGTTTATTCTACTTTTTTAACTAAATCTATCAAATGTAGTAATCCTCTTTACGACTTCAAGTAACCATTTTTCTGTTTTCTTAAATTTTACTTGAGTTTAATGTCAAGTGTTGTCTCTTTTCTTTCCCCAGTACAAATAACTATACTTGCTTTTCTGCATATGAGTTCCTGAAATCTCCAGTTGTTGCACAGATCACATTAATGTTTTCTAAGTGTAACGTTGACATTACTAAGGTTACATTTTTAGATGTTATTATTTGATTATATACACACAAACACACATACACAATTTACATTATTTGATACTATATACATTCCTAAAAGTGTCTTTCCTTAAATTCCTTAGGTCATTCTAAGAAATTATTGAAAATATTATGTAATATAAAATATTATACTTATGTACTATAAGGTATTCAGCTTGAACAGATATACAACTTTGATTAAGATAATTTCTTTTAATTGTTTTACAGACTCCGAATGTTCCAAACATTTCATCCATTTAGAGTGTTGGTGTGTGCTGGTGATGGAAGTGTGAGCTGGGTGTTAGCAGAGATAGATAAACTAAATCTACATAATCAGGTAACATAGAACCAAATAAGTTCAGAGTACTGCATTTCTCTCCATTTGCTGTTACTAACTCTGTTATCACAATACTGATAATCTATAAATCGTTATTTAAAAACATCTGTATGTGTGTGTTTCTTCTTGTAACTGGTAGTCTGCTGAACTGTCTGTAACCAAACACTGCCTGAGATATGATCCTTCCCTTGCTACCCCTTGGAATCTTCTAGGCCTTCTTTGTGTGTTTTTTTGTATACTGGAAAATAATGGATTGATTGTCACCAAGCTTGATATATGTAATATATGGGTTGGTATTATGTATATGATCCCTCTTGCATTTAATAACGTCATTAGATAGAAAGGGAGTAAAATTCAAGTTTATGTAAGTATTTTTTTTTCTGTAAAATTTTTAATTTTTGTGTTATTGTTTGATTACACACACACACACACACACATACATACACAATTTACATTATTTGATAGCATTAACCTTCGTACTGCTCATTTAGCTTCTTACAATCAAAACATTGGCATATAAATAAATTATATTTTATTTAGTTTATTTTTTGAAACAAGTAACCATTATTTTTGTTTATAGTGACTAACACTAAAATAAATTTTATTGAAGCTAACAGGAAATTTGGTGTGATATGAAAATTCAAGGTTATAGTTAAATTGAACTGGAATGTTCTTAAATGTACAGATTTTTTGTATCATTACACTGTAGTATTGAATAAAGATCTTCAGTACTTTAAATACTGCAGATGATGTGATCTTATGTTAGGAGTAATAAACATTAGTTTTAGTACAAAGTGACAACTTGGGTTTATGTAGAAACATTTTATAAATTGATGGAGGTAATTAGCTAACTTTTAAGCCTGTAATTTCTAACCTATGTTTAGACTGAAACCAATGTAATGTTTCTGGTGATATACACATAAGTAAAAAATAATAGCAAGGAAGTATATTTAGATGTTTGTAATTAAATTTTTCACTCAAAGTCTAGGAAAATTCACTAACTTAGCAGATTAAAATTTCTATAGATATTTTTTATCTTTATTCAAGAAATAATTGGTTTCAATAAGAGCACAGTTTTATAAAGAATTTTGAAAGTTTATTGTCACTAATTTCATTTACACTCATACTTTTGTTCTTAAAAATTATTTATATATTAAAAGTACTGATATTCCTAAAAGTTGTAAAATTAGTGAAAATAGTACATGATTTTTTAAAATGAAATTAACATGTTTCTGTTTTATTTTCTGTGAATAGTGCCAACTTGGTGTTTTACCTTTGGGAACAGGAAATGATTTGGCACGTGTTTTAGGTTGGGGTTCAGTGTGTGATGATGACACCCAACTCCCCCAACAGTTAGAAAAATATGAAGTAGCAACAACTAGACTTTTAGACAGGTTAGAGTCTTTATAATTTGATACTACTGATAAGGAAGAATCCATATTAGGATTTTATTTTTCCTAAATAATTTGGTACTGCATATTATCCAAACATGTGAAATGCTGTTCGTTGTATTAATCTTTTTTGCACCATGATCTTGGACGTAGACTTGTGAGATTTGGCATGAATGATTGTGTAAAACTGTTACCTTTTGTTATTTGAGACAACATACAATATTATAAAGGTTGAAAGCTGTGTGGAATGATTTTTCATGTTTTCTGTTTTATAATGAAGTCAATAAAGTCTCAAAAAATATTTGTTGCCATTTACATGGAACTAATATGCCATGTGCTTCATGGTTGTAGGGAATTCAGACACATTCGTTGTTAACATTATTATATGAATGTTTAGGCAAATGGTAAGTAAAACTGATTTTTTAAAGTGAATATTTACTTTACATTATAATCTATTTAAGTGTTATTAGGTAAACAATAGTTGTTTTGTGTAAAGTTGGATAATTCAATACTCACAATTTTGATTGACATAAAGATTGCATTCCTAAGATGTTTGAATAATGAAAATATAAACATGTCTTTTATGTGTGGCATAGTGAATTTTATTCAGACTTCATCTTGATACAAAAATAACTTTTTTTTATTATTGAAACAATAAAGATATGTTTCACATGGATCTTACCAGGTGGAGCATCATGACATATGAAAGAACAGTTCTTGAACCAGAAACAAAGAAGATCTCATCTCCAGAGGCAAGCACTATTTGTTATATTAAACTTTCTAACTCATGGAATACATATAGTTAAGTGACATAGTCATGAGATAAATATTTTATTAGCTAACCTATCTTGTGGCATTATGGTAGCAGTGACTACTGTAACTCCTAGCTTTTCCTTTTACTCAATTTCTATAATATAATTGAACTTTGTATAATATTCCAAGATTTTGATGTCTGCTGTAATTCGTTTTTGACTGATGTAAGCCTCTGCTGTGAGATTGCACCACATCTCTAGAGGACACTAAAGTTGGGTTATTTTTGTGTTTTTATGGTATTTTTGGACAGTAAGTTAGTGGAAGGTGAACTTCCTGTGTTGCTAGGCCAAATTTTCAAGATAATAGAAAATTGTCATTTTGGAATACTTTTTTGTGATTGTTTATTATTAGAGAAGTGTGTAGGTATGTATGTGTTTACATCTTGGTATTTGAGTTCATTTTGTCTTGGTCACAACACAATTCATCTTTGCACAGAAAGATTGGTCATATTAATGGTATTTTATCAAGTCCACCTGTGTAGACGTGTATACATCTTTTTCTTTTTTCCTTGTATTCTAGTGCTTAACAATTTTTTGTGTGTGTGTGTGTTTCTAAACTTTGTATTATCCAACATGCATCAATATCTATAAACAAGTAATCTGGTCTATATTCTTTAAACAACAGTATCTCACTGCCATATAAATCTTAGCATTATTTTGGTATTGAGATTTTGGTTAATCTGCAGGTAGTTCTTTATTAAAGAACAACAAAGTAAGGTATGTAGGGAATTAGTCAAACAGTCATTAGATAGTTAAGTGTTAAACATGTTTGTACATCTTCTGACTACATCACTCTGTGGAGTTAGATAAAATTGTAAGGTTAATACATTTTTGACATGTTAATACTCTCAAAAGATAAATCAGATGAAACAAAACATTTTCTAAGTTGCTATATTTTTTATTTCCTGTTACTGAATGGGCTGTTTTTAAATATTATGTAAAGTAATGCACCCCAAAAAAGGCAGGAATTTATGTTTCTTTACCTCTTGTGTCTAGAAATACAATATTGAATAAAGGTATCACAGGGTTGAAAGTTGTGGTTATTCAATATGTCAAACCTAATTGCTAAATATAGATCTGACATCAAATATCCTTCAGTTGTACATAGGTATGAAAATAGGAAATAAAGCAAAAATATCAGTAGAATGACTTAATTCAACTAATGACAAAATTTAGTTAAATGTTGGAACATTGTTGTTATGGTTAAGAAAAGATAGGATGTAGTCTTTATAGCTGCTCTTATGATAAAAGTACCTATATTTACAGCACCATTGTCATAATTTAGTTTTTTTCTGCCAGTGATTATTAATAACTTATGGTTAATTTCCATTATTGAAGACAATAAAATATAACAAGCTGGGTAGAAATAGAAATACTTTATATAAATCAGCATGTCAGAAAATTTATTGTATTGCATATAATAAAGTTAGGTACCTTCAGTTTTGATAATATCTTTGACTAAAATTCTTATAATATTTCACAAAATTGGTTATTTTTATTATATAACTTTACAGTGAACACAGGAGGTGGCCTAAAGTGACTTTGCTCTGAAATAAATAAACAAAATTTCTAATAATACACACTAAGCAAATAATGCAAAATAACATTCATAAGTATAATTGTTATTTCAAAAGTATTTTAACCATCATATGTAACTAATAAAATCACATTCATTAAACAGATTAGAGATCTAGGCTTTTTGTGTGATAATGTAAAATTACCTTTCTGAGAATTCTCCATTCTGTGCTATATCTGAATGTGCATATGTAGGTAGATAGAAATATACAGATTTTTACCTATTACTATAGTGTCAATAAAAGTTTTTCTCCAGTCTTATTGCTTTGAGTAAACTAAAAACACATTTTACTTTGTATATAGTTCTTTATCCACATTGATCATCGAGTAGTGAATATTCCTTTCTGTTGCTATTACTGAAGGCTTATACCATGCATATATCTTTGTGATTTCTTTTGGTATACTTTAGTTTGATCCTATGTCAGTGGAAGATTCTGTTGTCACCCATCTTACCCAAATCTTACATTCTGACCAACATTCCGTTGTGATTTCTTCAGCTAAGTAAGTTGCTGCTTATGTGAATGATAAGAAGTGAAACAGTTTTGAAAATTAACTCACATGTTAAAGAGGTTATTTTTGTTAGGATAGTTCTTTTTGAATTTAGGTAATAAAAGGTGTTGTACTTAATAGTTTAATGTTTCCAGGGTATTTGATGGGAGATATTGAATACTTTAAAGCAATTAACATAAAATGGAGGACATTTAATTTTTTCTATTCTTTGAGGACATTGTGAGAAGCACTAAATAATTCAATACAGTTATTAAAAGTTGAGTATTTTTGTCTTTCTGAATGTTGTCTACAGCTTGGAAATGGTTTACGGTTAATGTATGTTATTTATCACTTTTCTAGGGTATTATGTGAAACTGTGAAAGATTTTATAGCTAAAGTGGGAATCGCTTATGCACAAGAAGGGTCACATGTTGATGATTCCATTACTCAAAAGGTAAAAACATGATCTTGGAAAACATTAAAATGTCTTTAGATTATATAATTGGAAAAATCATTTTAAAGCATGATATAAAGAAATGACAGAAAGGCTCTTTGAATTATTATCATAAACATACAGGTGTTATAGGCATTGAATCTTTTTTCATTTGGTGAAAGAGTTATTCATAGGTATTAAATAATATATGAAATTAAAATTTCAACATATATTAATAAAGAATGGGTCAAGATTAACAACTTTCAAACCCTCTGGTAATTGAATTAATTAGCAATGAATCTAGTAATAAAATTTGTCAATCAACAAGAAAGACATGTAATGAGACTTTTTTTAATGATATGACAGTAACTTGGATGCCAAAAAAGTTTTTTTTTGTAAGATATTTTTTTGAAAAGTTTTCATTATTGTTGTTTACAATTAGACAAATTTTAAAAATTATTTTCAAAGTCATAATTGTTATGTGTGAAATGGACTTATATAACAGTTTTGATGGGGGGTCCAAACATTTAGTTACTGGACATTTTGTTACTGCTACATTGTAACTAGGACAACTCGTGATAGGTGCATTTTTGTTATGTCATTTTTGTAACCTGTCAGTTTTTATTATGAACTCTTATTTTATGATGGTTTTTTAAATATAACTTGCATGCCATAAGGAAATAATTTTTATAACAATTGTATTTGTGAAGTGTTCTTGTTGTTGTTTATAATTAGATAGAAACTATTAAAATTATTTTCAAAACTATAATTTTATGTGTGAAATGGATGTATATAATTGTGTTGAATGGGATTCAAAAAATTTAGTTACTGGACAGGCCTGGAATGGTCAAGCATGTTTAGGCATGCAACTCATAATCTGAGGGTCATGGGTTCACATCCCCGTTGCGCCAAACACGCCTTTCAGCCATGGGGGTGTTATAAAGTGATGATCAATCCCACTATTTATTGGTAAAAGAGTAGCCCAAGAGTTGGCAGTGGGTGGTGATGACTAGTTGCCTTCCCTCTTGTCTTACACTAAATTAGGGATGGCTAGCACAGATAGCCCTCGAGTAGCTTTGTGCGAAATTCAAAAACAAACAAACAAGTTACTAGACATTTTGTTACTGCCACATTGTTACTAAAACATCTTTAGATAGGTGCATTTTTGTTACATAATTTTTGTAACATAACTGTTTTTGTTACAAATATTGATTTTGGATAGTTTTTAAACTATAAAATTAATTGGTAACAGTAATAAAAATATTAGATCATCAATTGTACAATAATTTAGGGACTCTTAAAAAATTACATAACATTATGAGGGTGAGAGGGGTGTCTTTAGTCTGTATTATGCAATGTTATAGGGGGTGTCCTGAACAGTTGTGTGAAACATAATTTACATGTTGAACAATTTAGGTTTTCAAAAATGTGTATTATAATTTAACATACTATTTGATATTCAAAATGCCTTCATCATCTTTAATAACTTGAACATTTCCAAACATAATATATGTAACATTTTTGGAAGAGAGGGATGAAGTGGTATTTTTTGGTGTTTGAATTAGGTGTTGGCAAATTTACTAACAAATTTGTTTCAGTTAACGAAAACCACTTGTAATAATTGTATTTTTAATGATGTGATGGTTACTTAGATACTATAGAAAAGTGTTTTCGTAATGAAAAGCCCATGTCATGAGCTGTTCATAGTAGAATGTCCCAGACTTGTCTCGAAGATTCTTTACATGTGATCAAACTCTTTCCATTTTTAATAGAAATGATACTAATTGTGTGCTTTGCTGTGGTATTAATCTTCATTTGTACAAATGCTTTAGTCTGTGGTCCTAATAATATTAAGAGGGTGTTGTATTTTTAGTGCTTGCATAATGGTAAGAAATATTTATTTCATAGTGTGCTGTTTTGAATGAAAAGTTAGACTCCTTACTAAAGACTCTTGAGGAAGAGTCAATAGCTACTTCTTCATCTCCAGAGAAAGTAATGAGTGACATGACTGTTTCACATGAGAAAGAAGTTGAAAAGGGAGAGAGAGAAGTAACAGAAAAAGGAGAAAAAAGTGCTCATCTTAAAAAGAAAAAGGTAAGTTAGAATTCTAAACAAATAACTCGCCTTGAAATTTAAACAACATCCACTATGAAATGTAGCAAAGCAGATTGCATAATTTTCATGGTTTTATAAAGTGTTATTGCATGTCACTGTTCCTGCAAGTAGCTGATAAAAATGTAATGCTTAGTTTCATAAACAGTGACATTAGGTTAGTGGATAATAATTTTTTATAAGAAAGTGAGTTACTGTTACAGAAATTAAATCATAACTTGATTCTTCTTGCTATCATAACAGATTAGCATAGCATGGTTTCCTTATAACACTGGATACAAATTGTTAATTTATAAAAGCATAAGAAAAAACTCCTGTTCATTCAGAGAATACACATAAATTTTTAAATATCCCAAAAGATTGTAGACATTAAGGTTATTATGCCCTTAAACATTAACATATACTTGATTTCTTCATTTTTATTTTGACTTATAAATAAGTGTGCTTCTCACATTTGTCTTTGGTTTATGTTAATCCTCATACATTTTTGTTTGTGCCAGAACTTCTTGTGGGGTCCAATTTTTATGTGTTATATTTTTTCTCCCTTTGTTTAACTAAGATGAAAACATAACATTTAACAGTTTCTTTAAATAAGCAAAATTCAATGACTAGCAAATTGCTCCTAATAGTGGAGCTGTTTAGTCAGTTATAAGAATGAAAACAGGCATATAAAGTGTTTAAAAATATAAATAAAGTATTATTATTATGTTCCATATTTTAATGCTCAAGAAGTGCAAAATTAAAAAAGAGAAACTTCTGAAAATTTGAAACTTTTTCTTTAAGCATGACACTAGTCTTGCATTTTCCCATTGTTAAAATTAGTATATTCCAAAGTCTTTCTCATGTAAATCGTCACATGCCATCTGTTAACCAATAATAATATAGCATGCTCACTTGACACACATGACTCCTTTTGCACTCATCTACTAAAACTTCTCATTTGGCAGCTTTTGAGTACAGACACTTTCTTTTGTGTTTAATGCTTCCTATGTGACACAGTTAATTTTTACTTGAAGTGGATCTTTTTTGTTTTCATACTTTGAAATATTTTTTTCTCAGTTTGCTATTATTGTTCTATTTCTCCACTCAACAATTTTGTGCATATTTTGTGAGTTACTACTTCAGGGGTCATGCCAAAGATCAATGTTTTGTTTTAGGTTTCAAGTACAGTTGATCCAGTGGTGAATCTTTCTGCTTTTGTGTGTCGAGATATTGAACATTATATGGGCCAACCTTTGCCCCCTGACATTGCCTAGGCTTCTCATGATTCTACTGACATTATTCAAAAATATGAGGAATTGAATAGTTTTTTTTGCTTCTCCTGAATTTGTCATTCCTGCCATTTCCAGTCTGAAGATTCTAGTAGGCCTTCGTAGAATTTGTATCTCAGTTTTGTGATGTTTTGTTTCTTATTCTTTGTTATGTGAATATTCTTCTCAATCTTTTTTGATATTTCTTCCTCTTCCTGATGTTCAGATCCTTTTGGATCACTTTCTCTCCCAGTTATTTGAGGGGATCAGCATGCAATGCCTGCTTTCTTGCCATTGAGCAGACTATGCATTTTTGGCTTCCTTATTAACTCAGTGGGTTAGGGTTTCAACTTTAATATTAGTCTCACATAAGCCCAGTATTCTTATCCTTGTTTTACCCTTATTACCCTTCTCAAGTATCTCTTCTTCATACATCTGTTCTCTGAGGCTTACCAAAGAAATCATGAGGGATTTTCTGTCTATATCCTACATGTTTTCACCTCCACATAAGCCCATATGTTGTCCTCATCTCTGGCATTACATACGTGGTTTCATTGTTGTTGGGATCTTAAAGGTGGGCATTCAGTATTGGCTTGTATCATTTTACCTTCCACTTATCTCAGGGATGTATATCTTATTCTTTTTCTTATACTTTCTGTCTTTGAAATTGTCCTTGATAATGCAGAGGCATGGGTAACATGAGTCCACAAGCAATCCGTCTTTTCAACTTCTGTTGTTCATTTGTCTCAATTGCTTTGTCAACAACCATTCTTTTAAAGTGTTTTGCTCTGAAATTTCTTTCTCCACCTCCCATTTCTCCTCATCCCATTTCCTTTTATCCTCTTCAAGATTGTAAAACATGCTAGCATCTATCATAGGAGGCTCAAAATTTGCAGTATGCTCTTGGACTGGTTTATCATTCCCCAGGATTTTGTTTACTCACATCTTTTTGTGGGCCCAAATAACACCATGGATTGGAGCCTAGTCATCAATTTATCATGCCTCAACCACTTCATTGCACTCCCCAAATTTACTGTGAAGTCCTTTCTCACCCTGATATCACCATTTTCCCTTGGGTTATGAATGGCAAAAGTAGATATTTCCAATGTCTATTTACATATTCCAATCACACTTCAATTTTGATGTTATTTTTGGTTCATTTATTTTGGGGTTGTTTACCAATTTTGGGCATTTCCTTTCAGACTTGCCTTAGCTTCATATACATTTTATCACATTGTTTGGGCCTTTGCTTATCATATTCCTACTCTGGGGATGTGATTTAATCATGACATGAACAACTGGCTCCTCCTAGTTCATTCCAAGCAGAAGTTGACCACTCACATCTATTAACCTCCTTTCTGTGGCAGCTCAAGTGGGCTTGGTTGATCACCCTATAACTAGTTATTTGGAGACTATCTATCACACTAATGTAAGTCTTTTTCTACTTTTTCCTTCTGCCTATGTTTCATGGAACTTTTAGTTCAACATTCCCTCTCAGCTTGATCACTTACTGCTCATGAGTTTCTGTTACTTTTGGAAATGTGGTTCTGTCAAGGACATTTTCTTTCTATGGGTTTCTGCTCAATTGGATGCATTTGCCATTGATCTCGCTTGCAAGTTTCCCTTTTTTTGATCAGCTGTACTGCATCCACAGGCTCTGGCTATCAATGCCTTCAGCAAGGGTTGGTCTTTCAGATATCTTTATGTGTACCCTCCCATCCAGTTGCTTCACCAAATGATTTCTCTTGTACACTCCACTCCTTTTTGTGTCTTCCTGATTGCATCCTATTGGCTAGTACAACCTTAGTTTCTGAGGTTGTGATGTTTGGTTCACTCACCATCTATTCCTCTCTACTGTTTCTCTCCTTTCTTCATTGATGTCAATCTCCCATTGTACATCTCAGTCTCTCCATTTAATGTCTTTATGCCTGCTTTTCTTGTCTGGTCCTTGGTAAAAAGATTTGGCTTCTTGTTAGCTACTTCCATAGAAATGTTCCAGTGTAAGTGAAACATCTGCTATTGGTCTGCTGGCAGGAGATTTGCTGCTGCCAAGCCTTCTGTGGTAGCTCAGATAACAAAATGTACCATCTGTCTCTTTGACTTTGGGTTTTCAGTTTTACCACTTTTGGGAGATCATTGGCCCTTTTCCATACCTTATGTTTTTTTTAATACTGTATGAAAAACTCGTAGTACTCTCATGGACTAGATGATTGAAGTAGAAGGAGATGGTTACCCATCCCTGTCATGCCTTTAGTGAATAATGAGGTATGGTCTGATTTTCATAATAGGTTTCATGGTCTCCCATTGCACTGTCTCTGGTGATGATATTCCCCTAAACTCTTCACCATAATCTCATCCTTTCTTCTCTAGTGAAATATGGGAGTTCTTACCACTTTCCAGTTCCAAATTATTGGGATGGTTGACCATGGAGGCATCCTTCTGAGTGGGTTCTACAAAAAAGGATGGCAGTATTCTACTTGTGTAGATGCAACAAGGTCTCTACAAGAGTTGATTTTCTCCTTGCTGTAGATGTGGCCTCCTGATCACAATACTTGGAGTTGATCTGTTATTGCTTCACAAAATAATGTGGCTTTCGTATACCATTTATGCTACCGTGGAATTGATACATCATGTAACAGGGCCTCCTACTATTACTTTCAATGACCAGTGAAGTAGATCATTCACCTTCCTGTGAGACATAATCTCTTGTTATGACTTCCACAACCATTAAAATTGATCTGTCACTGTCCATAATGACATGACCTCCTTATACCAGTTACATTTCTGTGGAGTTGATCTGACATCAGACTGGTTGATATGGCCTTCTTCTATTATTTTACACAAACAGCAGAGTCAACTTGTCACCTTGGTGGGTGATAAGGCCTTTTGTTACATATTCATTACATAGTGGAGTTGATCAGTTGCATATGCAGTTCATTCCTTTGATTAAGAGCCCTCATCCTACTTTTTATGGACATTGGTTCCCAGCATTGAGGTTTTGTAATCGAGTGAATCAATCAACATAAATCCCTACTTGAGTTGATTCAATCTTATCAATGCCAGATAGCAATTTCTGGATTAATGAAGTGGTTGGTGATAATCCTTGTGTCATATTCAGTTATTGGTGCAGGTCTAAACCGTTTCAGTCCTTGTGTTTTACAAATTATACACACAGGTGAACAGTATACCTGGCCCAGAAGTGGTGTGGTTCTCCTTGTCAGATCTATTTCTCTCATTTTCAGGTGTCATTCAAACTTTCAGGGGTGCTTATTTTATTCCCTCACACAAACCCCTTCTTTTTCTCCTCAATGTAGAATTCTAGCTAATCTTGAGAGAGGAGATAAGTATTGTATCTGGACTTATAATTTTTCTATTCTGAAAATGTATTACCGATATGTATTTACCTCCATTCACATTTGCCACTCCTCCCCTCCATTTCTTCAGTGCTGATGTCTTCTGCCAAACTTAGAAATGAATGAGTGTAGAGGGAGTCACATGTCACATAATTATGCTTTACCACTTTTGGTTAATAGATGATACATGATAAGAGATGCATTGGAATATACTAATTCTAACAAGTAGGGAATGCAAGGCTTGTATTGTGTGAGTAAATAAAATATTATATACACTGCATAAGAATAGCTAATGTTGTGAGATAAGTACCTATCAGAAATACATTTTCAGTGTAGGAAGATTATAACTTTAATTATGTGTTTTCATATTTTAAAATTTAGCTTTATTTAATTTTGTTACATACAGTGATTGCAGCGAAACTATACAGAATTATTATTTAATTTTTCAATACTTCCATCTGTAACTGTAAAATGAAGAAATGCAAGTTATAAAGAATGTTTTGATTTATATTCATGAGTGTAAGTTAAATCAGAAAAATATTTGTCATGAGAATGTTTTTAGAGAGGACTAACTGCACTTTATAAGAATGAGTTGCATATGCTACTTTTGGTTAATGGATGACACTTGACTCATCATGTGCATTGGAATATACTAATTCCAACAAGGAGGGAGTGCAAGGCTTGTAGCATGCATAAATATTTAATGGCATATTGCTTCAGATGTAAATCCTATTATCACAGGTGACATGTTAAGCACTTGTGGCATGATCTTTAACAGTAAAATGCCACTATGGATATCTTATGATTGGAGTATTGTGTTACAACTTTTTTTAAGGAAACAGATTGTATTAAATTTTCTTTTTTAAAGGGTAAAATATTTAGGATGTGAATGGGCTCTAACCCTATTCTCCAAGTTAATCTGGAACATATGCTCACCTACAGAATGAAAGATATAGTAAATAATCTTACACTCCAACTCAAAAAAGTCTTTATAATGAATCTGGGTATATCTTCAAGAATTGTTATCAATATAATAAACAGGGACTTGAAGTCAACAAGAACACAAATCAAATGTTCACAAGTTACTGATCATTCTTTAAATCAGTAATTGTTTACTTGGAAAAAAAAGTTGCTAAAATATTTAAGTCCCAACATTCTCATTTGACTACATTCCTGTCAAGTCCTCCATTATCACAGTTATAGTAAACTTTTATGCTTTTGATCTACTTAAATATGGAACCTAACATTAATCTGTAGTAAAGAGTATTTAGAAAGTTTGTCAAGATATATAGTTTAAGATTAATGTCCTTATCTTTTTTAGAAGTACGTTATAATTGAAATTGCATGTTGGACAATAATTAATAAGTCATAAGTTGAGAACAGTGGAGGAAGTAATCTGAAGAACAGCCCAGAGACTGGAACAGTGTTGTTATAAAGTGCAACTAACTTTCAGTGTTCTAAATTTAAATTTATGTATTTCTTTTACTTCTTGAGAATTTGATTATAGTGTAAACTACTCTTAATTTTTAAGGATATCATCCAAGGAAAAAAAAACATCACAACAAAGTTTAAGTCCTGATATTGTTGTTTGGAAAAGAGATTGGTTAAAAATAAAAAAATGATTTTATCAATTCAAAGTTACAAATATATTCTTGCTCTGTCTTTTAAATCACAGCTTTTAAAAGTAATTCTGTATTAAAAAGTAGTGGTTTTTAAGAGGTAACATTTTAAATTCAGTGATTGTATTTTTCTTTAATAAGTTACTAGACAAATGTATGTTAAGGTCACCAGAGCAAGTAATACTTATTTGTAGACCATTCAGTGGGGATTAGTATTTATTTCAAACATCTGTATTCTTATTAATAATTGAGAAAGAAAGAAACATTTCATTTACATGTTCCAAAAGTACCCATTTGTACCTGAGACTCAACTTAAGTTTACATCGCCAATTAAGTAACTTTTTTTTGTAATATAAAGTAGTTTAATACCAATTAAAAATTTTCTTTTACTAGTTAAACTTTGTTAATAACAGAGGTTGTAATCAAAGACAAACTCTAAGCAAAGACAGTTATGTTAAAAATTATGAAAATTACTTAAACCAGCCATAGATATAACTATTATTTTCAGATTTATAGCTGTGAAATAAACTTTTCTTGAGTGAAAATGTTTAGATTTAGAAACTTGTTTCTCCTAAAAATAGTAATGAAGTATATTGTACTTCCAAAGCTCACACTTTTTTGATTGCCATATGCCAATTAAAGCACTTTAACACATCAGTCAATTATTATTTTTTTCACAAATACAGACTGTGTTTATTCGACGAGAAGCTTTGATGTCTAGAGCCAATAGCTTAAAGAAAGCTGTCAGACAGATAATTGAGCACACGGAAAAAGGTTGGTTACATTTAGAAACTTATGACTACTCTCTTTTAATCTAATAAATATACCAAAATATTAGATATTTAAAGTTACAGAAAAGTCAAATATAGCTTGTTTGTTATTCAAAGAAAATGTGTAAAGAGTGCTTAATGAACATAAGATTTTTAATAGAGACCACATTTTGAAATGGTATCTTATTTTTATTTTATTTAAGAGTTTAAATAGTGGCCAATCTTTATGATTAATTGAAATTACTGAGTTTTGTAATTATTATTTACTGAAATAATAAACATCTGTTTTGTTTTTATCATAGACTGACAATATAACAAAAGTTGCTTTGATCTTTAAACCTGTGGTGTTTTCATTAATTTGTTATAAATCTTGTGGTTACTGTATCAGTAACCATTTATCTTTGTTTGATATAGAAATATTTGAAGAGACTTTATAAACAAAATTCTTAATTCATGTGTATTTCAATTCTCCTTGAAACAGTGAGAAAATTGATGTGTAGGTATGCTGTGCAAAGTAAACTTTAAAGTTTTGTTGAACAGAATAGTTGCTAAGCTAATGTTTTTGTTTCACCAAAAGCTGTTGATGAGCAGAATGCCCAGACTGAAGAGCGAAAGTCCGCTGTTATTGAAGCAGACACATGTGATATACGTGTAGACTCAAGTGTAGAAGAAACAGTGGAACCTCAAGGGAAATGGGACATTCCTGTATTTACCACAACATTCCACTCAGATGATACATCTTCATCACAATTGTCTTCATCCCCATGCTGGAATCCATGGGGCTCATCCATGGGGCAGAGTGTTGGGGCAGCTTTGAAAAATACCTTACAGGTTACCTTACCAACCATAGAGGGAGGTATCAGTGCTGACAGCTCACCTTGTCCTTCTCCTCGCTCCTTTGATCTCCTTACTCCTTCTCCTTTACGATCTCCCTGCCCTTCTCCTAGTTCACAGCAGACTCACTCACCTTCTCCATCTACAGGAGAACTCTCAATTCCCCTAAGAGGAATAAGTCCTCTTTCCATTTCTCCTCTACCTACTGACACAGAATGTGAAGAAAAAGATGATGATTTTATGACTCCAGAGATACGGATAGAAGGTAAGTTCTAAAAAGTAACTTAAGAGGTATATCTTATAAGACCAGCATATGGAATGAATGAAATAAGCTAATAGAAAAATAAAACGATGCTTCTCTTTTTTTATGTACAATGAATGTACAGTTTTTTCTTAGTATTTTATCATGTTTAACAGTCTTTGTGATATTTCTTTGCATGTCATGTTTCATTGTTTAAGGTTTCCACTTCTACCATTTTTTTTATTAGTATTTGGTTATGTTAACAGTCTTTGTGGTATTTCTTTGCATGTCATGTTTCCTTGTTTAAGGTTTCCTCTGCTACCATAGTTATTCTAGAGATTTATATTTAAAAAATAACAAGGTATGCAATTAAGTGTTTAACTATAGAAACAATAGAATATATTAATCAATAACTGACATAAGCATATTTGTTTAACTAAAATATAATCTCATTTCATATTTTCTATAAAACTAGTAGTTATTTCTTCAAGCTACAAATATGGTTATTATTTTTTGTCTTTTATTTATGACTTTCATAATCATCCAGCTTCTAACAGGTATTTGAAAGTCATGTACAATTAGAGAAGTTAATATTTAATTAAACTTAAGATAATATCTAAATTGATAAATTTATGGTAATTTTATATATTTAACTTATTCTCTGTATAATGCTTTAAATGAATCTATTTCCATGCATAAAACATGGAACAAAAGATAAATTTATTTTATAAAAATTTCTAGCAGAAAGAACTTCATCACCTACAGCATCTCGAAGAATCAGTAGTGGCTCAACTTTTAAACATGTTGGTAATATTGGCATTCATTGGGGGGTTGGTGTTGGACTTCCTTTGCTTCCCTCAGTTGTTCGAGAGAAGAGTCGTTCCCCAGAAACGGTTCCAGTAGAAAATAGAGAATTTCCTATTATAAACCCTTTGACTTCACTTCCTATGTGGCCTAACCTCAATAAAGACAGCTTGATAGGAAAGGTTCTTCTTGCCAATGCAGATGCTCTGTGTGCTGCAGCATCACCATTAATGGACATTGAAGAAATGTCACTGTAAGTTGGTTTAGCACAGTATGGTTTCAAGTTCAGTTAAGTAGTAAATAGTTTAGCATACTTTATTAACTCCACGTTTATGGGAATGTATCCAAGTACCCTCTCTGGGCACCAACACAACAGTATGAGTATAAAAAAATACCTTTTCTCAACTTGTAAGTTTCATTTGCATACCTTCTAGTGAATATCAAAATTTCTTTTTAAGTTAAATATTTATATAAATATTTTTCACCTTTTCTGAGTTATTACTGACTTTAACTGTTGTTGTCAACTTATACTACATAGTCTGTAGTACATTATTGTGAAATGTTTAAAATTAAGACCTAGAAAAAATGTATTTACCTTTTAATATTTCATGAAATAATTTTGAAACATCTTCTTTTTTTCATGTTTTCACATTTTTACGTTAAATTTATTTTAACAATTTATTATCTTTTTTTTTGCTTTTGACATTGCTATTTATCACAACACATCAATGGGTGTCCTTGGTCAATATTAATATATAGTGGGCTGAAACATTCTCTGCCTTGGCAGAACATGGTGGTGTTTGTGTATTACATTATTCCTCATGAACTGAGCATGGACTGGGTTGTACACATGTAAAAACTAAATCTTTTAAATATATATTTTAAAACATGAACAACACATAATTAAGTAAAATATAAAACTACAACCTAAATATGTACAACTGTCTTATCTAACTAACATATTTCTAAGTGAGAAATAATACTAAGACCAGTTTGGCTAGTTTTCTATGTACTTTTTTGCACCAATTTAAGTATAACAGTTAAGAGAAGACACTTCACAAAGCACTCTTTCCATTGGTTATAAACAACTCAACAAAGTATAATTGGCTGAAAACTTGCAATTATACGTGTTCAAAGTGTTCACAGCATCTGTCAAAAGTTCAAATAAATTTATTTCTCCTTTCCCCAAATATGCCCCACAGAACTTGTAAACTGAGCTATTAAATTAGATTCTTTCTATATACAGAAGGTTTATGTGCATCAAGAACTGTTCAAACAACAAAGACACAAATTTAACATTCTGTGAATTTCAGATCATAAGAGAATAAAACAAAACTTTAAAAAAAATTATTTCAGGTTTTTTTTTTAAATAAAGGAATTAAAACTTTGAACTGTAATGTAAATTATAATGCTGACTTCATTGACAAATATTGATCATAGTTTGATTAAGTTTTAAATTTAAGTAAAATATTGTGACATGCACAGAAAAGGGTTACCATAAGAAAGGAATTAATTGAAACATCACACTGTTAAAGTTGGCTAAGTGTAACATAGATTTTAACTATAATCATTCTGCAAATTAATATTTCAGCATATTTTACTAACTGAATGCCCAGTATTAAAGTTGGCTGAACATGCTATGGTTTTTTAACTGTAATATAATATTCTTAGACACTAACTCACCTCCTCACACAGTTTAGCTACCTTCCTCATGCAACAGCCATAAAGATTTGCACTCTACCAGCTTTGAGGTAACTCCCATCTAATTTCATATAATTTATAGTGAATTGTCTACAGCATGGCAATAAAAGCATTCCATCTGCAATAATTTCTTCCATGTACTTGCAGTCATGGTAATTTCATTCTTTTCCTTATCACTGTGTTGATCAGATGTTTAATTTTTTTTGTGTGTAAGTTTAATTTTCTGAGCTTTGCATTGTTAACAAAACATTTAATTTTATCTTTGGATTTTGTTTCAGAAGTGTTCTATCTTTTTCATGAATCTCAGTCGATTTAGTCCTGAATAAGTGACTTTATTCCCTCTCAGGCCCTGTTTCTGATATGTTATTTGGAGGCTTGCTAACTATCAGGATTATTTAAGCTGTTGTTCAATGTGTAGTGGATTATCACATGTTTAATTGGCCTTCTACTCTCATTCCAACACACAATATCTCATTACCAGGTTTTATACTTCACACTCTTTTCCTTTACAAGAGATTATTTTTAATTCCCTGGTACCCCTCATTCCTTAGTTGCATGCATTTGTATATCTTTTGCAATGGACCTATTGCATCGAGGCTTTGTTTTTCTTAGGTCCATTGTCTTCTTTCATTAGCCTCTTCATGAGGTATTGTCATAGTGACTAAACTTTGTTATTAATACTTAATGAGTTTCTTACCACCTCTCAAGTCAGATCTCTCTTCTCCAATACTTCTCTTTCACATTAAGGTACAATTGTAAGTTGTGATCAGGACTTCTGACATATAGATGTTGGAGAAGCTTTCACACTACATCAGTAAGCTCAACCTTTCTGCTATTTGTCAGATATGTTCCCATTCCTGCCTCTATTGATGAATCACCAAGTCATGTCTTTCTCTTTCTATTCCATTGTTATTTCTTGCACTAACCATTCATGAGATACCATTCTAGTACCAGTTGATCTTCTTGCCTTGTTTTTGCCAGAAATGTAAATTTTGGTAACAATTTGCATCTTTGGGTCAGCCTTCCTTCTATCCATAGAGTGATCTTAACACTTCCAAATCTTCAGTGGGGTTTACTCTTGGTTGGATATGCATCTCTTGAATATGTTTTTGTCACTCTTCTGTGCTCTTGGCTTCCTCTGTTTGATTTTAGTTGTTGATTTTCTCAGCCTGGCCAAGTCTCACTTCTTTCTCTGTATCTATTCCCCTATTCATCTTATTTCTCTGGCCTTTGGGTTTTTGCACTGCTCTTCTTGGTCTCTAATGTTGACTCCTCTTTAACTAACTGAGCATTAGTCTGGTTGACATTCAGACCCTTCTTCTTCTCTCTGATATCCCATTTTTCTCTCTCTTTCATTTCACCTTCACATATCCTTTTCTATTGAGGGATATTTGTACTTCATCCTTATCCCTGGAATTTGCCATATCCATCAGCTGTTGAGCAGGTTTTTTGTTACTGGTTGGCCCTTCTACCATTACTTTTTCATGCTATCATATTATGAAACTACTTTTTGTCTTGTTACAGACTATTCATTAATGGTTTGTTGATTTCTTCATTTACTAGTAGTCTGGAAATCTTTTCCATTACATTTCTCTTTTCCCAGTACCATAAGGTTTCTCTTCCTCTGTTATCCTAATCCCCCAGTTCCCATGGTTAACTGAGACCTTAGTGAAGTTTTACACAATATTGTGCTTTTACATCATTTGAGCTGTTGCTTTCCTACCTTTTGTGATATTTTTCTTGATTTGTATTCTCTTTTTTCTCATTTTTGCTTACTGTTGTTATCTATCATATAAATGTTTCTCATGCTCTCTTCCACTGTGCTTACATACTTCTCTCTTTGGACCAGTCTTTTCAAACTTAGATTTCAACCTCTCAGGAGGTTCATTATATTTCTCTCCTACCTCCTTTCCTTCTGCCTTTCACTTATTGGGCTATTAGATTTGTCAGTTTTTTCTTTCTCACACTTCTCTTCTTTACCAGCTTTGGAGTAAACATCTCAGGGCAGACATATGGTTATTTTTCATACATTTGTCTCCCATATTTTTCTTCTGGTTGTTTTATCTCCCACTGGTTTCTGGCTTCCATAGGTTACCATTCTTCAGTCTATCCACCATCTTTTAGAAGTGTACCTAATATTTCTTTTGCAGAGCTCCTTTTTCATTTCATATGGTTGTATTAGCTAGATGGGGTTATCTCCCAGGATGTATTTACCCAAAATCTGCATAGAATCAGAATAAAATAAAGCTCTGGCTCTACCTGTACACAATGAGAAATGGCATGTTTCACAAGGCCCCTTTGTCAACTGGGACACAGGAGACCCTTGCCACTTACTAGTTCCAAGCCAGTAGATTCGTGGATCATGAACCTTCACCAGTTGGACTTACTGAGGCAAAACAAAGGAGTACATATTTGGTGACAAGGGATGATAGTGGTGACACTGTTAGTGTAGTGAAGGTCATCCATCATATATGTATATACATCATGTAGTTCACTTCCACCCTATCCTGCATCCAGAGCCTGCTCAATAGAGTTGAGGTGTGCACAGATTTTATTTGGACTGACAGTACATAATTATATGCCTTTCTTCTTCAGCTGGATCAAGTCCTGTAGAGCTGAGGCAAGCATACAAACTGTGAAACCAAAGTTCATTCTGAATGGACCCCAGTGACACTACACATGTTGGCTGTTTGTCTGCTTGTGTGAAAGTACTCAGATGGTCATGCTTGTATTGGATTGTCTGCCTCCTCCATCATTCTTACAGGTGAAAAGTATACCATGGATGAGATGAGATGTGGTCTCTCATGGATTGTCTTCGAGCACTTTTTGAAGGTATCTCATCCAGGTAACATTTGCACTAGTTTCTTTACCAGTTTGATGTGAGATTCTAGCTAAACTGCTTGTGGAAGGAGCTATAGTCTCAAAAGTTAACATTTTTCATATTTTTGATAGATAACTCTACATACATTCCCACTTTTCCTCCCCACTTCTGGTCCACCTTTATTTTGCTTGTCTTGTCAAAGAATGAAGCTACTGCACATGGAGGTGTGTTGCCTTCCTTTTGGTGGTGGGATTTTGCTACATGTTGAAACATGTATACAATTATGCACAATTCATGCTTAATCATATGAAATTTAGTGGGTGTTGCTTCAAGATTAGTGGCATGAAAATCTGTATGATAAATCTGCAAGGAAGGTAGCTAAACTGTGTATAGAAGGAATTATCTATTGAAATACATTTTCAATTAGAAGTGCTACTGTTATATAGCAGTTCAGCTTGCTTTAATAACTGAAATATCACTGTAAGATGGCTCAGCATGATGTGGCTTTTAACTAGAATGTTACTGAAACATCGCTCTAAGTTGTAATGTAGTAACCAAGAGCTCTGTTTTCTAGTATAATGGAAATTTGTATATTTTTACATTTCTGTAGTTATTGCTGTTTATGAATGTTCTGACAAATCACGTAGATGTGTACAGTTTTAACTAGATATTGTTTTGTTGGTAGAAATTTGTCATGTGCTTTTAAATAAGAATTTATGGTAAATATTAACCAGAAACATTACTGAAGGAAGTAGTTTGCACTTTTAATTGTGAATGTTTATGTATATATAAAAACATGCATACACAAAATTAAACATATAATTTGACAAGAATGTTATTTTTTTAAATGTAATTAAATACCACTGTATCTGTGAGCCCTTTGAAAATCTCTTCTAATTGGAACAGTCTTTAAAATAGTTCATTTTAAGTAACTCATTCTAAATTAAACAAAAAATTTAAGTATATCATCAGGTAACTACTCTAATTTTAAACAGAAATATTTTAATAGTTGTCACATGGTTTTAAGCAGATTTATGTTCACTGTTAATAGTTCTTATAGATTGGGTTATGTTTCACTTTTTATTGAATAAAAATGTTAGTTGTTACTTTATTGTAAGATAATCTTAAATATTCAATAGTAATAACTTTTCTGAAAAAGATTCATTTGCTATTTTGTTGTCTTCATGTTGAACTGTCAACATTTAAGTTACTTATATTCTAAGAAAAAATTATGTTGGAAAATATTGTTATAAATCAGTTTAGTGAGAAAAAATCTCAAGAGATGTATAACTGAAATTATTCTGGAACAGCCTTGTTGGAAAAATTAATTTTGTTTGCTTGGATCAGAAGTTAATATCAATTCAGAACTGAAACTGACCTCCAAAGGGTCAGATGCTATTAGGTGAAAAAATAAAGGGCAAGCCTAAAGTTTTATGGAAAGTTACATTTACATTTAAAGCAGTTGGTTTCTTTTAAAATCATCATTTTAAATAACTCTTCAACTGAAAATTATTTAGCTAGAAAAAAAAAGGAAGGCAGAATTGATAAACTAAAAGATGAAAATTTATTTGTCTAAGAACTTAGGTCACACAGGTAATATTATAATGAGAAAATAGTGTAATAACTTTAAGTAATGAAGAATTCTTTGGTGTATATGTAGCTGTATTACATGTAAGAAGTTCTAAACTTAGCTATTACTATAACAATTCTACTGTTAATTGATAAATTAAACATTTCCTTTGTGTGGACCTTGTCAGTGATGTACAACAAACTTGTACTTCTGCAACATTGTGATCTAACATTTTGTCATTCTTTATGGATTTTTGAAGTTTATATACCATTTCAATGACAAAAAGGCTAGTTGAATAATGAACTTCAAATCATGTAAATGGTACTGGTAATGCTTATCAAATATTTGAACTGTAATCGGTATATGTATTCAGAATATATTAGCATCTTCAGTTACCTTTCTTGCTCTGTTCCTACACATGTGACACTACTCATCTAATTTCACTCTTGTTGAAATCAGTACCTAGTTGCTTTAGACAATCTTATTTTAGATATGGAAACCAGGAACTACTACAGTAAACTCTCATTGTAATGAAGTCATAGGGACCAAAGAGAATTGTTCGTTACAAAAGAAGTTTGTTAAGAAGGGAGGGCGGGTGAGTTGGGGAGGGCAGGGGCTTAAAGTGTTATTGACCATAATTGTTGTAAAAACATTGCTAGGCTAATCTACTACCCCATCTGCAGTCCGCTATTTCTCAAATGTAAGATTTTGATGGTGGCACCACACATTGTTGCGCGGAGACTGACTAATTGCACTTGCTAGAGGTGTAGCGGGTGGTCGGCAGCTTGCAGCGGTGACAATTAATTTAGGGAAAAAGAGAAAAAATATCTTTGTACCTGGTTCGATACAAAGGATGTAATATTGATGCTTTTTACACCCTAGGGACTATAATTATAGATCATTACAAGCCGACACTTCGATACATGCAGTTTGGTTCAAGGGGCTTTTGTTACCATGTATTTATATGGACAGTTGGCCGAATCAGTCAACAACTTCAATACAAGTGATATATTCGGTTCTAGCGACTTTGAAACAATGAGAGTTTACTGTATTAAAAAACACTTCAGTGACTTAAATGTATAGTCACAGTCTTTATTTCCACCTAAAGTGCATCTTAACTATTTAGCTGGATAACAGAGCAGCAGTGTTGGAAAATTTGGTGACAAGTCATGCACGATATGATGTAAAATATAAAACTGTGCATTTCTTATTTAGTTGTAGGTTGAGCCAGTATCTGACCTCTGTGATCTTTTGTAGGATCTTTTATAATTTTGACTTTCTTACCATGTGTCAGATGAATTCCACCTGTTTATTTACAAGTGTATACTTGCTCAGTTTCAAGTCTGTTTTCCTTTATAACTGAATAATTATCCAGATATTTATCTGTGCTGTGTGGAACATTATCACTGTAGTTCACAATGTTTATCAGTTTATAATTACTGAATCTTGATATATCTTCCTTTCTGAAAATTACTAAAGGAGATGATTAAGTTTCTCTGAAGGCTGTGATTCCAATTTTAAATAACTTATATCACAACACTAGATATAACTTTAGTTTGCCAAGGCTTGGGTTATAGCAGTTTAATGACCCAAATATCCATCTGGTCAATTTAAGTTCGTTTTGTTTCATTTAATCCAGGTTGCTAACACAATAATAAATATCTCCGTTATTCTGATAATTGAGAATTTGTTATTGGATAAAGTTGATAGAAACAGCCCTAGCTATAAAGTGAAATTTGGCTTTTTTTGCTTCATTACTTTTGTGAATGACAATATTTCCATCTGGAATTAAAAACTGGAATGGAAGTGTGCCACTACTTGAATGTGTGTGTGTGTGTGTGTGTGTATACATACACCAGAATTACTGGAAAAATGGGTAAACTGTGGCCATAAAGGGATGCACATGGTCAGCAGCAGTTCTCAGGCATTCAAATGACACACAATTAATATTAACAGGCTTCATGTGTGCCAAGAAAACATTCTTCACACCATTATACCATCACCAGCAGCCTGTGCTGTTGACACATGGCAGGATGAATCTATGGATTAATGTCACACCAGAAATTGGGATTCATCAAACCAAGTGACATTTTCCCAATCTTCAGTTGTCCAGTTTTGGTGATCCCATGCATATCCTCATCTTCCTGTTCTTAGCTAACAGGAGTGGAACCCAGCATGGTCTTCTGTTGCTGTAGCCCATCCATTTTGAGGTTTGACTCATTGTGCATTCAGAGATGCTTTTCTGCACACCACTGTTGTAAAGAGTGGTTGAGTGTTTGTGGTCTTCCTGTCAGCTTGAATGAATTTGGCCATTCTCTTTTGTCGTCTCTCATTAACATGGTGTTTTTGCCAACAGAACTGCTGCTTACTCAATGTTTTTTTTGCATCATTCTCTGTAAACTCTAGAGATTGTAGTGCATGAAAATCTCAGGAGATCAAGAATTTCTGAGATGTTGGAACTACCATGTTTGGCACCAACAATCATTCCACAGTCAAAGTTGCTTAGACCATGCATCTTCCACCTTCTAATATTTGATGGAACAACAACTCAACCTCTTAACCATGTCTGCATGCTTTATATCTTGAGTTATAGCAAATGATTTACTGTTTGGCTATTTGCATTAAAGAACAGGCATACTTAATAAAGTGGGCACTGAATGTACTTGCTTACAGCTAAAGAATATGTTTTAATCTTCCATTGGGAAGTTTGGCCCACCCACTGGTATGAATTATAAATGTATGTGTTTATGACTGGCTTGCCATAGGTGAAGCATGAGATTTTCATTGTGCAGTCATTTCAAAAGTGCAACTTAGTTCCTCGTTTGCACATATTTTACCCTTTTAATGTCTCCAAAGTACATGCATTTCACTTAACAACACCTTTACAGGATTACAAGTTGTTAGAGTTTTCCTATGGGATTTTAGTATTCTTAGCTTATTTGATAAAGAGACATACAATAGTAATAGTTTATTTTTGTTTGATTTACAATTTAATTTATCTTCAAAATAAACACGGCAGTTTATTCATTTGAATTCAATGACAAAATAGTTTAAACTAGGTTCATTCGAATTTAATAACACTTGGAAATTTCCCTATTTTTATTTAAGTGTTAAAAATAAACTCAGTAAGGTATAGATTTAAATTTAGTGGATAAACAATTTGAAATGAATGCATTAGTGAAATTTAAATATTCGTTGTTGTTTTTTTATAGTGCCATAATTGTTTACAATTTCAATTCACCTGAGGATTTATTTGAGAACACTGTCACTATAGTAATATGTCTCCTTTGATATATATAATGCAGTTGTTCAAAACTGGAAAGTATCTACTCAGTTCAACCCTCACACTGCTGCAACATATCAGCCTAGAATTTTTGTAAAAAAAAAAAAAGTTATGGTTACAGAGAAATTGTTGATTTATTGTATGGTTTTTCTCAGAAATTTTCATTATGGAAAAAATATATTATATGGTGTTAACATATTATTTTTGTTACTATTATTTTTTACATATATATAGGTATTTATTCTTTTTATGGTGTAGGGAAGGATATGAAGAGAAATGTGTGATGAATAATTATTTTGGAATTGGTTTGGATGCTAAGATTACATTGGAATTTCACAATAAGAGGGAAGAACATCCAGAAAAATGCAGGTAGAGATAGGTTTCATAGCATTAAAAAAAGTAAATTATGATGTCATAAATTATTATTAACATAATGACCATTTTACTAAAGGAACTTTTTGTGATTAGATTTTATCACAGTTAGTGAGAAAATAACTTACAGTTTGCAGAATGCATGAAAATTTTGGAAAGTTTTGGAATTTTTTATTAAAAAATTGTTCATTTCTGGAAAATCTATAAATTTACTGATTTTTAGCAGGAGGTTCTAGAAAAGTTCTTCTATTGCTTATTTTTATTGTTGTCACAGCATTGTGTTTATTGCAGTTTTGATAAAAGTAATCTTTAGAAAACGCAGAATGCAACTTGTAAAAGGTGAAATATGCTGAATTGGTAACACTGATCAGTAACAAACATTGAACTATGTACCACTGTTTGCAAGCAAATAGTTATTGTTTTAATAGTGTTATTGACATAAAAATAGGCTCAAGAATCTTTTGGCAGAAATCTAAGAACATAAAGCTGTTAACAGGATGAATGTTTCAAAATTTTTCAAATTCCACGTTCAACATAATTACTTAAAAAAAATAATATACTTCATGAGTTATTTTTTGTGTGTGCACATAATCTGTGTGAGAGAGAGAAAAATGAAAATCCATTTCATAGTAATATAACTGATTGAATGTCAAATCTAGCTGCTATGTATGAAATAGTCACATATTTGCTGTTAAAGATAGCCTGTCAGCTTGTGTTGTGTCTGATCAGATCACCCTCAATTTATACAGTGATTGCTTTAGGGCTGGTGCCATTAGGATTCCCATTACCAAATATTTTGAAGGTTTTTTTTTTTTATTAAGAGACAGATTTATGAAATCATTGTTGTAATATATGCTATCATTATTACTTTTTCTTTTTGTGTTCTTATTAGTTTTATGTTTTGATTTACATTGAATAAAATTCTTAAAAAATAGTTCATGTTAGGTAAAATTGCATTAGTAAAATGAGAAAACAATAATAGTGGGATTAAATTGTGTTGTAAAACCAAGAGCTATTAACCTTTGTTAAATTATGCAGCATTATAGTAGTGGTCTTAGTAACAATATAACAAATTAGCAACAAATTTTTGCTTTGTTGGCATGATGGCATTGTTTTATTAGAAAGTTTTAATAATACATTCAAGAAATACTATACAAGTTTTGATACATGCTAGAGAAGTTTTAAACTCTGGCAAAAAGTACAGTATCTGGGGGAAACACACAAGTCTTTGTTATTTCTTTTTCTTTTAAAGGTGAACAGCAGACAGGTCACTATATTTTTACACAAATATCCATGCAGACAGCCTATTAAAACTTATGATTTTCTGCACTAACCATATCTACTTTCAGTTTCAAAATATATTCTGTGACCAAACCATTGGCTTTTCTGTGAGACCACCTTTATTACCCATTCTCAGTGATGTTTTCATGGAAGATTTTAAAGCCAAAACCCAACAGACAAATAACTTTAAACTTAAGATTTGGAAATACTAAGTAAACTGTGATTTATTTTGAAGAAACAGTTCTTCATATATCTTCATATACAGGTAAATTTCAAACCTAGAAATAAAATAAGGTAAATTTTTATATTTATATATAATGTAGGTCTCGTACAAAAAATTTGATGTGGTATGGTGTTCTTGGAGGTAAAGAACTATGGCAACGTAGTTTTAGAAATCTAGAACAGAAAGTACAACTAGAATGTGATGGTCGACGAATACCATTGCCATCGTTGCAGGGTATTGTAGTATTAAACATTCCAAGGTAGGCATTGTTTTTTTTATTGAAGTGGAGGTATTGTAAATGGTTTGTTATAGCTAATTTTGATTTTAATATATTTGAGTGGTAGCTAAATAAAAAGCATGTGTACATTATGTATAATTTCACCATATAATCATGGGAGTTGACTATTACTAACACCTAGAGATTATCCTCATAATTAGGTTAACTGGAGTGCTGTATTGATTTATGTTGTGTGTAGTTAATTTTTTAAATAAAGGGGGATAGTATGATTTCATGATTTGTGTAGTGTTGGATAGGTTGAACCTTTATTTACAGTTTATGGACTAGTCCTATTATCTGTACAATAACTTTTGAGTTGCTGTCACATAATCTGTATGAATATTGATTTTGGTTTTATTTCATATTTTTGTCATACAGTTTATGTTTTTGATAAATCCAATTTTGTGTAGGTAGTGAAAAATTATCTTATTTTTATTTTATATTTTTTAAATAAGCTGACCATTTAGTTCAGCTTTAATTGTATTTTTGTCTTAGAATGTTTCTGACAGTAAAATAAAACCTATGTTTTTGTAAAGTGAAATTTCATTAATTATTCTGTTTCATACAAACTACTTCAATTTTTAGTTGTTTTTTTCCCCTGATATATGTTTTTAGTTATGGAGGAGGATCAAATTTCTGGGGAGGAACAAAAGAAGATGATGTAAGTTTAAAATATTATTTTCTTTTAATTTTAAAATTTGAGTATGAGGTTTCTGAAGTTCAAACAGTCTGAAGTTGATGAACAATGTTAAAGCTTTAAGTAAAGATTTGTAAGGACTATTATAACTTATTTCCTCTTCCAAATTTAAGTCATAATAAAGTCAGATTTATTTAGTCTTGTATGCATAGTTTGTTTATAGTTAAGTATCCTAATGGATAGATGCAAGTTTTAGCTACAGTAATCAAATATCAAAACTACATATTAGGAACAGATAGCTGTAATTTTCAAATTAGTGCAATTAAAATGTGTAGATTATGTTTCTAGCTTTGGATGAATGGTTTCCTAATATAATGGCTGAATATATATGTTAAACATCCATCATAAATTTCAAACCTTTCTTCATAATAAATATTTGCTGTTTAATTGTAGACATTAAATATGTTGTGCAAATTTTTTATTTCCATTTATGAATGTATTTTCATAGTCTACATTTTAATTCATTTCTTTACATTTGATATTTAAAAAAAGGTTTCATGCAGTAACTCTATATATAGGAATATTAATTTGTTATAACTCAAAAAACAAACCAAAACAAAAATAAACAAAAAATTCTGCATTTATTGAAAAGATCCCAGGGATACAAGCTATAATGTGGGATTATAAGATGTACCCTAGGTTTTGGAGGTGACTGAAGAAATAGGACTCGCATTGTGGTGGGTGAACACCATCTATCAGTATTAATCACTGTTCACCAGCAATAGATATAAAAATTAGTAGAGCAAGTGTGAGTGCTCAAGCCTACAATATCTATATTACCTTAAATAACAAAAATGTAGTAAATAAATAAATATACACACACACAAACACGTTAATGTTGTGGGATTGCTATTTTTGTAGTTTCTGAACTGTAGATTTCTTTTTCTTTTCTTTGAGGTTCAATTAACAGTGAAGATAATTTTGTTTTTACTAGTGTAAATTATGAAAGCTATTTTGATTGCTAATTAAAAGCTACTGAGTCATTAAGCTTGCATGTTTTTTGATTTGTGTGAATTCAGTTGATTATGAAGCACTGATGAGGTGGAACCCCATAGTAGTTTTTAAGTTGTATTGTAATCAGAGTAATGCCATAGGTTCTATCATGTTTAACTGTGAGTACTAAATGTTACCTGCATAAAATGTTTTACATAGAAGGGTGCATAGTTCACAGAGAAAAGAAGCTAAATTATAATTATCTTTGTTTTTGTTTTTTACATAGGTGTTTTATGCTCCAACTTTTGATGATAAAATTTTGGAAGTTGTTGCAGTTTTTGGAACTGTACAAATGGCTGCTTCAAGAGTAATGAACCTACAGCACCACAGGATTGCACAGGTTAGAATGATTCTGGAGAACAAGCTTTTCTTTTTCATATTCTTCTTGATATATTACCATGAATTGCAATTTCATTTAATTCAGAATTTTATGAGTTGTAACTTTCAAACTAAACTCTCAGTATGTTATAAAAGACAGTTTTTCTTGCTGACCTTTAATCATTTTATAACGTGAACTTTTTTTCTATTTGCAATGCTTTTTTAAAATTTTTTTGTATTCATGGTTTTACAAACACCCACATCAGAATATGAAAATAAAATCCTTTGATCAAGATAAAGATGTATTAATTTTTTTATAGTGTCGTTCAGTGAAGATTTCCATCATTGGAGATGAAGGCGTACCAGTGCAAGTAGATGGAGAAGCATGGATCCAGCCTCCTGGCTACATCTGTATTGTTCATAAAAATAGAACTCAAGTATTGTGCCGTAACAGAGTATGCCATATATATATATTATTTACAAAATGGAAAATAAGTGCTGTTTTTAAACAGAATAGTACATTCTGCATTTGTAAAAATAAAGCTAAAACAGTAGGAGAGTTGGCTTGGTATTAAAATTAGTTTATTAACTCCATTTTGTTTTAGTTTCACATATCACAACACCATTTTTTTATATTGTTAATCTTTTATTAGATGAGATTTTTAAATTTAGACATAAACAGTCACATTTTCAGACTAGTTTTTTATAATTAAAAACCATTGAGATTCACCATATGAATGCTTGGCTTCTTGTTTTTCTGTATAGCACTCTGAGTCAATACAAAAAATATGGCAAGAAAAACAAAGGTATGCTGGATCATTAAGAACACTTCATTTGGTTCCCATATCTGAAGATGAAGCTCAGTGTTTAACAAGTTTTGTAGAAACTGCAGCATCTTTTGTGAGAAGGTAAGTGTCTAGTGTTTCATTCAGATATCTGGACTTCAGCTTTACATGGTGAATAATGTTATCCTTAGTTTTTGTATATAGTAAATCAGTAGATAGTACAGCCTTTGTGTTGCAATCATTTGTACTTTGCCCTATAACCCTCTCCATTCTTATTTTAGTTGTGTTATTGTGTGTACTTTAACCAATACCGGAAACTAGTTAAAAACTCTTAGGATGAGCTTGCAATTATAGCAACTCAAGGAGTGAAATAACTTACTTTAACCTGTTTTGAAAGCATTGCAGCACCTCCTTGCTCAGTGTGTGTCTGCTGTTACAATATATTTGTTTGTGATTATGATGCTTCTTCAAATAGTAACTTGTGTTTCAATATATGTAAAATTTTTTGAAATAACTCTCATTCAAACTGAAAAACTTTTTAAGTTTCTATATGAAATTGACTTGTACTACACTTTGTCTTACACCAAAATCCAAAAAATGTCTGTAATGCATTATTATATTATTTTATCGAAACTATGGAAAACTTTTAAATTTTGTTAAATTAAGAATGATATTGTAACCTTTACACTTGTGCAAAAATTATTTTAGCATTTTCTGTATAACCATGCTGGATTTCTTAAAAGCATATTTGACCAAAATTGTTTCAAAATTTTTTTTTATAAATACAGAAATGTATGATTAAATGAAGTAAAAACAAACAAGATGTTTGAATTTCATGAAATTTAAAGACCTTGTTCTTCTCATAAAAGCTTTACTTCTATGATCAAAATTCTTACTTATTTAAAATATCCATTTCCAACATTGAGCTACAGAATTATCCATTTTAGATGTCAGTGAGACTTTGAGTAATAACTCATGACAATCTTTACAGAAGTAGAGAAAGTAGAGTGAGTAATTGAGTTAAATACTGTTTTTTACTTTTTGTGAGGATGATCTTGTCTTCTGTATCATTGACGTCATATAGCCTAAGCGTCACTTATAACAATAGATTACAGAATATAACAAGCTGATGCTTGTTAAGGGCTTTATAGTAATGCAATCAATACACATTGTACAACATATCTGTACTTTTGCATGCTAGGTTTTCAAGTCTCTACTTACTGTAGAGATTAGGAAACTGTGTGTGTAGTTTGCCTTTTAATCACCATATAATCAAATTTCTGATATGATAATTTTACCATCCTAAAATTGCAGCTATTCTCGCTTTGACTACCCACTAGTGCACAAATCTTCTTCTCCACTTGCCTTGAAACTCCTACCTAATTCCATGTGTGTACCACATGGTTCAGCAGAACTTAAGCATGCAAATTACTATTTGACAATTCTTCACCATCATGAGTGCTACAACCCATCCACCTGAAGCTGACTCCATCTATGTAGTTGAACCCAATCATCACTTCTTGATTTGACATGAAGGTGTTAGAGCTAGTGCTTGATTTCAAAAATTAGTTTTTTTCTTTAGTATATTTTTAACATATTCAAATTATTGTTTATAATCCACTATGAAGTTAGATTTTTATTTGATTGTGAATTCTATTTCTCACTCAATTTTCAATAGTAAGTCAATATTTTTGTATTCCAAGTTTACTACTACAACTATAATGACATATCAAGTATGTGCAAGGGTTAGTATCCTGCACCAACCACATGATGCAGATGTTCATGCACTTGCATATCATTGTTCAGCAAATTTTTGGTTAGTTTGAGTTTTGTAAGATGGACTTTCTTTTGCTTCCACTTCCCACCTTATCCCTTATCCTTCCCCTCTTAAGATAATGTTTCCATACCTTCTCATCAAGGGCACTATTAAACAGGTTTCCCTGTGATTTGAGGATTTTATTCCTGACTTTTTGTTGTCCCAGTGAAGACTGGGTTTTGTTGTCCTGTTTTTGATCTCTCTCATCTGAATTACTTCCTCAACATCTTTTGGTTTACCATGGAATCCTATCTCTCTCTCAGATGAGCCATTTTATCAGGCTTTGGATGAGAAAGTTTAATGTGTTCAACACTTATATTTGTGTCCTTGTTGCTCAGGCTTCATATCATTAATATCATTATCTGTATTTTGTCCACAAGGATAACATTTATCAATTCCAAGCACTTCCTTTTCAATTAACTTTGGCATTCTAAGTTTTCTGTTGGGTTGTCTTGTAATTTGTCTAATTCCAACATTTTTGTGAGCACAATTTCCATCTTTATATGGATATTTGTCTTTTTCTGGCTCCATCTTTCACACTTACCCAATTTCTCATCAGAGAAGCTGCTTGGATGAGTTGGATTACCCATCTCCCTCATTATTTTATTCTTCTTGAGTGTTTTTGTGTTTTTTCATTTCACATTTTCAGTCAGGACTAGCTTTTTCTCTTCACTTGTGATCCATGGGTTTTCAGTTCAGAGGGCACTATCAGCACTTCTCTCCTTGTACAAGAGGTTCTGTCTTTTTAGGTGACTTTGGTATCACTGGAGGCTTGTATCCTTCTTTACCATACTCACATGTATTCCTTGTAGTGGATAATACAAGATCAATGGCACCTCATAATTGATTTTATAAATTTACAGATATCCCTTCCTGCTTCTCTTCTGTGCAGCTTCCTCTGGTAATTAGACAGGGACAACATGACAGTGGAGGTACCTATTCCTCCTCATACTCTAGATATCCACATCTTCACAGATGTCTTGTTGTCAAGATTGGAAGCATGCAGCAGTACAGAAGAGATCAATATTGAAACTAAAGGTTGCCTTAAAATAATACTACTTCTAAATCATTGAATGTTTCATGTTGAAAGTCTATATATTCATTAACCCCTTCATAACATTTTTGATATAATATACATAAATTTGTATACACATTTGCACATGTTAAGTACTTACACTAACTTTTGATGCAATATGTGTATTTTTACAAAATTTGATAGACATTTAATAAAGGTTACAAGTTTTTAGGTACACAAGTTAGATTTTTTAATGAAATAGGTTTACTTGAGATTTTTGTTAAAATATCAAGTCTGTTTTGTTGCTAGTCTGAGTGTAAAGTGATTTTAAGTTATTATTAAAAAAACTATTCTTTATCCCAAAAATCTAAAATATTTGTGTAATCTCTAAAACCTCCCAAATACACTTCAAGTGTTTGTTTCAAGTAAGACTTTATATTTTGTTATATTATATACTATAACTGTGTGAGGTCTATCAGTTGACCTTTCTTGTAGCCATAATAAAAAAGATCAGAAATTATGCCTTTTTTCATGCTAGAATGACTACATAGTATAACATGAAAGTACAAATGTTTAGTGTAAGTAGCGTAAGTTCCATAACATTATATACTTATTATTATTTATTGTATTGACCTTCCAGTTATGTCTAGCTAAAGTGATGACATGGCCTTTGACCTATAATGTACTGCAAAAGTATTAATAAGACTTTCTATTACATTAGATAACATAGATTCAAAATTTGTTAAATTATTAATTAAGTTAATACGAAAAATTATTTCAGTTGGCATATGTATAACGATATATGACAATTCCTCTAATATATTTTTTAAGTAGTTTCATGATAAGTGCTATCAAATCTACTAACACTTTCAGTATTCTTCACCCTTTTCTTTTTAGACATTGTACATTATTGAACATGAGGTAAAACTTTTAGATGAAATTAGAATAGCATTCTTACAAGGAAGTTGTGCAGTGAACTTCTTAAAGAGGTCTAGATTACTTCAATCTTTTGTCTTCTGGAGTCAAGTCTCATCGTTTCTATAAAGGAAGAGAGAATGAATTTTAGTCAGAAACAGAATTATACACACAATTCTTAGTGGGTTTTTTTTCTGATTTTTTTAAGAAGCTCAGCAGGTCTACTTTTAAAAACTATTGTTATAACTTGGTACAAGTTTGATTTTTCATCAAAAAGTGGAGTATTCCATCACATGGTAACTAAAATGCACTTTTTCATTGGTCCTTAAAGAATTTGCTGTTGTCTATTATCTGATATTTTGGGTAAAGTTATTCAAGAACATTTACCTAGTGTGTATAGAGACAAACTGTGTAACTTGGATTTCTTCACCAATTTTAATCTACTCATTGGCTTTTATTTTCACACTGTTAACTGTTTTTGTGAAATTGATTAATTATGTCATGTGAATTATCTAAACAATTGCAGTTTTATCTCAACATTCCAATTCTGTTTAGTGCAAGAATTTGTAGCTGTAATTTTATGCACCTTTAAGATCAAGATTTTGAATGGGTCTCTAGAGATAATTCATTCAATGAGCTTCAGGTTTGTCATTTTCCTAGTTAGTGTCCATGTTTTTTATGACATTCATTGCTCTGTTGCTTTCTCTGCACTAGACTATGTATAAAATAAAAGTGTAGTTCTTGAAAATCTTTTAAATATTTAATATACTTAGAATTTATATTCTTCAAATACTTCATGTTCTTTATACTCTCTTATCTTTTTTCTACCATGAGAAATTTTTTCTTCCAATAAGTTTTTCTTATGGCTCCTTTCTCTCCAGATCAGTCATGGCATCTGTTCCTGTTTCTTTTCCAGGAACAACCTCCATTGCCTCTTCTTCTCTCTCCCAGTTCCTTCTTTGACAACCTTACAGTGGTGCATCATCTCTCTTTTCCCATGCTTTTGCTTCCTGCATGGCATTTGTCTTGTCCATTGTAAGGGATTTGGGAATGTTCACAAGTGTAGCAACTGTGTTCTCTCTCTGTCTGTTTATCAAACATGTCTGTGTATCAACATGAGTGACAAATATTCTGATGTTGTTCTATCCAGCATAGATTCTCCCTTTTCTCAACTTCTCTTCATATATCTGATTTTTTACACAGTGTTTTGACATGATTCTGTTAGTTTCAACTATTATTAGTTTTAGGGTAAGCACCATCATCTGTTTTCCATTTTCCTGTTTACCTCACTATTTATTTCCCTTTTATTCTGCATTTACATCCACTTGCTTATATCATTCAGTTACCAGACTGGAAACTGAATGTTGCTCTCCGTGCCTTTATGATCTTCATATCACCTTTCCATGAAAATGTATTTCCTTCTCCTTTTAGTTTGTGGATGTTATTGATTGTTTACTTGTTCCCCATTGATGTTCACTGCATTTTATACCATTAAAATTATGCTTTTGTATATCCTGACTATTCCATTCCTTCCTTCTCAGAATGTCATCTCTTGTGAATGAGATTTTATCTTCATTCCTTTTTATCTTCCTTCCATATCCTATATTTCCTCCCACTCTGATCCTGATCATCTCCTGTGTCCAGTCCATACTTTATGATATTACATGTCATACATACATACTACCCTTCTCTGGCTCTCAATCTGTTTCTTCTGAATCTTGCAAATTGTTTTGTGTTTCTTTTCATCAGATCCATCACTTCTCAGTGTCTGCTCATTTCCTTTATCCTTTGGAGGAGATTATCCAGGTTGGCATGTGGATTAATCCCTATGCTTTTGTGTTGCACTATTTGCACCATCTGACAGCTTCCTGCTCAGATGGATATCATCTTTTCCTGGTAGCTGTTTCTATACATTGATAGAACTCTGAGTGGATTTTTTTATTTTTTTTAGAGACCCACTTCACATGTTTTGGATCATAATCTGTGGCAGGTGGTACCTGTCCAGGTATAATAATATTCAAAATCTGCACTGTGAGATCTATAAATCTGTCTTGCTCACTTTTGAGATGGGGTGTTTCACAAGACTACTTGCAGTTTCTTTCTTATAGCATATTTCATTGTAAATATGTTCACAATACTATACACTTGTAGACTAACATGAATAAAGCAGAAAAATATTTCTACTCACTTATAATATTTCTTAGATTTCTGGAATCAAAAATGGTCTGTTTTTCAAGATAGGGTTTTGTGGTCACCCACTGTACTTTTTCTAGTGATGCATTCTCCCCCCACTTCTTGTAGTGTGGAATAGGAGTCCTTACTGGAATGGTGGATCATGAAAGAATCTTTCTGAGTGTCTACTCAACTGAGAATAAGGTGGTTGCATTTTTCCTGTGTAGAAAGTTTAACTATCCTTCTGCTGTAGGTCTGGACTGGATATTTCCCTTCTATTTTCCAGTTCAACCCTCCATTTGGAAACCCTTTCTCCAACCACAGACTGGATATTACATTTTCAGTGTCAGTTTGTTTTGGACTGGAATCTACCCCTCACATTACATTTCCAACTTTATACTGTTGTCTGGGTGTACATTCCATGGCTTTTTACTGTAGGTTATACTGGATTTGAACATTGATGGTTACCTTTTTATGCCTTTTGATTGTGACTCCATACCTGTTGACTCTACATGGGTGAAGAGTATATCTGGTTCAGATGTGGTACAGTCTGCCATGTGCTTGTTTCATCTCCTTAGAGAGGACTTACTCCATAAGTGATATTCAAATGCTTTAAAAGGTACTCATCTAGGTACATTTATATCAGTCCCTTCACCTGCTCTATGTGAGTCTAGCTGTACTTGTGAGTAAGTAACAGTATTGGAAGTTAATATTTTCCTATGCTGAAAATATATTCCTCTTTCTCTCAAACTTTCCACGTGTCTTTCCCACTTCGGTGTCACTTTTTGTACATGATCTTGAAGTTAAGAGGGTGTAAATTGAAAAGGAGGGTTTGTTGGTGGAAGACTGTTGCATGCTAATTTGCATGTTTAAATGCAGTTGAACTATGTGAAATTAGGTGGAAGTTTAAATGTTAGTAGCAAGAGAAAATTTGTGCACTTGAGGGCAAATTAAGAATAACTGCATTTATTTATTGGAAATATATTTTCTGTGTAGGAAAATATAACATTTGTAGTGTTCCATTGATGCAATAATTAGTCACAAAATCTTTTCTAATCATCACAGGCAATAGAACATATTCTGAAAGGTATCATTGCTGACTAGTTGTAATGTGTAATTGTGTTAGAAACTTGTTCATGGAACTTTGCAATTTTAATAGAGATGAAAGCATGATGGTAATAGTAGAATATATTATTATTTTAAATCGTATTTTTATAAGTTTAAAATATATTTTAACTGTGATTTAATACTTGTTGGTAAACTATTGAAAATGTAACCATAAAATTATAGTGATAAATAGTCGTTATATGTGATTCACATGCTGTTGAACATATCAAGAAAACATTGGTAATTGTGGAGAGTCAGTAAACTAGGAGTGAATTAGTTATAGCTTTGGTTAGACATTACATGAGTTGAGATTTTAGGCGAAGAGTATTTTGGATATTAATCTTTTTGTCGTTGAAGTTAATTATTTTGATACATATAAATAAAAGAAATGTTGAACTCCTGAAGAACATCAAATAATTTGTTATAACTTTTTTGATTATCTCCAATAAATTATGAAGTTTTAGTTTTCACCCATAAAAATATAGTTAAATAGTACTTTTTATTGCTAGTTCTCAAAGAGAATATACTTCCAACTTGTCTTTGTGAGTATTTCATCTCTATCTTTAATCTGTTTCAATAGCACATTTGGATAATTAGTTATACTGGATAGAACATTTATATATGTTAGCTATATGAACAATTATTTCAAATCTCTATTATTTCAAAAAGTCAAATATTTAAATAAAGTATTGCAACTTAAAGCAATTTTTTGCAAAAAAAAATAATATACAGCTAAGTACAAGAAAAATAAAATATAGTATAAATAAAATAATTTTTAGAAGTTTCTTCAAATTTATGTTATGATAAAGAAATTCAATAAATATATGAAAAGAAAAATGCGAAAGACTTTTACTTTTTTCAAGTTATTGAATTATCATTACTTACGTTTAAGTATTTTTTATTTGTTATGCATACGTGTAAAATTATCAATTATTAAAATGAGTTAATGTACAATGTCAACAATATTCTAAACAAAATTAGTTGTGAATGCTATTTGAATTGTGTAACTAAAATCAGTTAACTTCATTCATTAGGACAGTATCAGTATTGTTTCAAAGATATAATATGGTCATAACTTAAGCATTTTTATTGTGAATCATAATAGTGATAAACAGAAATTAATTTTCTCTCGCACTATTTACTTATAACTGTTCTGGAGAAAAAAATACTAGTTTCATTTGGCATCTAACAATAATGAAACTCTCAATAGATTTTGCATGTTTTTTTTCATGTACATGTTTTCAAATTATTTACAATCCTAATGTTACAATGAATAATTGATATTTATAACCAAACATATTAACAAAAAGTGGAAGGAATCTATTAGTTGAAGTTAAATACTTATAATTTTTATAAGTTTTTTCTTCAAGCATTATATCTATGGAAATGTATCTGTTATGTATAACATAAATACTAAGACTTACAAGAAATTTTAGTGCATTTCATTCTCAATACTATGTGGATAGTACATTTCCATAATCGGTTTTAAATAGTATAATTCATGTTTTGTTTATGTGGCACAGTTTCATTCGTAGTCATGACTCAACTATTTAATATTTTGTAAGTTTTATTTAGACAAGATGCAATTAACAGCATATTAAAATGTAAATATTCAAATCTCACTCTGTCTGTACTTTTTAAGCATTTAGTACAACATAGTCAAGTTAACAAAAAACCATAATATTTTGTTTTGTTATCTTAGTGTTAAAGTAGCCTCTATATCACATCCATTAGTGGAACAAGATCTCTTCCCTTATGCTTCCCATGTAGCTTGCTGTATGGACAGGATATTTCCAGGAGGAAGAATGGTGGAAGGAGTAAGTCTTATTAATGTTTTTTTTGCAGAATCTGTACATTTAACATATCTACAACCTAATAATGAAAAACTGTATCAACTGTATTAGAAAGAATTTTGAATTAATCAATTTTAGAATTGTAAATTATACATACTATAACTGAATTTAGTAAGTGTATCATCATGAAATATAGCAAGGTTTTAGTAAACCTCAACAGATGTCTCGTACAAAAAAAATCCAACAGATGTTTCAATGAAGCATTTTTATTTGCTTGTGAATTTCCAAAGCAGTTACTTAGTTAATCAGAAGAAATGTTCTTTTCATGCTAAGAATAAAAATACTCCCCTTTATTTTACTGTTTTTATATTTTATTATCAGTAACCTCTAAAACCCACTAGATGAATATGAAATGTTTTTCAGTAAAATTGTATTTTTTATCTTTCCTATGCTGACATTGACTGTAGAGAAATCATTAGTGTGCAGTGAAACGAAAAGTTTAAAAATATGACATTGAAATAATAATGCAGTTTTCCTCAGCACTGACTGCAGTATTTATCAGAAAGTTTCAAATTACTTTCCATTTTGATTGTGAGTCTTTTTCCTGTCTGTTTGCTTTCAATTTCATGGTTTTCTTGTTGTACTTATACTGCTGGTATACAAAAATAATATCAGAAAAAGTGATTAATGACACCAACCACCTATTGGCTGCTTCATGTAAAGCTAATGTGATTTTGCATGGGTGTTCTAGGTAGTTATAATTTTAAACATTTTATAGTACTTCCCTCTCCAATTGTTCAGCTAAAATCTGGTTTGTAATTACTGAAGTTAACTTATGTTTTTGTGTTCTAGCCCAATCTTAGACAACAAGTCAGTGACTTGGTCCAAAGTGTTCGTAAGTTGTATCATGAGACATCCAAGTTCCTTCAAGAAAAGTCAGAGGAAGCTGTGAGTTTTTTATTGAATATCGATATTTGTGTTAAGTGTAATACTGAAGTTCTGTAAACCTTGATAATAAAAACATAATAAAAATAATCATACAAATTTTATTTAATTTTCACATCAAATAAGAATAATTAAATCATATTTTATTTTACTAAAACATTTTTATGAACTAGTACAAACATTTTTGTGGCAGGTTATTCTAAAGTAGGCACAGTTTTAGGTATATATGTGTGTTTGATTACATTTGAATAAGCAGAATATAGATACGCTAGTAGCATTGTGTAGGGGTTTGTAAGCTTTGTTCTTTAAAGAATTCTAGAAGAGTCCTTTTTATATTTGTTTTTCATAGTTGTTAAAATATTTTTTTTGATCTTCTGGAACTTTCAAACTTAATGAACATTTTACTGCATGCAAGTGAGAATTTTTTTTACTATTCAGTCCTTTGATTTAAGTAAGGAATCTTTGTGTAGATATATCTTTGGTTCTTATTAACATTCTTTAATACTTTAAGGCTTTAATATATGAACAGAAATGTTTGAAATTACTTTACATACATGTTTGCATTTTGATATTGTTTATATCATGATTATTTTGTTCAGACATCAAAACAAATCTGTGTAATATTCTTGAGACTTCACTAAAATCCATTTTGATTTCATTGCAGCATGTTAGAGCAGATCTTGAGGAAAGATTAAGTTCTACACTAGCTGCTATGAGGTCAGAACTTAAAAAATGCACAGAAATCCAAGGTGTAGTTCACTTTTTTGGTAACAAGGAAGAGCTTGTGGTGGGTTTTAATGTGTTGTAGAGATGTTTTTCATTAAAATTTCTTTGTACTGTGTTGTTTAACATTAACAGTTTTTAATTGGTGTCTTGCAAATAGTGATGACAATAAGAAAACTTAAATATCTATCAATATGTGCTGCCTATTATTATTTATTTACAATATTTTTTTGAAATTTGTATGTGTATTTTGTGTAATTTATTCACAGTAGCATTAGAAGAATCTATTTTTAAATGCTTTTTACATATTGATTACACTATGTAACAAAATTTTTACTTTTTCTTGTTCCTGGCCAGAAAGTGTTAATTTCCAATTGCTTATGCCTAAAGTAAATGAAAAATACCTATTTTCTCTTCAAACTTTGCTTTTGTGACCTGGGAGCATATAACAAAAACATGATGGGAGACTATATTTGGGAGCTGATTCGTGAAAGTGATTTACATTACAGTCTTAAATCTCGAAAAACAACTCACTTCTAACTTTTTTGTTCATTTTTGTATAACTGTAGTATAAATACATGTAAATCTTGATTCATATGTTGTTTTATTCAGACCTTACATTAATGAAAATGTGCAAATATACTCGTTTTTTACATAGAAAATAGGTTAATTTCTAAATTTTGTTATCTAGGTTACAAAAGCAAAGTCTGAAGGGAATAATGTCTATTTTATGTAATTTTATAGCACAAGCAATTAAGAAATAACATTTACTATCCAGGAACAAAATTTGTGTTACATAGTGTAATAAGACCAGTTTGTGTGGTCTATTCCTTTGGCTCTTTTATGTTTGCTTCTTTAGAACAAATACATATCTAATTTTTTTAAATGTCTTTGAAATGAGGATTTTGATGATGTATTTTTTTTTCTTTTAAAAACATGAAATGTATTTGAATTACTCTTAGTTGTGTTGTATTGTACAGGTTTTTATAAATTAACTGTTATTATTCACATGTACACTTTTCAGTAAGGTAATTCTGTGTTGCATTTGTATTTCATTTCCAAGCCAGATCATAAAGAATATAAATGCTTAAATCAAATTAATATTGTCACTACAGCTACTGGCTAAAGGTTTTGCATCACTCTAGAATTTTTGGAGTGAGACATGTAAGAGAATATTATTTGAACTTTATTTAGATCTTTTATTTAAAATCATTTAATAAAAATAAATACAAATTTATTTTGCAAAAGGCTACCATGTGTTATCATACTAGAGCTTAATATTTCCAGTGTATTCCATATTTTTTCAAGATTTCCTTAATCTTCACAAGTATAGACTCATTGAGGTGTTGAAGAGTCAAGTTACCTGATGGGTTTGTTAATGAAAACATTTAAAAATCACATTAGTCAGAGGGTTGCATTTGGCTTAGATATTTCAAAAGTGATGCAAAAATATTGGTCATAGCTGTAGTTTTAATAGTGGAGCTCATTTAAAAAAAAAAAAAGGGAGCTAATTCTTGTAGTTTAAGTCTAGCTGACAGTTCATGAGGTTGTATCTAACATGGTAGTGCTGTCAGTTGTGTTTATTTAATTAGAATTTATTATAGAATCACATTTTTTAGTGATTATATATACACAGTGTGTGTGATCTTAGAAACATTCGAAGGAAATGCAACCATCTTTACTAATATAAAGGAAGTTAGTAGTGAAGATGTGCAATTTTTATGTAGAGTTTGTAGGTTGTAGGAAAACTTGGAGGTTATCATAATTAAAGTTGAAACAGTACATAAAGAGAAGGGTAAACTGTGATAAATGGCAGTAGAATGTCAAGACGAGCTCAAACTTGTACAGTTACAGCCAACAGTCACTTTCAGGAAATTAGAAAGAGTACTGTTAGGGCTAAAAATAGTGTACTTAGTTATAATGATCCTACTCTGTTGAGCAATAAGTTTTAGCTCTTGGCTTCTGCACATGAGGAACTATTGGAGTGAAGGAAAACAAAAGGGTCAGAAAAGAATGTGGATGATAAGAAGGCTGTACTTATGGGTGATGCACTTTTTGCTGTGCATGGCTAATGATGCAGGGAAAGGTGGGTCAAAGCAGCTAACTAACTAATAAGTGTAAGGGGTTAATTAAAAAAAAAAAGTTCATAACTTAGTTTTGTTAGGAATGCTGCCCAGATGAAGATATATGTAGGTCACTAAGGCTAAATGTTAGGTTTAGGTTAGTATATAAAGATAAGCAGATTGGCTGTTTGGGATTAGTTTAGTGGAAGGGAGCTTTGTGGAATGGATGGGGGCTAGCTTGTGTACTAAGTCTATTTATTTTTCTGTATGGCTAGACACTAGACAGTGGTGAGGACCAGGAAAAATAAAATGTGAAAAAGAATAAGGAGTTGAGGATATAAAAGATAATAGCAAGGAGACTCAATCCATTTTGGTTTGTTTCTGTTGGTAGAAATAAAGGGAAAGGGCTTGTACTGAATATTTATTACAGACCACCAAATTATACTAATGAAATAAGTGAAAATTTTCATAATGAGATTAAGATTTCATCTGTTAACAAAATCACAATTGTGAATGATTCTAATCTCAGGCATATAGATTGGGAAATACTAGAGTCAAACTCTGAGGGAGTAAGGTTTTTGGAAAATGTTCAAGAGGACTTTCTTCACCAATTAGTCAATGAATGTACTAGAAATAATACTATTTGAGATTTATTGTAAACTTCAAATATGGAAATGATTAAAAGGGTGTAAACTGGAGAACACCTGTACAAATGATCATTACTGTATTAGGTTCAGTGTTTTGCTGTGTGTGGAGAAAAGGAATAATATTTTTGTTACAATTTGAAAAAATCAAGTTTTGAAGAGATGTAACAGAAATTATCTGCTGTGAATTGGGCTGAGTTATTTGGAGACACTGATCATATGTGGAAAATTTTTAAAGATAATTTTCTTAAATATTCAAGTTCAAATGAGGTTGACTCACAAAGAATTTAAGAAAGAAAATTAAGAAAAAACATAGTGAATTTAAGAAATTTAAATTGACTGGAATAACAGAAGAATTAGAAGATCAGGAAAGTTAATCAAACATGAAATTAGGGCATCAAAAAGGATGTATGAGAAAAGGTTAGCTGTAAATATAAAAAATAGTAATAAGGATTTCTTTAAATACATTAAGGGTAAGTAAATTGTTAAAATGAGGTAGGAGTATTGAATTATGATAAAGGAAGGCTGGTATCTCATGATTATCACATGGCTGGTTTATTAAATTTTGCCTTTTTTCAATTTTTACTGATGGAGATTTAAGCAGTATTTCATCTTCAACAAATAATAAATGAAAACAAGATAAAAGAAAATGGCTGCATTAATTTTGAGCTTGTTAAGAACAAATTGGAAGGTTTAAAAACTGATAAGATTCATTGGACAGATATTTCCTCAGTGGTTTTGAAGGAGGTTAAAGATTGGATATATGAGCCACTTGCTGCTATGTTTTTTCATCAGCCCTTGAATTGTGGGCAGGTCAGGCATTAAAGGATTGGAAGTTAGCTGATGTAACTCCTCTTTTCAAAGGAGGTGATAAAAATTGACCTACTAATAACAGACTCATTAGTCTTATATCAGTTATGGGAAAAGGTTTGGAAAGTCTGTTAATAGATGCTTTGCAATGTCATTTGAGAAAGTTTAGAATTTTATTGGATTATTGACATAGTTTCAGTAAGAGAAAATCTTGCCTTATGAAATCCTTTGACATTTTCTGAAAATATTACTTCTTATGTAGATGAGGGTAAAGGCGTAGATTTATCTGGTCTCTGAGAAAGCATTTGACAAGGTGCCACATAATAGACTTGTAAACACTTGTTTCTGTAGGTGTGGGGGATAAGTTAGCAAATTGGATAGAAGAGTAACTGGATGGAAGAAAGCAGGGCATTTACAAATGGAGCTCAGTGAAATAGAGTTAATGTCATAAGTGAAGTATCTTAGGACCTTTGCTCATTTTTAATTGTATTAATGACATAGATGAAAGAAGGGTCAATAAATTACTTAAATTTATTTATGATATCAAGGTCTTGAATGTTGCTGCCTGTGAAGATACTGCTGTTACTTTACAAAAGGATTCAGATTATTCAGTGAGCTGGGCAAATAAATGGCAGATAGGTTTTAATTATGATAAATGCAAGATATTGCATATGTGTTATCATAAGTTAAATTATATGTATAATTTGGATGAGAATAACTTTAACAGTTTCATGAAAGAAAAAGGAGCTTGGTGTAATTGTTGATCAGTCTCTAAGGTCATCCAAGTAGTGTGGTTTTGTTAGTGGTAGGGCAAATAGGATTTTAGGTTGTATCTACTGGAATATTCAATACAAGTATAAAATAACTTCACTGTACATGTCAATGGTTACATTGCATTTATAATAACGTATGCAGTGTTGAGGCCCTTACCTTAGAAAAGGCATTGAAGTTTTGGAAAGGATTCAGAAAAAGGATTACTAGAAAGGTGCCTAAGATAAAAGGGTTCCATATAAAGAGGATGAAATCTCTCAAATTGCTTTTATTAAAAAAAGGGGAGTTAGAGGGAATTTGATTGAGGTTTTTAAGAATATAAACTGAACTGATAGTATTGATGCTTTATCTTTATATTTAACAGTAGAATACAAATATAAATTTTGGCAGGGTATGAGTCATCAGCTAAGACAGTCTTTTTTTTTTCTCTAACAAGGTGGTTGGCCTTTGAATGTTGTAGAGGCAGTAAAGAAAAAGCTTGATAGATATATGAATGATAAGGGCTGACTTTAAGAATTTATTTTTTTAATTATTTTTATTCAGTTTAAAGAATGGAACAGCTGAGATGGACCAAAAGGTTCCATGTTGTTCCAGAACATTGTGTTATGTTATAAAGAAAAGTGCACTGTGTATGTATTGCTCACACTTCACATACCCTTGTTGTCATCTGTTGGTAGCACTTAAATTAACCTCTTTTGGTTGAAATGCAAATTAATTTTACTAATTAAATTTTAATATTAGTTTACAGCTAAAACTCTCATGTCATTTTTTATTCACTTTGACATTATGTTTAAAGTTGGTAGAACTGCTTATGTACTTGTTCAGTTTTGGTTAAGCATGCTTCTGTGCATTTTCTATTTGCATACTTACTTTTTAGGGTTCCTAGACAACCCATTGAAGAAATTGATGTAGACAGCTGTTCTTCATTGATGTGTAGTGTTAACCTGCATGACTCTTTTAGTGCTATTCTCAGGTCATGGTGGTGGCTGAACTTGGCACACATATCCAAATATATACATATATACACATACATCTTTTTTTAAAAAAAAGAAAAAGAAGATATATTATATATCTTTTTATGTTCTGAACATAAAAAGACACAAAAGCCAAATTTATACCTTTTGTCATTAGCCGGGTCAAAAACAGCATCATGGACACCATAGAGGGCTTCACTTTAAACTGAAGTTTAAAAAGTCAGCAAAATCTAGTAAGCAGGAGCACCATGGGGCTAGCAGTAAATGTGGTGGGAAAGCCTGTGGATTGCAGACTGAGTCTTCAGGTAAAGGCTGTGGTACACCAGTAGAGTCATCAGAAAGTGAGCTTCCTCCAGTAGTATGGTCATGGAGTGCTGAAGAAGTAGCACTGTGGTTAGAGTCACTACAGATGGGAGAGTATGGAGAAAGTTTTATAAAACATGACATTCAAGGCCCAGAACTGCTTAGTCTAGAGAGGAGAGACCTCAAGGTATGTACATATTTAGACATGTATTGAATCTGTGACTAATGTAATTGTTGAGCCTAGAGAGAAGACAAAGTAAGCTGTGGCTTGTCTGTATTATATTTCCTATAACTGTGGTAAAAAGATAGAAATGTACCAAAGTCATTATAAAAATATCTTAAAGACTAGACCTCAAAATAGTGTATGTTAATAATTTGTATTTATGTATGGTAGTACTGAAGACATTGTAAATGGAAGACAGGGAAAGATAAATTCACTTAAGCTTCACATACTGCATGTACATGTATTCACCATTGTTCTACTTTGGTACATATAGGCATGACTTGTGTATGTGCTGTAGTAGTAATAATCTATACATATGTTGATTTCAGACCACTATGCTGTAAAGGTTTATATGTGCGAGGTCTGTTAAAAAAATACGCAGACTGCAGACTGTTTGAATTGCACGGCTCCGGTTGGTTCTGGGGGAATCCGCTTGGTGTCGCTAGGTTTGCACAGATCAGCTGATCGTGATGCCATTTCCCGATTTCAGATATCTTTGTTTGTGAATTTGCTATGCGGTTTTAAGTGAAGTGCAATTTTTTCGTTTGGCAGATTTCAGAATGAATCACCTGAAGGAGTAACGACTTTCTGTGAAATTTTGTGTTAAACTTACAAAATCAACACCCTGGTGCGGGCAAATCGACGTCTGAAGAGTGTGGGATATCAGTTGGATCTTGATCAAAAAATTGAAGATGCACCGCATTGCTGCGAAATTTGTGCCTCAGAACTCGCGAATTTTGGGCCAAACACTCGATCACTGTTCTTCCCCACCCCCCCTACTCACTTGACCTTACCCCTTGCGAATTTTTCTTGTTCCTCAAACTCAAAAGACCCTTGAAAGGAAGAAGATTTGAAACGATTCCCGAGATTAAGGGAAATGCGACGAAGGAGCTGGAGGACATTACAAAAGAAGCATACCAGGCTGTTTCAACAAGTGGAAACACCGTTGGGATAAGTGTGTGCGTTGGGGAGGAGAGTACTTCGAAGGGGTCCCAGACCTATAACTTCTAAATAAAGTACGTTTTGTTTTATAACGTCAGTCCACGTATTTTTTGAACAGCCCTCGTATTCTATGTCAATTTTGCTTATATGTCAGTGATTTTGTAGTTACTTGATATAAGAATGGAATAAGTTTTCTACATGAAATAAGCCATTTAAGGAATTTCTATTATATTTAATATGGCAGTAAACATGATGGAAAAAGTGTTCACATTTGAAAAATTTTTATTGGAGATATTAAGAATAAAATATTATTGCAGCTTGTATCATATGTTCAGAAATCTAACCACATTAAACTTGAAATAGTTTTTCTAAATGAATATCATCTATTTGCATATGCTGAATTTTATGCATTTAAAAATTCAAAGCTTTAATTGAGATATTTTTGCTAATGAATTAAGCAACAATTAACCCCCTATATTATGCTTAATATCACACAAAAGTAATTATTTTTATCAAAATTACTTTGTTTTTTTCTTAGGACCTGGGTGTGAACAAGGTTGGTCACATCAAAAGGATTTTACAAGCTATTAAAGACATCACTCCTTATATACAGACAAAGAAGTTTTCCTAGTGTTGGTGGTAACTTCTTAATGTTTGTATAACACATGACTTTTCTGCTGTCAAATGTCAAAATAGTGCCAAAAATATTGACTGTGTTATGAAATCTTTTAATTTTTTTTTTTAATACATTAAGAGGATTGCATGGTATACAGAACTGCTGAGAAAAACACTTGACTCCCATCATTTGATTTTCAACTGAATAAACGTTTGAGGAGAAGAGGCAATATTAAGTTCTATTTTAATATTATTATTTCTTTTCCTTTAGAATTAAGTGGAACTGTATGATCAATCTTGTTACTTCAGTAGTTGCTACTTACTGAAAAACTATTAATTCCATCATTATTCTTCCAAGACAATCCATTTTATGAATTGTAATGAGCAGATGCTGTTAGAAAGAAAGAGAGAGAATGTCTGTCTGAGGGTCCAATTTTGTGTATGTGTGTGTGTGTTTGTCTATGCATATGTGCATAGAAACATACATGTACGTAATGATTTAACTTGTTAAATGTGAGGTATTTTTTTGATAGTTGGCATCCAACTATATGTGTTGTATAAAGTCACAGTTTTGTACCACTGATTAAAGATAGATGTGGTGAGATAAAGAGGTAAAAGTTATGTAGAAGTTAGTAAGTAATGTTAGCTTCTAGATCTCTTTGAAATTTTTACTTTATAATCTTTGTGAAAAGTTTAGATGGTGTGAAGTTTTATGTTATTACTTGTACTTTTAACACAAGCTAGTACGCCATATAGCTTTTCTTCCAACCCTTTATCTTCCCAATTTTACCAATACCATCACAAGATTTTAGGACCAACAAACTTGCCTGAACATATAGAAGGCCTTACCATTATCTTTGACCAAGAACATATGGTACAACAAGATAAAATACCTGTGGTGCTGTAGTTAGCTGTGTTTTATCTAAATTGAAGTTAAACTTCAGCCCATCAACTTTAGAAACTGTGTTTTGAGTAACAGTTTTGGTTGTGAGATGATAGAATGTAATTACAGATAATTTTTGGTGAATGTGTTGGATTTTGGTCTTGAATGTTTGGAAAGTAGAAATAAACTTAAACCATGACAAAATATGCTGTCAGTAGTGGAACTTAAGCTTCTTTTGAGATGTGTATGAAAAAGATGTAAATATTGTAGAATTAATTGTATTATGTTTTACATCACTATAATTTCTAGAACTAAGGAATTTTGTTTTTGAAGTTCTAATTACTAATGCTCCATTCAGACTATCATATTTCCTCAGATAATTATTTAAATTTGGAACCCACTGTATTTCTTTAAAATTGTAATAATTCTTATGTATTACTGATTGAGTGTGTTGTTTTCTGGTTATTGTTATGTTTTTCAATTTGTTCTCTGCCTGGTTTATGTGTTTTAATGCTTATGCGATATCTTGTAAAATATTCTGTTCATTGCTTTCTGCTTATTACTGTTTTACTTAATGTCTTGCTTTGAAGATACAATTCTATTCATTGCTTTCAACTTGTGTACTTTATGGTTATTTCTTGTCAATGGTTAACTATTTACTGTATTATGCTTAAATTGTCTGCATAAAATTGTTGTATTCTTCAAAATATTTTGTTCATTGCTTTCTAATTTTATGCACCAGTGTTTTTAAACTCATTACCATATTTCCTTACTTAAGATTAAGTACTTGTTAGTGGTATATGTAATATTTTATCCTTCAAGAAAGTAAAATATTTTTCACCACCAAATTTTCATGCACAGTTTGCTTTGTGCTTAATTGTTCACACACTTTCTTATCAATTTTTGATGTTACTTTATCCATGTCTTTTGTGATTGCCTTATATTTGATGTTGCACATTATTGCTATGCAACTATTCTTTAAGTCTTTAGGAGTGAGCAGTTTTATTTTTTTTTGTATAAACACGATTCAGAGGTGGTGCTAACATACTCAATTGAAATTGTTTTCCTGCCATGATAATCACCTTTTGTGTCACTTTTTCTGTACAGCTTTTTGTTGTGTATGAAGAAATTATAGGTAGCAATTTAAAGCTGAAGAAATATTTGCCTCAAGTAGTAATTCTGTAGTAAACTTGTGTAGCTTTCACTGCTCATCAGCACATTTATCGTGTTTTTATCTCAGTGTGAATTATACAAGGCTTTACATTTGTTATGCACCTACTTGGCACTTTGACTCTTGGAATATATTGATACGTGGAACATTTTTGTCTCTGGCTCCCATCTCACTCTTCTACATACAGACAATCATTAACTGATGCATTTTTTGATATTGTTACTGGAGTTTTTGATATACATCTTGAAGTTGTTGTAATCATATTTATAAAATGTATAGTTGTAGAAGTTTCACATTCCGATTTGTTTCCTTAAGTGTACAAAATTTCCCAGATGAAGTGATTGATGTTTTATTTCATTTTTGATGTTGTAATTTTCTGTAAAATGTTTGCCTGGTTCAAAAAAGCAAAGACATTTTTGCAATAAACCAGTGTTTGTGTTTTAAAAAATATTTTAGTTTAAAATTAGTAACTAACTTAAACAATCATTTTAAGTCAATATTTTTTTTGAAACCTGTACTATTTATTTTAAAAGAACATAATTTCAGTTTTTTTGTCATAAAACGTTTATAGCAATCTTTTATTTAAAAACTTACCCTGTACTATACTTTTACTAATGTTCAACGTATGTTATCACAGTTAATGTTTGACTGTTCAAGTTTGGAGAATTGTTCAATATATTCACCTGACAGTTCTTCTTTTAAAGAGATTTAATAAAATATGTTGATGACACCAGCATTTGTAAAATGCACAAAAATTTATTTTTTAAAGCTAAAAGCAAATTTAAAACTCAGAAGCTAAATGTTTCAGTGGCACATGCTCCACCATCTTCAAAAGACAAGAAAAACACAGCTAGTTTGATTTATATATTCAAGTAAATGTAAGTGTACAATTCACATATTGTACAGTGGCACTATTTACAAAAGTGATATCCAGTGTCACCAGTACCTAAATATACATTCAATATCATTTTGTTTTTAGGAATTTCTAATGATTCACTTATCTTTAATTCATAATTGATAACTGAGGAAAAAGACAGATGTAGCATATACAAATCTCCTAAAGTTGTGATTTAAGGTATATTTTACAGGTAAGTATAAAATTGAAGTTCAAAACTTAAGAACATTATAAACTTGTTGATAAATAAAAACTAGCGATTTAGCCTTGACAGAACATCTGGTGAACTCTTCACATAATATTGATTGGAACAACCTATAAATGCTTCAAGAAGTGAAAAAAATGAATTAAAGATAAGTGAACCACTGGAAACTGCTAAAACAAAATAATATTGAATGTAGATTTAGATCCTGGTGTTAGAGAAGTGAATTTCTAGATATCAGTTTTGTAAATGGCACCATTGTACAATACATGAATTGTATACATACATTTGCTTGTTCATGAATCAAATTTCCTTTGTTTTTCTTGTCTTCTGAAGATGGTGGAGCATGTGTCAGTGAAACATTTAATTTCTTAGTTTTTATTTGGTTTTAACTTTTTAAAATATTGTGCATTTCTAAAACATTGGTCGAGACGTCAACTCATTTTATTAGGAAAATTGTTTGTCAGTTATGCACGTGACAAAATGTAATATAATCTTTACAGGATATTAAAGCAAAAAGTTTAAGTCTTGTAATTTCAGTTATAAGATAATGTATGAATACAATTAGATAGTAATGAAAAATGAATACCACGAAAGCTTGCATCTGTATTTTTAGTCATGTAGTATTAATACATAGTATACATTGAACATAAACTAAGCTCAAGTCTTATTACAAATAAATGTGTTGAAGTGCAAATATAGCATTACATTTTGAAGATTAATTCTACAATGATTAGTCTGCTTGAGGAAAAAAAATGTCATTGGAACTATTAAGAACAATAGTTGTTACTTGTTCTTTAATTAAAAAAATTTGTTTCTTAGTAAAACATAATTTATAAGCCTGAAGAACTCAAGTAATATACCACAAAGTCCAGTTGATTAGGAGGGGTGCTACTGACTGGCTGCCTTCCTGCTGGTCACTAGTTCAAAAGTGTGGCTGTTAGCATGTAGTCTTTAGTGGCTTTTCCATAAATATGAATATCGGTGAGCAATTTGTTTTTAAAATCTTGAGTTTTAATTAACTTCTCTTCACATTTCAAATCTTATTTAAATCAAAATTAATGGCTAAAACCAATGAAATAAAATAATCTACATATTTACATACCAAAACTAGTACTTGTTAAAAATTACTGAATTATTGTAGTAGACCTTTAAATGATATTTGCAAATAACAAAAGGATTTGACTATGCTGATTTAATGAAAGTACGTTTTGTTCATTACATTAAGAGATCCACAAGAAATGTATATCAGTCTCATAATTTTGTTGTGAAAACTTGAAGCACATTGGAGTCATATAAGACCCATAGAAAATGTTTATATAGTTCTTTGGTTTAGAAAGTTATATAGCATTCAAGATAATTTTTGATGTTTGTCATGTATTACTGTGGATAAGGATTTATTGACTTTTTGATATAAAGTATTCTGCTACTTATTTGTTGTTTTCTTTTAGTATCTAGTAATACTTATGATGTGATAACTTACCCACACTTTTTCATGTAAATACACCAGTTGATTTTATTTCTGAATTGTGTTTCAGTCACTTGTAAATACACTTTTAAACTTGCTACCCCAATCATGTTTTTCTTCAAGACTTGTGTACAACTTGATTTACTAGAAATTAATGTTTGTGTCACTTCTGTTCCAGGGTTTCTCTTTAATTATATATTAGAATCTCAGTTGAAACTGAAGTTTATGGCTTGTTCACAAACTTTGTATTCAATGGCTTACTGTTGTTTTCTATATAATTGTATAGAATAATCCATTTAAAACTACCTCTGTTTTTTATAGCTTAGATGATTTTCCCTCACAAAAGTAAAATGTCAATTTAGAAAAACATTTCTAAACTTGTTAAAGAAAAAAGAATGACATTTTTTGTGTGTATTTGATAACTTTGTCTATTCTGTGCTAAATATACTCAAGACTTGAATGTAATTAAGATAAATGATACTATTATTAGTTACACAATTACTGTGGTTGATGGTTTATTTTTCTTGTAGTCAGTGAACTCAAATGAACGAAACATCCAGAAAGTTTCTTTTTGACAATTCCGTATTCCTACACATTATTGTAAATCATTTTAACCAATAAAAAAGTACCAAAAGCATCAGAGTGTACACATTTTTATATTAATGTTTAATCAACCTTTTGTATTTATGAAAATGTTCATTTTCTTAGCACCTCAAGATTCAAGTAAAAATTTAGTAACATACTGTATAGTTGATATCACAAGATAAATAAATTTGAGAATTTTAAAACCTACAAAAAGAAATCCTTAAAAAGAAAGTAAGGAAACAAGGTTATAAACCCTTCTTTTGGCTAGGTGATGTTACCTAGAATTTACATTTGGTATAGACAAATATTTGTGATTTGAGCAAATCATGTCTTCAGTATCTCAAGTATTGTTTTTTTTTACAATCCCTATTTGCAAGTTTTAAATTTCCAGTTTATTTTTATCTTGTTTGCTGATTTTTTTATGCTCAACTACAGCCAAATGATTAGTTGATATGATAGCTAACTGATACAGTTCATGATAATTTACTGTAGCTATTAACTATTTGATTGCATTAGTTCTGGATGGAGAATGTTAAGCTGCAGCTGGATATTATCATAGAGATTTGTTTGAGAATATAGTGAGCATTTCTAATTTCTATGTAACTAAATTCTGTGTGATGTATAGCAATAGACAAATATATAGCTAGACTGAGCACCCCCATTAAGCACACAAAATGTTACCAACAGAAAAGCATTTTTTTTTTCAAATAAAACATAACATTCATGTCTTTTGAACTAATTATTCTACAAATTTGTATAATAAAATTTAATATATGTATTGATTTTTCCTTTACTTTGCACAATACTGTAGTTGGTTCCTCTAAAGATACCATTTATATAGTGTGCAAAGCACTGAGTAGGCACACATATCAGTGATCTAATGTTCATCTATTGTTTGGTAATTCTTGTTTCACACTGTTCTGAAGTTTTGTAAAGAAACACCACATTTGTAAAAAAGCTAACTTCCAGTGGTAATTATAATATCCTTTATATTAGAATTATGGTTTTTAGCTTGTGTAAAATATAGAAGAAACAAACTGACTTTATTATTCCTACGACCCTTGCAGTACCTTAAATAGTTTTGAAAAAAAAAAAGGTTTAGGTACAAGATAATATAACATACCAAGCTGTTTTTTTTTCAGAGTGAGCAAGAAAATAATAATTACTAATGGGCCATTTCAAGCATAGTTTTTACATGTTATACATGCAGAAATCTTAATAGTTCAAAGCTTTTTGTCTGAACACTCTCTGAAGTAGGGATTACACAAAGCCCTATGAAACATATATATCATACTTCATGATATACAGAAAGTACAATAATTTGTTAAAATTTTCTCTAAATGTGCAAACAAAACATTTTGTTCTAATAACTATGTTTTCAGAAACTTCATTAACATTATGCAGGCATATAGAGCAACTGGCTGTCAAAACTCGGTTTCCCCGAGAAAAGGTCTCTGGTGTAAATCTTAGGTGTATATTTGAACAGTTGAACTTTATATCATGAAAAGTTTGAGGACAAGGTCACTTAGAAATCATGATTTCTAGTCACACTGCTTTAATTAAGAGCACATTTTAATTTGGTCAAATCTGTTGAACAAAAGTGTGTAACCAAATTCTGTGGAATTATTATTAAAAATTTTAAGATGAAATACAAAAATATGACATACACACAAACTTGAGTTCCTGCTCATTACTGTTGAAGATTTTGTAATCTATACTTGAATTACTTAATTTAGAAAAAGACTTTCTGAAAATGAAATATGTAAAACAGATGTAATTTTAAGTGTAGCATATTATTCTGAATAAAAAACTTGAAACTGCAAGTGTATCAATATTGTACTTGCAAATTTTTCAGATGGCAATAGAGGGAATTTCATATATTATGGCACACTACATAATTCTGTGGTTTTTGCAGCATCACAATTTTATATTCACATCTATGTATATAGAGGAAAAAAAATATCTATACTCTGTTACACTACGTCATCATAACAATCTGCAATTATTTTTAACTTTTAGTAGACTTAAAGGTTAGAAGCATATTTCATTATAAAAATTCAAATCTAGAGAATGAAAAAAGCTGTTGTAAGGTGAGCTGATTTTACTATTTGTACAATGTAAATCCATGCACGAGTTTTCAGGTATCTAAACTTAGATACAATTTACTTTTGAAGTGTATGTTTCAATTCAAAATACCATGTTAAAAAACTGACAAGGTCAACAAAATCCTATGAAAAAAGAATGGTTTATGAAGAATGTTACAGGACAATTAAAAAAATTTACAGTTTATTTCTGAAGTAAAGGTTCTGCAACAATATATGTAAAAAAAATCATAAGCTAAACGTTTTCTGTTTATTTTAGTTCAGCCTTTTACACAAGAAAAAGAACAAAAAGAAAAACCTGGGTTTTGAAATGGTGGTGTCTTTCTAAGCTTAATTATCATTAACACTCTTTACCCTCAATGTGGTTTACAAATCAGGTAACAGTATCTTTGTAATAAAAAATATCTATCTTGCTCTTTAATTAAAAAATATAATTGCCACTTAAGACATTTTACTATACAGACTTTTCAAATGATGTGAGGTAACACTTGCTCTGGAATATGAGTAGTCACACTTGAGGTAAACAAAAGTAATGTTTCTGTTACCTGATCATAACAACAGTGGTAATAGCTTGTATTAACATGATATTGGGAGTATGTATCCAGAAGAAGCTTTCTGAATTTCTAAATGTATTTTAAAATAACAATTTTATTATTATTTAAATACTGTTTTAACAACAGAAATTTTCAAGCCTACACAACTGATTTCAGAAAAAAAAACTTGCATAACTCCTCCTATGCAACAAAAAATCTGTAAATAGAACTTTACTTCAATCATAAATTTTCAGAATATTAGTGCAACAAAACATGAAGAATGCATAAAATAAATTTCTTGAAAACCTTAATTAATAACATGATGCTTAGTGTATAAGCTTTTTTTTTAAAAACAAAACTAAATGACCTGCAAGACAAATCTCATCATATTAAAATTTAACACAGTAGCTAGTTATAAGTTATATGAACTAATGAATCAAAAATACTTAAGATTTGTAATAAATTTCCTGAAATACACACATATCAGGTAAATGGAAAAGAAAATTACTCGGACTAAGCAAAGAAGCTCAATAACATACCAGAGCAAAAACGTCTCAAGTATAACCTCTGTAACATGCATAAACTATAACTTGACCTCACAGGTAATTATACCAAAAAAACGTTCCACTGAAAAGATCATAAATTGTAATAATTTTATGGTTATAACACAGTATTATTATATCCAATAAAAGCATCTTCAATTTAAACAGAGTAATTCAGTTAGTGAGTAAAAAAATAGGGCAGTAGTCTTTCAGTACATAATATGTTGGATATAAGAAATCTATACATCTCTACAAACCATATAATGAAAATTTACCAACAAAGGTCACAATAAAATATACAAATAATCATGAACTTGCATTAAATCATCTACAAATTATGCAAGCAGCCAGGTAATAGCTTATTGATTAATCTAAACATACACCTTAGTGATCAAACCAGGATTATAACTTGCATTTGCTTGGTTTTCAACTGATAATATAATCTACTAGTTTTAGTAAAATGTAGCTTAAACTGTATTAGATAACCTTACCTGTAGAATGTAGTCTACTAATTGACAAAAAGGTATGCCACTGTCAATTAGTAAGAAAATATTTTTTTTATAATTAAATAGTAATAGAAAACTTCCAATTTCCAGAATGAACTATTTAATCTTTTTTCTCCCTTATAGGAGGCTGGTGGTTAACATTCAAGACTGTGGATCAAAAAGTCCATGCCTGGTGTTAAAGAGGAACAAAATTGTGCTCCACACTCCGAGCTCATAGGTGCACTTATAACAGTGACAGCCATATCCTACTATTCAATCAGGCAAGAATCAGTGATGGGTGCTGTTGACCAGTTATTCAACCTCCCACCCCCTTTCTAGTCTATCAGATCAAAAATTAGGAATGGCTAGTATAGTTCTTGTTTATATCTGAATAAATATCTACAAAAAGTAATAACTCATACAGTATTCTCTGTAACTTTAAAATGAATTAAGTGTGCATCTTTATTAAGCACAACATGAAAACTATGCCTGTTCAAAAGGCAAAGTTTATTTATAAACTATGGTAATTTGAACTACACATGCCACTGCCATGGTTGTGTATAATTGCATTATACATATAATTATATTATCTATGCATTACATTCACACTTTAGATGTGTTATATGTAACCTACATATTGATTTGGTGTGCTCTTCGTATTACTCAAAAAAATGTGTTACTTTCAAAACCTTTATCTGATGCATAAAAACTTTTAAGTCCTTCCACGAAACATTAAAGCCAGTTTTTCATTAACTACCCAAGTCTGAATTTGCTCTTTAAAACCAAAATATACAACTCAGTATGTACAAATGTTCACAATATCTATTTAATCAAATTTTATTATTCCTAAATACTTTATCACTCAACAAAAAAAATTACAATAAAATAATTTTATCTTTTACCTCTCCAATAGTGTTACGAAAACCTGAACTGGTATTGTTTGAGAGGTAATAAAACAAGTGAATATGAAATGGAATGTTTTATTCACTGTGTTATTGTAATATATATTTAAAAAAAATGCTGATATCAGCATTCCTATAGGCAATTCTGAGTAAAAAACAGTGACATCAAATAATTCTCTAAAACTGGTATAAGTAGGTTTTAAAGGAAAAAAAATTTAAAAATAACTACAGACTAGCATCTGAATAATTCAGTGCAAACACAAATTAATAAAATGTAGCTCAACAACATAAACAAAATCTATTTGTGCTAAATTTAGAGCACCATTTCTATCATCTCTCCAGACATCAGCACACTTATCAAAAAATGTCAGCTTGAGACATTTTTTTTATCAAAATATAAAACAGTCATATTTAACAACACCTGTAGCAGCATGTAAAGTAACAATAGGCCCATATTTAGCCACACAGATAAACATTGTTGTTAATAATCCAATAGATTAACTAGTTTATAATATTGTGTTTATGAAAAGATAGATCAATCTGTCTGATATAATCAAATAAATTCCGATTCATGTCACCGTTTAAAAATAGATATTACCATGTCTGACATCGTCATCTATGTGAACAGAGAAATTCACATTGTCTGAAATCGTGACTTATTACCATCAGAAGCCTGTCTGACTTGTGTTTATCAACCAGTAGACATGTCTTTCTAGCACCATGTATCTAGTACTTGTTAAATTGATCAGAAAAGCAGCAAATATTAGGTTGTTTCATATGAAATGGCCATACTTTTGCTTGGTTGAAAAGTGCCTGTGATTAGGATAAGTTAGATAGAGTAATTTGACTGTATGCTATTGATAAGAGTGCTGTGCTTTTCATTTGTATGTTATGCCGGGTTGTATTATAATTGTTATTATGTTTCTTTGGAACCCTATACAAGATTATGTCTTCAAACAAATTGAGACTACTTTTTGTACAAGTTCAAATTGGGAAAAAAATGCAGTTGAAGCCACTAAAAACATCAATTTGGCATGTGGACAAGGGACTACTTTTCAATAGACTATTCAGCATTGGTTATAGAAATTTTGTTCTGGTGATATGAACCTGTTTTTAACAAAGGAAGATCAATAACTATTGTGGAATGTAACCCAAAAATGACAGTTTCAATACCTGCAGCAAACTTAAAAATTTCCAGTGCAACTTTCTCATAACCTGGCTGCAATAGGGAAAGTTAAAAAAATTGAACAAATGGGTACATCATATATTAACAGAAAGGCAGAAACTGGTTAAGAACAAGAATGAGTCATTCTTGAAGTGAACTGTTACCTATGATGTAAAGTGGATCCTATATGACAAACAGAAGGGTGATGGTAAGATGCAGGTGAATCTCCAAAACACATCCTGAAATTGTCTTTGCACCCAAAAAAAGTTATGGTGATAGTTAGTGGCCTGCAGAGGGAATTATCCATTATTTCTTTCTGCAACTAGGTGAACCAATTACAACATGATCTTACTGCCAACAGATTGATAAAATGCATCAAAAATTAACCAGAAAACATCCATCATTGAGGAATAGTCATGGGCCAATTCTGCTGCAAGATAACACCATACCTTGTACCTCATAAATCACCATTTCAAAATTAAAAGAATTGAAATATGGATATTTGGAGCATCCACTACACTCACCTGACCTACCCCCAACTAATTATCATCTTTTCCAGCACTTGGAGCTGTTTTTCTAGAACAAAACATTTAGGAATCAGTAAACTACATTCAAAGTCTTTGAAAAGTTTGTCTCCAAAAAAAAATGGAGTTTTATGGAGATAGATTTTCATTAATCTTCTGTTGGGAGAAAACCATTGCAGTAAATGGAGCATAATTTTATTAATAAAATTGATGTTTGTTGAAAATATAGAATTTTACTTTTTACCTATATGACTGTGAATTTCATATTTAACACTCTAATACACAACTAAAAATTATTCAGTAACCTGTAGAATAAAGTATCAAAGTTATGCTTATCAACATTTAAATTATGTCCAATACTATCATGTTTAGAGACATAAATTAGTATGATTAACATAATATATATTGTCTTAGTACTGAAATTTTCTTGGTTCATGCTATGGTAGGAGCAATAAAGGTCTTTTGTACAAAGTATTAACAACAGTGGAAAGTTGATTGATTAAAATAAATTTGCAGAGTAAAAGTAGCATACATAAAGGGTGTGTTGACAAAAAATAGTCAAATAGGAGATTTTAAAGTTATTTTCACTTTAATATTTCATTTATTAATGGCTAAAAGTGCTTCACATGTTAATAGTGTTGAAAATAAATTTAGTTAGCTAAATATAAAAAATTCTGTGGCTTTCAGAGTTCATTATTACTATTACACATTCTGAGGGGTTCACATATTTTTCTGTTTAGATCACAGAGCAAAGCTTTTTAACGTTAATGTCATCAAAGACTAACAACAAAGCATATAACATCTCTCAATAATTAATCCTAACTTTATCATTTATAAGCAAACAGCTGAAGAATCTAAACATTACTGGCATTTACTTCATATCCCATTCTAAAAGATGTTGGCCACTACAAAGGCTGAATTACATTAACCCCACAAATAATTTTAAAAAAAATTTTAATGTCCATTTGAGCTGATGATTATTTTCCAGTATTGTCTGCCTTCAGCTATGTAAGTTAAAACTGGACCAACCATGAAAAGATAATATTTTCCAGGAAATTGTTTACTCCAGGTGAAGAAAAAATGACTGTTAGAGACTTAACAAAAAGAAAAAAAGGAGACATTTTCTAACCTACAAGTATGGGGTACTGCTGGTTGTCAGCTTTATAGTAATAACTACTAGTTAAATGAAAGATGATGTAAGCTACTGAAACTTCTAATTCTATTTCACTTTGAAACCAACTTCAAGCATTAACCAATCAGTACAGGAAACAAACTGTCTCTTCTGTGTTTATACTACTATTATAAACACTAACATCTCTACTTGCCCTTAGTTCATGAGCCAAGATGTTTTTTGTTTGATACTACCGCTACAAATTCCATACATTAAGAGCTCTTCTAACAAGCTGGTTAATATCAACTTTAAAAATAGATACCTCTGTGTCATCAAAGCTGAAATATTTTAACATTATTAATGCAAATTTCACATCTCTACTTGCAATGAGGACATTTATATTTCTGGATTCTGTGAACCTCAAACACTATTACCATAAATTTCCTATCTTAAGGCTTTTTTTTTCTTAACACTCAGAATATTTTTGTGGCTAGTACAAACTCCAAATAAACATACTTATTTTTTATTTTTTTACATTTTACACCAAATGCTTTATTTTACAAACAGAAGGATCAACTTCTAACATAAAAAAGACCCCTGTTTGATTTCTCATGAGCTAAAGTGTCTGTGTAGAAGAGGCTTATATCTGATTTTTTACACCAAACTTTAACACTGCAAGCTAGACCGTACACAACTCTAGCTTAGGCAGCACCATAGGGTATTTGTACAAACAGCCAATTTGAGTATACATAGATAATGTTCTTGGAACGTTTTGATCATGGAATGAAAAGAAAATCAGTGAGGTTTTTGATGTCTGTAAAAAGATACCAAACACTTCTTCACCTTCTTCAGAGTAGAATCAATGTTGGAGTACATATAAAGTTCTGAGCAAGTTTATGAGGCAATCAATATACCCAGCTTACAGGAACCCACTGAGGAGTCACACTTATCTTCTCCATAGCTTTCTCCAAAATCTGTATTGTTTCATCGATGTTGTTGTTCACTACTGTCAGGTCAAACAAATGCCCATAAGCTTGTCGGAGAAGTTCACTCTCCTTGGTCAGTCGTTCAAGGCTTCCATCAGTCTTACAAAGAAATAATTGTAATAAAATAATTTAAAAAAAATGTCATATGGAAACAACAAACAATCAGGTTTACATCACTGTTATTTGGATGTAACATCATAAAAACATAAAACATTTTATTAAGTTGTTGTGGTAAATTGATGTATATACTTTCAATCCACTATGACTAGTTGAAAATAAATTTTCATTAATATTTTCAGTAAAAAGTGAGCTGTAGTGCATCCACTTGGACTTATTTTAAGTTGTCTGTAGTGGATAACTTATCTTACTGCTACTTACCTATCTGAGAGATAAAAAATAAACTTAATATTGTATCTTTAGTATTTCTTTACATTTTCAAATTTCCATTCCATGATATCTTTTTAAAATCAAAATGTAAGAAGAATTTAACTAATTGTCTAGAGAACTGATATTAATATGGTTAAGTAATAAAATTAAATGTAACTTACATCATTAATTGTTGATAAAGAGGGTGCAGCAATAAAGATCACGTAAGGAGTGTATTCTGCTGTTCTTAATATCTTTAAGGCCTGTAAAGTAAACAGAAAAACTTGTTATATATATATATTTTTTTATTATTTCTACTTTCTCTATTTTAAAATAACAACTGAGTAATGCATTTTAAGAGTATGTTAGAAATTGTCAAATTACAAATATTGCATTACTTCTAAACCCTTGCAGTAAATTGATTTTTGTATTCAGTTTAAAAACAAATTTTCTGAGAATGACATGTGATTCCTATTTATAATACCAATAAAAGTTGGTGATTATCTGTAGAAACAGAATTGAGAAACTCATTGGGATAATAAGACTTTTTCTCAGTGTTTAATTTAACTCCAAAAATGTGTAATTTCAGTTTCACAATGATGATACTACTTAAATTAACTTCCTATAAGAGCAAACTACTTACTTCGATCAAAACTAAAAATTAAAGCAGGAATAAATATACTGTTCTTACTCTATTTCTTATAAAGGTTAGAACTCGTTAAGTTTAGACATGGAAGTACAAGTCTTTTAACTCTAAACAATAATATCTGACTAGTGACTTTGAAACCAACTTCAAACATTTTTAACTAATTAGTTCATGAAACAAATGGTCTTTTCTATGATGCTACCACTATGAGCATCATGCCTAATCTTTCAACAAATTAATATCTCTACAAAGGAAATGAGCAAATACGCCAAACATTTTCAAATATTAAACACTAATTTCATACCTATATTTACTTGATGTTGTTAGAAACTTCTAGTTAGAAAAAACTACTAGGTAATTGAAGTAAAATAAAAGATTATGCAAACTGCTAAAATTTCTAGTCCTATTTCACTTGGAAACCAACTTCAAACATTAACCAATAAGAATCAGTGATGTCGAGAAACCCACTTGTTGAGAATTTTATATGCAAAAAAACGGCTCTTTTGGGCTCAGAAAACACTTCAAATAGAAGAGCGAACAACGTTTCGACCTTCTTTGTGAACCTGACGATGACCGAAGAAGGTCGAAACGTTGTTCGCTCTTCTATTTGAAGTGTTTTCTGAGCCCAAAAGAGCCGTTTTTTTGCATATAAAATTAACCAATACGCTCCTGAACATCATTAATTTATCATTTAGATGAATTAGTTTGTACAAATGGAGGAACTTGTATTAGAATTAATTTAAAGAATTAAGAAAAGCAAGGAAACTTTTGTCAAAATATTAATTATTTTGTCCCACAGTAATTGCATGTAATTCAGTAACTTAGCTGCTGAATTTTATAAGGATACTTTTCCCAATGGTTCTCAATAACTAATATTAAATGCTGCTTATTTTTAATATGGATTGACTATAGAATTCTATTCACTTACATAACCTATAATTTTCCCAAACCTTTCTTACCCAGACATAGAACATTTCACAAAATATTCAAAATGCTACATCAAACAACGATATCAATTACACAAGCTCATAACAATTAGAAAATAACACCATATTTTAATACTCATCATAACTATCAAATGACATGAAACAGTTAATGTATTTCTCTACTACATATACTGCTCATTAATACTTTGTTAGATCTACTTTTTTTCATTGTTGTTGTTGTAGGTTTATAATGGAAGTCTAAGGAAACTTGTAATGCTTTCTCATTAAGTCACTCTTCTTCTTGCTCTATACCCATCCTCGGTTCCAAAATATTATTCTTGTGTACATTTTGAGGATTGTAGAGTGCAAAAAAAGTCTTAAAATGCTGCTGTTTAAGAGAGATGCTGTAGTCTGAGATCTTACTGTAGTAGTTTAAAAAAAATTATTGAAAGTTATGCATACAACTACAGAACTTAAACACGTTTAAAATGTTCAGTTTTTTTTTAATGTTGCTTACACGCAGGAGGTAGAACATTTGTGGAAAGTCCTCATGTTTCTATAAATGAGTTTATTTTTCACATTTATGAATAGAAATTACCACACCATTATATTGGAAGTTAATTTTTAACACACTTTTACATTTTAAGTTAATTTACAATACATACAATCACAGTTTATGATGCTTTGTATAACTGCACTGCTCCATCTTACTTGTGATTTAACTGCTTCTTGAAAACGTGTAAACCTAAGTATCTTCATACTGTTTTATTTATATAAAAAACAAACTTTTCATTGGCTAAAACCAAAAAATTAAAAGTTTACTAATACTGGATCAATACCACATTATAGTAACTTCTGGGAAACTAGATGGCAGATTAGCTCATACCAGTGTGTGTAAATTCTAGATTTTAAACTAGTTAGTCCACTAACACCATGACAGATAACCTACATTATCCTAATTAAATATTCTAGATGTCTTGATGAAAGTACATAATTATTTCTCAGTTACCTGTGGTTCAACATCTAGAATAGCTATCTTTTCCTCTTGATGAATCCTACGTATTGTTTCCAGTTTTGTGCCATACATTGCATCTTCATGAGTCCCGTATTCTAGATATTCATTAGCTGCAATATCTGCCATCATTTCATCATGGGAAACAAAGAAATAGTTCTTTCCATTTTCTTCCATCTTCCTTGGAGCTCTCGTTGTATCTATGATAAACAAATACATTTTAAGAAACATGACACTCAGTAAATGAAAACTACTCTGTGAATTAGCCATGAACTTCCAAATTCAAGAAACAATCTAGAGTTTTGAACTTGTAATATCCTGCAATATATATATACTACACATTTAAAATGAAAGAGAGATTTTGTGAAAAATCCCAGAATTCACACATTCAAAAAGCCACCTACTATGCTAGTTATCACTTAGGTGGATTAGTTTTATACAAGTGGAGGATCTATACTGTTTTCTCAGGCATATCCATTACAGTAAATAAAATGTTTAGGAGACTAATTGGATAGTCAGATTTCTTCACAAAAATTTCAACTTTTCAAGCCTACATGTGTACGTAAACCACACTAATATTTAAAATTTCCCTCATAACATTATTTAACTAACCCCACTTTTTTAGTGTGTGTTCTGATTATAGAGTAATAAAGAACTTCAAATGAAAGCATTATAAAATGATGGAAAACAAAAAGACTTTTCCTTTTATTCATAAATGAATATCTGATCTAACCTATCAGTAGATCAAACAGAAAGACCAAGGTTAAAGCTGTACTAAAAACTAGTAAACATGGTTTCTGAGTACACAGAAATTCTGAAATAAAAGAGTAAAGCACATTTTCCTTGACCTTTCTAGGTTTTTCATGTTCTTAGCCATACTGAATAAACTTCTTTTGAATTTTATGTTCATCTTCGAGTTTTAAAGAGATTAATATCCTATATTAATTTTATATTCAAAGAAACTGTAGACTAAAATTCATTTAAATAATTAAGATAATATTTTCACAATACTTTCCTTGCTTAATTGTTTTGCCCTATGATAATGTTTTGTCAACTGCTATTTCAACACCATAAGATATATATTTTGTGAAACATCTTGGAGCTTCCAAGGTTAAGAGATACTGCATAAAGTGTACTACAGTATCAATAAAAAGTGATTCTTGATCCACTGACTGGAGCTGTTCTAAATGCATGCAGAATTTTTGCAAGCAGTACATGGTATACAAAATACTTGCATTCAACTGCCACAGGTAAATTGTATCCTATATGGCAAATCAGTAGTCAACAGGTTAAAGTATTCCAAAAATCCCTAATTAAAGAAATACCATTTGGACTAGAAATTTTCACTAATTAATTCACAAATAAGCGATGAAAAACATTTTAAATGAAAAACAAAATACTTACGTGGAATAGGATATGCATATTTGTCTGGATGATTTGCTATCAATGTGTTCTTAATATGTCTCCTTCCCACACCATGAGCACCTGGTGACGATACAGAAACAAACTTATTAGATTTAAAAAATACAACTTTTAAGAGTGACTCTGATTTTTGAAGAAGAAAATTTGGTCTATTTTTCTTGTTTACTGTACTTTTTAATGTGCAAGGTTTGTGTTTAAACTAGATATAAAATCAGTTTAGAGAAAATAATAACTTAAATGTCTATGTGATGAAACATTTGTACACAACCTGGGCCTCTGGCTAAGTATTGTGTTTTCTCCAAGTATACATGTAATTGGCAGCCATAGTTCTCAAATGAACTTGCAACTGAATTGACATGTTAGGAATAATCAACTTATACTACAAATGAGACACATTAAACAAAACAAAGTGGGTTGAAAGTGTTATAAATAAACATTAATTTCAGATAATATTTGATACAACTACTTGAGTTCAGAAATAGCAGGTCATTTTAAGGTGTCTAATAACTTTCATTATTACAATATTTGAATTATAAATAATGTTAACAGTTGTTAACCAAAACAATAAAAAAGATTCATGTTTGAAGTAAATACCTTGGTAATTAACTGTTGCAAAATTTTAACAAGTTTGTTTCTTACCTAAAAGTACAAGGGTTTTTCTTTTGAAGGCTGGAAGTTTCACAACTTCTTCATAAGTAACTAAATCTAGTTGATCAAAAATGGCATTATGTTTGGCTAGATATTTGTCTTTGTAGTGCTTCTTTTTCCTTCCAAATATTGAGCAATTTACTGTAAAATAAATCATAGTTTTCATCCAGTTCATATTAGTAAACAGGGTACTGAAACCTATTTTATACAACATACTGATGAGTAGTAACACCTGATTCTAGCACCTTCCAGACCAAAAAGTATGTGAACTGAAACTGAACATTAAGTCTGAAGACAGTTTTCTGGACAGTTGCTTTAATAAAGACAGTTAACACTTTTTTAGAGTTAAGAAAATGAGAAAGATGAAACCAAGAACACAAACTGAGGTTTGAGAATTGTGTTTTCTGATTGGTATAGCAAAGAAGTTACAACCAGAATATGACAAGGACCAAGGCTGTAACATAGGTGACAAGCTCCAAAAATTAACCCTCAAAAATATTGTTAAAGGTAAGAGTAAAGAACTGATGACTTTTGTTTTTTGTTGATGTTACATTATTGGCTGTGTCTTCTGAGCAAACCATAGGTATTGAAATCTGACTTTTAGCACTTACTATTAGCCCTCAAACTTACCACCAAGTCAATGGGACTGCAAAATTGAACAACCAACATTTAGTCACTACGATTCAAGGCAAGTAAGAGATGAGATACTAATGAATTGCTGATCAGAACCATATTGGTTGTTGATAGTGTCCTGTGCAAAATATATATAAATTTTGGGTCCTATTTCAAAAAAAATCTAATCTATCACTCCCCTGAAAGATATAAATGTGGGTGCAATGCTCGTAATATGCTTGGTACAGCCCTGGCACCAGTAAGTACAAAACCACCATTAAGTGTGGTTTTGTCAAAAAAGAACTTTAAAAAATTAGTGTAGATTTTGATAAGTATGCAATATGACTATTAACAAATGTGAATTGTAAATAAATATGGTTAGTAATAAATAAACAATATAAAAGTAGCATGGTTATTGTTAGAAGAAAAGAGTATAAAGCTGCAACTGAAAAGAGAGCAATATGTGTTTTGTATAATTATTAGAGAAAATGAGAAGAAAGTAATATGTCCATTATAAACATATACATAGTGAATGCAAATATTAAAAATGTGTAGTCAACATGGCTGAGATGAAATGCAGGCAAGATATGCAAGTATACCTGTAGGCTACTGAAAACATCCACAGAAAAGTCCAAAGTTATATTAATTCATAGATACCCTAAAACTTATAAACTAACTAAATACGGGCATTACACTGCTTCATAAGTTAGCATTAAGAAAATCTGCTTAGTTTTCTAACTTGGATAAAGAAACAAATTCAATAATTTTACCTAATTTATTGTGACTCCTGTTTCAACAGTTACTAAATAAAAAGTTTATTTCAAATCAACAATTCTTAAACATTTTGAATGGCTCATAGTTTAGAAAGGTTTAATAAGAACTTTACTCATAATGTAGAATATTATAAAACAGATTATTATATGCAACTTAAACCAAAATTGCAAGTATCCTCAAGGGTATTTAAGAATTCACAGAGAAACTTCAGAGCAATAATTATGTATTTTTCATATTCATAGAACCAGCAATATAATTAAGTTTATGAGAACACAGTTGCACTATAAATAATTGAAGACTTTTTTTTTTCTGTTGCTCTGACACAAAACATCAATTTATAATCTTGATACTTCAATGTCAGAGCCTTTTCTCCTATTTATGTACACAATTCTGACTTCTGTGCTTCAGTTTCAGAAATCTGGAAAACCTTTGTATTTCATTCTAACACAGATGCTATATTTTCAAAACTTTGTTAATTTCTAAATTTTTTATATTTCACTCTGAATACCTTGGTCATTTTTGGTCCTCTCCATGGCCATATAGGCTGTTCTCCACTCCTGAAGTTCTGGAGATGGGATTAACCCTGCTGTACTATCTGAACCTTCTTTTTTGGCTTGCCACCAATTATGGTCATCTTTACTGATAATTTGAAGAATATCTCCCATTCTAAATGAAATCCCAGCTTGAGCACAAGGTATAAGATCATCCTTTAAAGGATTATAATCAAACTGAGCCCGCATGTAGATCTGCGAAAAACAATATTTATTTTATATGAAATAACCATAAAAAAACGTGAAGTTTAAAAAAGCAGAAAATAGCTTATTTTTGAGAGAATTTCTGGAAATCACTTCATTTTTGAGTTTTGCTTAAAAGTCCTATTTTTGTCTTGATTTTGTTACTACAGTAGTTTGAGAAAAATATAATATTGTCCTCATGTAGTTACTTTGCAGTTGTTTTGAAACAAATTTTGCTGTGTTCTAATATATATTTTTTGATTACTTTTAATAATTTCATGTTACAGTGGCTATTAGGCTGTCATTGAAATATTCCTCGTTATTTCTTTTTCATCTTAAAAGACAATTTAATCTCTTTGGTTGTAGAATAGTTTTGAGAATCCAAAGATAGTACATAATTATAACTGTGATGTTAGTTTGTGATGTCCATAAGGAAGTGAAAGTTAAATAAAACCTAAGTTGGGTTTACAACATTTTTAATATTTATATTTCTCCGACTGGTTATAATTTAGTTTTTGCCTCATTAAAGTCACAAGTCAATTTTCAATCAAAAATAATTTAAAACCTAATAAAAAATAGTTTGTTTTTTAATTTCATGCAAAGCTACATGATAGCTATCTGTAATAAGCATCCCGAATTTAGCAATATAAGACTAAAGGGAAGGCAACTAGTTATCACCACTCACTGCAAACTCTTGGATTACTATTTTATTAATTAATCTTTATAACACTCCCATGGATAAAAGAGCATGCACATTTGGCATGATGAGAATTCAATCCCACAATCTTCAGATTGTGAGTCGAGCACCCTAATGACCTGGCCATGCCGAGCCCAATAAGCAAATGATCGAATAAAATATCTTAAAGGCTGTACTTTAATGTGACATTTGTTGTAACCTGTTAAATGTATAATGTTTTTCTTTCTCTCTCCATGATTGTATTTTTGAAAAAAAAAAAGAATATTGGTAAAACCATGATTATATTTCTTTGTTAAGATTATGCTTATAATATATAACAATAGTGAAAAATGACAATCAAAAACCAGAGTATTATAGTCATGTCAAAAAAGACAAAACAACCCCTTAGAATCTAAATAAAAACATTACGTAGTACAAAGACCATAATTCTAGAAACTCTGGGAATTTTAGTTTTTACCTATCATCCATATCTTTACACATTACCCAGAATTAGTACAGAAACAAACTAGCTATAACTGTGTAACTTAAATATTATAATATTTGTCTGCCTTATAAACTTACAATACAGCACAATCTCTTCTTTCCTTACAAATTTACAACCTTTGTTCACTTCACAATTATATTGCAATTATTATTAGCTTCACAATGACAATTAGGCATTCACTTATCATCCTTATATCATACAACACCTCTTCTATTTAACTCACTACTGTGCATTCCACCATAGTTTAGAGGTTAAATGATGCATAAGGTGAAGTTTATGTCCAGAAGTGGCCACATTAGTTTAAAGTAATTTGACTTTTAGAGAAAAATTACCTTTAAAAACACTTTTCCTAAAAGTCTAGTTTGTTTTTATTTTACCATCTTGGCATTTTTCTACTAAATTAAAGTTTATACTTACTAAAACAGGAGGTGGGTTTATCTGGAAATACTGGAAGCATTTGGGAAAAGAAAGACAATAACTGAATAACTGGACACTGCATAGTTAGGTATAAAGTGATGAGACTTTGTACATATTTTATCTAGGAATTTTCAAATTAAAAGTCAAGAGCTAAGAACTCCATCATGGTAAATAAACTACCCAAATTTATGCTTTATTAACTAAAAAAATAAAGTATTTATGAAGTAGTTTATAATTTCCACGAAGTGCTAGTCATTGCTATTGAAAATGTATGTTAACTAGGCTAAAAAAAATCCACTTCATTCTTTAAAATACGTTATATTTTGTGTTGATAAATATGTTTATTTTAATCTATTTACAGTCATTTTACTGTTAAGTATTTTCTAAGAAGTACATAATGCTACTCTAAATAGTTCTTTATTCTTGATTACAAGTAAAAATGCAATGTGCTTGGTGTAAATTTTGATGTAAAATAATGCAAGCTTATGTACATCTCAATTTGATGAATTTTTATTTAGTTTAAAAGTTTTATACCTCAATCCTTTCTTGAAAAACTCATGAAAGTTTCATAACTAGTGAAAACTGAGCAATGATCATTGCAGTTGGATTGTTGTCTGTTGAAAAAGTTAACTCTACTGATGTTTTATAATATACATATTAAGAACAACAGCCACAAGTTAGAAATGGACAATGGAAATAAATACTAGCCCAATCTACCTTCAAATCATTACATAATCAATGTCAGATGGTGAATAAAATGATAAACTGTACTTCATATTTATTTTTTCTGTATTATAAAAAGCATGTCCCCTGAACAATTCAATAGAATAAATTATCACCATGAATGAGACATATTCTTCAATTTCTACATAAGTATAGTTTCACTGTGGTGAAAAAAAGACAATTTTAAATGCTATACATAGAAATGGATAGTTTATCACAACAGTCCTTTAAAATAAACACTTAGGGAATGTTCCATTATGTTTTAACAAATAGGAACTTTACCTCACAGGGTGGAGGGGCACTACGATAGCTTGGAACAATTTTGAATGTTACACTACCCCGAGCTTCTCTCTGTGGTATGAAGAAAAAGAACAGTATAGTCAAAATGTTTAAAAAAAATTCCCTGAAATGTAATTAATAACCTTTTTATTAAATGAAAATTATGTCTAGTAAAAATAAATAACAAAAAAATTTCAATTCTAAATATTTGTCATCAACGGAATGAAATGTCTTGAGACTTAGTGGTCCTTATTTCTGAGAGAAGTAAAAACAATTGTTACTTACAGAAAATAACAAAATTAAAACTTTCTCTTTCTTATTCTATACATAAGTGTATGTATATATAACTGCATAATGTTAAAATACATGCTAGATTTTAACAGCATATTGAAATTAATTACATTTTATTACAAATACTGATAACATGTAAGTACACTGTACTTAGCTCACTACAACTATCTTACATTAATATCTCACTATGAGTAATGTTAAAGTGTATGAACATAATTATTTGACAATACTTCAAAACCATGATATACATATTTGTCTCTTAAAACAATTGAAATGTACATTTCTAAAGCTAGGTGAGAAAATGAAAAAAAAATTCACAAATATATTCATAAAAAAATTGTATTAACCCACTTGTTTAAAAAGATTCAATACATTTTTATCTTACTAAAAATATCATCAGTCAATTTCATAAAATCACGCAGCACGTATTCCAAGAAGAAAATTATATAACAGACATGAGCATTTGTAAATGAATGGTAGTCCTTACCATCATAGTTTGGAGTGCTTCAACAGATTGGTTTGCTACAGGCACTCCATTTATTTCTTTTATTTCATCACCCACATGAAGAGTTGCTATAAACAAACAGACAAAACTGAAGTCACAGAAAAAAGACCACTTTTGGTATATTACTAGTTTCTCAGAATTTCAGTAAAATATATTATGTGCATTAAAAAATATTACTAATTTCTTTAAGACCTTAAGAGTTCCGTTTTTCCATAAGCTGTTGCTAAATGATGTTTTCACTAAAATAGTAGAAAGGCACTAGCCACACAAGTTAAAAAACAAATTAATAATGAAATAATGCAAAGATATGCCATGTTTCTTTTTAACAAACATAAACATCATTTAGCAACATCATTCAGTTCTATTTTTTTCATTTGTTGCTTAATGTTTTCACTAAAATAGTATAAATCCACTAGCCATACAATTAAAATAAACCCCCAAAAAATGAAATGCAAAAATATGCTATTTTTCCCCCTTTTTTAACAAACAAAAACCTCAAACTATTTACTTCTCTACTAAACCACCATGTTATCAGCAAATATCAATGACAAATTTTTAAATGAGGTTTAGTTACATATATTTATTAAAATAACATAACTCCCTGATAGCTTATAAAGCTAAAAAATCCATTAGAGTGTAGCTTTATCATACAATTTTACAAGGAAAACTTTTCAAAATTTTTGAATTTAATCTTGGATTTTTTTAAAAAAATATTTTGTAATAAAATTCCCTTTTGTTTTTATTAATATGAAAATTTATTTTTAAACATTTTTTCATAAATTTTCCTTGAACTTTTTTGTTTAATATCACACAGCATCTCTACTTACAGATTGTGTAATGGTGATTATACTGATTAGATACAATGTAAATAGCATTTGGAAATGTTTTCCACATGACTCTACCTAACCTTTCCTTAAAACAACAATAGTTATAACCTCAAAATTTTACTTTTCTTACTAATGCCCAACTTGTTTCTACATTATTTAATACAAGTGACTCATAATTAAACAAAAGGGACATAACCATGAAGAATTCAAAATTTAATTCATTGAAACCAATGTACAGTTTTCTTCTCTATGAACTTTAGCACTTGTATAAAAGTTTTGAAATCCCTCATAATTTTTACAATACTACTACAATTACTGAATATTCCATTAAATTTGATCATTAATCTGAGATATTTTCCCTCATGATTAGTTGAAAACAAATAACAAATGTTGACAAATCTAGTAATTAAAATATAAAAATGTTTGGAATAGTAATGAAACTAGTACATAAATGATGTGGAATTTTAAAAACATACAATTTCTTTATGCGTATCTCAGGTTTCAGTAAAAATCTACAAGATATACTGTTTTGTGATTAATCACTCAATCGATAATAAAACTTTGAAATCTTCAAAAGTTAGCTCCTATTTAGCCTTTCAGTTTTTATTTAGTGAATAAAGCATACAATCTGTAAAAAGTACAATATTTAAATGTATTTGAGTTTTTATTCAAAGAAGAGAGCAAATTACCTTGTCTATGAATCATCCCTCCATGCATAATTCGAGCTACAATACATTTTCCAGTTTCATCTAGTTTTAAAGTGATGCCCTGCAAGAGAAACACTTACAACAGAGTTTTACAAAATTGAGCACACTAAACTGAATGTATATAAAACTATACACCGAGAGCTTCGTCATTCTGTTTCTAAGCATTTCAGTATCATTCACTATATTTTCTATTTTCTTCAAATCTACCAATACACTATGAACAAACAATTTTTACAATCTTTGATTAATTAACTTTTGTCCTTTTAAAATATATTTTAGTTGAATAAATTAATTTAAGATTTTATTTAAACATTTGCTAATGTTAGTAAAAATATATCCTTGGCTGACTTGTACCCATCCTTCAAATGGTAGTTTAGGTAAAATGCAACTGAATTTCACTAGTGATATTTTTGGGTCTATATAAATAAAATAAATTCAAGTTTCTCTTGTATTATTATCTGTAATTAAGCATTTAATAATTCAATTAAACAGCTAGTAACTTGTATGAAATTCATTACAGTTTTATTTCTGTCACTGTTTTTATTTCATTTATGTACAATACATTACAGTTTAACATATATCAGTGTCTTTTATTTACCAAGTAGTAGTTTATGTGCAATACTTTACACGTTTCACTTGGATCAGTGACTTTCATTTTACCAGGTTGTAGTTTATGTACAATAAGTTATAGATTGTACAAAAGAAACATTAATATATCAGTTGTTTAGATACACTCCTGACTTAACTTGTGTGGATGTTTTTCAATTCATTAGATGACAGTTTAATTACAATACACTAAAGTTGCCCTGAAATCAGTAATTTAAATTAACCACAGAGATATAATGTCATTAGTTATTATTATTATTATTATATATTTTTCTAATTCTTGAAAATCCCCAAGAGACTACATAAAGAATGCAATGTTTAAAAATGTAATAGGCCTAACGTTGATGTCTCTTGATAAGCATAATTATAATCACTCTTCATCAGCTTGTAAAAGATGAACATATAATAAAATTTCACCAGTTAGAAGTTCAATACATTTTAGCATAACTTGTTTCAGTTCATTGACTCACTAGTAGAGAGTTTATTTGAAATTTTATTTACATCACCAGTAAACTAACATTTATGTATAGTATCTTAAAATTTCACTTGTATTAGTGTCTTTCATTTCACCAGGGAGTAGTTTATGTACAATAAGTTATAGATTGTATAAAAGAAACATTAATGTATCAGTTATTTAGATACACTCCTGACCCAACTTGTGTGGATGTTTTTCAATTATTTATCAAGTAGTAGTTTACAAGGTTACAGCTTATATTTATTACAATCACTTAGAATAAAAGTCTTTCATTTGTCAGAAATATATACATGATGCATTTCTCACCATAGGCTCATCAGTGTTCTTCTGAAACTGTACAAGTCTAACCCGAGTGATATTTTCCACTGGTGGTTCTCTCAGCGGTTCCATCTCTTGGCTGCCATTCAGATACGGCATAATGGGGGGTGGTGTCACTCGGATAGCATCTTCACCATATACTTCATGTGCTACAACATCATGTGCTTGAAGTAGTGCCTAATATAAATAACCATGAAACAAAAGACATAGGATTCATTTCAATTTAGAGAATAGCCTAACAAACATTTCAGATAAGTAAGTACTCTAACATCTACTTTGAGATATTAAATATTCCTAATAATTTTATTATATTTATTTCATACTTATTATTTGAATATTTAATTAATTTTAATTGTTCCAATTTTTACATAATATTGACAATTAATACCATAAGAAAGTCGCATGTTCAGCTTATGCCAATTCACCAATTTTTTGTTCCACTACAGCTAATTTATATTAAATCTAAATTTCTACATGTTTGACCAACATGCTTTAGACTACAATTTTAAGAGATTTTATAAATACCACATTTATCTAAAAAAGTGATTTTATCCATAAAACTAGCAATAAAATGGTTTGAGTGTGATGAAAATGTTACATAATTAACATACTTTACAAAAATATCACCTCAGTGATGTCGAGAAACCCACTTGTTGAGAATTTTTATATGCAAAAACGGCTCGTTTGGGTTGAGAAAATATTTCAAATAGAAGGTCGAAACATTGTTCGCTCTTCTATTTGAAATATTTTCTCAACCCAAACGAGCCATTTTTGCATATAAAAAAATATCACCTATATATATGCAAAAATGCTTCAAATCATTTGAACAAATTATTGAACAAACAAGTTTACTTCATAGCAAAAATTTTGTTCTTTTACACAACTTACAATAAAATATACAAATGACATTATCATTAAATTCTTTGTCAATGATAACATGTTAAAAAAATTATCCTAACTTTTCTTTATAAGAACAAATGTTTACAGTTCTATGTATATATGGAGTGAAATATGAAATTTTGAAGAATATGAGAAACTTTACGTATTGGATATTTTAGAATTTGAAAATAAGTTTTGTAACTGATCAAATCATACCATTTCTGTTACAAGGTACTTATATATTCAAATAAAGCATCAAATTGAAATACTTTTCTATTCAAACTCACAGAGCTATCTTACAGTGGATCATATCCAAGTATTCATTAAGATTCAGCACAGTAGTAACTGAAAAAGTTCAGTTAAGATATAAACTCTAGATTTTTTTTCTTGCTCCAAGCATTCAATTAAGATAACTTCAATCTTACCTCTTCAAACAGCTAATTGTTTGTAATTCCATAAGATTTCTTCATTTCTTTCTTGGATAAAGTAATTCAATACACAATTATTTTAGAGAGGTGTGCATGTTTTGCTGATTATTATTACACAACTATTTCTTTGCTGCTCCTACTGATTTTGTACAAGCTATATTACTTCTGGAACTGAAATTGATAGCAAGAAGCACGTGAATTCAAGCAGTCCAATTAAAAGTGACTTACCACTCGGCATCTTTATCTGTATTATGTACTACCCTCCCTCACCCCTTGACAGATCATTAAACCATATTACAAATCATAGACAAATGTCACAAGCAACAAACTTGAGCTTAAAAAACAAAAAAAACTTGTCAGCTTCAGAGCAGGGCACACGAAGGAAAAACATCCAGTAATTCACACAATGTATTATTTGTATTTAAATCAATGTTAATAAATCATCTTTCAGTCACAGTACTTTCTCAACTTTACTCACTAACACATCAACTGATAACTTCAACATAGAACTAATATTAAAACAGAACATATGCACAGGCACTCATGCACACAATAGTTACATACAACTTCTACAACGAGATAATATAATCTAAGAATTTTATGGAGGGAAAGGAATATAGACAAACAGAGCAATGGATTGTGTAAGGAAAATTTTGAATAGCTGATGATTTTTTTAGGCATCTTTTAACAAGATCAAATACAGGAAACTTTCAATTAAGCATGAATAAAGTACTTTTGTTAAGTCAGCATAATGACCATAATCTGTATACATAATTAGCTACTTTATTCAACCTTCTGGTGATAATTTAACATTAAAACAGGAGCTATATACATGACTCCTTTACTTCATCCAGTTGAACAATGTTCTCATCAGATGAATTATGCAATTTCCCCCTATATGGTCAACAAAAGGATGAGATGGTCATTTCCTTTTATAATGACACTGTAATGATCACTGAGCCATTTCAATAGGATTTAGGCAGTGTACTTAACATAGCACCTTATCATATCAATTTTCTTGATCTGAAGACAAACGTTTTGAGTTGCATTTTATGTTATTTAGTCAGGCTCTAAACAAGATTATCTTGTTTAAATTAAAGTATTAAAGTTTGTAAAAAGAAAACAAGGTAAAACAAAATTTTGAATTAAAAACTTAAATAGCATTAAATCCAATTTTTATAACTAGTGTATTGCAGTAAGAGAGAAACTACAGTAATACAAGTTGTAAAGGACCTTATGTAGCATAATTTTAATTATAGCTCACCAGGGTGACTAACAGGTAAGTTCAAACAGCACTTTCAGTCACCTGAAGTTGGCCTTTTTAGTCCTGGTTTCAAGTTATTCAACATTACGGCCATTTTCTAATTTCAAATTAAACTAGATGTATTTTAATTCTTAAAAGGGAATCACATTAAAAAAGGTCTAATGTATAAATTAAAACACTTAAATAGCATTAAAAAGATTAAAAGATTTAAGAAACTAAAAACTTTTCTGCAGTGGACAGTGTCACCATTGCCAATAAAACTGTGTAACATTACGGATAAACCTTGGAACAAAACATGTTTAATATGGTGCTGTCATTACAACTCTCAACAATGGCAATATGTGGCTTATTGTGACCTAAATGTTATGCAGACAACACATTTGTGCATCAGTCCCACATAAAAGAAAATGATGAGAGAAAAAATGTGACCAATGTATAATCCAATTAAAACAACTTCCTTTTTCCGGAAACAAGATGGTCAAATTCCAATGAAGGGTTTTATTTGGAAAAGCTTGTTTTCACATTGCCCATTCCAAGTTGACTGCTAACTGGCACAGAGCCGAGCCTTGAACACAGGACCATAGTCCATATATGGAACAGGCACAGTGGTGATAGTGCCAAAGTAGACAGATTTAGCTGTGGTGTCTGCAAGTCTGTTCCCGCAAATACCAACTTAGTCTGGTATCCAGAAAAACTGGATAGAAATAGATTATTATTGCCTCAAATTATTGTCAACCCTCCATTAAAAATTGAAAAATAATAATTGGGAGCAGATAGATCTATAGCAGTAAATGATTGATTAGGTCCATAAAAATAAATTTAAGAACCAGAATTGAAGTGAAACAGGTTGTGGCCCAAGAGCATATGCACAATCCCTCCCATCAATACTAACACCACCTCAAAGGAAACATGTCCATTAAAATCCCCTAGTAGAGGAAACAGGGATGGTAACTGCTCAATGAGGGCATCAAGGTCTAACTGATTATAGATATCTTCAGGAGGCAGGTAGAGAGAGCAAATAGTGGTGGTACAACACAATGAAACACAAATGGCTACAGTCTCCAAAGGCAGAGTGGACACATGCTGATCAACCAACAATGCCAACCCACTATGCCCTCATCCATTACATGACTTGTTGTTTCTATGCAAGGAAAACTACTGAAGGGTAGCAGTATCAGCAAGTTTCAAAAATATTTCCTGTAATGAGACACACACAGAATGGTAAGAATCAATCAAAATCCTTAGTGTCATCTAAATTTGATCTAAAACCTTGACAGTTCCACTGGATCAGAATGGCCACTGTTATGTATGTGCAGGAGAATGTGATGAGAAGATCTATTTGCAACCACGTGCTTTGTCTTTATTGGACAAAGATCTATCAATCTCCATGGATTCTGCTTGGTGTTGAATATGCAGGTCTCTGCTTGCAGACAAAGATTCCAATGATTAAGGGTGTGAAAAAATAGTCAATTCACTTCTCGAGGCTGCAGACACAGATGAATCCAAGGAAGCACTTGAGTCTGAAGGAAGTGAAACTGGGCAGTCACTGGAAGTAGACACAGATGCATCAATTTTTTTAATTATGGATAGTGCAAGATTCTTAAAATGTTTTGCAAACAACTCTGTTGGAGGCATGGAAAAATATGTCTGCACTCCCACTGTGGTAGTGGAATGGAGTGCAGCAGCATATGTCCAATATGAGTTGGGTACAGTAATTTCTGAGCCTCAGGGTAGGTGATATTATGACGTCTTTAAGCATTGTACCTCTTTTTCTCCTACCCATTTAGAGCAACAAATAGAGTAAAAGAGGTGTGGGCCACTATAGTTAACACAGTGTGGTTCCAGGTTGCACTTGTAAGGGTCATGGTCTTTCCACCACAATGAGCACATTTTTAAGGAACCATGTTTTTTGTGACCAAACTGCTGACACTATAAACATCTGATTGGGTTAGGAATGTAAGGCTTGCAGTTCATATAACTTGCTTTGACTGTAACAGGAAAATGTGGTAATGTAAACATTAATACCAAAACATTGGTAGGATCTATAATTCCATCTTTACAAGTGAAGATTAGGTGCACCATAGTAATGCCTTGGCTGGAGAAACCAGTGAGGATTTCCAACCCAGGAATGTTACTTTAAATCCCTCTCAACCATAACTCCTCTGGGAGAATTCAAAATTGCATGAGGAGTAACCTTAAATGGGTATATCTCCAATGGCCTTGAATTTCAAGAGGAGTTGACATATTGTAGTAAAGATGTTTCCATCAAAATGTCTCCAGAGTGCAAATTCTTTACTAATTTTACCAGCAAGTCTCTTTAATCCCTTCTGAATGAAAAATGGAGACATCTGCCCCAAAGATTTCTCAGAGAAGGAATGGATAATCAGATTTCAAAGTGCAGAATTTGGCTGTAATATTGACTGTATGACAATGTTGTTGATACATGGTCATTTTCCAATCTGTTTTTCAATTTTTCATTTTTGTCAGAAAGAGGGATATCCATAATAAAGAAGCTACTGACCCCACCTACCATGAAGCCCTGGAAAGAAATGCACTACAGTAGCAAACCAAAACACTGCAGCAATACCAGAGATTTGTGAGCACTATACCCAAATACTAGCATCAGATACAATGCCCACAACACCTGTTGAGATCATCCAACAATGGTACTTGGTTGATACTAGCCAAAGTGAACCAGCCAACTGACCCTAAAAGATCATCCCAAGGTTGTCCACCAACAGGAATTCAAAGCCAAAGTGGTATGTTAGGGTTGGACCCTTCAGCCTCCAGAATCCTCTACTCCCCTTCATAGGTTGCAATGCATGGCAAACATATGTAGGTGGATGTTTAGATCCCAGAGGAGGTAAACTGAAAAAACAGAATCTTCCCTGGGAGGTCCCCTCACCATGCACAGGAATCCACACCTGAGAGTTGATAATTTTGTATAAAAAACACATAATAATTAATGTAAAACAAATCTATATAGACAGTTTTTGTTTCACTAACTGCACTATAATTGGATGACAGCTCAGTAGTCTGAAACATCATCTTGAAGTCAAGAAAAACAGCCTAAGATCATGTAAAACAGTTCACATATTAAGAGGTTTTAATTTTATGTGAGTGTTCTGTATATAGTTATGATAGTCTCATTACTCGAATGGCAAAAGTTGGTAAATGTGGCAATCCTTTTACTAAACAAAAATTACATATGGCCAAATCTAGAAACTTGTATTATATTTTGACCCTGTGTTTCTTCCTTAAAAGGCAAGCCCAAGTTAAAGGATGACACAAACACTTGTACAAATTGATATGAGTTAGAGTCTTTTTCCTCTATGTTATTTGCAACTGTTGGTGATGTAAATAGCTTGAAAAAATGGTATAAATACACTACTTGGCCTCTTTGTCTCACTGGAATTTATCTGATTTGCACATTAGAATTTTTATCTTCTTTCAGTGCACATACTATAAGAAAAATATTCTTCTCTAACACAATCAATAAGGTACAGGCAAAAGCTGTAAGCCAAGCAAAGGTAAAATACACAACACTATGTGGTGAATAAATATGTTATTTTGTGTATAGCTTTTCATAAGTATTTTCTGCAGTTTAATTCTGGAATATGTGTTCTTGTAGAAACTACTAACTTACCTGTTGAACATCAGTGTATCTGAATATCACATATGTTAGAATAAAAACTCTGACTGGCTCCTCACCATTCTTTAACAAGTCTTAAATTTCTTTTCTTTTGTCCAGTTGGTTTACAATTCAACAAACAAAAAAATCAAAAGCCTTTTATTCCCCTTATGATAATCTTACAAGCTTTAATCATATCACCTTTTACCTTTTTCTTCTTCAGGAAAACGTAACAGATATTAACGGAACAGAATAACATTGCCATCCCTACAAATACTATAAGAAACTTCACCCAAACTTTTTATTGAAAAAAAGAGGGGCAGTAAGAAAAAAATTTACTTCAATTCCTTTATGTTGGTCTACAAATCATAATGGGAGTTTATAGATTGTAATTCTCTCACAATTATCAATGAGACTTACAATTTATTAGATCTATTTTAAATTCAGTAAAGGCTGAAGAAGGGTAGTGAATCAAAGTTAATTAGGATAGTTTATACTGCAAATATCTTCCAAAAGAAAGAAAATAAAGAGTAAAAAACACAAAATGAAAAGAAAAATTTAGAAGCTTTGTCATAGGTGTAAATACAAAGACACTAGGTGATCAGTTTAGGTATGTTGCAGAAATTCCTATAATGAAAGTTTAGTACTAGTTATTATGACTTACTTTTAAATAGAGTTTATATTTCACTTATGTTACATACAGTATTAAATTTGTGTTCAATTATAGAGTTTTAATGCGCATTAGTTATATACCTGGTGTTTTAAGTTTAATTACAATAATAGTTAGTGCAAGTTAAACTAAGTATAGAATTACTGTTATATAATTAATTATAGATCTAACATTAGAGTTAGATTAGGTTTAATTTTAGGGCTTAGGGCATGTATAAGGCATCAAGTCTGAGACAGAAACTAATTAACCTATTCTTAAGAGCAGTCTCAATGTGTGCAACTTTGATGTGGATGACTCTTTGGAACATGGGATCAACAGCTAACACAGTTTAGATGTGCAAAATGTATCAGATGGTGCTACACATATTAGGTACATCAACACCTCATAAACTGAAAGGACACTTTGCTGTGTATGTGTGTGCACAATAACATCTACTAGACAAACCTTTTATAAAAGACCCAACAAATCACAAATAAACATTATAAAATCAAGCTACATGTGGCAAATGAATAAGAAACTACATAAAAATAGGTATTTGTGCACTGATTGTTTTATCTTAGTAATGGTATATGCCAGAAATCAATGCACCATTAAATACACTGACAACTGTATACATATTATATTGTATAGATGAAAAAATCTACATGCCTTTCTTAATTTAAAAACTTAAAACAGAAAAAAATATACTTAGCTCACTTCTCACAAACAATGTAAAATATTTTCTTTCAGCCAATAACTTTAACTTGATCGATAAACAGACATGTTTAGCATTTCAATAAGTACACCACTGTAATTTAAATTATTCTCAGAAGTAATGCAGGAAATAAATATACATGCAGCACAAACAGAATAGTTTTGTTTTTTTCCTTGTAAGTACAGCTAAGACTGAAACAACTTCAGCTGAGCTAAAACAAGATGTACAAGCTCAGTCAGGATCACATGGCTGCTATCAAGTAACAACTTCCTTCTTTCTTTATGAATTCCTTAGTTTGTTAACTTTACATGAAGCTTTGACACAAACCAGCTGACTCTAACAGATACTCTTGCTGAACTTTTCCACATGTTTACTATGGTACTGGTTTCTTTGGCATATGACAATGACCTTACCTCACACTAATTACCATTAACGTAAAAGAATGTTTACATGGAGAATTAAACCAATAGCAATAAGTAAATATCAATGAATTTATATATATATATATTTTTTTTTTACAAAATACCTTTTCGCAGCATACTGTCTATCTTACTTCACAGAACATTAGAAAAAAAAAGTGATACTGGCATCTCATTTACACTTTTATAAATTAACCTGATAAAGCCATAAAGAATAAAAAAGCAGATAAGCAAAAAGTATATAAAAACAGGTTTGGGGTAACATTAACAACATAAAAAGTAAAACGTGTACTAGATAGAGTATTTAAATTATCCAGAAAAATATAAAGTAACATACGTCCAGTTAACTTAATCAGGAGAAGAAATACTTCCCTATTCCTTCAATTAGAACTTGCGAGATACAAATTCAGAAAGGAGAACAGAAGTGTTATTGTCTACTATTTAAACTATCTATTCATTATAGTTAGATGATTGTGGATAACATATTACATAAACACAACAGAAGTGTAGTTACCGGTAAAAAACTTTTATAAACTAAAATATAATTGAGTTTTCATAGTTCGCTTTTATCTGAGAAAGTTTCCCCACTGGACTTGTACAATCATCCCACGTCAGAAGCACGTGCTCGCGCCCACGCACCCACCCTCGCACGCGGCCACAAAGCACTCTCTTATTCTGTACAGACATTATACAGAAAACAGTTCGACGTTGTACATAGCAAATTACATTATAGAAAAAAACACCAATGTTAATACTATAAATTAATATTCATATTTCAATGATCATCTAGTATTTGCTTTCATTTACACAATAACTTCAAATAAAATCCACTACAAATGTCTCAAGTCCTCTGAAAACATTATGAGCTTTTCAAGTCTTCCCACTAATGTTGAGAGAAGCAAAACACGTGTCAAAAGATCTATAAATGTTTCAACCCGTTACAGAAGTTTCTCTTTCTGAACAATCAACAGGTTATACCAGTTTAAAGTCGATGATGAAACATAGTAAATGATTTCACATTCTTTAAATTTGACTATTTTGGGTTAAATGGAATGTTTTGATCCGAAATGTTCATTTTTTTTTGCGTACTTACATTTTCTTACTTGAACATGAAAAAGTACTTAACTGAATGCGTACTACGTTAACACAAGTTTGCGTTCTCTCCATTCTAATATCAAAGCAAACTACATACCCCAGCCACACCAAATATGCTAGCCCTTTCAACCGTGAAGGCGTCATAATGTTCGATCAATCCTGCTATTCGTTGATAAAAGAGTAGCCCAAGAGTTGGTGGTTGGTGGTGATGACTAGTTGCCTTCCCTCTAGTCTGACACTGCTAAATTAGGGACGGTCAGCGCAGATAGCCCTCGTGTAGCTTTGCGCGAATTTCAAAAACACAAACGAACTACGTACCACATTCCATCGCTTACTGTAATTATAGTAAGCAGTAAGAACTTAACAAAAAGAAAGTACATATAAACAATGATACTACAACATTCATTAGATGAGCATAAAACACAAAATGAATCAGATAACAGTAACAAACACGTTTGGAGCAATAGATTAAATCACCAAAGTCATTCATCCAGTTTGTGAATTATACATTTCTTCATCACAATACTAACGCACACGAAAAGATGCTGGTAAAACAAGAATAAAACTGAAAATCAATGAGAATACTAACCACTTTGATCAAGAAAAATAGGGAAGGCAACCAATCAAAATTAGCTTCTTATAACACATGTGCAGCTTCAATTACGAAGAATATATTGTAGTATATTATAGATTAAAACCCAGCTCATCAACTCTGATTCTACCATAGAGCCACGCTGGAACAGACAAGTAAGATACACCAATAATTTTCAAACAATTCTTAAGACTGTCATAACTCGTTACATCAAAATCTTTCCAACACAAAACAGCCTCAATTATAGCAAATTTAACAAAACAGCAACTTTCAACGAAGAAGAATATAAAGAAAACAAATAAACAACCAACAAGTAACTAGTATGGTTTCGTTTTAAACAAATGTAAAAACTCCCAACAAGTAATTAAGAAAGCTTACGTTGTAAGACGCACAAGAACACACAAGTAATCAACAGGAATTCTGTTGAAAGAAACAAAATTCTACATGAATAACCAACAAGTTTTCGGTTGAAAGAAACGCAACAGAAAATTCGAACAAATAAGCTTTTAACCTGCGATCAAGAGAAATATATCACAAGAACTTTGAACAAGTAACAACTAGAAATTTAGAAAAATGAATCATTACAGATAAAAAAAACTTTCAAGTAATCAAAAGTGACTGAAAGAGGAGACTTCAGAAAATGTTTAAAAGTTTTACAAACACGTACCAACGTTGTTCTTGACGGTGTAGTTCTAAAGATTTATACTATGCCGATACTTTAATGTTAAATTATGTCACCAAGTCTTCAGTTTAACCTCATAGGTATTTATAAAATTAAAATAAGTTTTTCCACCCACTAAGAACAGTCACTAGTTAACAGATAAGCAGTGACTATCAAACGCTTCAGAAATTCCTTCCTTACGTGAAGTAGCCAGCTATTGAGAAGATCAGAAAAGCAAGAGCGTCCACTTGGGAAGGATGCGATTCAAGATTGGTATTATATATAGCGTATATGAACACAACGTAGCTTGATAGACTAGACTATCTTAGCGATACGTCTTTGATATCTACAATACCTTCCAAAACAAACTTTCGCTCCTCTTTTGCTCCCATCGACACATTTTATGTGCCAAAGTAAAGAAATATATTTTTTTTAATTCTGTGCCTAAAAATAAGCCTGGTACTGAGTTATTTATAAATGCGGAAATGAAACAAAATAAATAACCAAAAGTTTAACTAGAGTACATTGATGCAAAATATTCTGATTATTCAGTTAACTTTATTAAAGTTCAATTAAATAACACCGCACAACAATTTTTTTGAAAAGTTTTGCTTCCTGAAAAGTTTTTAATGATTGTGACAGGTACCTGAAGGGTGTGCACAAATTCTGTTTTGGTTTTGTTTCATCATGTAGGAACTCTGAGAAATAGACAATTAACTGTTTACCGGCAAAAACGTATTTAATTGAGTTTATGTTTCTAATTCGCTATTAAGTTCGACATAATTGTTTTGCTCCGGAAATGAATGTTGAGTGACATGTTATATTTCATTGTTTGTATATTTCATGCTTTGAGAAGTTTGTCTACCAGCTGAATGTAACGTAGGACTCTGTAATTGCGAAGAAAATTGTCAAGAACGTCTTTGAAGGCTTTCCAGGCAATCGTTTCAGGCCCAACTGATAGATCTTCGAACCGCTTGTCACTCATAACATGTCTGATCTGAGGACCAACAAAAATGCCCTATTTGATCCTGGCCTCAGTTATTCTTGGTAACATTTGTCTTAAATAACGAAAACCTTCGCCTTCTTTGTTCATTGCTTTCACGAAATTCTTCATAAGTCCCAAATTTATGTGAAGAGGAGGCAAAAATATCTTTGCTTGGTCGACAAGCGGTTCATGCACCATATTTTTCTATCCTGGAACTAACTTTTTACGGAGTGACCAGTTCTGTCAAGAATAATGTGATTCTTTGGCGCGACTGTCCCATTCACAGATGAAACAACAGTACTTTGTATAGCCAAGCTGCAGTTCCAGTAACAGAGCAACGACAAGAAATCTCCACAGATATTCCAGTTGTACTTGCTGTACTGGATGTGCTTCAGCAACATTTCCATGTTCTCGTAGATTTCTTTCATGTGTGCTGCATAGCCAAAAGGTATCGAAGAGTAAACGTTATCACTGTGTAACAGAACAGCTTTGAGGCTTAACATTGATGAATCAATAAAGAGACACCACTCTTGTGGGTCATGGACACAATTCAAAGCAGAGAAAAATCCTTCGATGTCAACACAGAAACAGAGACTGTCAGCTTGTGCAAAGAATGTGGTTAATTCATCTTGACGGCTTCGAAAAACAGAAATTTCCGTACCTGGTGACAGCAAACACCATTTCTGCAGTCTGGAACCCAGCAATTCAGCTTTTGCTGTTGACAGACCTAAATCTCTGACCAGATCGTTTAATTCTGACTGTGTTATGAGATGTGGATTGCCTGAGGAGCACGGTTAAAAATCCGGATCAATGTCACTGCCAGTTCTCTGCACTGCAGTTTCTTCATCTGGTTCGTCTAAGGTCCATTCCTCTGGTGGTTTCGAAATTGGAAGACTGTCGTAGTATAGCACGGGTCTCACTGCTGAGGGCAGATTAGGGTATTCAATTGACTTCTTGTTTTTGGCAGAGAAACAAGACACATTAATCAAACAGAAGTAACAGTCCGTCACATGGTCTTTCTGTTCTCGCCATATCATCGGGACAGCAAACGACATTGTCTTTCGAATGCCTCTGAGCCAAGCTCTTAGACAGACAGCACATGTCGCACAACAAATGTGAGGCGCCTATTCTTGGTCTTGATCACCAATTTTACAGCCAAAGTACAGATGATACGCTTTCTCCACAAGAGAAGTCACTGAGCGTCTCTGATGAACACCACAAATCTAGCAGAATTTGTTGCGGCTGTTACGACATTGACGAGACATATTGATGACACTAATCGTCCTGCAAAACGTCTGTAACATCTAACTTACTTGTTACAGTGCTACTAAGGTATATTCTGAAACAATACGTACACATTATAAGGTCTATATTAATCCAATGAGCAGCATCTGTGTATGCAAGTCACTTTTATAGCCTGCTAAAACAGTGTCAAGCAGGTTCCGTCCTGCACAGACTGCATACTTCCACAGAACAGCTTCCAACCTGGCCTGATTTCATGCCTGGATATGACCAGACTGCACAAAACATTGTTCATAGGTCTCTTACAGAAACGAAAATTTTTGGATACAAATATAAGAAAAAACATGAAAAAACTGAAGATTTCGATGAAACGGTACGTGATGGGCAAATTTGTATGTGATTTTCGTGATCAACAGCCAAAAATCTATAAGGAACACCCAACAGTGTTCAGGAAGCAAAAACTCTGTTGTGTAGTGCAATCGTTATACTTTCATCTTGGGCATTGTAATGTCAGCACAGTGCGTTGAAACTTCGAATACTTTATTGAAAGTTATACAACGATATTTTGTTATATGAGAAACATAGTACAGCATATAAAATAATTCAAAATATACATCCTGGCCCTAATAGTTACATTACTTAAGACATAAGGTAAAACTGAATTATCTTATTCTCAGCAACACCAGTGACTCCAGTAAGATATTGAAAAATATCGCAATTCTATTGTTTTGTTTTTGTCTGTAAGAACAAAGTAACTATATTTTATCCACATTCGACTACTGACTTCACAATCTAATCCTTTTATATACCAATAAATTTTAGGTTTCTGCACTTAAGCTACAAGTTATAGATCAGTGGTTCTCGACCTTTTACAGTAATTCATCCCTAGTTAATTTTCAACATTGTCATGAACCTCACAGTGAAGCCATCAACATTTGTTTGAAATGAGCTAATGTGTATCACTATGCCCAAAAGCCGCCCTATAATTTCTGAAAGTAATTTTTAACCCCTGGTTGAGTAGCACTGCTCTACACTGTAATATGGCTGACCCTGCATTGTACCAAGACAACGTTTATGTACTGTTACACGTAGTCGTAAACTTGGCTACAGTCTCGTCTATTCTACATACATATGAACAGCATGGAGGATTAGCTGTTAGTTTGTCAAATAATGAGCTCATTCATTATTTGTCCGTATCAGATGTACTTGTCCCTTTCACTTCCGGATGGATGAACGGGTTTAGCGTTTTATAGCGCAAAGTAACCCCGTTAAATGCGCCAACCCTCAATTCAGTAGAAGTTGCGGCTGGCATAACAAATATTACGAAATTTCCCGTTGTTTCTTGTTTATGTTTTCAGTTCGTCCAGCTATAGCTCTAATATGCTTATCAAATAATAAATTTCTGTTACTGAAAGCTTTCACACGCGGTCCAATCGAACTTATTTACGCTTAATACAAAAAATAATTTCGAATCTCCTATTATTGTGGTCTAGTGAATTACCTTAAAATTTCAATTTCATACAGAACTTACCGAACTCGGGCACAAGTTGGACTATTGTATTAAGATCAGGTGAAATAGCATAAACAATGATTACCTGTAAACCAAACCATCCTTACCTTTCCTTACTGGAAATGTAGGCGTGATGAAGACACAAAGGTTTCTCATTATTCGTGCGGTAAATAATATAAGTAATGTTGTAGCTTTCATACGTTAAAGTAAGCTACGTAAAAACATGTGCATAACCTCACTGTTTACTGCGAATAAAAATACATTTATCATACACTGTATTAATTGCATAAAAATATATTGGAACACATCTCTTGTTTAAAACGTTATATCCAATTGATAACGTACTAATTAGCATAATCTAGCGAAAAGGCTTTTAAATTTTCATCTCGTCTAACATGCAAAATACCAAGATGTTGCCTCATGAAACTTTATTTACCTACTTACTAATACAACGAGTTACCTAATAATTATCTTTTTATCATACTTATATTCTGGCACATGAACTGCATGTCGATGATGGTGACTGACTATTTAACTAGCATGACACTAAAAACTAATTTTTAACAACGTTTATGGCTTTGATTTTTTTTCCATATGAACATTTGCCGTCTTATCACCAGGAGTCGTCTGTGACAATGATTAGCGAAGCTGGTTATGGCAGCTTGTGACCAAATCAATAAGAGCTACATAAAGACGTAACCAAATGAGACATTCATGAGCCTTAGTTGCAACTAAACCTTTCAAAACCTACGTCTTTGACGTAAAACTACGTTATCTGAAGGTGGGCGGATATTTGTCACATTTCACTACAGATATGCTAACCATCGACTCGATGCCCTACTACACATAATAAAATGAAAAAAAAAATCAATATTTTCGTTGTACAAAGTCGCCAGATATCAATATGTATAATGTATAACAGCCAATGGAGGTTCAAAAACAACGACTTAGTTATCAAATAAGAGAAATCTTCAAAACTTTGCTTATAAGTACCGCACATAGCCCTAGTGTAGCTTCGAGCGAAATTCTAAAACAAACTAATTAAAAAGTAAGCCTTAAAATCTTTGCTTTATTACATCTTTACTGTCTAAACTCTAGAGCATGCGTAATTTCTGTCATTGTTTTAAATGATGTATTCTGTTGTTGAAGTAATAAGACACAAACTGTATGTACGCCAGAGCAGGTCCGAAGAACCGAAAAGTAGCCAGACCAACATTTTGTCATAGTAACTGTACGGCTTTTGAAACTTAAAAATTGATTACAAATAGCAATATTTTAAAACAGAAAATCAGTTCTCCTGCAAGCCTTTTCAGCCACAATAATTTTTACCTACATTTCACACTTCTTCAAAAGACCGTACATTTTGCTAGTTTGACAAGCATTGAATAATAATAACAATAATAATAAAGGTCCAGGACGACATCTATCGGTATACATAAAATCTTTGCAGATTTTTGAGTTACGAAAGTAGTTTTTGTTTTTTTCCTGTCGTGACTAAAAGTCTGATAACAGTGGTCTTCTGAAACTAAATTAGGTAACTATAGGCAAATATTAAATACAAATAGATATTGGTGATTGTACAACCACTAAATTATTTTTGTTTAAAAGCACGGTCGATCTTAATAAACCATAAACACAGCAGTAATAAGATTATTTATTGGTCATTGTGCACTAGGCATTCAAACAAAAGATTTCGAATGTTTTGTTAAGAGTAATGGTTTATTTTCTTGTCATTTCCATCTAAATTTATAGCCATTAAAAAAAGGAAGGCCTGTTAATACTGACACTCTGAATAATTTCATTTTTACTTTAAGTTATATTATCTGGAACCATTCTATAAATGAAAAGTCCAATGTCATTGAAGCTTTTCCCGATTTAAAAAAATATCGTATCTTGTATAATTCATCTTTTTTAATTATTGAAGTTGTAAAATTAAATAATGCAAGGTTTCCATGCTATTATTATATAAAATTGAAATAAAACAAATATTTTATCATTGTTTTAAACAAACAAGTAATAATTGTATCTAAAATATTTGAAACTTAATATAACAATACGGCATCTCCTATATGACCATAGGACCAAATATTTTGAAAATGAGGAATCTCACATCACATAGCAAACTATCAATAAAGCACTAGACAGGAATAAATAAAGACAAAATATCACAGATTTATAATAAGGCAGGTTATCTTGTTACACATTCTAAAGCAATATCAACATTTTTAATGATTATTTTACAATTCGAGGTGTCATTCTCACTAATGTTAACTGTCAAGATAAATCAATAGATCAATCTATGTTCAAATTACAACAGCAACTGAAGTTTGTACAGCAAATAATGGACTTTGAGTTACAAAGATCTTACCTATGTACAAGGATGGTGATTCAGAATATGTGGAAAATTATTGGCTGATATTTATTTTATCTGTATTTGCATGTGTTGTTGAATAAATACTTTATGAAATAATTTTAGTTTGTTTTTAACAAAATAATGATGTTTTAAGTAACTTACAATTTGATTTCAGTAAGTACAAATCAACTGAAGCCAAGAAATATGTTTTAGTTTATGCCTTAGACATTCACAAGGTATTTAAAAGCATTAGTTATACAGTTTTACTTTTTAAATTTAAACACAATCTTCGAAGTAAAATACACATCTTAAAATCTTATTTAAACAACAAGCAATATTTTACTTCAATTAATGGTATAAAGTTTAGTATCAGTAATATTCATTGTGGAGTTCCTCAAGACTAAATCATTGGCCCATTTAGTTATTTATGTTAATGATTTAATAGCTGTATGTTAAAAAGTAAGTTGCTGTCTTTATGGAGATGATATGACTTATTATAAAAGCAGATTGTCTTGCTAAGTGTTACAAAACAGCAAATGACAAATTGACATTTGACTTATTGAAAGTTGCCTAGTTTCATATATTCATAAGTCACAATATATGCTTATTGTGAGGGATCAGGTTAATGTTGATTTGAAAGTGAATGGAATTGCTTTATCCAAAATTTATTCAATAAGGATTATTAGAATTATTATTTAGAATAACTTTAAATGGGATAAACAAATCAAAATAACTTATAAATAACTATTAAGAAATAGTATAAAAAGTTTTCTCTTTTAGCATTTTATTAAATTTATTACTCTATCTTTTATAGTCAACTAACTTATATAAATGTATAAACAGTATACATTTCTAAGCATTAAAAAACTAATCTAGTTATTACAAATGAGAGCCTTGAGACTAATCACTTATCCATAATAACAAAAATTTATGAATTAATAAAAAAACAAATCCCTGTACTATACATAAATTTCATGAAACTCAACTAACTGTATTTCCATTGCTCGTAAAAGTACCTAAGAAATAACTTTTTTTACATACATGTTAAGTTTTCACGCTAATCTGTATTTGACATCCAGCTTTATAACCTGTAGATTGTTTTATCTATTGTAAAACAGATGGCGCTGGTTAAGAACACAGAAGAAAAATGACTCGTAGCTGATTAATTCATTACCCCCATTAACAAAACTATATATATACATACACGCTCACTCATTTAAAGGTAGAATTAAAACAAAACAGAACTATGTGTAATAATATATCAAGTTATACAAAAACCAATAAAATTTCATCTATATCTTTCAGAAAGAGGGTAAACTAATATTAACATACAAGTTAAAAATTTTTTTCGAGAGAGAAAATACAAGACCTTGAATTAATGGGCTTTTCATACTTTATTGTGTTAAATTAATTTAGGGAAATTCAACCCCTGTGAAAAATCAATATTCAAGAACAAGCCTTGTCTGCTGAATGACAAATTATCAGTATTAATGCTAGGTGTCCTTCAAGTATAGGTAACTTGCAGTGAGTAAATCAAAAGTATAATTCTAAAGTTAATAGTTTGTTTTTAATCACTGCTATAAGCACCATAATTAAATGCAAAAACCAGATAAATTCACACTAAAGGGCAAATGGAATAATAATCATATGTGAAAAGAGTGTGCATGGAAATGAATAAACCTCTGAAATGTTTAGGAAGTTTATGAGCAGGAAGAAACAACAAAAATTACACTATACATTGGTTCAATAATAGGTCTGAAATAAACTAAAAACTGATACACAACTACAAACCTAAAGAGAAGTTCCACTGAATTTAAATCATATGCCTATACATTAGCTTTCACCATTAGAGAATCACTGGAGTAGCAATGCTGAGTTTACAAAGATTTTAATTTTACAATAAAAATATATTCAAAACACTTTGCAATTCCTGTATAAATGAACTGGATCTATTATTAGAAAAGCTTTGGAAATGTACACTTCATTTCTGGTGCTATGATTCGTGCAAATTTTATAGTGAAAGCTGTAACCATTTTTGAAAACTGTTATCATTTCTGTATTTGTAAACTCATTTTCATTTTTGGGAAAAAAAATTGATTTTTCTGGAGATGCAAAATATGTTAAATGAATAATTAATACAGAGAAAACACACACTCAGTATTAATCTGTGATGTCGAGAAAATGCACTTTTATAGAAATATACATGTAAAAACAGTTTGTTTGTTTGATTGACTGATTGATTGATTTAGTGTTTTACGGCACAAAGCAACGAGGCTATCTGCGCCAAACAACCGGTAAAAATGTAGTAAAAGACATAAATGGAAATGAAGGTAAAACAAAAAAAAATATAAAACCAGTGTTGACACCTAGTCTACAAGGTTAAGATAGAAGGCAAAGTGTAAAAAGTTGTAAGGTAGGTATTCTATCAAAAAGGTATAATCATAACCCGCCAGGAAGACTAACAGGCAGGTACAAGACCCACAGTCAGTCACCTGAAGTTGGTCTTTCCAGTCCTGGTTCTGGGTTATGTGTCATAGCAACTAGTATCAAAATGTAAAAGAATAGAAGTATTAAAAAACACACAGCAAAAGCGCAACAATGAGTAACCAAATGTTCAGTAAAAAGAGAAAAGTCACGTAAATGGAGTAAAATTTGTAAAGGAAAATGACAGTAAAAACAAAACAGCAATTAAAACAGAAAATGGTGTAAAAACCAATGGTGACACCCGGTCTTCAAAGTTATAAACTATTTACTCTAGCATAATAATAATGATGATCATAACCCGCCAGGAAGACTAACGAACAAGTTCAAGAACCACCGTCAGTCACCTGAAGTTGGCCTTTCCAGTCCTGGTTCTGGGTTATGTGTCATAGTAGCTATTATCAAAATGTAATGGAATAAAAGTTTAAAAAGATACTCAGCAAAATCATAATAAAGAGTAGCCAAATGTCCAGTAAAAAGATAAAAGTCAAGTAAATGGAGTAAAATGTGTAAAGGTAATTGAAGATAAAAACAAAATGGCAATTAAAACAGGAAATGGTGCAAAAACCAATGACGCCATCCAGTCAACAAAGTTGTAAAGGACAACCTGTAGCAGAATGGGAATGATCATAACCCGCCAGGAAGACTAACAGGTAGTATATAAACCACCGTCAGCCACCTGAAGTTGGTCTTTCCGTCCTGGTTCCGGGTTATGAGTCAATATGGCCAGTACAAAAAGGTTCTAAAAGTACGAAATGATATGCAGCGAAAGTATAACAGTAACTCGCCAGGAAGACTAACGAGTAGTTCAAACAGAAGCGTTAGTCACCTGAAGTTGGCCTTTCCAGTCCTGGTGTCGAGTTATTTAAGGTTCTGGCCATTGTGTAATGTCGCATTGAATGAGAGAGAATAAAACTTTAAAAAGAAGCCACAATTAAAAAGGTGTAATAAATAAATATACCACACTTAAATAAGATTAAAAAGATTAATGGCCATTAAAAAATTAAAAACGTTATTAAGGTGGATATAGTCACCATCATCAATAACTCTGTCCAATGTTACAGATTGATGCTGGGAAAAAATATGTTTAAAGTATTGCCGTCATTGAGGATTGTAACGATGGCAAGAAAGTAAAACATGGCTGATAGTGATTTGAGTGTTACACAAACTACACATTGGTGCATCAGTTCCAGATAAAAGAAAATGATGAGTTAAAAAACTGTGACCAATGCGTAGCCTAGTGAGAACAACTTCTTCCCTCCGAACTTTACGGAAGCTAGATGGCCAAACTCCAATTTTGGGTTTAATTTGAAAAAGTTTATTGTCGTGTTGTTCACTCCAAGTGGACTGCCAACTGGCACGGAGCCGAGCTTTGAAGACAACACCATAGTCCATGTACGGAATAGGCATAGGGGTGATGGAGCTGAGACATACATATTTAGCTGCCATGTCTGCAAGCTCGTTCCCATGAATACCAACATGGCCTGGTATCCAGAAAAACTGAATTGAAGTAGCTGCTAATGAGAAATGGGCCAGTTGGTTTCGAATATCTGCTAGAATAGGATGTGAGCTAATGTGAAGTGATTCCAAGGCAAGAATAGAACTAAGCGAGTCAGTATAAATAGTGCAGTTGGAGTACTGCTCAGCTGCAATATGATGAAGGGCAAGAGATATTTCATACAGTTCAGCAGTGAACACAGAAGCTGTAGAGGGGATTCTGTGTGCAACTACTGACCCACAGCAAACCATAGCAGAGCCCACTGAATTTCCTGATTTGGAACCATCTGTATAAATGGGAACTGAATGATTGTTTGAAAGATATTCATTGAATAAAAGACGGTACTTCCAGTCTGGAGTATACGCCTTTTTTAGGTGATTGAAAGAAAGGTCACACTTGGGGGCTGTAATAAGCCATGGTGGGATGCGTCGACATGTGGAATCTGCAATATTATCCAAGGACAGACCCAATTCATCCAATTGCGCCCAGATGCGAAAGCCAAACGGAGCAATGACAAATCGTCTGTTCTGAAAAAGTACTGCCCACCGAGGAAGGAAAACACATTCCCAGGTGGGATGCTTTGGTAAGGAACGAAGTTTCGAAGTATATTGTAAAGACAGTTGCAAACGGCGAAGGTGTAGAGAAGGTTCATGAGATTCAATGTATATGCTTTGAACTGGAGAGGTACGGAAAGCTCCGGTGCAGAGTCGAAGACCTTGGTGATGAATGGGGTCCAGTTTCTTTAAGGCCGAGGGTCTGGCAGAGCCATAGACCATTGATCCATAGTCAAGTTTTGATCTAATAAGAGCACAATATATCTTCAACATTGAACGGCAATCTGCCCCCCCAACTGGTAGAAGAGAGGACACGAAGGATGTTCAGTGTTCTTGTGCATTTGACCCGAAGCTGCTTTAAGTGTGGTATAAAGGTCAATTTACGATCAAAGATAAGCCCCAAGAACTTTGTCTCTGGGACCACTGGCAGCAAAACTTCACCGATATGAAGTTCAGGATCAGGGTGAATACCTCGTCGGCGGCAAAAGTGCATGCATACAGTTTTGGAAAGAGAGAAATTAAAGCCATTCGCAAGAGTCCACTTCTGTACACGATTGAGGGCAGTTTGTAGAGATCAATAGCAGTGAATGACTGACTTGGTGCATGAAAGTAAGTGTAAGAACCAGTATTGAAAAGAGAAAGATCGTGATCAGAGAGCATCTGCTCTACAGATCGACCCCTCCCATCAATAACAGCACTTCCCCAGAGGGGATGGTGTCCATTAAAATCCCCCAGGATTAGAAATGGAGATGGTAACTGTTCAACGAGAGCATCCAGGTCTGATTGATCATATGTCTCTCCAGGGGACAGGTACAGAGAACAAACAGTGATGGTACGACCAAAGGAAATACGGATGGCTACCGGCCTCCAAGGGTGTATTGAGTGACAAAGACAGGGTGGGCACATGTTGATCAACCAAAAGTGCCACCCCTCCATGTACTCGACCATCACACAACTTGTCATTTCTGTACAGAGAAAACTGCCGAATGGAGACTGTATCAGCAGATTTGAGAAATGTTTCTTGTAGGGAAAGACAAACAGGATGGTAGGAAGCAATCAGCGTTTTGATATCATCCAGATTAGAACGTAAACCTCGACAGTTCCATTGTATCAAGGTGGCCATTTTTAAGGACGGGCAGGTGAAGTGGTTGGAGAACCCTTCGGTTTACGACCTCGTCTTTTGTCTTTACTGTCTTTCTTCGGAGGAGGTCTATCAACCTCCATGGATCCTGCTCTGGGTCGAGTGGGCAGGTTTTTGTTATTGGAAGAGGAATTAAGTGACTGAGGACGCGGACGAATAATTGTTTTGTTTATTGTGGTGGGAGAAAATGATGTATCAGAAGAAATGCCTGTATTTGAAACTGAAGGACATGGATCTTGAGGTTTGTTGGAAGTTATGGGAGGAACAGAGATGGGTGTGGAAGTCGATTCATCTACTGTTTTAACCACGGAGGTCAAAAGGCTTTTCATTTGTTTTGAAAACGATTCTTTTGGAGGCACAGAGAGATCTGTCTGCACTTCCACTGTAGTTGTGGAATGGAGTGCAGCAGCATATGTCCGAGATGGGATTGTGGACATCAATTTCCGAGCCTCAGGATAACTAATGTTATGTGTCGTTTTCAAACGCTGCACTTCTTTTCCCTCCAACCATTTTGGACAAGAATGAAAGTAAGAGGGGTGAGAACCATTGCAGTTGATGCAATGTGGGTTTATGTCACAATCATAGGCATCGTGGTCCTTGCCTCCACAAGGAGCACATGTCAGGGAACCATGACAAGATGTCTTTGAGTGGCCGAATCTCTGACATTGAAAACATTGAAGAGGGTTTGGAATGTATGGCCGAACCCTGCAAATGAGATAACCTGCTTTGATGGTGGCGGGTGCTCGTGGTGAAGTGAATGTTAAAACAAAGGTATTTGTTGGCAGTGTAACTCCATCTTTGCGAGTGGAGATGCGCCTCACTGCAGAAACTCCTTGAGTGGAAAGACCGGCGAGAATCTCCGATTCAGGAACATTCTTCAAATCCCTTTCAACAATAACTCCTCGAAAAGTATTCAAAGTAGCATGGGGTGTAACCTCAATAGGTATATCGCCAATTACCTTTGATTTCAAGAGGAGTTCACTGTGTTGGGATGTGGATGTTTCAACCAGTATGTCACCAGATCAAAGCTTCTTTACTGACTTTGGAGAGCCAGCAAGTCCCTCTAGCCCCTTTTGAATAAAAAAAGGGGACATTTGCCCTAAAGGTTTTTCTGAAAGAGAATGCAATATCAGAAAATGAGGTACGTGTGTTACTGATGTTGGAGATTGCTGTTCTGAGTATTCAAGACGTGGTCGCTTACCCATTGACTGTTTTTTTACAATTTTATTTAAATTTTTTGAATGATCCATAGGAAAGAGAAAAGTTTCGGTACTCACTGACCCCACCCACCATGGAGCCCTACAAGGGGATGCACTACAAAGTCATGCAAGGACAATGCAGCAAAGCTAGGGTTTCGTGAGCACTATACCCAAACACCAGCATCAGGCACAATGTCCATAACACCCGTTGAGAACTTTCAACACTGGTACTTGGTTGGCTCTAGCCCAGGTGGACCAGCCGATTGACCCAAGGGGGGCCACCCAAGGGCCACCCGTCTACAGGAATTCGAGGCCAAAGTGGTGTGTTAGGGTTGGACCCCTCAACCACCAGGATCCTCTCCTCCCCTTCACGGGTCGCCAAACACGGCAAACACGTGGGTGGATGTTTAGATCCCAGAGAAGGTAACCAGACAGAACAGAACCTTCCCTGGGAGGTCCCCTCACCACGTACAGGAATCCACTCCGAGGGGCAGTTTGTTTGAGTTGAGAAAATTTTTTTTGTAGAGGAGTGAACAACGTTTCAACTTTCTTTGGTTATCGTCATAAACACACTCAGTATTGTTAATTTGAATGGTAATTAGTAAGAAATCCATGAATAAGTTGTTTTTCAATGTTTTTAGGTTTGAATTATTTACTGAGTGAAAGATTCAAGAGCATTAAGCATTATATTATATGACCTGTATTTATTGTTTTATCATATTCTGCAACAAAACTTATTGTTGGTAAATAATAGCATAACAATGCTGTATGTTCTGAAACAGTGAGTTTTACTCTATAAAATCCCAGTATTCAAAATATTTTCGTCTTTGAAGCTGTAACTTAGTTTTAATGTTAAGAGTAAAGAAGAAAATACTTAACCTTCAACAAGAGAACAATAAAAATGAGTTCAAATTCAGAGCACAAGAAATTTCAAAACACAGTAACTGTCCAAAAGACTAAATATGTTTCCAGTTGTTGTACAAAATTCTGCTGTAATTGCTTGTTTATTTGGAATAAATCTAAACAAACAAAAATAAAAGTACCAACAAAGTAATCAGTTGTGATTCAGTTCATATAAGAAAACTAATTATTTTCACTTCATCAAATTTACAAGAAAAAAAAACATTCTAACTGATAGCTACGTTGTGATATTATACAGAAAAGGCAGTAAAAACCTCCAATTTAACAAAATCTGATAAGTATCTATTTAATTTTTTTACTAAGTAAGAATAACTATATTTTCTAACTTCTAGGAACTAACTGTGTATGGGAAAAATTAAAACAACGAATAATTTACATTTATCATCCCATTTGTTGTAATATCAGATACAACATTTAACAAAAATTAAAGGCAAAAGTGATATTTTTTGTTAATGTTTCATTAATTTACCATTTTAGAAGATATACAAGAAACAATGAATCATCAATGTTTACAACAATAATTTATATTTAAAAAAAACATATTAGGTGTTTTTATCTCACTGATTAAAGAGATTTATAAAAGGTGAATAACCTTTTTAAAACAAATAAATGACACAAAACATGGAGGAAATTAATCAGAAGGTAATATAAATTAAACAACTCACCCTAAAATGATTATTACATAATATGGATTGTAGTTCTTCAACTTCAGGTCTCAATTTGTTTGAGTATTGATTTAAACATTCTAACACCTATGGATAAAAACAATATGGAATAAAAAAAAAAGGAATACAATACAATGTTTCATGCACAAAGTTGGAAAGGAAAGAAATATATTTCATAAAAAATAGTGATGCACTGCATAAACTTTGTAGCTTCACTTAAATGGTGTGATGTGTAAAAACTGTAAAAAAAAAATTACTATCTTTCCTCTCTGATGTAACAAATAAAAACTGACATGTAAGGTCAACCTAACATACAATGCTGAAACAAAACAACTATCAAAACCCAAAATTATGAGCACTGATATTATTAGAAAACTATTATTTCAAGCATTGATGATGCATTGATATCTTACTAAATACCTACTCACTGCAATCACATATATTGATATCATTTGAATTACTATTCATTCTAACCGCTAACAGGAAATACCCACATTCTGACTAAAAGTTTCAAATTAACTAACTATAATTAAGACTGGGATTTTCAACAGATAGTGATAATCATATTTAAAAAAATCCCAGATGGTTATGGTATTTGTTGGTCAACACAAGCAGTTATGTTTCATATTTCATTTAATATTAATCTAAAACACTGTCACTTTTACCAACGCTAACAAAAAAAAAGATGAATAAAACTGAAAAACTTAAATATATATAGAAGCTATTGATTACCTCCTTCACTCTGTTCAAAGCATCTGAAGGTGGACACCTGATTGGACTGTAAGATCTGGTATTTATTCGGTCATATAACTGAAACAACAAAACAAAATGGTTATTATATAAAAAAACTTTACTTTTTAATTACTATTAAATTTATATTATTCCACTGATATTCAAGTTCCCAGTTTCAAAACATTTTTAATATATTTTATGTCAGTCAGTCCTAAAACTTACATTCTGCAAAACAAATCAGTTCTAATTCATCTCAAAAACACCTATTTTCACACTAATCAGTTCTTTTTGTAGCTTGTTTAAAAAACACCAGTTACCTTTCACATTAAACTACTCCTAGGTTGAACTTTTTTTAAATAAAAACCCAAGCTACTTTACACAAAAAATAAGTTGAAGTTATAACTTGTTTCAAAATCACTCACCTTAACTAGTTATTTCTAGTTGTAAGATGTTTCAAAAATATTCAAATTACTTTTCATGCAAAGCAATTCTATTTGTAGATTACTTTAAAAACACTAAATTTACCTTTCAATGACAAATCAGTTAAAGTGTTTCAAAAACATCCATATTTTTTCCTCAAACCTAACCAGTTCTAGATTATTTCTTTAATGACAAAATAATTTATCTACATCAGTCATGTTCTTCTTTAGCTGATTTCATCAATATTCAAGAAGTCTTAGCCACAAAACAAATTTTAACTTCAAATTTTTGTTATAAATTTCAAAGATATATACCACAAGCAGCCTAAACTTGCTTCAAGCATACCAAGCAATATTTGCTAAACAATAATTGTAGAGCTCTTGGTTGTTTCACTGCTACCCACAATATTTTTCATAAGGAACCAGAAACCTTTATTTAATACTTAAACCATCTTCCCAAAACATTTAGCTGTTCAACATCCATATTTTCTTTGTCTTATCAACATCCAATTATAGAAAGTTGTAGGTTTTAACATATGGTTCTTTATTATACATCAACACCTACACATAGTTTATATTCCACTGTAATATAAGGCCTAGTGTATGTATCTGTTTTGCTTCTTCCAGCAGTACTATTAAGTTGTGAATTCTAACAAATCTATTCTCCTGCAAAGGGAATATTAAAAGAAAAATAAATTGAGCCTCCACATCACTTACAGATTATTTCTTTTCTTCCATTAAATTATTAAATTACATTTTCTGGTGGTGATAAGAAACATTCACAAATTATAGAAATAAGACAACTTCAGAACACATAAACCTTCATTTGTTACCTACTTTTTCCAAAATTCATTTGAAGGAAGTTTTCCTGTTCAAAGTATTCTCTAATATCCAAAAACAAAATTTAAGACACACACAGTACTCTACTTTTGTTCAGGCTTCTTAACAAAGTGCTTTCATGAACTTTCCAATAAATCTTTGTTTTAGAGTAAAAGTGTATTATGCCCAATATGAAAGCCTAATAAGCCAAATGAAGGTGATTTAAACTCTATGTTTGAGCTTCAGTGTTTCTATTATTAGTTACAAACAGGATAAGAGATTCTTTTGTTCAGTAAAATATTATAAACATAGAAAATACAGTAAATTAGTAGAAGTCTATGAAGTTTCTTTACCACACCTATTTCCATAAAACAATGATTTTTCAAGTAACATCAAACTGTTCATACATACACAAACCAAAACATGCATCTCAAGACGGCTGGCATAAGTACTAAAACTTCAGGTTAACTTGAAGACGACCTAAGAAGGTCAAGACTTTGTTCAGTACTTTATTTTAATAAAAGTTTCAATACCTATATCAGCCATCTTGAGAAACATTTTTATTTTAAGTGGGTTTTTCATCATTAAAAAAAAACAAAACATGCTTGTTTTCCATTGAATATTCAAGGCTGAACAATTTCAAACCTTCAGTCACTCAAGAACATGTGCACTCGTTTTAGAAAGCACTTACTGAGCACATTTCTACTAAGTGACTAGTTTCATTTGCAGTAACCATTGGGAAACTTCTTGAAATAGTAATGTATTTTCCTAGCTTAACCCTTGTACTGAAATGGTAATGAAAAGGTTGTACTGCTTTCAACGTACTTTTTCCTTACAAAAATTGTGTTTCAGCATATTTGGTGTTATGTGTAACAACAATGAAAACTGTACCATGCACACCTGTAAACAGCATGAAGAAAGGTGCACCTTTCCTCCCATAAAAGTCACGGTAATCACGTTTCTTATTCTGTAATTCATATAATTTTTTGATCCTATGATATTCCTGGGTTTTCTGAACATACAAGGAAGTTTTTGGATAAGAATATACTGTGAATTTTATGTCACGAAGAGAGAACAAATTTAACAACCATTCTACTTGTAGTGTATTTCCTCTCGTTCTATGATACTGCTAATATGGCTGTGACGATTAAACGGTTAAGGTTCGGTTACTGCTTTTAACCGATTAATCCAATATTTTTTTTTCGAGAAAAATAAACGAGTGAAAACAATACAATTATCGACATTTGCGTGTAAATATTCCATTATTTGACCTTGACATTGGTATGTTTGCCTCTAGCGATTTTACGAACTGCTTGCCTTTTTGTTTGGTTGAATTTTCGTTGTTGCTGAAAGACTTTAGAGTTTTTGTTAACGTTCGGTGCGGCCGTCACGTGCAAATTCCTAGGCTGTGACGATTACACGATTAACCGGTTACGAAGCAAAGATTAACCAGTTACAAAAGTCCGTAATCGTCGCAGCCTTAACTGCTAGTACAGCAGTAAGTCAACAGATTTACAACGCTAAAATATGGGTTTCGATTTCCCTCGGTGGGCTCAGCAGGTATCCCTATGTGACTTTGCTATAAGAAACGCACAAAACACTCATTCTATATATATATACATTTTAAATTATTTTGGTTAATTCTAATATAAACAATAATTACGAATACCATGCATGTAAGAAACTTAAAAAAGCAACTTTTCTACGTAATTTTGTTTTATAGTAATTCATTAGCCAAAGAATGTTGAAATGGCAGCCCACATGAACGAAGCTTTACAAGATAACGTCTCGAAAAAATGTAAATTTCGATAGAAAATAGAAATTGTCACGAGAAACGTTTAGGTTTTCTTAAAATAAAAGCAATTTTAGTTACACGTACTGTACACTGGTTCTGGTTGTGTGTGTGTGTGAGCGCACTCGCACTCGTAAATCGCATTAGTAGTTTGAATGGTTTTATTCTGAGGCATCATTTTTTGTACTTCGACTTATTCAATGGTAATAATTCTGACAATGATCCACCAACTGTTGAGAGTTGATTAAATCAACTCTTTCATTTATCTATATGACTTACGCATACACCATGTAATATTCGTGACATCCATAAGGTGTGGTTAATGGACAATCACATATTACTGGAGTGAATGTTCACTTTTCTTAATCACGTGTTTTTCACATTTAATTACAATGTGATATTACACACCGATATACGGCATGAGCCTGTATCCGCCCGTAGTTATATACACGTCAGGTATATGCATCGCTGAACAGAATGTTTTTTTTTTACAATATCTTCAGTCTCCTGTTATACTATCTCCAAGAAGATTGTTTAATCAGGTTACTCCCTTTGGCTAACGTTTCGATAAGAAGGAATTAATGAACCGTGAGATAATTTTATCCTTTTTGATATTGATAAGTATTTTTAATGTTTAAAATAAATTCGCAACGCATTTTATGGCCATTTGTGCATACCCACGTCAAAACAGACGAAGAGATAATGTGAGACAAAGACTTGTTAGCTGTTCATAATCAAAACGAAACCTAAAAGAAAACAATGTATAATAGAAACACAATTAAACACAAGGGAATCCTAAATGATCGCTGCACTAGGATTAGAGTAAATTAATCTGTGAGACCTCTCTCCTTTTTATTATATATATTTCTGTGCGTTAGCAATACCAAAATGGGGTTCGCGTATACCCGATTCGATTTCTACTAGCCTACTCTCAAACCGAAATTCTATAAGGCAGGATTAGAGTAAATTAATTAATATATGAAAACTTGGTCGAGGTCAAATGTACCAATCAAAAGGATTTGACGTTCTGAGTCCAAAACTCGGGATTCGAACCCGTGACCCTCGGATTACGATATAATTAAGCAAGTATTCCCATAGCAGTAATGATTACAGACAGCAAGGTGAAGTTGAGATTCGTAAGTGTTAATAGTCAGCAACCACACTTTGTTATATACAAATAAGAGGTAGACAGTAATATAATTGAGTAAATGTGGGAATAAGTTGTATTGATTTTAAAACTATTTTCAATTCCAAATTTGGTCGGCATTGTGATTCGAAAAGCTAAACGAAGCTGTCTAAATTTTCCAATCAAAGGAGGAATTTCAAATCATTTTAAAGTATTTAACTAGTATCACTTTGTGTACTTTTTATCGTTGCATTTATTTTGTTTTGGATACTTCTTATAGCAATGCTAAGAATAACCAATTATTCTTATTTTACAAACAAAAAATATTTCCTATTTATTTGTACAATTTTTCATGCTCATGTAACGGAAACAGCATGTATAAGCTTTCAGTATAGCCCGAAGTTAAACCTTTTACAATAATTAAAACCACAATCACAAATTCATAAAAGGCAATGTGTAGACCAAATTAAGGACATGTCTATACAACTACCAAAGTAAGTATTAAATTTTACAAATATGTTATTTTTGGTTTTAATTCTTGTTTCATTATTTTTTGTAGCAGGATCCATACTTTATTTTTTTTAAAATAGTTTGTAATATTCTAGTTTGTTTGAGAGCCACAAGACATGAACAAATATTACACACACATTTTGTTACGTACACATTGTTATGTAAATTTTATATAAATATTAATAAATACATGTACGTAATAACATTTATTCATGTATGTAGTTTTTAAACTATTAGTTTCAATAATCACAAAGTACACACATATATATATACCAAATGTTTTTAATGTGCGGCTCGCGGAAATACTTCAGCTAAACTCCTTTTTGCATCACAATAAATATGGAAGGTAAATAAAAATTTTCAAACTTTATAATTATCTACTTAGTAAAAATTGAAAGTCCACTGGATTAAAACGTGAATTTGATGTTCATGGTGAGTAAATATATTCAAAAATTTAAATCCTAATTTTAATGGTAGATTTGAGTCATAGATTAAACAATTTCAGACCAGCAAGGATTACAGAGGAATTCTGCTGGAGAATCAGCAATTGTACAAGCCAGTGCTGATAACGTTAGTTTTAGTGGGCGTGGCCTGCGAACTCGTGTTGTGGCGTGTGTGGCTGTGTTGCGGGTAGTGAAATTAGCGGAGTGTTAGTGTAATACTGGACGCTGAGAGTTTGGTTGCGTTGTGCGTGTTGGAGCTTATTGTTTCATGGCATCATCAAATTGTAAGAAGTAATAGTATGAAGTTAAAAACAGAAATTTTAAGCCAGAGTGGGAAGAATATTTTGCATTAATTATTAAAGGAGGTAAACCTTTGAGTCTTATCTGCAATGTGTTAATCAGTCATTACAAAGCCAGTAACTTAAAACGCCACTATGAAACAAATCATAAAAACTTTTCACCTGATAATCCATCTAAATAAGAATTACGAAAAACCAAGTTAATCGTGTTAAAATTATCACTAAATAGCTAGCAGAAATTGTTAACGTTCAGTAAGGAAGTTGATAAACGACTGAAGTTAGTTTTGTTATATCATGAAATATTGCTCGTGTTAAACACCCGTATTCTGATGGTGAATTTAAGAATAGAGCTGAAGTTGTTGCAGTGTTAGATCCAAATAACACAAAACTTCAGCGACTAACAGCACAAACATCGGCTTCACGCCACACTACAGAGACGCATCTCCCAGATCAGTATTGATATTGCAGGCAAAGTGTAAAATGATTCAAAGAATTCCCTTGCATTCAGCTTAGCCCTTGATGAATCTGCAGACATACAATACATACCCACAAGTGACGATATTTTTTCGTTATGCTTCCTCTGATATAACTGTGAAAGAAGAGATGTTAGACTTGGTAGCACTAAAAGATACAACTGGTGGTGTTAACGTTAAAACTGCGTTTGACAGAGCCTTAACAAACGCTAATATTCCACTTAATAAATTCATCAGTGTTGCAACAGACGGAGCACCTTCATCATGAAAACCTGGTATCCAGATGCTTCAAGTATGAAGATGTTATGAAATTTATTCTTGAAATTGTCAACTTTATACGCTTAAATGGGAAACCCACCGATAGTTCAAAAAATTTATTGAAGAACTGGAGCTTGAAATTAAACCCAGTGATGTCTCTTTCTAGTGCATTGTGAGGTGACTGTCAACCAGCAATGGCTTAAATAGGTTTGTGATCTGTTGAAGCCTATTATTACTTTTATTGAAGAAAAGAAAAGATTCTATCCTCAACTGGGAAATGATGAATGGATGCAAGATCTAATATTTCTTGCTAACATAATGAATCATCTACAAACTCTCAACTTGGCATTCCAGGGGAAGGATAGGACTGTTTCTGATCTTACTCATACAAATTTCAGCTTTCAGAATAAAATAAGACTTTTTCAAAGAGACATTGTCAAGAAACTTCAATTACTTTCCTTATCTCAAAAGAAAAATAAATGCATCCCCTGATACTGAAATAAAAGACCACAAACTGGAAGAGTACAAAGATTAATTACAAGGACTGCTTGAGAAATTCTTGGACAGGTTTGAGGACTTGCAGAAGCTGTAGCCTTGCTTTGCCTTTCTTGTATATTCGTTCATGGTTGATGGTTGTCTCCAATTCGCCAACCTCTGGTTACAGAATCACCACTGTGAAAATGGAACTAATAGAACTAAAGGTGGACCTGGGTCTAAAGATGATCCACAAATTCCATTCTACAATTGAATTCTGGAAGCAAGTTCCAGAAATGAAATATCCTGAACTGAAGAAAACCAGTGTGTGACTCATCTCGTTTTTTAGCACAATATACTACTGTGAATCGCTGTACTCTGTAATTATGTTTGTGAGTTCAAAGCATCGTGCAATCGTTACAAATCAACACTTGATGGAGCTAATTCATACAGCCTTGACAACATATCAGCCAAGTTTCAACAACTCGCAACCAAGATGGAAACTCAGTAAACATTATAAAACTAAAATTTTGTAATGTGGTATCCCATTAAAATATCTCTTATTTTACTGTTTTACATATTTTCCTCCATGTTTGACCAGATATTTACTAAGACAAACAAGTGTCATTAAAAATATCTGTTTTTACCCCTTTAATTATTTTATTTATATTTTTGGCAGTCTCATTTAATGTTGATGAAATGCAAATTTGCATATTTTTCTTAGATGTGTCCAAAGCTCATTACCATATTAAATATGCTTAATATAGTTAAAACAATAATCAGTCAGGATTTTGAAAACATTTGGTATACATAAGTATACTTTGTAATTATTTAAACTAATACAAGTTAATAGTTTAAAAAACTACACACGTGAATAAATATTATTACATACACGTGTTTCTTAATATTTATATAAATTTTATGTAACAAAATGTGCATATAACAATGAAAAAAGTGTATGTAATATTTGTTCATGTCTTGTGTGGCTCTCAAACACCTGAAGTTTATCGTATGTGGCTCCTACGTTAAGCAAGTTTAGCCACCACTGTTAAAGACTTTAGTTCTGTACCTGGTTTATGAATACATTTGGCGTTTACTGAAATGTTGTGTATATTATAAGGTTTTTTTAAATGTTGGTTGCTTTTTTGCTGATGTTGGGAATACTTGGTTTGCAGCAGTGTAAGATTTTTGTAGTTTCTAGTAAACACCACATTTATTCAAAAACAGGTATAAAACTAAAGTCCATACTATATAAAAACTACATAAGGAGGTCGAAAGATTATTCTCTACTTTATTAGGTACGATAGTACTTTAGACGGCTGGTATGGGTATTAAAACGTTTGTTAAAATAATGACATAGATCCTCATCAAGCATTTCATTTAGTTTAGCATTTAGCTTGGTGCTAAACACTTAAGGCAGATGTGTTTTTGTACATTGATTGCTTCAAACACCTTCTGTAGTATACTACAATGAACGACTGAAAAAGATCGATACAAATGTACAAAAAACAACCTATATTTTTAAAGTTTTGAGTAAATAAATACAATACTGCACCTATATTAAAAACTAATACTGGAGGCATCATGTCTCTTAATTACCACTTGTGCTTGAAGAAATACCTATAAAAATCACTTGTCCTCAAAATAAGTCTTGAATAAATAGCACCGTTATCAGTCAACTATTACTCAAGCTTAATACGTTGTAAGTTGGTTCTATCAGTGTCAGCCACTATCACTTTCACATAAAGAAAAACTTCATCAGTTGGTTGCATAATTTTTAATCAACTATCACACTTGGGTTTAAATTAACAGTTGTATAAGCTAATGCGGTATTTATCAGTCAGTTATCAGTCGTGCTTGAAACAGCGTTATAAATTAGTGGCGCTATTATCAGCCATTATCACTTTTGCTTGGAATGACAGCGCTAAAATTATGGCACCATTATTAATAAAGAGATGGCACTATCATCATTCAATTATCACTTATTTTTAGAATGACAGCGAAATGAACACGGTAATATTGTTAACCAAATATCAGTTGGTTTATTACAGTGGTAAACTTAATGAAACGTTCAGCCTAATAATAGTAACGTCTATCAATTGTTTATAACACTAGTACGATTAAAACGATCCGAAAGTGTCAAAACCAGTCCTTTGTTATTATGGCTAAAATAGGTAACAACGTCCTAATAAAATTAGAAAGTTTGCAGTAATCATTCTGATTAAATGAAACAATTTGCAGTTATCTCTGCGTGCTAAAAGTTATTAGGATAACATAACTTATACCATTGTAAGCAATAATTATCTGTCATTGAGTGCCATCGTTACAAAAGTGTTTTTATTACTTTTTCTTTCGAACTACGACACTATCATTACTCTAATGAGGAAAATACGTGGTAAAACAGTAAAATCACTATCATCGCTACTTGTATTAAGTGAATCTTTCACGCTCTATAAACAAGAAAGCATGCGTTAATACTTTCACAACAAGAACTTTAACATACAGTAGGATAACAGTCTCAACATTAAATCTTTTTAATTGCAGAGTTGTGCAATGAGCCGTTGTCTGTCTGCTCTCGAGCAAAAAGACATTTCGATTACAATAAAATCTGAAGAATTTTTGTGTGGCACCATTAAACATAAGGACAGTCCACACTCGTGAGCTTTTACCTTTTTATTCATCTAAAAAGGTGTGTTGAAAAATATTCGACAAAACTAGCACATCCTCGGCTACAAAAGTAATGAAATTGCATTTCCCTGCTGATGTTTGTCTCGAAACTCTTAGAGTATATGTTTTGTGTCGTATCCTTTGATTCCTGCCTTCAATAAAACAGACACCTCCATTGAAAAAAATAAAAACTAACGTTATAAAAGATACATAAAATAATCATAAAACAAACTGTCAATACGAGCTGAAATCGTGAAACAGGAAAAGATACAAGGTAATGAAAGAGATAAAATCTCTTCGATACCATGACAGTAGATAACACAGCATTGTAGACTGTGTATTCTTATTTTTAGCCACATTATAACACTGAAAGTAACCATGCCATCAACACAGTTTTAGTTTTTCACATTCAAATTCACGTTCCTGGCATTTTGATAATGAGGCAGATGTCCTTTTTACTTGTCTGAAGTCTTTCTTATTGTGGATTTAATCAACCGATTTGTCTGAATGCTTTCAAGAAGTATAGCCATGTCTAGCCGATTTCCTGTCAAGACAACCGAGTTAGGTAGACGTAGAATACTTCTTTTATTTTTACCTTTTATTAACTCTCAACAGAAACAGGGCAATATAACACACTCATTACCAGTGTGATGGTTACCAAGACACACAAGTCAAATACCACAGGAGTGACAAGTAGTTACGGATACAAGTAAACACCTCGACTATAAAACAAAGCAGCGTCACAAATAACCTTGTTTCCAAAATGAAGGAGATTTCAAAAACCGCTAAAAACAAAAAAGGAAAAGGCAAATAAAGATAATGTGAAAAACTATTTCCATGAGCGAAAACAACACTAGAGAATTATTTTAAATGTACAGGTTGGTCCAATACTATCAACGTCAATGTTCTCACTCTACAAGTCTTGGTCTATTTTCATATTTGGACATCTATGCAAGAAATAAAAACTCGTATTTAGCGGTGCAATCATACTTTATCTCCTGTTTCTACCACGAACAATTAAAATAAGGTAAATACTAAGAAAAAACGAATAAGACAAAATACGAAATGTTGAAAGAATCGCTAAAAGCGTAGTTTGAATTATAAATTTGGACGAATGGAAAACATTGTTTTAAGTCCATCGATGATGAACAAAATATCAGCACTGGTTTTCAACATGTTAATCCAGTTGTGAACTACGTGAGCAAAACAACAACATAAGAGCTGACAAATGACCAGCTCAATCTGCTGTTAAATTAATTTCAATGTATGAGTTAGTTTTTAACTTTATACCGTGTTCTTCATATTCCAGTTCACCCATACATAACATATTTTTCTAAGAGATAATATACTACACACCTTTCCTGATGTAACGTTTAATGTAACATCAACACGTACAATTGTTATGCTAACAATAAGAAGCTGTATTTAAATGAATTTGGTTATGAAAATGTCTTATATGACTGTATACGATTATTTAGTCCAAAGCTGATTCCGAATAAATGAAACGCTTGCACTAATTTTATTCAATTATAACTAACGCACAGAAACAAAGATTTACATGATAAACAGTGTTTTCATTGTAAGAAAAATGGAAGGAAAACTATGATAAAATTGAAAGACTGGACAAGGAATATTGTTATACAGTATCATTACTAAATATAGTTTTGCTACAAGCAAGAAATAAGTTACATCCAAAGATTTATTTTTGAACTGATCCATTTTGAAGCATCATTCAAGAAACTCTCTCTTCTCATAGATAACCAAGAATATTTAAAATTTACGTATTTTGGCAATAACTGCACATATTCCACCAAAACGTGTGCGACTGAAACGTGCTGCAAAGTTGGTCAAAAAATCAATAAGCATGTAAATACTTGAGATAATAAATAACAACGAGAGACATACAAAACATAGTGATTGAATTTTATAATAATTCTAGACTTGGGTTAAACAGCAAGAAAAAACATGTGTACATGCGATAAAGATATTTCTTCTTTCGGCTTGTAATTGTAAATTAATGTTTAAATGTTGTGACTGTAGGTCTCCTGGTAAATCAGCGATATGTTTACGGAATTAGAACAATAAAATCCTGGGTTCGAATATACACGGTGGAAAGAATGCAAATGGCTCTTTGTGCATCTTTGCGCTACAAAAACTTCAAATAGCAAATTAAGATAAACACTTTTAAGGTATACAACAAAATCATCTCAATTCATAAATAATAGTTTATATCATAGATTTCCCCTTCATACATACACCTAAAAATGGAGTACAAGTTAAATGAAAAAAAAAAAAAGGGGTGGTGGTGGTGAAAACCGATACGAAGCTGGGTTGCAACCACTAGTCCAGATGCTTTAAATTAAGTTTACTCGAGAGTTCTGTAATACCTTGTCCTTAAAATAACGATTTGTTTTGTTTGTTGTCTGATTTTGCGTGAAGCTACACAAGGGCTATCTGCGCTAGCTGTTCCTAATTTTGAACTGATAAGTCTAGAAGTAATGTAGTTAGCAACACTTGAGCCGCTCTTTTTAAACCGGATAGTGAAAATTGATTGTTACTCTTATAACAGTCACAATCTTAAGTGCAGAATACGCTGTTTTGTTTTTCGAATCTTGTCCATTTTCAGTGTTTCTATAAAAGAAAAAAAAACGCAATAGTACCAAAGATGTTTACAAACCGGTGAGCTGAACGTAAGGGGACAACGCAGCTTTACACATGTTGACAACAGAGTAAAACTTAGCTGAATCGTTAAGTAAAATAGAAAACACTTTCTACACAGTCCCCGGCTGGCATGACGGTAAGTTTATGAACTTAAAACACTAAAGTTCGGGGTACGTTTCCCTGTGGTGAACAAAAGATAGCACAGTGTCTCTGCTCTGAAAAGCAAGCTTGGCAGATAAACTTTTACGGTGTTATATCATGTGGTATGCATGTTAGTGATATTATTGCTGATGTTATTATTCATTTACATATAATAAAAGTGCTGAAATATATCTTCAGCCTCAAAACAAGTCAGCAAATGTTTACAAAACTTATACAGTATCCTATATTAATCGAAATATTAAAATATGGCTTGAGCATAAATATTAGTATTCCGATAACGAAATGTAATTAACATTTTATATAGTGGTACTAGAAATACCTTGAAGAAGACGCATCTTCACTGGTACCACTACGAGTAGCAGTATAAGGGCAGAATTCGCGACGTTCACTAACAGATACACCATGTTCACTTAGAAGTGCAGCTAACCACAGACTAAAATAAAATCGCCTAGTTAAATCTGAATAGATATATTACTTCTGTAGGTTATAAAGGCGTTACGATCATAATATCTGCATATCAAAGAGTTAAGGATGTAAGTACTAAATGTTTTCACAAGACAAAATGTCACATGACTTCTATGAGGTTTTGCAGCAGAGGATCTACACATTCCTACTGTTGATCTCGACTGTTTCACAAAGGACACAGAAGCTTCACAGCCACAACAGACGTGGATGATGAGACAAGAGATACACATTCATTTCTCTGAACGATGATCGATTCCTCGTGCTTTCTCTAAAACTGAGAGGACATAAGTTTTTTTTCTCAAGCCAAAAGGAGTAAGAAAAAATACAATGTTGAATAGGATGAAAATAAAGACCGTCGTTAAATCGAACTAGAAACTTTTTTCACTGTTAACTCGAGTTAAAATAAATTATCTGCTGAAAACAAAGTACAAGTTTACCACAATTACAGAACAAAAATGTAAGTTTTCAAATTTTAATGTTAAAATTAGATAAAGACTTTGTTATCACATGATAATTTTCATTATATTTTCCTTTCTTCTAGTGTTTAGTTACATCCTTATCAACATGTTTACAACTGTTTACATATAAACAATTACTTTCATAATTATACACCAACTCCCACTATGTTCTCAGATAATAATTCAAAGTAAGCAAGTTCTGGCATGTTGGATTTCAAAGAGTTGGTCAACAGGTAGATAAATAACAAAATGAGCGGTTTTCAAATGTATGCAGAGTTTACGTTAACCTCTACAAAAACAAAATTAAAAATGAACAAATGGACAGTTTTATTTTCAAAACAAATAAAACTTTTAGAAAACAACAACATGAAGGTTGTTCACCACGTTCTGCTTCTCTGGTTTCAGAAAGCAACTCGATCATCGCATGAAAGGTTTTGAAGTACTTGCTTTTCTTAGGATTATATTCAGGTTTGATTTGCCAAAATCCCAAAAGACCCTATGACCTACTTCAAGAACTACTCTCATTATTCTAAGTAATTTTCGCGGTGCCTACTCCTAGGTATGTTCATAGCACGAGAAGTTGTGGAAACGTAATTACCATTTTATATAGTGGTACTTGATGAAGACGCATCTTCACTGTCACTAAGAGTGATAGCCTAAGGGCAGAATTAGCGACGCTCACTAGCGGGTACATCATGTTCAATTGTTAGTCTAGTTGACCACAGACTAAAATAAAATCGCCTGTCTAAATCTAAATTATTACTTCTGTGGGTTAAAAAAGCGTTAAGATCATAATATCTGCGCATCAGAGTTAAATATCCTAAGACTGGACTTATACAGAACAGTAAAAACTGACAGCGAGGTTCTGCAACACAGCTGGGACTGGACGCTTATATTACGTGGTAAAGCTTATACTGAAAATTCTATAAAATACCACTACTTAGAGTAGACGATATAAAGAACATTATAACCAGCTTGGGCGTTAAACAACCAGTGAGACCTACCTTGGACAAACATTAAGTGAATCAGTAGAACCTTTAACGAATTAATATATTATTTATTATTACGAGCAACAACGCTTCTTGCTACATCGTTAAAATAAATATGTCTATCTTGAACCAACAACGCCTTACGTATCTTTGTTAATGAGCCACTTTAACTTATCACTAATTTAATTGCCACTCTGAGTACAACTTATTTCAAGAAAAATGTACTTCTTCGCTGTCCCTGTTACAGAATTCACTAGAGCAGAAAAATTATAAAAAAAACAACAACATCTGTCTAAGAGTGGATGCTTTTCATGGTATGACGGTAACTTTTATACAGGTCCATATGCAGTTTGCTATTATAAGGAGAAACTTCCTGCCTGCATCAGTTCACTTTAGATTTAACTTTGTTGACTTTAATAAAAGAAACTTCAAAATAAAAAAAAATACACTGTTAATGTAAACACTGTTGGTTAAATCTTTCACACGTCTCGGTTTCATTGCTCAGCTACGTTAGTTAATTATCATAGAAACTGGTTACCTTTCATATATGATGTGAAAATGATTGTTTCTTCTATAAATTATATCTAAACAGATGTTTTATGGACACGTTTTCTATACATCAGTTAAAATCTAGTAAATTTATATGTATGGAGAAAACTGTCCTAATCCTAGTATTTCGACTTTGAGAATTAATTTTTCGTATGTCTTAGTCTATAAGGATTTATCAAGAATAACATTTGAACACAACTTAAAAATATGCAAAGACGCATCATTACTTGGTCAACCGTATGACCCTGCAAATTAATGGTGATGGTAAATACAATGAATTTTCTCTGTGTACTGTCTTTCTGATTCTGACTTTGTTAGTCGGATGAGCTCAAGAAGTTATTGTCGTTGTAGCCAAAGGATTCGACAGAAAAAAAAAATGGTGATGTTGCGCCTTCTTAACAACTCAGCAAACGCAATGAGAAATTTTAAACACTGGTTATGATTTTTGCGCGCTAACAATATAAAGGGTGGAGAACGCTTATACTCCATTCGATTTTATTACTTATCACGATCTCTACTAACCAACCTACACTACCGTAAAATCTAATTATATACCCCAAACACTGCATAGTTTGTTATACGTATAAAAGGCTGGAAGGATTTTAAATACACAAACGAGGTCGTAGCGACAAAGCGCCATTATTACTTGAAGTTGCATGTCGATAGGTACCCCAACGGTTTTCGTCTTTACATACTAGATAAATTTTACACATAACACGTGTGTTCGTATTTCTATCAAAATGCTGAAGTACTCTTGATACCAGAAAGAAAAGGATTCATGTGAAGAATTTTTAAATCACATTTACGCTCTTGATTTAAATTTAAAACGTAAAGGTCGGGTTACTCTTTTACCAACGAATAGGGGATGGACCGTCATATTATAACGCCCCATCGGCTGAAAAGGCGAGCATGTTTGGTGTGACGGGAATTCGAACCCGCAACCCTCAGGTTACGAGTCGAGTGCCGTAACCACCCGTGCAAAGATCAACATGTTAAACCAAAATATACGTTGTACTGATGACGATGAGAACCAAGACGAGTGTTAGAACAGAGATGACTAGGTCATCGTTACAGTTAAAAAAGTAAAAGAAACCAGACTTACCTTCTATTCAAAAGAAAAAAAGTTTCTTTACCCCACAATATCTGTACCCAACAACCTACACAATTATCGGCACGAGCTATAATTGTCTGTTACTTACAATACTAAGAAACCAAATAATAACACAGAAAATAAAAATAGATCAACCATAAAAGAAAACGTATAACGAAACTTCATGGGAGACTGTCAATAAAAACCACGTGTTTGTTTGGTTGTAAACTATGTGAGAGAAGAAGGATTGATAAATAACAACTGCGTGACTACAATGGAATTACATCTGAACCAGACGACTACGTGGAAGGTGATCGGTAAAAACTTATCAATAAACCTATATGACGACAAGGGAAGCATTCATTAAACAGGAAAGACTTGTTAATAAAAAAAATAAGTGACTAAAGTTTAGTCTCATCAGTAAAAATAAATGACTAGAAAAGAAGCAACTATTAAAAGTACGTGAAATCTGAAAGATTCATCAGTCAAACTGTGTAACTTATGTCTAAGTCTCATCAGAAAAATAAATGACTGTAAAAGTGTGTGCAAGATATGAAAGCTGTAGGGAGGTGGGCTCCATGACAGTGAGTACTCTCTCAGGTCAGACCAACTATTACAAGGATTTACAAAATTATAATTTGTTTCGAATATTGGCCAAATGCTACACAACATTTCTGCATTAGATATCATTAATACTGAACCGATACACTAGAGACTAAGCATACAGTTAACAGCACCCAGCGTCAACTCTTGGGTTATTCTAATCAAATAGTTGAATACAACAGTCACTCTTATAACGGATCCGCGGCCCCAAAAATTAGGGCACTATTTTGCGGCAACCATGGAGACTCTGTGCTTACAGTGAAACGCGCTAACCATTAAACCCTCCACGACCCACGTATATTATAGTATGTTGCAGCAACACTATGAAATTAATATCACGAGATGCACAACATTCTTTAATGTTTAAACGATGTTTAGCGATTGAAACCTTTAATGAAGTGCACAGAATGTAATACATCGAAACTTGGTAAATCCATCGATTAAATGTTAGTTTTCATGTCACTGCAAAGCACATGATAAAATGTAGAAATCTAACACAAAGCCATACATTCTTTTGGCTTAAAACGTTGTACTTACTAACACTAACGCGAATACGGAAGTTATTTACTAAAAATATTTCGGAGTCTTAACACGTCGTATAGTCTATGTCGCCATGTCCAGTCAACGTGTATGTGATATCCGTTCATCATGACAATAGTTCTGCAAGTAGTTTCTATTGTAAAAAGCTTCGTTGTAAAATTATGTTTAAAGCACATCATTGCTTTCTGGTGTCCTTCCATAATCCCATATGAAGATGACGATTTATCAGTGTCCATTTCAAAAGTCCGATCACCCAGAAATACATACACCTTGCTTCTAGCGACATGACCAGTATATCTTTCTATGTAATAACATGAACATCCCTTTCAACTGCTACAGGTGTACGACTGTGGAATGGGTGGTACAAATGAGACCTTTTTCTTAGTGAACGTATATCCTGCCGGCCTCTTTTAGAAATGGTTATCTTCAAGACCTTTTGAAAAACGCTGTAATAAGATAGAATCAAGCCACTGATGTCTATTACACTTTCATCAAAGGACTTAGTCATACGTTTACGTAGTTGTAAGATTACAGTATCTTCAGTGAATCACCGTGCCATACTTTCAAGTTTATCTTATTGAAAGTATAATTCGATGTATATTACTACGTCACAGAGTGCAATTACAAGTTACAAAAACCGAAAATTGAAGCCATTTCAAAAATCGGCTGACGCTTTCTGTCATGAAAAGTTTTAATCCAGAAACTGCCCTGATTTGCTATTCATTTCTTCAGGTAAAATTCTGAGATTGGTATGAAAGCGAAACAAGTGAATTTTCGTCGAAAACGGAAATCAAAAGTTGCGCATGCTCATAACACGTTTGCATCTTATTGGGCCTTATTCGGTGGCATCAACAACTGTAAACTGAAAGCGTAAGCGTGAGAAGGGAAGTTTGAGGAAAACAATATGAGAGTAGTAAAACAAATCTGTCTTCTTTCCTGCCACGTTGGAAACATAAATCCATAGCTATTACAAAGAAACCTCGCAAGTACAGTTTCATATTACGTGCCAGGCTTAGTTAAAAAAAACAAAAAACAATAATTATGTTATCACGGTATCGAAAAACATAACTTCGTGCTTTTATAAAATAGAAACAACAACTGAACGAAAGAATATATGACCAAATGAACTGGCAACAGCAGAAAATATCGCAAGAGAATGGAATTTTCACATCAGCTCAAATACAGAAAATTCTTTATAAAAAAAAGAAACAGGTTGTTTGGGGAACTAGCTTTCACTTAAAGCATCCGAACAATTTTAGAGAAATAGTTCAAAGATGCTTGTTCCAGATGTTACCCACCGTCTTATCTTAATACACTAAATATGGGCAAAAAATTTACCGTACTCCAGGACTCATTATTTAATCATTTCTTTTTATAGATACAAAACAAAATTGCTATCGGATTTTGAGATATTTCACGTATTTTATATGATCCAAGAGAATACACGGTGTATGGATCCTGTGAACAACGTATTTTGATTACGTAAAAAGGTTTCACTATGAAGTGGAATCACTCAGACTACTTACAGTTTGATTGCTTCTTCGGGAAAAGCACTCTTCTTAGACGTGAATTAAGAAACTGAGAACACAGGCTTTCTTGTTACAGCTTTTGCATGTGATTTACCTGGAAAACAAAGCGGGAACTTCTATATTAAATTAACGTGTCACCAGAAAATCTCACCTTCTTTAATCCTTCAAACCTAAAGCCGATGTTCGTTTTCCCTCATATTCCTTATATTATAGCGCTGCTGTTTTGAGCTTTTGGACTGATTATTCCTTGATACATAGTTATTTCTGAAATACAATTTTTTTGATGAAATCAATTTCAAAGCAGATAACGATGCTATTACTAATAAACTGGCCCAGTATGGCTAGGTGGTTAAGGCACTCGACTCGTAATCTGAAGGTCGCAGGTTCGAATCCCCGTCATATCAAACATGCTCGCCCTTTCAGCCGTTGGAGCGTTGTAATGTAAAGATAAACCCCACTATTCGTCGATAAAAGAGTAGCCCAAGAGTTGGCGGTGGGTGGTGATGACTAGCTGCCTTCCCTCTAGTTTTACATTGCTAAATTAGGGACGGCTAACACAGATAGCCCTCGAGTAGCTTTGTGCGAAATTCCAAAACAAACCAAACAATCCCTCTAGTCTTACATTGCTAACTCATGGACAGCCAGCGCAGAAAGCCCTCGTATAGCTTTGCGCTAAATTCAAAACAAACAAAAACTAATACAAATGAATATGAAATTAAACTGCCACGCAAAAGAATATATTGATTTAATGATACGTTTCAAGTTAAGCACAAAGCTACATAGACTACATCTGCTCTTCCCACCATGGGTATCGAAGCCCGGTGCCTAGCGTTGTACGTCCGCCACTGGGGAGGTGCATTATATACTGAATGATACATAGGAAATAACAGTATGTATTATATGAAGAAATGCAAAATTTCCTTTTCAGGGAGATATCTTAATATCAATTAATATTTTGAAGTATATGATGTTTGAATGCCTGGAGAAAACGGAGAATGCACTTGGTCATGACATCTGGCGTTCATCAAAACTGTCTTGGAAGCATCCTTCAAATGTATTCCTCCTGATGAAGCAGAAAAGTATTTTACGTTATATTGTTTGGTGGTTTGAATTTCGCTCAAAGTTACACGAGGACTATCTGTGCTAGCCGTCCCTAATTTTGCAGTGTAAGACAAAAGGGAAGGCAGCTAGTCATTACCACTCACTGCCAACTCTTGGACTACTCTTTTACCAACGAATTATGGGGTTGACTGTCACATTATATCGCCCTCACGGCTGAAAGAGCGAGAATGTTTGGAGCTATGGGGATTCGAACCCGTGACCCTCAGTTTACGAGTCAAGTGCCTTAACCACCTGGCCATGCCAGGCCCTTTACGTTATATATAAAGTTTGTGAAAAGGCTGGGAAGAAAGTATTTATTAAGTATAATGTTGAATGAAATAAGGATTATGACATAAAGGTACTTATGAAAAATATTTCTGGAATATCAAGCAGGAAACCAAGCAAAGTATTAAAACCTTTAATAGGATGAGTTCACTTCAAATGCATCAAAGATACTCCGTAACTGAACATTCAAATGATGCAACATCCTTCTCATCAGTGTAATTCGATGCTAAATTGTCTAAAGGTAAGGTGGACCTTCTTATCCGACGCTGAGGTGGTTAGAAACTTCACGTTCAGTGGAAAATGACTTTCTATAATTATATCGTTTTGTAGGATAACTCTCACTTTGTGACCAAAATGACAGAAAAAGTATACAGAATATATCTACTACATCCATCAAAAGTAATAAGGTTTATTTGTGTAGGCTTCGTCATTTGTCATATGAACTTGAAATAAATCAACAGTAAACAGAAAAAAAATGAAACTGTCGAGTCCTGTTCTCGTAAATCACAGTAAGAACATTCTAACATATGAAATTTTATATTTACAACACATAAAAATCTTATGAAAAGTTATTTGCTTCAATGACATTCAGCTTTAATTTCGTTGGTTTATTTTAGTTTCACTTTATTTTTCTCTCTGTCAAAATATAAATAATAACCTGTCTAGTTCAATGTTTGCGTGTCTAAGGTGCTTGTACTCTTTGGTACTAGAGACGTAAGGTACATGCCGACTAGTTTAGCCAGTGAGAACTTATAAAGTGACGGGTCTTTTTCTGCGCGCGTCTTTAAAGGCCGTGAATATTTTTACGCTGTTAACTAGAGAAGTGTACTTTCGTCACTGATTTTTGTCGTCTTGAATTTTCACCTATTACAAAACGCTGACTTGTTACAGGTCTGTTTCTCGTTCCTTAAACTGGTCCATAATACTTTGTTAACAATGTCATGAAGTACAAGGTATACCCACCCACTCTTTGAAATTCAACATCTCCCATCTGAACACATCATTATGATACCAGTGTATAAATATTTGGGGCTGAAAGGGCTGTTACGTGACTGTCTCAAAAGTAAACAATTTTCGGTGACATCAAACTACTTGTTAAAGGTCAAGCAATGTCAAAATGTAGTTTGATACCTTCTCCATCACGAAAGAGGTAGTGTTTGTTACGTGACTTGATTTGCATATTCAAATTCGTTTTAATATAATATACTCAACCCTTCTATCTGCATGTGTACAATTAGAGCTCTTGTGCGAGGTAAACCTACTAATTTCAAAACTGAATACAACTTAGCTTCCCAGAGGATTCGACAATTTATTTATTTTCTTGGGCGGGGGGGTCATACCAGCTAATATTTTATATACTAGTTTCAGGTGGTTTTGGATACTCATAGAAACACTGCGTATCAAATCTTTAGGCTTGTAAATTTAACAAACTTTAACAGCAGATGTTCTATAAAAATAAGAATTAATATTGTACTTGTTGCAAACAAAACGAATTATTATTTTATTTTTTTGTAACGAGCGAGCAACGTTAAACACGCGACAAATAGAAATGTTATATATACTTTTATGGGTTTTATGTCTAATACCATAACTGCTGAAATACTTAATTTTTCCAAAGTAATCGATCGAAAGAACTCTTACCAAACACTCTACAACTGCACAGAACTTACCATGATTAGGTTATTCAGTCTTGCAGATATGCATCCGAGCGGAAACTCAGTCAATACTAATACACTAAAGCCTTTTCAGGACTCCCAGATTAAAAATAGAAAGCATAACCTTATCTTACATAACTTGTACAATAGATAAACTCGTTTAACAAAATAGTTCTCTTTTGTGAGTTTTCGACACATTATCATTAGCCTTAGACTGAACTGAAATGTGCAATTTAAGTTTCAACTGGAAGTAATGTTTCTCTAAAATGATAAATTTAATAATAAGCTTTCTTAACACACAATTTATATTTAGTGCACCTGTTCAACTTTTTTTAATATGTAAGAAAACACTAGAAATATTTATTTCATTAAAATCTATGAAAATAATTAATACAAAAATATATCAAATCATAAAATATTTTATCTGTCAAATAAAAAAACAACTCGTAGTGATTTATATAACTTTGCACGTGAGTAAACATATACAACGTAATTGCATTATATATGCGCAGTACCATCCAAAATTAGATTTCAGACAGATAATCACAGGTGAAAAACATTTTATTAATATTCATATTTAGTACAACAGAAACTGAGTGGAAATGGTCGAGTTCAGAAAACAGTAATATTTTGTATTCCACGTTTGCTTTAATGACTGAAGTCTTTCAGACATTGTCGCAATATATTTAATTAAATTTTCCTTTGTGATTTTATTGCAAATGACTCTAATATACCCCCATGAAGTTTCATTGGAAATAACGTTTGATTTGTCAAGTTTCTGATCTATCAAATCCCAGATCCGTTAAACTGGGTTAAGATGAGGGCTCTGTAGGGTCATTGGATCATTTGAATGACTCTGGTAGCTTCTTTCTTGGCTAAATAAATTATACTTTATTGTTTGTTTTGAATTTCGCAAAGGTACTCGAGGGCTATCTGTGCTAGCCGTCCCTAATTTAGCAGTGTAAGACTAGAGGAAAAGCAGCTAGTCATCATTATAATGCCAACACGGATGAAAGGGGATGCATGTTTGGTGTGACGGGGATTCGAATCCATGATTCTCAGATTGTGTCGAGTTCCCTATCCAACTGGCCATACGCGACCCAAATAATTTCTGTATAGTTTGGATGAGATTCTAGGATGTTATTTTTTTTTTTATATAGTAGAATATTTTGCCATTAATGCGCAAACAACTGGGTATAACATAATGGATAAGTATCTTATGGTACTTGTACTGGTCCATTATTCCATCTAACTAGCAAATACCCCTGCCGCCTGAGTAGAGAAACAGTCCCAATCCATCACAAAGCCTCTCCCATGCTACATGGTAGGCGCTATACATTGAGGTAATTACCTTTTACCTTTCTCGCGCTGGATGATCTAGAAGTAAAAGTTTTTAAAAAGCTACACAACCAAATATTCCATTCTCATTCAGTCTTCTTGTTACTGTGGAATTGGACACTTTTCTATCATTTGGTACATGGTCATTTACCTCATGCTTGTTATCAGTGGCATTCTTCCTTCTGTCCCTAATGCTCAATAAACGAAAATTCTTGACGTTAATGTCATTGAGTTTGTGTTTTGTTTCTTCCGATTCCATTTTGAAATTTGACAGTGTTGGGGAGCATTTAAAATCTACCAAACATCATGTAAAGTTGTTATATGAACTCTGTTCTACTAATAATTCTCTGTGCTCTTTGGAAGGCATGACAACAGAACTTAATAGTGTTGAAACACTTTTTCTTTTAATCAAGGTTTATTTATGGAAAGCTATTAAATTGATTTATTCTGGTATTTACTGGTACCATATGCTAGCTTCTTTCTGTATACTTAAGACACAGCATGGAGTACACCAAGACAGTTATTTCAAACCTTACATTTGTGATCGGTATGTTCATTCAACCAGAACCTTTATGACATGCCCTTGGTACAAGTATGTGGGAATTCTAAAGAATGATAAGTATTCTCACCCTGGCTCATTCAACTGTCAACAACAATCACTGAAACGTTACCATAGTGCTAAAATTTACATTCTGTAATGGAATAGAAAAATTAGCCCCACAAAATGGAAAGAATAGCAAAATATTCTCTTATCCTAACACCTATTCAAGTACCGTATATATAACACAATACATTCTTTAATATTCAGAAATCACTACCATTTTGCTGAAGTCTGCCACTGTGTGTGTGTTCCTTTATACACACTGTCAGTGTTTTTTAGGTATCCGTGCAAAGTTATCCAATGACTACTTCTACTATCTGTCTTTAATTTGGAACTGATAGTATATTGCATGAAGCACACACTGTCAATTCTAGAACTGCTCTAATCGAATAGGGGATTTGACAGTCACTTGTATAAACACACCCATTGCCTCAAAATACGGAGTGAAGTTTTACAGATGCAAGACTAGTATGTATAATGGGATTTCTACACTATCTAAAAGTAAAAAGAGTTCTAAAAATTCAAAATGTTAAAAAACAAAAAATTCACAAGTTATTAAAAAACGTTAAAAATGACAATCAACTTCCCCCTTGATGAGTGTGGCATACGAGTCTTAACTTAGTACCACACGAAAAAAACTTATTTCTCTTCAAAGTTCTCCAAGTTGATAATTTAAGTTTCAGATTAGTAAATAAATATTAAAAGATACCGTTTGTATTTGAACACAAAAAATAGCACTGTAAGAGTTGTTATTAGTATAGTAAACAATGTAATGAAAGTTTTCAGTACCTGATAATTTTTATTTTCAATCTGAATACGACACGTGATTTACAAGGTGAAATAAAATATACGAAGGTTCAGACATAACTATCTTCAATTTGAAGTTACTGGCGAAAGGCCAGGCAACCACTCTGAAGCACTCTCCGTCTACATGGCTACTCTTGGCCGAATTCCAGGATTTACTGTAACAGATATAGCCCTACCTTCGTTTAAAATGCGGAACACGCTTAGCAGCACAGAGATTGCTAAATTAGGCGCGGTTAACGCAGATAACCCTCGTATAGCTTTGCGCAAAATTCAAAAAAGTGTAAGACTAGAGGGAAGGTAGCTAGTCATCCCCACCACCACCAACTCTTGGGCTACTCTTTTGGTCAGAGTAGGACTGACCAAAACATTATACTGTTCCCAATGGCTGAAATGGAGATTATGTTTGATGTGAATGGGATTCGAACCTGCGACTCTTAGATTACAAGTCGGATGCCTTAACCACTAGGACACCAGGCCACAAAAGTTAACCATTTTGTGAAAGAATATTACTGTAAGACGCATTATATTAAAGATCTTTATTGGATAATTGTAAACTTTAAAACTGACGGGCCAGTACAAGCTTCAGTTTTATAGTTAATTATAGGTTTTAAACATGCTGTCAACAACGTTCCTTTTTATCGACAAGATTATGATTTGCCCTACAATTTAATACAATTCAATGTAACCATTGGATTAAATTACAACGTTTTTAATGTTCTATATCAGTTGGCTTATTAAACTCCGAAATTTGTTGTTTTAATAATCAACGTTCATCAAAATATAAAGATTTGAATAAAATCTAAAAGAAATTAATATTATTATACTCCGAGACCCACTTAAAATTTATGTTATCATTTTTCAAATTTAAAATGAAATATAATAAGAAATAGGGCAACTGAGGCTTAGAGCAGATCACGTGAGGCTTTGCTTTTTGTAAGATTACTAGGTTGCCAATTATGTGTAAAGTTTTATTCAAATTTTAAATATACGAAGCATTACATCTCCCAAGCGTAAAGAATGTTATTAAGCCGGGTTCGTGCACACGCATGTACATTTATATATTAACATATTCACCCGTGGGAACATTCTCCAACCACTGTTATAAATACGTCTCTCTACTTACCAGTTTATCAATTGGATCTTTAGGGACGTTTACACCATTCCGTTGTACTCGACCGTAAAACTTTTATACAGCCGCCCAAGTTGTGTGATGGGAAGAGTTCAAATTTAACGCAATACTGACAAAACATGCGTTAATACTCAATTTCACTCTCTGGGCAGGTTTTTCGAACATTAACAAATCAATGTGTAATTCAGTGCTTTATTACTTATGTTAGTTTAATACTGCACTCCGTGGTAATACAAAATATTCAGTGGTTACAAGCACTCTTTTGTAACGTCTTTTCTCCAGACACTTTCTTACCGTTCGTTTAATTACATGTACACAAAACTACTATACCTAGCTTTTGTACATACTATAAATGTTAAATGCACCAAAAAATAGACTGTGAAACATTTTACAGAAGTGGAGACTTCCACGTATACGTTACACTATTGAATTTACCAACATTCCCAGAAATAGCTTTTGAAACAAGTAATCAGTAGGTTTAAGTTAACGACGCAAAATATTATCGAGTGAACAAGTACTTTCGCTAAAGTTTACTAGCATTTGTTTTGTTTAGTTTTGCGTTTATTTTCAACCTATCGCAACCACAAAGTAAAAATTATAGGACAAACTTCCAGTTAATATTTCTAGCTTGCACATATACTAAATAAAGTTAACATAAAAGCAAATACGATATAATCAGTGGTGGTGAAAATATGCTGTCAGTTATTTAATATAGTGAACCATTTCGTTAACGTATACGTATTGAGGAGTGTGCTTGTACCACGTGGCCGAACATTAAATACTACCCTAGAGACGGCACTGCATTCCTGCCATTTGCTGTCATTAGTACTTTATGAATATTTTGATATAACAAAAGCTTTAGGATATGCTTCAATGTGTGTGTGTGTGGCACGTTATATACGGTTTTTAATAACTTGTGACAGTTGAGAACTCTACGAAATATTACACCGTATTCAAGATACTTGTTAGGCTACTTTAGTAATTGCATTTCGTCTCTTCATTCTTTATTTTAAGTGTTTAGCAAAACAAAATCTAATATAATTCCCGCCTCTGGCATGATCCTTTCATACTAATATGCAGTATCTATTAAAGGAAACCTTTGTCGGTGCATATATCCATTAATTGTACGGGCTGTTTTAACAATTTTAAGAGAAAGAAAAAAAAACTTTAAATCAAACAACATTAACACCTGATATACATTGCCACTACTGGATGAAATTTCGCAGACAATACTACTGGAACGTGAAACTTAGTGTTATTTGTTTGGAGACTATTAAACAAAGACAAAAAAAAAATACAAATGTCACTGCACCATTTCTCTTACTTTTTAAAACTGATCCGTAAGACACATTTTCTTGTCGCATTCAAGTATTAACTCCTTACAAACTCGAATCGTCATTCAACTCTATAAAGCAAAGGCGACTCTGATCCATTTGAAATTTCGGTTCAATAGTCCGAGTTGTATGGAGTTGGAACACGATATATGTTGCTTTTTTCCGATATTGTTGGCTCAGCACTTTGCCATGGCAAAAAAGAAGAAAGGAACACGTTTACTACAAATCTGACAAATTAAATGATAAACGTAGAAATTACAAGATACAAGTAATTCAAAACACCCTAGAAACACAGAAAACTGGTTCTTTTGGTCATCTTTAGAATTTCGTCTCAAGGCTTCAATAATTGCCCACTTGACATACTTTGCTTACATTTAACATCACTGTTTATATTTCTTTTTCTATACTTCCTCTGGTCAATTAATTTACACAGATCAGCAGCATTTCATATTCTGTGTTTTCTGATGTAAGATATATTCACAACGATGTTGAAATGTAGATTAGTATTAAAAAATAGAGTATTGGGTGAATAAGCATCTTATCTGTTCAACGTTGATGAAAGAAGATCAAAGGTTAAAGCAATATCAAACAGCCTTTCCTTCTATTTGAAAATGTTTCATTTTTAAACTCAGAATTTTTAAATAGCAGAAAACTTATAACCTCTATGAAACCTGTACTCTCTCTACTCCAAGTAGTTCGTCCAAAATTTCTTTATAATGGAACTTGTGAACTTCGAGACAATATCTATGGAAATGTTTTTTGTTGTTGTTGTTGTTGTTGTTAAGCGCAAAGTTACACAATGGCAAAAAAAAAAACCTTCTGTGAATGTTGGTAAATTTAACAATATGTTAACCGTTAACGTATACGTGAAAGTCACTTCTGTAAAATGTTTGACAGTCTGCTTTTTGGAGCATTTTACGGTTATAGCATGCACAAAAGATACTGTTGTTTAGCGTTACAAGACCTCAGACGCACAGTTGATTCACTGAGAGGGAAGTTTTATTCTTGTTGCTATGTGCAAAGCGACATAACAGACTATTTGCACTCTATCCACCGCGAAGAATCGAGCCCCGGAATTTATGTAAAAATGTGTAGCTCTACAACTGTCAATGAACTTCGAACTTAAAGAATTACACAATTTTAGATGTGACTGTAACAGTTTTCATAAAATCAAACATTGATACACTTTCGTTATGAAAACACCAAGAACGTGCTCTTTTCCAAGACAAAATGCTTAACTGACGAAACCTATAGTACTTGTAGAGCTTTCACGAACAAAGCACGTTCATAGCCGCAAGCAAAACGTAAGTAAAGAATATAAAGCCTAAAATCAAATTGTATATTCAAAATCCAACAAGAGTTTCTAAAACTCCAATACTAATGCAAGTTACAGCGAGTAAGGTGGCTTATCGCGATGAGATAAAAATACAAGTATATTGACACAATAAACAAATTGATTTAGAGGTAAGGTAAATATTTTGATGTGAAAACGAATTCTAGTGAGAACACTCGGTTTCACAACGGCTAAATACTTAATGTTTAATAAAACTAGAAACTGTGAATGAAAATGTATAAGAATGCTGATGAAAACCCTAGTGTTTTAAAAAGCAAGCTGTAATGGCAATGTAAGTTTAACATGCACTGTGATGATAGAACAGTACTTTTTAAACAACGGGGCTGTTACTAAAAGCGCAATGTATAATGACAATATAACGTTCTATTTGTACATAACTAAGTGCTTGATAAAATAAGCTACTTGAAATCTTAGATACTCGAGTGCGTTTGGTCTTGGGTCTGACACAATGGATGGAAGACATGCAAGAACTATTAGGTTGTTAGCCGCCCCAGTTTTGAACTCGTAGACTAGGTGATAGATGGAAGACAGTTATGCATTAGCATACACAACCTATTATTGAGAAACGAATCAAATAGTAGGATTTAAACACTGTTACCTTTTGCAGGAACATGTCGCGAACCATTGGACACTCAGATTCCTAGGCCGGCACGTTATCCCCTAAGACACGCTCGGTCGGAAAGCATTTACGATTTTTAGGATAGATATACGAAATAAAAAATGTATTGGGTTCTTAAATAGGTAAAATAACTAGAAAACAAGCTTTAATATCAAATATTATATATCGCTATAACACTTCATTATATGGGGGTTTTATAGCTTAAAAATAAGCATTTTTCTTTGTATAATGTTAAAGCTTCAATTTGTATTAGTAAAATAAATGGTTACACGTAATGGTAAATGTTTAAGACGTTTGGATGTCGTAATACAAATCTCTGTTATATCATTACAACTGAATAGAATACATGAAGAACTGTTATATCCAGGCTGTTCAAACTGTTTACAGAGCAAGTGAAGATGCAATTCATATAGTATTCTCTATTAGATAGAATATTTTTACAGAAGTTTATGAAGCAGGCATACATATAAGCATGTTTGAGAATTATAAAATATTCCAAAAGAGACAAGTGGCTTAATACAGAAAATGTTTATACAGAGGATTAATGACATAATAAAGCATTAAACACGATAAATAGAACACTTCAAAATATTTCGATTCCGGTTTGTTATTTTTTACCAGGAATATGTTCTTCAGAATTAGAAGAAAAAAGATTTTAGGTCAAAGCACTTGTAAAGTGACAACAGTAAACACATTTTTTCTGCTCAGCGTTTGGCTAATTTTTCAATTCTCACGAGCATATTATTGTTGTTTTCATGGTACAAAGCTACACAAAGGCTTATATGTACTGTATCAAATCTGAAAAATCAGGACCCGAAATATTTTTAGTTTTGTATGCCTTTAAACACAACGTTAACCTACTGGAAAGAGGGGGGGGAGCAGTTCTTAGGAACAAGAAACACAGATGATACTTAAACATTGTTTGAGCACACAGCAACGGAGGAGATTTAATATTCTTAGTATCTTTTAGATGACGCTTGTTTTACTACGTTTAAATTCAGTTATTACGATGTCTCTTAAAGAGCAATTTTCGTAGATGCTATGAAAAGGTAAGAAAAAATCGTTAGATGTAACAAATATTATGTAAAAACAAACTAATTAATGGCCTAAATTTAAAACGAAGTAAACTTACTCGATCAATAAGCACATAAAACAAATTTTGGAAAAATATAATCGACTCTGTTAGTTTTTATTCTTATTGTGAACTTAATCTACGTGTACACGTGCAGAGGCTCTTTAAATAACGGTCGTCTAACGAACCTACCGTCTCAGATGTACAACATTTTTGGTGATAGTATGTCTACTTGAAATAATTGATTCATTAAATGTTATACATCAGATGTTCTTGGGATAAATACACAGAATTAAATCAGGTGAGGTTTCTTAGGAAACATTATCTCAATAAAATATTGTGTGTAAACAAATCATTTATTATGAAACACATAAAACACTCAAAATATTTATTTGAGAACGTTGATGCTATATATATATATATATATATCGGGTTTTTATAGCTTAAAAATAAGCATTTTTCTTTGTATAATGTTAAAGCTTCAATGTGTATTAGTAAAATAAATGGTTACACGTAATGGTAAATGTTTAAGACGTTTGGATGTCGTAATACAAATCTCCGTTATATCATTACAACTGAATAGAAGACATGAAGAACTGTTATATCCAGGCTATTCAATCTGTTTACAGAGCAAGTGAATATGCAATTCATATATTAATTTCTATTATATATTCTAATATATAAAATATATTAGAAACCGACGTAACGCAGTAGTTGGATGATGACTTGAATGCCTCATACCACAGAATCTAGCCATGAGAATAATTTGTGAAAATTTTAGATCGAAAGTTTAAGGAAGCAGGTTTCTGTGAGAATCCGACCGTAAATCTCTTCTAATGGGCGCTGTTTTTGTTGTTTTTTTCTTTATGCTAAACATCAAAGTTATAGAACAACCTTGCTTGCGTTCAGTCGATTTGACCAAAGTTCACACATACACAGTATTTCCTGGGTGATAAATAAACTTTACGCCATGCATAAGAAGTTGTAGATAAAAATAAATATCGTAATACGTACATATGGAGCAGGAATAATAGCTTAACAAATTAATGGAGGGACATCTCAACACAGGCAGATAAACAGCTTGACAAACTAATACAGAGGGACATCTCAACACAGGCAGATAAACAGCTTGACAAACTAATACAGAGGAACATCTCGACAGAAGCAGATAAACAGCTTGACAAAGAGAAATAAAGAAATGTTCCAATAAACAAAATGTTGAAAACAAATAGATAATCAGCGCTTTCCATAATCTGATTATGTCAAAACACAACTAGTGAATGTCAACAGTGCTTCGTTTTCATGTTAACCAAAGGTTGTGTAACCTGATAGGCACATTTCAGTAGTGATTAAAAGAAAAAAATATAATGGTAACGGTAAGCTCTTTCAACAGCACATTGTATGTGAAAGGATAAAGATTGACAAGTCCCCAACAAATTGTTTCACTTTTCTCTGATATAAAAAGCAACAGGTAAGTTAAAAACTAGGCACAACACACATTGTTGTTGAGTAGATAAGTGCATCACTAAGAAGTTTAGTGAGCAGGGCGTGAACTTTATTTTACGAATAGCGGGACATTTGGATTAAGATTTGGACAGGGTCGACAACGTCACAAGATGACCACTACTTGACAATATGGACACAAAGCAACTGATGGGCCTCAGCTTTCAAATTATATCATCAGTTCAGACAAGTAGCAACTGGAGAAACAAATATTCGGCACTCAAAGGGTCAAAAACAGGCTTTATAACGTCGGCCATTTTATCAAGTAGCCAATACTCTGCACTCTTCTATCCACTGATAGAAGACTGTCCCATCTTCAGTGGACAAACTCCCCTTCATCCAAAGTCTTGCTTGTTTAGCGTTTTTAGCGTACTTATGTAATAAGCAAGAAATGGAACTCGAATCTTAGCTTCGTAAGTTTGTAAACTTATCGCAGACCCACTGGGAGACTTCAAAAAGAAAGAGTACGCATATGGACAAATTACAGTACTGATGGTCAAATAGATCTTCTTGGAATACAGTTTTACTACTGCTAGTGTTGTCGAACACAGGTGCAGTTGGTAAGAATTTTATTCTAATATATGATAGGGCATATATCCAGTGTATCCTACTGTAAAGCAATTTTCTGTAGAAATAGATATTACCAAGGGAATGGACTGGCCAGCGTGCTTAACGAACTAAATTCAACTGAATATGTATTGGATACTCTAGGAAAGCACTTGGAAGAATGCAGTTCATCTGCAAGCAATGTCGATGAACTGGAGACAGTGCAAACACAGAACTAGGCCATATTACCACAGCATCTCCTTGACTTGCTCATTTTACTATCCAAATATATTAGTCGTAAATGTCGAGACGGAGTTCAAGTGATAGCAAAAAAATAGGAATAGATTGAAACAAGTAGAAACATCCATGTGCGCGTGCGTGTGTGCGTGCGAAGTTTTCTTGCCATTTATTGAACTCCAGGGTCAGATATCAAATGAACATTTTTGTGGACATATATTTCTATATGTAAATATGAATACTTGTTTTACGTACAAATTTACATAGAGTTGTCAATAACATAACAGCATTTGCGTCTTATCATATCTACAATACAAAAAAAAACGATCATCACTTAATAGTTTTCAGCAGTACATACCAGGATAAACAGCTCGACATGTACAAATGTAAATGATAAAGCAGATAAACGACTGGACACAGACAGAATAGTAAAAAACATCTCAATGTATTTATAGAAATACAAACAGTTCCATGTGTACAGAAAGACAGAAACATCGCATAAACATGTATACACTACTGGAACAAATAATGGAATCGCATATATGATAGATAGAGCAATCACAATGAGTAACTAATTAAATTGTCAATTTAATATTAAAATAGAAGGTTATTGCAAAAGCTTACAAGATTGAATAAGTTGTACATTGTATTATTTTATATACACTTTCAACAGAACACGGAGTTTAAAATTCTACTGTAAATTTATCTAACCATTATGACGAAATATCGTCTCAAATATTTAGTGTTTCTCCCCCCCAATTCAGCCAAGTTGCTGCCGTCTGACCATATCAGCCAAGCTGACTAGTTTTAACAAAATTCATAATGGAATTTCGTGCAAGCCAAGTGACCGTTGTACGTGTTCCATCGTCCTTTTTTTCTCTTCTCTTTCCTTCTCGGTGAAGTTTTACCGCATTTTCTACAAGCTTCTGATTATTGTCTTTGAGACGAATCCGAGCCCAATAGGTCTTTTTTTTTTTCTAACTGAATGACATGTTAGATAAGGATCTGAACGTACCTGCCAACAGTCAGGGTGCCATCAATATCCCTAACACCACTGGCTGAGATGTACTCCACACTTTTATTTTCCCTCAGCATGTTACACAGTGAATGTTGTACACTGACCGTGATACTGCCATAGGACTAAATGTCGTTAACTTCTGCCAAACAATTTGAATCTGGATTAAACTATAAGATCCACCCTTTTCTAGCTTTGCTTATCCTCATTGTTTGAAGACAGATGCCCATTTCAGTCTGTTGGATCGGTTATTTATCTCACAAAAGGATCTAATGAGCAGCTTTACACACTGTACTAATGAAATAATGGAGACCATATTCACAGCTAGACCACTGGCGACATCTGCACTGAATCACAAAGACCATATCTGGAGTTACCAAACCTCACTATTAAAGAATTTGGGCTTTCTACCTCGACCGTTTATATGATCAGCTGTACTTTGGCATTAATTAGATCATGAGCTGTATGAAAACAGTACAGGTGTCAATATGTTCATAACGAATTTAATACTTTTAACAGTTCACTCTATTTAATAATAAAGATTTCATTGTATCTGTATGAAAGATATTATTAGATTTAATATTTCTATAAGGTGTGTAATGTCAGTTTTAACATTTCAGTATAAGTCGTAATATAGGTTTGATATGATAAATAAAAAAGCCTAATTGTGTAAGTAACGTGGGTTATTTGATCTTATCGTGTATGTAAAATAGGTAAAAAATTCAACATGCATGTATTGTGAATAGTACATGTTTAAATGTATTTGGATGGTGATGTAGCAGAAACGTTGCATTGTCTGTGTTACGGATGGATAAAGGTTGGGAGTTCTTAAAATCATTTGGTTAAGTTGGAATTTCGAGGATGTACTTATCAAAAAACTGGATTGGACAGACAATCTGGAGTCGAACTCGGATTAACATGAGTGTTTTATAAAAGATGACATTAATACATTACTCAACACCCCGACTCTGTTCTGTTTTGGAAATTAAGAAATAGGAAGTGTTTTTTATGGATTGAAAGGTAATTTTATTATTCTGGTTATAGTTTTACTGTTCTTAAGTGTATGTTGTCAATAGATAAACACGTTCATATACGGTTTTTGTTTTTTTTACTTATTCTAATGACTCAAACTTCAACACGCCGTCTACAGTGTTAATACTTGTAAATTTTTAAATTTTGCGTAAATCTACACGAGGGTTATCTGCGCTAGCCGTTCCTAATTTAGCAATGCAAGAGTAGAGGGAAGGCAGCTAGTTATCCCCACCCCCTGCCAACTCTTGGGCTACTCTTACCAACGAATAATCGAAATGACTGTCATGTTATAACGTTCATACGGCTGAAAGAGCGAGAATAGTTGATGTGACGGGGATTCAAGCCCGCGACTCTCAGATTAACAGTCGAGAGCCCTAATCGCATGGCCACACTATGCCCAATAGTTGAAGTGGTTTACCTTTCACTATGGTATGCGTTTAGCAAGATAACTATTTATGCTTTATGCTTGCATATCAATCTTTTCATACGTCATGATGTCATCGTTGAAAGACTTAAAATATCTCCGAATAGCTATTTATTTGTTTAAGGTGATGTCTTATTTAAAGGCATGCATCTAGAAGATCAATGGTTTTATTTTTTGAAACTGTGCACGTGTGCAAAAACGTACAACAAACATTCGAGATAAAAAAAAAAAATTGCATCAGATATCACACTCAGTTTCCAACACGAGTATGAATACAAGTAATTCCATGATTAGTGGTAATCTTCATATATTATAACCCTATGGATTCGATCCCTATGGCAATTATAGTTACAGCAGATAGCCCTTTGTATAGCTTTGTGTTCAAATAAAGTAACGGAACCAATAAACGACTAATTTAATTAAAATCCACCCATAGTTTGAACTCTATTTGGATTTTTCTTCCAGGTATAATTAAACCAATTTCTTGTCGGTTTATGCAGACAGGGTGGTCGTTAGAAAAGCGGAAAATTTGAGGGTCAGATGAGATCATGAATAAAATGCGTGCTTACTCATTTCTATTTTGATTTCTTTACATCATGAATAAAATGCATGATTCTAATAATTTTGAGCATCTATGAGTGTAATATAACATATGCCTTTAAAAAACTTTGTAAAAGTTATTCTTTGCAAAAATAAATAGCTGTTTGACAAATTTTCCGCTTTTCTAGCGACCACCCTGTATAATTTCTGAAACTTGCACATCCAAGACAGAAGAAAAAAAAACACGTAGAAACACATTATTCCTATTATCCTCCTCTAAGAGATCTCGCAAATTTCGTTATTTTAATATTCACAATGAAATGATTAATCTCTATGAACTATATGAAAATCATAGAAAAAAATACTCTTAATATTATCGGATGTTAAAACTGACATGTTTAATTCTAAAGATATCTAGTAATGGCTAAATGGAAGTTTTATAAGAATCGAAACACTTTCAATCCCAAACTGTTTCAAGCTATAAAAAAAATCCAGAAATCGCTGTTTTTAACTGTAATAATATTGTTTATTTTTGTATTTCGCGCAAAGCTACCCGAGGGCTATCTGCACTAGCTGTCTCTTATTTAGCAGTGTAAGACTAGAGGGAAAGCAGCTAGTTATCAACACCTACCGCCAACTCTTGGGCTACTCTTTTACCAACAAATAGTGAGATTTGTTACAACACCCTTACGACTGAAAGTGCGAGCATGTTTAGAATGACGGGGATTCTATCCTGCAACCCTCAGATTACGAGTCGAGCGTCTTAAGGACCTGGTCATGCCGGGCCATGTAATATTAATAAACACGAGAAATGTACTTAGTAGTCTAAGACAGCCAGCACTAGCCTAATCAAGCGAGGGACCCCAAACAATATGAATGTCAGGTTAAACAAGTTGTGCACAAGTAGTTTTTATGGGAACTATTCCGTAAATAATGCCAAATTTAGGCCCTTAAACGTTATCTTAAGGATCAAACAGTAATACTTTATTTTACTGGCAAGGCGTGAAACTCCAAGCAGTCACTTGCTCTGCTCGTGATCAAGACTGACACAGCACGCTTTCTATAAAAACAAACAAATAAACAAAGTATTCCGAGTGGAATAAAGATTCAAAATAAGAAGAAAGGCCTATTTTAACTACGTAAAATAATTTAACAAATATACAAGCAGCAACACACTTTCTCAAATAGCAAAAAACAATTACAATTGAAATGAAACTTTCGCAAAACAAGAAGTGAATAAGCTTTCAATAAACCAGTAAGTGTGTGTTATTAGTTGGTATAAACCATTAACAAAACATTAAAACAATTAACAGGCTTTAATAAACAGTAGAATGGCTTATGACATTATCTTTATTCTAAGAACGCAGGCTGGGTTTACCCCAAACCGTAACAAACCTTGAAAGAAAGGGGGCTATCCAAGCTTGTATTAAGTCTTATTAAAGGCCAGGAAGGATCTATTTCAAGAAACATCATCAAAAACGAAGCAAGAAAATTGCTTTTGACAAAACAAATCTTGTTCTGCAGAATACCATGTTGTTTTCTAAATCTGATTTTTAAACGAACTTTCAAAGAAGGCAAGTACCGAAATCCTCAAATATTGTAGGGCCTAGCTATTCATTCAGATGTTAGGAAAGTTTTTACAGCAAAATCGATATTCGTTTTAAGGTTTAGAGAATACATACAAAGTGGAAAGTTAGAAGTACGAGCCATTATCGTGTCCGCCCAATCTCGCGGAACGTTCTTCCGTTAGGTAGACCAATCATATATTTATGTGGGCAAGTGATTCTAAAAGAGTTTTTCTCTTCATCTTACTGGAAACCTCCCTGACCAAAGTTGATTTCATGCTCTTAAGTGTAAGACCCCATAACGAAGATCTGTAATTGCTCAGACCTCTGGCGATGGACGCACCCTTACAGCTTAAAGTAGTAATAAAACGTGATATATAAAGGCCGGAATATTACCTGTTATTACTGTTGGTAAGATGAGTAAGAAAAGGTTAATATAATGCATAAATACTATTAACTAACAGACTGTGGCGTTCACAGAATGTCTGATCAATACTGTGTGTTAATCTCTCACAAACGATAATACATAAAGACAACACCAATTTACTGTTTTATTTCCTAGTGTTGGCGGTGCTGGGTTATAGAGACTAATATTTATAAGAACTTAGTCTGTTCGGTATAATTTTATTATTATTTCGTATACAGAGGTATTCTCGGCGGTGTTCAATTTCAAGTCGTCTATTGAATTTGTTGTTTAACGAGATAATATAAGAGGGCAGTGGTGAAAGTTTGCCCTCTTAATTGTGTGGTGGTGTCTTGAGACAAAAGTGATCCGTAAGGTCTGGCAAACTTGAGAATTGCAGACAAAGGGGCAGAATTACTTTTATTTTAAGCGATGGCGAAGGGCGTTATTGTAGTTAGCCACTATAAAAGGATCAGTTTTCTTCATTACATATTTATTATTACTTTTCTTCCTGATTGCCTGTTGTTTAATGGACTGTACGTGCAGTCATGGGTATGTAAACTTAATTTTTAGCTTCGTGAGCTTGCAGACATACGACTAAATCACTGGAGAGAGAGAGAGAGCTGTTCTATTAGTTTCCAAACGAAGAACTAAACACCGTTGTATAATTTGCGAGTTACTGTATTGACCCTGTTCAGTCATCATGTCATAGACCGACAGCGAACGTCTAATTATCAGGTTAGCTTATGCCGAGAACTTTTAAGAATTATGTATTAAATGTCAAGTATAGAGAATAAAAGTATTCTTACATATATAAATAAATAATTACAGATAATTAAACATTACAGTGATAAATAACGAGAGGTGACATACATAAATACAGCGAGAAAAAACAGTTACAAGATGAAGTAGTACAGAAATTAACACTGCAAAATTAGAGCAGGAGAGGTTTAACTAAAAAAAGGGCACGTGTCAATAAGCATAAAGATCTACACCGTGTTCTACAACAACGTGTCTCAAAGCATAAAGACAGAACACTGACCCACTTTCCAACATCACTGAAACGTCTGGTATCTTCAAGAGGTTTAACTTTAAGCGTGTTGTATGTTTACAAAAACCTGTTGCCAAACACACATTCTACAAAAACTTCAACTACTTTTGTGTGGAACTCTCTCTCTTAGTCCCTTTCTGTGTGAAAATAATAATGGTGCACAGGCATTTATACTCGCAGTGCCAATATATAAGTAATTTATAATATACAGAGTGTTGTAACACAATAATTGGTGCTATGATCCGTCTATTGTTAACTGCTTCTATCATTAACTAGTTGGATGAAAAACCTGTTATTACTAAGTCATGACCCAAAGTGTTTCGTCAGTAATTCAATCTTACTTTACTAGAACGTGCGCATGTTAGCAACATGTTTCCCATCAACGTCATAAGTACAAGTTCATCTTATCACATCTACACCAAAGGTGGACTGTACTCACATATTTCTAGATATCTTTCAATGAAACATTTAAAAACTGTTTATGTTTAATTCAACAACATTCGTTAACTTATTGCAAAATCTCCAAGAACTGGCATTCTTTTATATTACAATCCTTCAGTGGGCCAGCAATATCTGTAAGAACTACAATAATAAAACCCGAGGTTCTATTCCCAACAGTGGACAAAGTGAAGATAGTCCATTGTTTAACTTTGGTCAATTATTTTAACTTTCAATTTAAATTTATCTGATATCAAAGCAATTCAAGAACATTTCCTTATAATCATTTTTTCTTAACTTCTCGTGATTTCGTTGCTTGTACGTGTATTGTTGTTTTTGAGGAGAGCGTAGATAGAAAGATATGCCTGAGCTACAAACAGAATGTCCTGGTGTTGTGTTTTCTTTTCGCAAAGCCACATCGGGCTACCTGCTGGGCCCACCGAGGGGAATCGGGCCCCTGATTTTAGCGTTGCAAATCCGAAGACATACCGCTGCAATAGCGGGGGCTGAATGTCCTGGAGAATGGATATACGGATGCCTTAATGTGTGCTACAAACAGTACGACTTGGAGTATAGAAAGACGCTTTAATCTGAACTACAAGAAGCATGACATTAACAGTTAGTCTATAGTTTCATTTGTGTGTGTGTAAACGTTTCCTACACATGTAATAAACCAACAACAACAAAAATTATTTGTAAGTTTAGCACAAAACAATCAAATATGAAAAGACAAGATTAATAGATGGCATAACCTACTTAGTTTGTTTGCTTCTGATATTCACGCAGAGCTACTCTAAGGCTTTTTGTTTGTTTGTAATAAAGCACAATGCTATATAATGGGCTATATCTGCTCTGCCAACCACGGGTAACGAAATTCGGTTTCCAGCGTTGTAAGTCCGCAAACATACTGCTGTACCATTGGTAAATACATTATGGCTAGTACCGTCAACCATCCCTAATTTTTAACTGATGGACTAGACGGAAAGAAAAGGTCAACAGCGTCCATCGAAAATTTTGGTCTACTCTATTCGAATTTGGTCGTCACACTTATAACGCATTCACAGTCCAAAAGTACGATGCGCGATTTTGCGTCAACGAAATACGCATAATAAACCCTTGGAATCACACGAAGGCAAACTAACAGTTAAATCGCACTTGGTTGAAATATAATTCAAAAGTCCAGCTTATTGCAAAAATTCGGTTGTTCAGCAAACTACTTTCTGTTTAATATATTACTTTCAAGAAAATTAGGTTATGGTGTTTGCCCATTTGTTTCTACCTTCACTAAAGGACAGGTTATATGTCTGATAACGTATTGCAACTTTTATAAAGTACAAGGAAGGTGTAATTTTAGATGAAGGAACAAAAATGTTTTCAAATTATATGAAAAGTATGCATGACACGTCATTATACAAAACGCATAAAAAATTACGAATACTGTGGAAAAATGAAAGGCTTGATATGAAAACGACGCATGCTATGAATTTTGCTCCATTTTTAACTAAATGTCAAAATGTGTTATAGTAACAAGAAAAGCTTCAACAAAACCTCAAAACAAGCTGAGGATCTTAATAGTTATTTTCAAAACTCGACCACAGTCTAAAGGAATTGGGGACCAAATTTTTATGTTCCACATTCCATACGGCATTTTGCAACATTGAAAAAAAAAAAACTTACTTTTTCTTCAGACTTTCTGTTCACAGACCAGTGTCTCACCATACCATACAAAAAGTACATGGCTCCTACAAATGTTTTCCTTTAAAAAGATAGCATCAACACAGGAGTAAGAGCATAATACTCGCTTCATCACACCTTCAGAAGTAACATGGTACACTTATGCAGGTAACATAACGTCTATACTCTTAGGAAAAGTATCCACTAGCCAATCAACTCTCAAAATCTAAACGATCTACACGCTTGGAATCTGATGACATACACATTGCTGACGCAACAGAAGATGAAGACATACACTTCCTTCTTGACCTATTATAACGCTATGTTAAGAATAAAAAATCTGCACATCTAGCGCTAATACTCAACAATGACCCGGACTAAACGCATTATCTTCAAAGAACTGAGCGGACGGCAACAACACAGACACGATGAGCCACGCAGTAAGCAGTCTTTTGAACAACCACGTGCTTCGACTATAGCTACCGGCTTAGCAGTACAATGTGCGCGCGCAAAATCATGAGTGTAGCGCACGGATATAATCTCGGTGAATAGCTACAATGATTCATCTATCAGTATTTCACCCATAATATTTTAGAAATTTTAAAAATACTATTAAATTAACAGTTGCATCAGTATCGGAGAAGGAAAAAAAAACACTAAGAAATATATTGTAAAACGTGAAATGCATTACACAGTCATTCTTTGTTATACCTTAAATATATCGAGCTCGAAATCGAGATGGCTTGGGTATTTATTTTTTTTATCAGCAACTGTTGTTTTGATTTTGTACCTGTGTACTCTTTGTATTGTTACTTGTTTCTCTTAATACATGTATTCTGCGCTCTCAACATTGCGTAATAGATTTACTGCCATCCATTTAATATCTATGTTTCTTTCAGTTTCATGCATGTGACAAACTGTTTGATGTGTATTGAGCAAGTTTCATCGGTTCTCTAAATTTGTAGATTATTCTCGAGAGTAAGAATCAATAAACTGTGGTTTACGAATACACTAGCTCGTTTTCGAACACTGTTGAACGTTCGAGAATCTCACGTAATTGGTTAAAAATGCTGCCAAGAGACAGTAATATATTGTTTGTTGGCAACACTCAGTATACTATTACATAAGCTTCGGAAGCTAAAATTGTGATTAACGCTTATTAATATGAAAACTACAGAATTTGAGCAGAGACGTTTATAGATTTTGAGCATTTCGACCCGTTTTCAGAGAATTGTCTACGAACGTTAGTATTTATTTCTATGAGGACATCATATATCTATCTTCCCCTGTGAGAAGTAAGCTTGTAAACCGCGTTGAACCAAACAAGAAAAGAGTTCGCTAGCATTCCCATCAAGTATATGTGTTTGTCAACTCAGAAATTAATTTGCTCATTATGGACCTAGATCGCCGATCAGATATTCGTTTCTAACCTGGATATACGACTGTGTTGTCTGCAAGTTTCTAAAGTTTGTATACAAACCAATATCCATAATAAATATTTGTAGCAGCCGTTATTATAAATTGTATTGTTGTTTGCATATTAAAACGTATTTGTGTTAAGAAAGAAAACTGTTTTTCAATATTGTTAGCAAACAAATTTAACAAATATTGAAATTAAAATAACTTCTAAATTAAAATTTTCGACTATTTGAAATCGTAACATGTAACATAATAAATCGGAGACTCACTCAAGATAAATTATAACACGCAACAACTAAAACAATAGACCTTACATTTCTTTTAACGATGACATTTTCCTTAATGTATAAAAATTTCTCATGAGTTTTGAGCTATTTGAGAATTATATGATCTAATGAAATAAATTTGAGTACTTCAATCATGTTAGTTGATCAACATTTTCTTTACGTTAAACACTATTTATAATAAGATTGGCATTCCTTCGGATTTCATATATAACGAACCCTGTGCGGTTAATAACTAACAAAATTAATGACAAATTTTGTGATCAAGTGCATGTAATGTATAGTTTGTTATTACTCGAACAGTTTTACAGTTATATATACGTAATCTCACAATATTTGTAACACTATACAATCGTATCTCGTGAAGACATAATGGAACATTCCACACAGACGACTGCTTATTAGATTTAAAATCATCGTTCCATAAGACACTTCAAGTGTTAATTTCCTGATATAAAGTTTACAATACACGCTGTGTAAAATTACCAATTTTGTTTTATTATTATTTTAAGGAATAAATTTATCGTATATTTGACACCCAGTTTCACATTTGGATCTTAAGAGGGTTTTAAACAAGTGTAATAACGCTTTCCAATGTGCTTGGCAAGTAGTTTACAAGTGGATTTGTTCTTTTCTCTATACCTTCTAACAAACAGTACTGAAACGGATGTATGAATCTCCGGAAGATTTCGTTTTCAGCAATTTATTATTTATGTTAAAACAATTACGGTAGTGATAACATGTAGAAACCTGAGCCGAGAGCCCGAACATGATTAACGACCTTGTCCGATAAGAACTCGGATAGCAGGTAGACAGACACGCGTGCACCACTGATTTGAAATAAGATACGAAACATTTTTTTTTTATCGAAATATTGGTTAGTGCAGAACTTCAGTGCTATTACCGTCAAAAGCAGATAGACGACAGCAACACGTATAAAACTCAACAGAAAAACAAATATATTCAGCCTTTTCCAAGAGAGAAAAACACAGATTAGTAATTACTTCAGTTACCTTAAAATATGATAAAAGCATTGTGTCAAGCAAACTCTCATTCTTCATTAAGTAAAAAAAAATCCTGTAAAATTTACTGCGAGGCTTAAAAGAAAAGCTGTTATAAATAAATTAGCAACTAACAAAAAATACGGTAAACTAAACAAAAGTTAATATCTTATCCTACTATTATATTACAGACAGTAACAAATATAACTTTCAGAATACATGAAGCTGGGAAGAACACATAAAACAAAAATCATTTCAAGATTTCTGTAGACATTAAGGTATGACCAAAGTTAAGAGTATGTCGAAAATAATTTTGAGTAACAGTATTAAAAGAAAAGAGAGTAGAGAAGAAACAAATGATCATATCAAAGAGTAACGTTTTGGTATGTATTTTTTTTTTATGGTAACGTTAATACATTTTATATTTTGAAAAAAAATCGAAGTAATTACTCTTGATAAACTGTTAAAAGGCATAAAATATTTCGAATTTTTTTAAACGAAAAACGTTTGTACTGCGATATTGATTGATATTGAATGTATTTTACTGGTTTCTGTACAATAAAAAACTAGGATCCAAACACATACTGAACAGCGAGGCACATCACTACATGAAAACGACGATATGTTTAATTAAGAAATAAAATTTTAGTCATATTATACGATACACATACCTTAGTTACAAACCATGCGCACAGAAATACAGTTTACTCGAGAAACGTTAACAATAAAAACTATTATAAATGCCTGTATTTAACATCCTTATAAACTGGCATATTATACGGAACAATTAGTGTTTAAAATGTTTGTTTCTGTACAACCAATTCCTGTTAAACAATAAAGAAATTTTGTTTAAAATCAAGTTTAACAAGTTTCGTTGTTAAATTTAAATTCTTACAAAACATAAACATGTACAATTTTATATGCAAAAACGGCTCTTTTGGGTTCAGAAAATATTTTTTAAATAGAAGAGCGAACAACGTTTCGACCTTCTTCGGTCATCGTCAGGTTCACAAAGAAAACATGTACAAAATGTAACATCGTAATTAAGCTAACCTTAGTATATTTAAAAAACTAAACTTCGAATCAACTAGATTGAAAGATGTAAATTTAGATTGCTGCAAACATATGGCTGTAAATCGTTTAAATAATAAACTCCAGAGTGCTTAGACTAAGTGTTATCAGACATCACCGCATAGTATTTAAACAATAAACCTCAGGTATCTGGTCCAAGTGAAATCTCAGATAACACCGCATATTGCATATTGTTTAAGCAATAAACTTCGGAGTATTTAGACTTGATCTATAAATTACTCATAAAATTGATAGATATTGCACTACACTTCACCATCTAAATCTATTTTACACTATAAAAGTTGTCGTACATCCAATAATGTAAACAGCGTCTCACCAACCACTGTATCTTTCATATCATCTAGCCTGTTAAGCCCTGATATTTGACAAAAGGCCACGTCGACATTGGATATAGTTGATAGAGTGTGGCTGACATATTGTTACAAATATACATAGATTCAACTTTTAGCCATAGTTTTTTGGGTGTTTTTTTTTAATTACACGTTAACATATACTAAATCTGCACTGACCCATACAGAACCTTTATGACATGCCCTTGGTACAAGTATACGGAAATTCTACATAACGATAAGTGGTCTCACTCTGGCTCATTTATTTGTCAACAGGGATTAGTGAAGCAGTATCATAGTATTGAAATTTACACACGGTAATGGCATGAAAGAATTAGCCCTAGAATGCGAAATATTTTCTTGTCGTAACACCTTTGCACAGTAGTGTGTGTGTGTGTGTGTGTGTGTGTGTGTGTGTGTGTAAAATAGGCTGGAACTCAAGCAAAACTCAGGCTGATATGGAATATATTAAAGACAAATAATGATTTATATAACACAAAATTCACTGATCATATTAACTCGAAATAGTAAGCATTCATGTCATAAAAATACAAATCTGAACACTGAAGAATCGAAAAAGCATGTCGACTTATTTAATCGAACCACAATTAAAGTTGAACGCCATAAATAATTCAGTTGAGCAAGTCAATAATTTAAAAAATCGAACAAAAATTGAATTCTGGCAAATAACATTAAATTAGAATATGGATAATACTTAATAATAACCAAAACTAACAAAAAATAACATCTCAAACAAAATATCGTTCCTTAAACAGCTCTGAAAATATAACTACGAAATTACAACTCACTTAACATAATAAAATAACAAAGATGGGTTTCATTAAAACCAACGAGTTTCACTTTAACCAGTTATACCTTAAGTTATTACAGAAGAAACAAGTTATTTGCTTAGGTATTGGCATCTTCCTGTAAAATGATTTGAAAATAATAGCGAGAATTCTTTTTTTTTTTTATCATTATTTTGGTCGTTTTTTCCTACGCTGGTAATAATACTAGACCATAAGGGAAAGAGTTTAGCAAAACAAAAGGTTTTGAAGTTGTATGATAAAAACTAAACGGTTATATGTTGTATATATAGCTAGAATGTGATCTATTTTAACCAACAATAATTTGTGAATATATTCATCTATGAATGAACATGTTCTCACACAACAGGTTTATACGAAGTTGCATATATTCATACATATTACCCCGTATATAACCATCTCCATATTCTTTCTCTGAAAACACAAACTATCTTTGATAATTAAGTTCATCTGATGACAGTACTATTACCAAGTAAATAGCCAAACAATCTATTGTCACTTAGAAAACACCTCTAATACAAACTACCGCTCTGATGGTCACAGTTGTCTGATGCTTCTGACGTAAGTGTCCACGTTGTCTGCGAACGTCTGTAAAACATCCTCAAGAGACTCTCGACTTTGAAGATCAAGGCTTACCTAATGACGCGTCATCTTATGGAATGTCAATGGTCAAAACATAACTATATTAGGAGGGTTACTTGCTTATGAAATTCACTTGTGCGTCTGCGTATATCGGAATTTGGTCACTATGATAAGTTTTTATCTATTTTGTTTAAACATTGATCGGTCACAGAGTCCTCGCAAGTAGTTTTAGAAAGAACCCTATATAAACCTTTTACCCTCTTGGTACGTTAATTGATGGGACATCTGTACGTGATGAGAATTTTGTTACTTCTATGGCATTGAACATTCCAGAGAACATTAATCTTGTCAAAATTAGCAACCGTGTTCCTCAAACGTTTCCAACCTCGGTCGATAATTACATCTTCAGTATAAAAAAAAATCGTTGTGAAACACTACATACTTTAATCTGGTTATATAAAATTATAAGCTGGAGTAGCAGATTTTGCCACTCCATATGCTAAATTCACGCAAAAGAAATAAAAAACAAATCCATCCAATCAAAGCGATTTTATGTAAAAACAAACGAGGTAAAGCTACATAGACCTTGGAAAACAATTTTCAATCATACTTTGACACCACTTTGAAGAATCTGCACAGTTTTGAGCGTGACGAAATTGTCAAATATTAAACACGAAACATGTTAATCAATGAATTGATCATTCCTAAATATGGTTCGTAAGTATACTGAACAAGTTTTAAAAACACGAAGTGTAAACAATGCTTATCAATTTAGAATATCGCCTGAAAACACCAATGATATATAAATATCGTTTATTACTTTTCTCTCTAGTAATATAACAAAAATTACGGGTTAAGAAACCTGACCGTTTTCGTTCAAATTGTATAATTTGGTGAAATGGTTTTTACTTTACATTATTTAAATAACAACTTCTTGTATTTCTACAGTACTTAATGGGTACAACTTTAAAGTACACTCAAACTTAGACAAAGTGTTTTTTTTAATTGCTCAAAATTTAACTTAAAATGTATCAATCATCGTGCACTGTAAGCAAATGAAACATTTCTTTAATAATGATATATAGATTCATAATGTTTTCACTGTCCTTGGGTGACGACCACGTGTTTGGCAATTTTCTTAACTCAATAAAACATTAATTACTTTGTCTTCCAAACTGAAATAGGTAAATCTAAGTTGAACGAAATTATTAAACTTTTCGAGGCAGTTAATCAGTTTTTGTATTATAATACAGCTCTGCATGAATCGATCAAGTTGATTGAATGACAACTTTTGAGACTGTAAAACACTCTGCATGATTCGAGCAAAACAGAAGAATGGAAGTTTTCTTGAATCATAATAAGACTCAAGCTGAGCAGTTTGTTATCCAGAACGAATGGACATCTTGGATCAAATGCATCACAAAAATAGGCTGTCACTAGCAGATGAAACACAAAACCATCACTTATCTGCAGTTATAAAAGTGAAATGAAAAGCACTGTTCATAACAAATGTTGGGCACATAAGGCTATATATGTAGAGATTCTAGAAAGTGTTGGAGTTGATGTTACCATACGTAACTATTCTAGAGATACTGTTATACAGCTGAGGTTACTTCATGTAGGTATTCCAGAAATTTTGTTGTACAGTTGAACGAATATGAAAAGTTGCGGCATAAACAGCAATGTTAAAACTATAACAGAAGACAGATCAGTTAAACAAGACCATATGGTGAACATGTGTAGTTGAGTCTGATTAATGTAAACGACAGGTAACAGTATAGCCTCAGACAAAACGTCATAACACACTACGTTTTATTCACTGAGCAGCTTGCAAAATAAACTGGATTTAGGCTTTCCTCTTTTAAAATTCACTTCTTAATGCCATTTAGTCTCTTTTTCGGTTAATCGAAAAACATTAAAGTGTATTTATACAAACATCGAAAGGATATAAATCTACATATCCTTACACTTTTATACTATGTGCACGTACACGAGGGGGGGATTATAATAATTCAATTTAAATATAGTTTTCAGATAGCTACTACAACTACTCATAATGTTGTTCACACATAGACAAAACAAAAAAAAAACTTGCTTATCCCTAAAATGAATAACGATCCAATCGGCTTTTTAACCATGTTTTCTTAAACTATTTATGAGCCAAACTGCTTGCGAGTCAATGACTTTCTTGTTAAACAGAATTCACAATAACATATGCCATAGAAAATGTAAATACAAAAAAGTGTAAATCAATATTATCAATTAATGTCACTAATTACTGCTGAAGTTCATTATATGTAATATTAAAATTAGTGTGCTAACACTATGTTTTCATCATATTTAAACTAAATCCTTGTAAAGCTGAGGTTATTTTATGTAGGTAGTCCAGATATATTGTTGTACAGTTGAACCAACATGGAAAGTGGCGGAAGACACACTAAACATAAATAAGGAAAACATTAAAATTATTTTATGCGATGCAATGTGAACCTCACCGTCAGCGAATAGAATGTAAACAAAGACAGTAATTCTGAATAATAGAGAACGCACAAAAATAATGAAACATTAAGTCGTTTGCAATAACATTTATTCACGAAGAACTTGAACAAAACAACGTTTACAATAATGAAACGCAGCCGCTAAACAAAACGTTGAAAATTAGCACAAAGGGGATTAAACAATCGTTCACGGCTATACTTAGACAGGGAAAAAACTTAAAATCTACGAAACGCCATTCAGAGCTACAGGAAAATAACACACACACACACACACACACACACACACACACACACACACACACACACACACACATATATTTCAGAAAGACTGTAGTGCAGCTGACGCTACATTTTGTAGGAATTCCAAAAATACTGCCGTACAGCTGAGACTACTTCATGTAGGTATTCCCGAAAAATTGCCGTACACCTGAGGCTACGTTATGTAGGTATTCCAACACAAAACCCTCATTTATCTCTAATTGTAAAAATTCAAATAAAAAGAACTGTCAATGCTGTTCCACTACTATACAAAAATACAAATCTGCAACACACCAACTGTTGGGCTACTCTTTTGCCAACGAACTGTGGAAATAACCAGCACATTGTAACGCCCCAATGATGAAAGGGAGAGCATGTTTGGGCGTGACCGAGATTTGAACCAGCGACCTTCAGGACTGCGAATCGGTCGTCCTAACCACCTGGCCAAGTGGACCCCATCAGAGACGTTTAAACCCACATTTAAGAAACACACGACACAAAAATACGGTGTTATTCACAGCCATGCCTCAAAAAAGGAACACGAATTCGAAAACAAAACAAAACGGTTATCATAGATTTAAATCCAATAAAACTTACGAAATTCAGATTGCTGAGAAGCCGTAAGTTACGCTTACGCTACGACGCTAAGCACTGTAAGGCCTACAGGTCTGTACAAGTATCTCAAAATTCAAGACAAACACTGCTCAAATTCGATTAAATATACTTAGTTTTTTTATAGTTACGTTAAATACATCGAGTTAAGCTGTGTCACAAAAATGATAACTTACATTGTTTAATGTTAATAAAATGATGAAAACAACACTAATTAGCTTTCATAAGTTATGTAAGAACAGTATTATGAAAGCTCGTAATTACGTTATCACTGAGGTGACAGAAAAAAGTAATTAATTACTTTCATTAAAATCCCATCTACTCTACAGCAAAAAGTAAACCAAATTTAGAACAACTTTCTTTCCAAAAGAAAGGAGAAGGAAAGGCATTACAAAGATATCTAAACAACATTAGGTCGCTGAACAATTACCACCCTTCTACTAACTTGGCACAAAATGCGCACACAAGAATCTCGAGAAAATGAAGGAACTGGTCGTATTTCTTTCAATACTCAACGTTGTAGTCAAAATTGTGTAGAAAATTCTCTACTGAGAAAAAAGTAAAGAGCGTGTCACACGAATGAATCCATTGTACAGATTTAAACACACGAAAGCTGTTGATTTAATTATTTTCGAGATGAGTTGACAAACTGTCCTCAGAGAATACCCGGCTCACTTGTAGTTCATACATAATCTTATAAACCTCATCCAAATATTACCTTAGAACTGTTCGAATGCTGCACGAGTATTTGTATCAGTACGAAGAAATACAATGGGCAAGTTATCTGCTCTCTGTCCACTATTGGACTATTCGAACCCCGAATATTTAGTCCTTACACTTACAGCTGTCCATCGAAGAAGATTCTGTATTCGAATTTATGTAAAGATGTTCTAATTCCAGCTTAGTTAGGAACAGGAATTTTAGTTTGGTAAGTGAATTTAGAAATAACCTAAATTTCCTAAGTTGGCCAAGCATCATGAGAAATTATTACTGTTGACAATGAGGATACCCAATTTATGGAACAGTGGATTATCATCTCTATAAGCAGAAATGTAAAAACAACAGATAGTTGTTCACATTGCTGGACAGATTCTTATTTTCTATTCGAATACAGCTCACGCTAATACACACATTTAAACCACTAACATCACCATCTGCAACACGAAGGAAATTTCAATTTTTAGTCCAAGATCGATAAGTAAGATCATACCTTTAACTGTGTGGCAAGTTCACTTGGCAAATAAAAGTCATGTCACTATCCCCTAAGAAATTTAATCATGTGTTATTTATATTAAACAGTTTTACTTATAAGACACATTATTTTGAAGTTTCAGAATGAGTTCCATTGTCATGCGCCATGGTTTATGCAAAGGTAAAAATGTGAGAATAAATGACTAACGAATTACATAAAAGATCGCCCACACCCATCGCTAATGAAGGGAAATACTAAACACAAAACTGCTCAACATTTGTATTTTTATAATACAGACTTAAAATAATTACTAATCATTTCAGCACAACATTCACATAAAAAAGCCACAAACTCACACACGTAAAGAAAACAACTGCTATAATCGGCTTATCATGCCAAAAAACAACTCTTCGCTCGTTGTAGAGAAAATACCAAAACGCGAAATATTAATTATCAATAACTAATTTTTGTAGCCCACAAAAAATAAAGCTTTCTAAATGCACTATCATTTACATGTACTCTTAATACCAAATACAAAAAAACGCCGCTCAAAAATGTTTAAACGCTAAACAAATGAAATACAAAAACATACACAAACACATTTAAAGAACAGACATAAAACAAAGAATCACTCGCAACGTCGCCTACAAAACACGCACTGAAACCGAAACAGAGTCGTTCACAGCAACTCTTTAAGAAAGTGCACAACAAGAAAAAGAAACGTTAGCAATGCCCTTTAACTAACAAGGATGAACAAAGGAGTAAAAATATATTCATTACATTCAGTTATAAACACAACACACGAAAACCGAAACTCAACGCCATTCACAATCACGTCTAAAGACCACATACAAAGTCATTCACAAACACGTAAGTGACGGGCAAAGACAAAATAAAGAGCTTTTCGTAATGTTGTTTAAGGCGCGCGCGCGCACGCACGCACGCACACACACACACAGATCAAAGCACAAAGTCGTTCGTAACCATGTTTAAAAAAACAGACACAAAATTATAAACAGAAAGCTGCAAACAAATACTTTTACAAGAATAATCGAATACAAAGACGTTTAGAGTCACTACTACTGGCCAGACCAACACAAAGATCTCACAATCGCTTTAATAAAAGTGTAATACATGACAAGATGAATAAAATAACAACAATAACGACGGGGGAACGAACACAAACCAGAACAAATAAACATACAATATTTATTATGTACATTGTTAACAAAACCGACAGAATGATACATTCCAAAAAATGCATTTTGAGAGTACTCCTAAAACGTCGCGTTGTCTCATTTATTTTAGTTATTAAAGCAAGTTTCAACAACTTTTCACATACCATATTAGAATAATATTCCACTTTTGAAATGCTTATTGTCATTAAGTGTAAATAACAACACTTTTCATAATTGCTTTGAATAAAGGTCTACCCAGCAACTAGCAGTATACATTGTGAGCGATTTCTTATCTTGATTATGATAAATAGCTTCACATTATAACTGCATTAGACAGTATTTTCGTACCACACTTAATTAAACGAAAACGCCATAAGAAAAGACGGTAACCAGTTAGAATTACTGCTAATAAATGTAGCAGAGAGATTTTACATTTCCACAGTATAATGACCTCTTCCATTATATGGCTAACCTGTAATTGGAATGAAAGTACAAATGAGGTAGCCCCCAGTGGCTCAGCGGTATGTCTGCGGACTTGCACGGGTTTCGATACCCGTGGTGGGCAGAGCACAGATAGCCCATTGTGTAGCTTTGTGCTTAATTCAAAACAACAACAACAACAACAAAGGAGGTTTGTTGGCACATCGAAAGAAAGTTCAGTAAAATTCTAATCAATAAAAAAAACAGAAACAAATGCAAGTCGGTTTAAATAAATAACACTGTGTGCCAGACAGTACGTGTATATGTGCTAGCTCACATGAAAACCCAGCATTACTATTGTCTAACTGCACAGTGATACTTGTGTTTATACAAGTGCAAAAATTTAGCGACGTTTAACGTATACTGTTCTATACAAATAAAAACTACGACGTTCATAACATTAAGTTTCAAAACAACTTCAATAAACTAAATAAACAAACACACAAGAAAACATATTTAATTCTTTGCTTTTCCATGACTTATAAATAACGCATAACACAATTATATCTCAATGAAATTTCCGAAAGGCATCTCAAATCAACAACTGAGCTAAAAGTTTACACACAGGAAGCACAAGTTTACCCTTTATACAAACACAATCAACTAAGCAGGTATTCATAAGGAAATTATTATCGGCTGCAAGTCAATTCACACCATTTAATTCTCTTTCTTCCCGCACATAGTGTGGAGATATTTAACTGAATCGCATAAACAAAAGTAGCTGTTTTAAAAATAAGATAGTGTGTGTGTGTGTGTGTGTGTGTGTGTGTGTGTGTGTGTGTGTGTGTGTGTGTGTGTGTGTGTGTATGTGTATGTAATAGATTGCTTAAAAAACAAAAGTGAAATTCAAGAACAGTTGAACATTTTTAGTGCGTAGTATTATCTTGGTAGATAAAAGTAAATTGGATAGGGATGGCGGCAGTAGTAAGAGAGACGCTAGTTGTAGCTATTGGTTTTCCTGTAATATTTAGTTACGAGGTTAACTTAGTTTCGATAGACAATAGATCAGAGTGTTTTTCTATACAACAGGCGTGAGAGGTAATAGAGAAGTGATATGCCAACAGTGCGTCACGGTTTTGTAGTTTTTGTTAGGTTATTATTACTTTTTCTTCTTTTTGTTTTATCTCCTTAACGTTGCATGTTATCATGCAAGCATATTCCATAATGGATCTCATAAACGATTTATACATGTTTAGAATAGTGGTTGTTATGCAGTTGTGAACATTGTGGCAAATGTTTTTTATGGTATGCTATTTTGATTTGTAGTTTGTTTTGTTTTATTTTAATTTCTTTGATATAAAAGCATCAAATGAGAGAACAATTTAGAGTGATGCCTAACAATTTCATAATCGTAAAAGAGGTTATAGGAGAGTTTTAGAGAGAGAATATAGCTTGGCACTTCTATTTTTAATTTTTGTTTATATTTGTATTACCCACTGAATAATTCGTGGCAAATAAATGTAATAGCCACTGCCATAATTTCATTCGTTTTCGATGGTCTACAGCTAACATAATGCACTAAAGAAAATAATTACAGGTTTCAGACGATATATAAATGCAATTTAGATATATAAATGTAAGAAACTGACAAACAAAAAACACATAACATTGAGTTTTACACTTCTTGATGTCATAATTCTAAAATTTCGCTATTTCATAACTACTGTATGTTTCAAACAGAGTTAGTATAAGCGCCTAAAAACCGACAATTAGGCCTACAACTTAAATACACTTTGTTAATACTTTAAGAAAGAACTAAAAAAACAATTATACCATTAAGGGTCAAAAAGAAATGAAATGGTGACAAACGAACAGCTATGCGCAGCACGTGTGAACCCTGTAACTACACAAGTTATTTTTGTCACTACTACACGATATTCATAAACTTCACTGCTTCGTAAATATTTAATGTATTAATTATCTCACTCACGCTTTATAAAGCATATTTTTACAACATAACAAATTTCATGAAAATCATGTGCCATTTCTCTAACAGGCTGATATTAGTTTAAATACAAACCAACATAATAATTTAATGCATTCACTATGTTCCTGTTATCCTATGTAAAGTATATACTTAACTAATTACATTACTTTTTACGATTTCAATTGTGTTGCCATTGTTATTATTTCTAGTTTTTTTATGAGCCAGACAATAAATTAATATTCTTTACCAACAAGATATTTAAAAAAATCAATTATTATAATATCATTGATTAGAAAATTCCGTCCATTGTTGAAACATCAAGTTTATATTAAATTACAGATCTCTAAGCTAAAGGATGTTACTTAGAAAGGCTCATTTACCTCTATGTAAAACATTCCTCCATCTGTAGTCATTAAATTTATATATATATATTAAGTTCATGTACTGTATCACAAGTTTTTTTATACCTCATTACACAACTAAAGCATTACATACATGATACATAAGAAAATGTAATATGGGGAGGTAGGGTGGTCCTAAGATTACAAACTTCATTTAATATGACAAAACTAAGAAATCAACAGGATATAACAAAGTAATGCAACTGCCTTCAACATGTACATAAAATGCAAAATCTGATCTACTAAAAAGGCAAAAAAAAGCAAAGCTTTTAAAAGTTTATATACACATTAACTTAATGTAAAGAACAAACAAGTTTCTCAACAGGAAAAATTGCATCATTTTAGTTTTCTATCTCAGAAGCAAAAATGTTTTTCATAACTTAGCACAGTTAAATTATCAAATCTTACATTTCTAATAAAAACGATTATTACTTTTTAACGTTGTGTTTTTTTAAATTATCGATAAGTTTGCAAGATTCTCATTTTCTTATATTACTGAAAATTTTTTGTAAAAGCATAGGCTCATAAAAACTGAAGTTAAAAAACAACTTTTAGGAAATTAATATCGTATTTTGATTTACTTATTTTCATGATAGAGAATTTCTTCAAATGAATATAAATTGCTTCAACCTTCCAACTCAGGCTAATAGCAAATAGAATTTGGTTTAAAAAGCCAATCAAATTAATCTTATTGCTCAAGATAACATTCTCAAAAGCCAAATTTTTCTCAGGTTTGTAGCTAATGAAATTAATCTTTGAAAATAGACACCAAACTAAATCACTGAAATTAATTTTCCTACTTATGTTACCAGCTATGACATCAATCTGTCAATTCAGATTAAAAGCTTCTGTAGCTTTTATCAAGAACACACCTATTAAAATTGTCTTCTGTTCTTAGTTACAGATCAACTTAACTTTTCTATAGTGAAGAAACTAATTTCTTCCACTCGGATTAGCAACTTCTTTATTAAGTCTGAGAAAATCCACTGAGAGAAGCATTTACAAAATGGCTAACAGCTATTTTCACAAACATGAAAATCAATCTCGTGACAATACTTAATTATTTAAAAATCTCTTTGGTTTTGTTAGTTAAGTTTAATTTTGTGTAATGTCACTACAAAAGAAATTTCCATATTCCTTAGTTTCCTTTTCAGGGCCTTGCATGTCACAGTTTAATAAATAACTTAGATATTAACTATTATGAAGTATAGTATTTTAATGCATTTCATTCTTTGATATAAACCTCATGCATAGTGTTGAATATCTAGTAGAGCAAATATAATTGTTGCTTAAAATATTGCTCTGTTCAGTGTGAAAGACATTTCAAAAGAGATTATTCCTACATGTGCTGAAATGAGACATCCCTCAGGTCATCTCGTGGACTCCTATTGGTCAACAGATATAAAAGAAATTTTTGCTGGATTAACTGCTACTTAAATTAATTTATATTCCTGTTTAACTGTCACCACTATATGTTATAATGAAATTAGTGTTTGTACTCTGGATAACAACTGTCCAAACAACTTAAGAGCCATTAAAATCAATTACACTAATAATAAATTACATAAAGTAGCTTTTATAAACCAGATTTGTAATTACAATTAATTTGCCTAGTTTGAAAGTCAGTACTTTTGTCTAACAGTTATTCAAATTAGTCTCTCACTTTTTTCAAGTTAACAGCTATTAAAATCAATCTCTGTGCTATGATAAACAGCTACTGAAGGCAACTTCTCTACTCAAATGAACAAATGGTGAAATCAATCCATCTTGTAGTTAGAGAGATCAAGCTCTCTATTCAAGTTGCCCAGTATTTAATTTTTTGATATTTATCTTAATAGTCATCAACTTATAGTTCCCTAGTCAGAAGTTTAATTAATACAATTTTTCTAATCAGGTTATCATCTACTGAAACTCACCTCTTGAATCTGGTTACAAAACAAAGTGTAAAAAACATGTGGACTTAAGAAAAAAATGTATTGAAAAGTATTCTGTTTATAAAGAGTGCATACTTACATCCTAATTAATAAAAGTTATAAATTAAAGCACCTCAACATACAAACAAAAACTTCTTCATTCAAACACTTTTCATCATCACTTATGTTCTAATTAATGAAATTAAATTGTCTAAACCTGCTTAAAAAAACTGTTTATTCAAAACAGTTTTAATCATTAGAACTAGCTAAGATCTGGTATAATAAATCCAAAAAACAAAAACCTTTATTTATCAAAAATGAGTTAAAATGCTCACTGCTTTCCTTATTGACTGATTCAAATACTTACTGACATGAAATGTAAAGTACCATCCAAAATCAGGATGAAAAAAGCTGTTTTATACAAATGTTTTAACTTTAAAATCTTAAAAATCAGTTCATAAGGGAGGAGATGAGAGCAACGGAGCTAAAAATGTATAAAATGATAGTTTTAAGAGGCTACAAGTTTAAAGCTTTGTGAACATCAAGTAACTTAGAACATGTTAACATTTTGTGACAAAACTCTTCTAGATATCCAAAACAGAAACAATTTTTTTTGTTTCTTGAAATACGTGCAAGGAAAAGCCTCTGAAAGTAAAATCAAGAGATATTTTCCAGTTGGAACACCTTAAGGTAGGATCACACTTACCTACCACTGTAAAATAGAATTTCAGTAAAAATAAACTGAGATTTGAAATGTACTTTTTAACTAAGCAAAATATTGATAAGCTGAATAAAACTAAGTATTGTAAGACAAGGAGTAGAAAAACTTACATCAAGAAGAGCATGGAGCTGGGAGTCTTCCAACACAGAAAGCAAAAAATTTCTTTCCCGTTCACTACAGTCTGTAAGGCAGTGAATGTCATCTAAACTGTCCAACACAGCTGAAACAGCTCCTTCAAAAACAAAACTTAAAATCATACAATTTCTATACCTACTACATAACAAAGTTTACAAATTTCTGAATGACTTTATTTGAGCAAACTCACTAAGATAAATAATTATGTAGAATTCTCATTACACCAGTATAGTGTTTCTTGGTTAACATTCCACTTAAATAGGGTAAGAAAATTAAATTCTGAATTCAAATATTTATTAGAACAAGGTTGTTTCTTGAAATATCAAAATAGTCCCACTAAATTATATAAGTAAGAAAACACAAACAGAATACATGTTTGTATTTGTGTAATCTACTTGTCTTTATTTGATTCTTTCTAATTACGCTGCTTTTTTAAGGTTCTAAAAATTAAGTAAGACAATCGCCTTTTATTTACTGACAACATACAATCTAAAATAATTAGAAAGCAACTTGTTCACTTTTCTAGAAAAGCAAAGTTCTAACAATTGAATTCCAAGAGTATGGCCTTGAGGAGCCACTTCTAACTAAACCCTAACCTGGAGCTAAAATGCAAAGTTATTACACAAAGGCTAACTGTTTTGGAACAAAATCTTTTAGTAACAACTCTTCTGGTATGTAGATTACTCTTTCTGAAAAATATCTCTCTTAATCCCTAAAAAAATTCTTTTTTCATGGGTACCATATACATTTCCAAAAACAATCAGAACTGAATTTGTAATTTTTTCCTCACATTCACACCCAATCCATATTCAGCAAACTGGATAGTTTAATCTTTACCACAGTTGTTTTCAAATTAACTAACTATAAGTAAAGAAAAAGTATGAAAATCATGCACAAAATATTATACATAAATATAAAAGACAAACCTAAGCACATATATATTAGGTTGAAAAGCAAGTAACACTTTTTTTAATTCAAAAAAGCTGCTATTGGTTTTGAGGAAAAAAAAACTTTCAAATTTATGCCTTTTCCTCAATATCAATGTACATCTTACCTCTTATTTCAGAATACTTAATAGACATACATTTGGTACAAATTTTAACATATAAAGACCTAAGAAATGAGTACAAATTAGACATACATGACACTATGCTATATGAATTCAAAAAAGTTTGAAAGCTTCAGATGCTATAAGAAATGTATGTATAGTTTATGGAGTAAATGTGTTGAATGCAGGAAGTGTCAACATTGGTTCTTAATATTCCGATTAATCTCACTAATTCTCTACATTCTGCACAGACATGGTCAATTAATAAAAATGCCCTGCAAGCCATAGTTGAAGCAAGTTTAAAGCTGATCACATGAGAAATAGCTTAAGAGCTTCCCAAAACCAATACAACAATCATCATCCAACTCCACAAGCTTGGAAAAGTTTTGATATTTGAACAAATGGTGACCCTCTGAGCACTTTGATTTTTTATCAAATTGTGTAACCCATTTTACATCTTTGAAAGCAAGACATGCTCATTAACTATTTCAGGGAAGAAGAGTTGCTGGCAATGAAAAGTGGGTTCTTCATAAGCATACTCAATGTAAGAGACAAAAGTTGAATCTCTGTCAGATATCTGTTTCAATACCAAAGAGTGGCTTACACCCAAAAAAACATTTTGCTTTGTGTTTGGTGGGATCTGGGAGGTGAAATCTCTCATAAAATTTCTCATCTAAATCAAACACCCATGGTGAAAGATATGGTTATCAGTTGGAGTGCTTACACCTAGCACCGATAAGAAAAATAAAGTTGCATAATGATTTTGAATGACGACACAAAACCATACACTACAAAAATGACCCAAGAATGAACAACAGGCTTTGAAATGGAAAACTGTGTCTCATCCACCTTATACACCAGATCTTGCTCTATCTGATTAACATCTTTCCAGATCCTTACGATATTACTTATATGGAGAAAGATATGGAAATAATAAGAAACTCAAAACTGACTTAAGATTGTTTTTAGAATGCAAACCAAAGAATTTTATTCATGAGAAATCTACAACTTACTTAAAAGATATAATTATGTCACAGAAAATGAAAGCAAATAATTATTTGATTAAATTTATGATTGAAGACTAATTTACAAGTTTATTAAAATATTAAAAAAGAGACAATACTTTATTTCCAGTTGGATATATGTCATACATACTGTTAGGAATTATTCAAAATTTACATTACTTTCATACAAATGAGATTTACAAAACTACTTTAATTTTGAACTGTTCAGACAAAAAGTTAAGAAGTTGAAAGAACAAGATTCCTGGACCAGATAATATTTTTCTTGAATAGTGGGTGGCTCAGGCACCCATAGATTGGAAGTAAGCTGATGTAACTCTTGTTTTAAAGGAAGGTGATAAAAATTGTCCCAGTAACTATAGACCCTATTAGTTTTACACTAGTTGTGGAAAACATTTTGGAAAGTCAGTTGAAAGATGCTTTCAATAATGAAAAATCTTACCATACTAAACTTTTTATATTCTTTGAAAAGGTTAATGCTCATACAGATTGAAGGCAAGATGTATCTGGATTTTTATAAACATTTGATAAAGTACCACATAAATGCCTTATAAAGAAACATTTCTATAGGTGTGTGGGATAAGTTAACTAACTGGATAAAAGAGTGGTTTGATGGAAGAAAGCAGGGGGTTGTTATAAATGGAATTCAGTTAAAATGGATTAATAATGCAAGCAGTGTACAACATCAGGGCTCAATCTTAGGACCATTACTCTTGTTATTTATATCAGTAACACAGACGAATGAATAGTCAATAAATTACTTAAATATCAGGTGATATTAAGGTCTTGGGTGTTGTTAGCTGTAAAGAGGATGCTTCTGGCTTTACAAAAGTGTCCAGATGATTTAGTGAGTTGAGCAAATAAATAACAAATGGGTTTTAATTATAAACGAAGATAATGCATGTAGGTTATCATAATTTGAATCACAAGTATGATTTAAAATGGAATAACCTTAATAGTACTATGAAGGAAAAGGGTCTTACTGTAATAGCTAATTAGTCTCTAAAGTCATAAAGGCAGAGTGCTGTTGCTAGTGGTGAGAAAAATAAGATTTTAGGTTGTATCTACAGAAATACTGAATACAAGTCTAAAGCAGTATGTTGATAGTTTCATGGAATCTTGGGATCCTTCCCAGGGTCAGAAGAAGGTAGTATAATAGCCTGGCACCAAACATCAGAAAAGATGTCCTCCTGCCTAATCTGGTCGAAGAAAGTAACTGCCTCAGCATCTCATAAAGAATATCTTGAGGTTAAACTGTTGTGATTGCCATAAAGGCTTGGGAGATGGCAGAAGAGCTGGAAAGCTAAGAAAACTTCTCCCAAAGGATGTTAGCAATGTCATGGACATTGTTGACTTCCTGGTCATTGGAAAGCAAGAACAAAAGGAGTTCAAAGGTGTACAACCCACTGACCTTCTGAACATTGTTCCCCACAACTTTAGAGCAAACACAACTAAAAATGCTTGAGGTAAACTTAATCCAAGCTTCCCTCTGACCTTACCAGCTTAGCATGAGCAGGCATCTGCTGATAAATGATGAGGTCAGATAAAGAGGGATACTGTCAAAAGGTTACTCATGATCACTTTTTACCATTCCATGCCTCATGGCAGGCCAGACTACATCATAGATTAGAATACCATTGAAAGTGTATTGAAGTCACAGGAATAAAACAAGCAGCTACCTGGACTACACAGCCAGTCACTGATCCCAAGAAGTTGTCAATGGCTACCAGACAGACAATGAGAGAAGTAAGTTCCAACAGAGTAGTGAAAAAAGGCCAGTCAGTTTGTTCCAACTTCCACAGTGATATGCAGGTTGGATGGCATCAACCACAGCCAGTCTCCCACAAGATCGTGACAGAATTATCACTGTCACATTGGTCATTCTGCACACAACACACCAAGAAAAACAAGAACAGAATGAGGGTGAACAGACAAAGGTTATAGCAGTAAAAGACTGACTAGGTTCATGAAAGTGTGTAAAAAAACCATCATTGAATAGAGAGAGATTATGATTTTAAAGCATATGCTCCACATAATGAACTTTTCCATCTGCCAAGAGGGGGAAGACTATGTTCATTAAAATCACCCAACAGAAGAAAAGGAGATGGCAACTGATCTAAAAGGACATCCAGGTTTGACCGATTGCAAGTCTCTCTTCGAGAAAAGTAAATAGAACAAATAGTGGTAATACAATCCAAAGAAAAATGCCATAGCCTCAGCTGGGTGACCAGCAAAACCACATCATCACAAGTTTGACCATCAAATAATTTGTCTTTCATGTAGAGGAAAAAAACCTCCATAGTGTTATGATACTGGCAGGATGGAGGAAAGTTTTCTATAAGGAAAAACAGACTGGATGGAATAAATCAATTAAGGCTTTAATGTTATTCAAGTTGTAATGTAAAGCTTTGACAAATCCCTTGCATCAGTGTAACCATTTTTATTTAGTAGGGAATGAGGGCAAAGAGCCCTGTGGTTTGGAACCATGCTGCTTCTCTTTATAAGATAATGGTTTTGAACTTCTTGGCCTATGGAAAGGTGCCCAAACAGACAACAGAAAAAAGAGGCAGTGATTGAGACAAAGGCAGAAGTTGACATGAACCTGTCATTTCCCTTTTTTTCTTTTTTTAAGAGAGCAACAAACTTTGAAGATAAGAGGAAAGACACTTCAAAATGAGCAGTAAGGTCAATCTGTACACCCAATGTGATAAATTAGAGGGCAGCAACATATGTTTTTGTCAACATGGAAGACAAAAGTTTCCATGCCTCAGGATGAAATATGTTGTTAACAGTCCTCAAGCACTGTACAGGAATAGAAAGGGGTGAGAATCACAGTTGAGGCAGCGAGGCTCACGTTCACATAGATTGGTTTTGTGGTCTTTGTCATTACAATGGGAACAGCACAAAAGAGCCACAGTAAGATGTCTTAGAGTGACCAAACCACTGGCATTAGAAACATCATACAGGGGTACAGGTAAAAGTAAATGTCAGAAAAAGAAAGAGGAAGACAAAAGAATCTAATCTTTGAGAGTGGACATATATCCCACAACTGAAACTCTTTGACTGGAGAGACTGGCAAGAATCTGACTTCGGGACATTATAAAAAATCCCTCTCTGGAATAATTCCTCAAAATGTATTAAAAATAGCATGGGGGGTAAACAAAATAGAAAAATCCTCCAAAGTCTTGGACTTCAAGAGGTGTTTGGTGTATTTTAGTTTTCACGTTTCAGCCAGAATGTCTCTAGATCTTAATTTTCAGACAAATTTGGGAGAATCCTTTTCAATCTGGTTTGAATAAAAAAGAAAACATATGCACAAGGAACTTTACAGATAGTGAAATCAAACGAGTAATACAGGTACATCATCAACTGTAGCTTGGAATTGAGTATTAAGAACTTTTAATACTCAGGCCATGTTAGAGGCCATGAGAAAGAGAACAGGGGTCCACTGACCCCACCCACCGAGGACTCTTACAAGGGTATGAGCTAGAGAGCTGAAAGCAAAAGGCTTGGCAACAATGTTAAGGTTTCATAGACACTATACTCAAACACCAGCATGAAACACAAGATCCACAACATTTATTGAGAATTTTCAATATTGGTACTTGGTTGACCCTAGTCCAGGAGAAAGAGCTACAAGGCCACCCATCTACAGGAATTCAAGACCAAAATGGTGTGTTGGTGTTGGATCACTCAGCCACCAGGATCCTCTTCTCCCCTTCACACATTTACACACAAGAAAAATGCGAGTGGATGTTCAGATCCCAGAGGAGGTGAGTTAAAAAGACAATCTTCTCTGGGAGATCCTTTTACCATGTCTCTATTCATGTACTGTACTAAAGAATCATCTATAACTATAACTTCCTAATGTTTTTCACTCATATTCCCTATCAAACCCTTTTTTCTTCCTTTCCTATACACCATAGTTTTTTGAAAATCTACCCAAGGTAAATGATGAAATCTATTACTTAATAGAATCTGCACTGTACACTTACATCCATTACTTAAGCTCCAATAGTATTGTTTCTATGCTTTTATTCTTGAAAGTCGTTATTAGATACAGTATCCCTTGGTTGTAAAAGCTTATGTTCCTTTGAAATACTGTTGCCATTTCTAACAGCTTATCCTTTCATCTTTTGCTTCTATTCTAGCTAGAATACCCTTCAATTTCTTCTTTATCCTGCAAACTTTCCCCAAAAAATTACACATCTTCACTACTAACTGTCTTAAAAGTGAATTCCAGTCCAAAATTACCAGATAAAACTCACTCCTTACACCTATCACACTTTAAAAACTGAGTGCTTAACATCACTGCAGTCATGAAATAAATGATCAACGTTAAATACAAAAACCTTAAGTTTGAGATTTAAATACATTACATCTTACTTTCTCACTAAAGTTATCAGATATAATCTAAAAATTAGGTATTGGACAGTTATTTTGAAAGTAAATTTATGTAAAAATACAATATATTTAACATGTTTCATTTTGTTCTTTTAAGCTAAAGTCTTATTACATTTGCTAAGCCTAATCTAACATTTTTAATGCTTACATCAATAAGCTTTAACACATCAATCCTACTAATATTATTTATCAATCTTATCAAATTATCTTTTTGATTAATTAACACACATTACTACAAATAAGGTTATTAATCACACTGCTAAACAAATTGCATTAAGAAACTCTAAAAATCTAAGCTTTAACTTCCAAATATTTTCATCTAACTTTCATAAGCTAGCCAAATCTTACAAGGTATTTCTGAAATTATGGCCAAATTTATTACTAATTGTGATAATACAGATTCTAATTTTTACATGCAAGAACTTAAGACCAGTATATTTCATTAGAAACATCAGGTTGATTTTTACTTATGTCCTATTTATGTCACTTCCTTTGGTCAGAAGTTAACATGAAATGCAAAACTTACTACTGAATTGTCAAAATTATAATCACATTTTACATTTAAGTAACTTAGACAAAATGGCAGCCTAAGCTTTATATCATTTAAATACATAAATGCTGGTACTTTTAAATCTGAACAGCAAAGGTGTAATAACATCTGATGTTTTAAGTCTGATAAGTAACCCACATTTTGGTATGCAAGAAGTACCTTTTACTACACACAGTAATCAAGATAGGGATAGAAAAAGGTTAGTCATCAACTAAACAATGAAATATATTATTTTTGGTCTGTTGCATATGCAAAGATTTTTAATCAAAATGGACAGAAGAATTTTAATGGTTATAAACTTCCCACCATTTTTATGAGCAGCTTAACCAGGTAGAACTTCCTTACAATATTTCAATTTATTACATTACAAATAATCATACATGGAAGAAATACACCTTAGTTGGGAAACAATATTACATGTACATGGGATATATAAATAATAGGAAACTAAAAAAAGTAGTTCTTAAATAAGATCATCTTACAATAATAAGTCTTGTACAAGAAGTAATGTTCATAACTATAGTGGAGTTTTATCAACAAAATTATCATTAAGAACCAATGTTGATAAATTTTAGAAATTTTTCTAGAAGTACACCATGCACAGATATGTATTCCTCTGAGTAGTTCTTCATTTCCAACCTATTCATTCTATTTGTAAAACATCATACATGCAACATTTCCAGTACAACAAGTACATAGCTGATAAAGAAAAGTCCACTTAGCTAAAGGACTTTGATTACTGGGTTTCTTTTCTGTTAATCTTGTATGCTATTGAATATCATGAAAATATTTTATTATCCTTAACTGCATTATATCATGCAATCATATTCATTCTTATCTGTATTTGTTTATATGAACTTTAGTTACTCTCCACCAGGCACATTTCACATAGAAGGAAAAAACGTTACTACATTACATAATTATAAGGAATCACAATAGCTGTTACTACTTACAGCAGCTTCAGTCTAAAATTAGTTTTCTTAGTGATTGCTATTAATGAATAATGTTTCAACATGAAATTTGCATCAAGTACCTTGCAGCACAGAATTCCTATCTGAATGCTTAATATTCTTAGAAAAATGTCTATATAAAAATTCTATTTATAAGCAAATAACTTTAAAGTAAAACAACTGATACTTTTAAGGTTGTAGGCTTACATTCCCACTGATACAAGCAACTAATTTTCCTAGGCCCCTAAATTGATCCCTATAAAAATTAACTAACCCAGAATGTGCATTCTGTGAACACATGCATAGCTGTGCATGTTTCTGTGATGTGAACTGGAGAATATACAATATAAATTGCATAAAACTGGTTGGTTGTAACATAGTAAATCAAACTTTAGTTATGGGATTTCTAATAAAACTTAAAGCCTTTCACGTATTTTTAGGAACACAAATTTCACACTGTGCTAACACACTCAGATATTTTGTATTTATGGCAAAAGATACTTGGATTACATTCTATCATCTCTAATCTTGAACTGCTGACCAGGAGGCCAAACAGAAGTACCCTAACATCCACTATAAATGTTGAAATTTTAAGGGGCTAACAGCCATGCTTACAACACACCAGAGCTTAAAGTGCAAGAAATACTTCTGGTATTGCATGAATTCAAATTTGACTTACCAAATACGAAGTCCAAAGTTCTACAACAGGGTGTGTGTGTGTGTGTGTGTGTGTGTGTTTAAAACTGAGACATCAGAATTCAAGCAAAACACTTGAAGAATACTTCATCTTTCAAAAGTACTTTTAAAAAATTCAATTTATAGCTTGACATATTTTGTTTCCCTAATTAAGTTTAATAAAATAACTTAATTTTTCTGTTTCACTCTCCTTATTATACTTATTTTAGTTATTTCTTATATATCTTTTAATTTGCATATCAGGATTTTATTCACATGTAATTCAATGAAATTCAAAACCAAACTTACCACAGATTACAGCCAAACAAATTTTTAGCATATTATCTCAGTATAAGCAATATTGCCTTCTAAACTTCTAAGAATTACATACAATATAGCCATAACACTTTACTCTGATTTACAGTGATTCAACTTACTAACCTTTTACTAATTACATCAACAGATACATAATATTCTCTAGTTATTAAAATACTTGTAGTCTTTAACTTAATAATAATCATGTAAACTATAGTGTTTTGAATATAGTGATTGTTTTTTTTTAATACTATTTAAAAAAACTATATAGATCTACTTGGATTCACCATCACCAGATGGTACCATCTTGTTTGTGGCATTAAATGATTTTATTCCAAGTAGGCATCAAGTACTAATTAAAAGAATCTATTTTTGAATAAAAAGAATTTGTCTTACCAGCTGATGTAACTTCATCATCAATTTCAAGTTCAGAAAGGCCATCAAGTGGTGGTTCAATATAAAAATTGGTCCATTTTGGGCTTGCCACAGCTGCTAAAACTGCTCCCTAATGTAAAATTAAATAAAATAAAAATACTGTTTCAAAAACGACTCAAAACTGATCTATATTATACCGGTCATTAATCAATACATAGTGCATACTTTGACTTTATAGTTTCACTATGAAAATTGTTTTCTTAATATCTAACAACAATCCAAATGTTCAAACATCACTAACCTTACTTCTGATTTTTAGATTAAGGTTGGTTATTTATGTTTGTTTTTTTAATTAAAATAATACTTAATTTTCAAAGCGAGTTTGGGCATTGCATTGAGTAACTCCATGTTCTTACTTCTTTGATGTAGTAATTTAAAAATCCCAATCATAATAATATTCAGTCTAAAAAAAATGTACACAATATTTGAAGGGAATCTGATTTTATATATATATATATAAAATGAAATTCACCAAGGGTGCTGATAGACAAATCAGATTGCTTGCTCAAAAAAGGTAAAATCAGTTGATTTCCAAGAAATGCCTTAATAATGCATAAAAATAAATACAGTAGATACAATGTGCAATTCTCAGGAGACTTTTTTTAAAGCTGTGGAAACAATGTTTGGCCAGGAACAGCGAAGAACAGTAGAGGATACAAGCAATATAGATATCAAATTGATAAAAAGAAATTACCAATTTCACTAACAATCTGTGACTGTACACATATCAATGAACGCCCAAGACAAAAAAAAAAAAATGTATATACACGCATACACACACAGGTTAACTTTAGAAAAACCTAGCTGAAAGGTAAGAAAAATGGCTCTCAGACATTTTATTTGGACAAAAAGTAATCCAAATTTTGAAATGCTGTCTATTCCTAAAAAGAGTTGGATATTAAGATGAAATATTGTCTGTTTCTAAAAACTAAAGAACAAATAAAATATTGTTGGTTCCTAGAAAGTTAAAGAGTGAGATGAAAGAAATGAAATGTCATTTGTTCCTATAAAGCTAGAGAATAAGACTGATAAAAACTACATAAAATGTTGATATATCAGTCAAAATACAACAGAAGACCAGCCTTACCAATCTCAGACTTAATAATCAACATTGTGTATTGGTGAAAACACAAATGAATAATAAATTGTGTGTAGATTTAAAACCAGAAAATAACAGAAACCAAGTCCTACAAAAAGTGTGTTATGTGAAATCATGAATATTTTATATAAAACTACAATAATCAACACAAAATTGTTTTCTGTTGAATCATTGAAACTGCTAACAAGCAACTTTAATTTAGTTAAGCCATTCTTTATCTTTATTAAATATATAATCATAGTTTGTATTGATTCTCAAATTAAAAATGACATTTCTGCAACGAAGAGTAAACATAATGAAAATGATATCATGTACAGTATGGTAGTACCACAGTATAATCCATATAGATTTCATCATGTCATTTTTATTAATATTTGATTTTTCATCATTTTAGAAGTTTGGACAAGCTTCATTCATAAAGATCTATCAAAATAACCAAAATCACAAGCTTCCATAATGACACTGTTACTGAGCATCCTATTAAGTACTAAAACATACAGGGTTAGTTCATGTGGCAGGTGTTAACAATGTAAAATCTGGAAACAAATCTGACACCTTTATACTTTATGAATTTTATACAATTATAAAATAAAATTGAAAATTATTTTTTTTTTATTCCATTCACTTTATAATTTCCCCTGGAAATATAAAATATTAATTTATATAACATATTCTTTAATAGTCATCTTCTGATGAAAAATATCCTACCTTAAGTTTTCTTCTAGCATTAAACTTCCTCAATTCTTCAACTGTTTCATGAAGATGGAGTTTTTGAGCACAATGATCTCGTTCCTGAGAATATAATATCTTAGCTAGTGAAATGATTCACTTCATGTGATCTCTACTTTTCTTAGAACTTTCAGCATAAATTAACTGTTTATGTTTTTTGTTCACCTTGATTTGAAATTTAACTTTACCATTATACATTTACATTTAATTTCACAAACACGAGTAACTAATGTTCTTGAATGAGCAGATTGCACCACCTGGACATGAGCATAACTTCAGTAAGCCAGTGAGGTGATAACCTGGTTTACAATCCCAGTGCTACTGATTAACCTATTGTACGCCACTTTTTTTCTATATAATTCTGGTTTTGGGGTATTTGCCTGGCCTGTTTTAGGCTTCTAATCAACCAGTGTTCATTGATATTAAAAATATAATGCAAAATTAACCATCACTGTCTAATCAATGATACAATATTTCAAAAGCTTAAAACCAAATATAAAACAAAATATCTAATTACATAAAATTTAAATATTGTCATTGGTTTTGCACGCATTTAAATTCACTCTTCCTTTAAAAAAAATATGTTTTATTGAATGTAAAACCCAATTTTATACAGAATAAACTACCACACCAAGTTACATTAAAAAACAGAAAGAAATAAACAAAGCAGGATTAAAGATTAACTGAAATAATACATAAAAATCTAAACAGTGCCCATAAAAAATTTAGTCTTGGCTAAAACATTGCCAGTGTTTGAAAGAAATTAGGTTTTGGTAATTGAATCATTATCGACTCTGATACTTAATAAATGGTAAAAAAGAAAATATTTAAAAACTTATTTACAACATCATAATAAAGGAATCCTACTTTAAGCCATAAATGATCTAAGGCCTCATCAACTGTTATCCGTTCCTTAGACTCAACAGTTAACATTTTCTGAACCAAGTCTTTGGCATAATCAGTAACATGGTCCCACGGTCGTCCTGCTAACTAGATTAAATATAATATTTAAACACAGTATTTACAACACAAAGTAAGTGTTAACGTGAATTTACAATACTTGTATCATGACTATTCTTTCTTTTTTAAATTATATTTTCTCTCTATCATAAATATTTTTATAAAACAACTCATTTAAAAATGGTAGGCACTGTCCCATAGATTCAAAAGGACCACAAGCTCTCTTATAAAACTAATTAGGCAAACATTCAAGCAAAGTATTTGTTCTATGTCTTTAGATCTAACTAAAACTTTCCAAAATCCACAGGTACTTTGTTCACTATTAAAAGGTAAACAATGATACAAAAATCCTCCTTACAGAACAGTAAGAGAAAATTTTCATTTTTCCACTATGAAAGAAACTCCCTACACACTCTTAAAAACAAAATCCAAAGAATCTTTAATCACAGTTTTGGTTAAAAACAATCACAGAAGTTCATCCATGGGAAACACCATTAATAAAATCCTTCTTAACGAACATCTTTATCAACTTTTATGAACAGAGAAATGAACTACAGGCAGTAATATGCAAAAATCTCCTCTTAAGACCAGCTTTAAAGAGCAGTTTTAACTGGTGATGGTGGTTTTCTCTCTCTCTCTCTCAGTGATAAAATAAATTTGGCAAAGACAACTAAAAACAATCATAACTAACAGTTATTTATTTACACAGAACAAACTATCTCAGTTGTTCTATAAATTATAGGCTTAGAGAAATTTAACATTCTGCTATTAAAAATTGTTTAGTAACAAGATCATGGAATTTTAAAAAATATTATAAAAGCTGTGTACTAGAAGTAAGAAAAGTACTGTTTATAGTGAATCAACTGAAAGTAAGCTATAATTAATATTACATCAAAACATTTTGAAAAATACACTGCATGGTCAAAAGTATGTGGACACCCAACCATCACATCTATGCATGCTTGTTGAGCATTTCATTCAAAAACCATGGACATTAATATGGAGTTGGTCCCCCCTTTGGTGCTATGACAGCCCCCACTCTTCTGGAAAGGCTTTTCACTACATTTTGGAACATCTCTGCAGGGATTCACTCCTATTCAGACACAAGAGCATTAGTGAGATCAAGCACTGATGTCGAACGAAAAGGCCTGGCTCACGGTAGGTGTTCCAATTCATCCTAAAGGTGTTCGATGGGGTTGAGGGCAGGGCTCTGTACAGATTAGTCAAGTTCTTTCACACCAACCTTAGCAAACCACGTCTCTACGGACCTCGCTTTGTGCACAGTACATTGTCATGCTGAAACAAAAACACAGCCTTCCCCAAACTGTTGCCGCAAAGTTGGAAGCACACAATTCTCTAAAATGTCACTGTATGCTGCAGCATTAAGATTTCCCTTCACTGAAATTATAGAGCCTAGTCCAAACCAAGAAAAACTGCCCCATATTTTTCCTCCTCCACAAAACTTTATAGTTGGCAGTATGCATTCAGGCAGGTAGCATTTTCATGGCATCTGCCAAACCCAGATTAATCCATCAGACTACCAGATAGTGAAGCATGATTTGTCACTCCAGAGAATATATTTCCAGAATCTAATGGCAGTATGCTTTACACCACTCCAGCTGACACTTGACATTGTGCCTGGTGATCTTAGCCTTGTGTGCAGCTGCTCAGCCATGGAAACCCATTTCATGAAGCTCCTGATGAACAATTCAAGGTACCATTGTTCCAGAGGCACTTTGGAACTCAGTAGTGAGTGTTGCAACTGTGGACAGAAAAATTTTTATGTGCTACACACTTCAGATCTCAGCAGTTCTGTTCTGTGAGCTATGATAGTACCACAGTGCAAGTCACTAAGCTCTTCAGTATGACCCATTCTACTGCCAATGTTTGTCTACGGAGATTGCCTGGTTGTATACTTGATTTTGTGCACCTGTTAGCAATGGGTGTGGCTGAAATAACCAAACTCCCTAATTGGAAGGGGTGTTTGCATACTTTTAACCATGTAGTGTGTGTTTAAATAACAGAAGAAAAAACAATAACTGAAAAATAATTTATCTTTAATCAAGTCTAAGTAATCAAACTTTTTCAAGATCAGTCTTCACTAAATTTCAACATTTAAAACAGTTTATCATAAACTTACATTTAATTTCAGAATTTGAAACTTTAACAAACTTTGTTATTATGCCTAAAATCTACTATAAAATTCCATACATTGAGACGTCCTTGGCAAATGGAATCATACAAGCGTTCCTTGGTTCCCAAAAATGGGAGAGTTCCAGAAAGTAATACATACAGAAGCACACCACAACTCCATACATCTGCTGGCTTTCCATATGGCCGTCTTTTGATGACTTCTGGTGCCATGAAATGAGGAGACCCAATTCTTCCTATTTAACAAAAACTCTAAAATGTATAATATTTTCAAAATATAATACTATGATATATTTCATACATATTAATAACTTAAATGTTAAGAACAGAAACATAAGCATTCTTAAATTCTCTTTCTGACTTCATCCATAAAACACAGCAAAAATAATATTTGTCAACAATACAATTCTTCAAAAGTAGAAAATTTACTTAAATTTGGTCAAATTTTAGGCACTTTCACCATAGAGTAAGTTATGCAAACTTTAAAATAAATTCATAACATACAATTTATTTTCATACTCTATCTTTTATTAGAGATCAAACTTTTGCAAAACAAAGTGCTAAAAAAACAGCTAAAAGTGGTAAATATGTCATCAGTTTAACTTCTCTTTATCAAGATTTTACATATATTTACTTGAATTTAATTTCAACTGATAAAACAAAATAAAATAAGTCTTCAGGGTTCAGGAAAGTGTGGCTTAGTGATTTATCTGTGTAAAATGTCTTGCTCTCTGTACATCTAAAAACTGTGATATGTTACACTAAAATTATGGGTCCAACCTTGTCTTTCTTACCATGTTCATCACACCTCATGTACAAGCAGCCTTTAGGGGACAACCCCAGTTGATACTCATTCACATTTTGCTCTGTGAAAATTAAAATTATTCGCTCACATACACAAAACAAGATCAAACATAAGATCTTCAATTCACAAAAGTTCAAAAACAATTTTTTAAACAACTAGTAGAACATGCAACATTAGAAAAAACATATTAAAGAAATTAAATTTACTTCAACATGCAATAAAAAAGACAATATACAAAAAGTCAATTGTCTACATCCTGATTTTACTCTTACTCCTATGGCCACAGCTCAGAAAAAAGAGCATTTCTGTGATAAAGAACAATTTAGATATATGTGTATGTCAGTAAAAATATTTTAGTACTGTTAAAAGAATGGAAACCAAAAGTCTTTTTAAATGTATTAAAATATGTAGAGTTTAGTGAAAATGATTTTATTGAAATGTTCAAAACTGATACAAATGTGAGTACAGTATTTAGTTTTATCATTATAATCTTGTGTCTATGTTATTTACATATTTTTGACAAAAAGTATGATTTGATAAAAAAAACAAAATAGCATCAGTTCACACTACAAGTATGACAAATGTCACTTATAGTCTAACAAGTAATTTTCTCATTAAATTTAACACTTGAAAGAAAAACATGTATATATTCACACAAATACACACGCAAAGCTCATTTATCCTGCATAATATATTTACAGGAGAACAGTCTATTAAAATAATAATAATAAGAGATTACATAAACAATTTTTGCAATGTACGAACTAAGAATACTGCTTTCTAACCTATTTTATGCTAAAAGCATTTTATCCAATCACAAGTTTGAAATAAAGGCATCATTACACTTTAAAGAAATCATTTTGCTTCTTTCTCTTATGTAGACAAGCTCTTCATGTCCAAAATACAACCTATGTTACTAGGAAGTGACTGATGCATGCATTAAAAAATAAACATAGCAACTATGGTTGAAGCACTAACATTCTCTATCACACACACACACCACATTGTACAAAAACCTTTGTAGCTGCATAAAGCAGGACACATTTAAGATACACATAAACACACAAAATTATAAGCATGTACTGATATGAAAAATTTGATGTACTGTAGTTTTATACAGGTTTGTTACATGTATTGTTTAAAGATGTGAAGTATTATGTAACAGAATCTCAGTTTACTGGGTTTATAATGAAATAATTCAACCAAATAGTAAAGAGAATTCTGGAAAGAAATCAACTATAGTTATCCTAACTTAAGAAAACTTAAACAGATAACTATATACTTTAAAAACAGAAGCAAAAACAACAGTGTCAAAGAAATTGAATAACCTATACTTATAATGAAGGTTATAACATACTAACTTACCCTCATCAATGTGATCTCCTTTCAGTTGAATGGCAGCTCTGAACCCTTCTATCTTCACAGGGGCTGAGTTCTCTTTACTGGCAAGGAGAATACAATGTGGGCTAATATCCCTATGGATGATGTTATTGTGATGGCAGTATCGGACTGCGTCAAGGATCTGCCTCATGTAGTGGCTGGATATTAAAGTTTTATATATAAATTAAATACTAGAAAGAACTATAAGTTGTTTTTTTTTAATTCACACAAACTTTTGAGCAACTGTACATAATAAAATATTTGTTTATTCTATTTATAACGTTTCACCAGATTTACCTAGCATCAAGAGTATGGATAAAATAAAAGTTTTACCATATAAGAGAAATCAATAAAAACTGTATACATTAACTGATACAAATGCATGTGTTTAATTACAGTTACAAAACATACTTAAATACTTTACACTGGTATCGAAGAATTGTTAACAAAGATAAATTATTTGTTTGGTACATTAGCACAGACTGCTTAAGAAAAGGTTAGTTCTACCTATTTACCAAGACACTCCAAAATTAACAAAGGTAAACAGAATTTCTTTATTTGCCACATGATCAGAAGAAAGAGAAAATACTATTTGGGAGCTACAGAGAGGAAAACCATAAATTATCCATTATCTCATTACTAAAAATGTTGGGAATAAATAAGACTAGAATGTGCAACTGAAAAAGAATGAAGACAAACTTGTGCAACATTCCATTTTTTCATAACACTAAAACTTGCTGAAAGTAAATGTGATTTTCCTGCTGACAATGTGGTTTAAGAACAACTAAAAGAAAGCAGATCATGAATGTACTATGCAACTGAGAAGCTAATGAATGGACAAACCTAAATCTACATATCTGTGGTTATTAAGTCTTAGAAGGAAAATTTTCAAACCTGGTAACTGCCTCACTGTACACAAATCCAGCTGTTGCCCGTTTAACAATTTCTGTGCAAAGATCTGTCCCTTCCATGCTTCATAAAAGAAGGAGAAATGGTTTAAAACATACAAAAATGATGAAGTAGAATTTCATTTCTTTATTATGTAAAATGAAAATACAAAAAAATATGGTATTTACAGTTTATATTTAACTGTAATGTAGAAATGTTCAGAAGTAACAATACATAAACATGGTAGAATACGATTTCAAGTTAAATTTGATTCAAATGAATATCTGATTACTGAAGTTTATTATATCACGAAACCACCAAATCTCGTTAATGAATTTGCCAAAATGTTTCTTTCGATTGCCACTAGATGGTAATATTGTTACAGCCAACACTGAACTGGGTGGATGTGCAATAAAATATAAAGAATGAAGTTGTATGTGTAAAACGCGTTAATCCATTTTACTTATTGTACGTATCTAAGTATTATTAAGTTATTAAGTGCGAAAAATAATAAAAACAAGGCAATGTCCTAAGTGTTTCTCAGCAATGCACTACCAAATATATTACGCAGTTCGAAGAGGCAGCTTCTCTCATTAGTTACAGACAGTATTCTCATCATTTATTTTAGTCATAATATTCTCTTTTAATTTGTAAACAGCGTCAAACTTAAACGCACAACCAGGATAATTTTAGCAGTATAATCTCAACAACTACTTTGTCTGTAAATGCGATTTCTATAATCCAATCATAGTTCAAGCCCAGAAAATACTGCAGCGGTAAGAAAACCTGGTGCTGTTAAAGATGTCTGAATAACGCAGCACGCCAGTTTTGTAAGTTTGGTTTTTGACGAAAATTCATGAACCACTGAAGATCATTTTAACATTGCTATTAACGATCAGATTTAAGTAAAATGAGTTCTATTGTACATTAAAAATTATCTTTCAACATATTAAAACAGTACTAAAATCCAATAAACTAAAAACCTTCATTTTTGGCCGAGAAATTTTGTTCAATCATGAAAAACTATACGTTTATTCATTCTACAGAACTGTAGGCGTTATTCTGTATGAAATAAACAGAAATCAGCTGTTGTAGCTTTATAATCAATCCACAAATATGAAAATCGGCAATTAATAATGTGTCGATTGCCTAATTTGAAGAAATAAAATGATTTACTTAATAAACCTACATAGTATACACAAAAAATCATCCCTTGGAACTTAATTTGGGGAAAATTGGTTTTTCTTTAAATATCGTGAAAAACTAGGACTTGCTTATAAATGTAGTAATATGAATAGTATTCTTTGAACAAAATATTAACCAACGATTTATATTTGTCTGGAGAAGTAATCTTAAGCTGCATACGTTATATTTTGGGAGGGCGGATATTTATTCTAAAACAAAAATGGTTATTGCTTTCCTCAGTTTGTTGGAATTAACCTTTCTTTATCAGCTTTTAAGATTAGTTTTATTACATGTGTTATACACGTTTTTGTTTTAATTTTCGACATCAGTAAATTCAGGCTGGATCGAATTCTGAAAGCCAACATCCCAACATTCTTCATCCGTTGTAGAGCACAAACTATGCAGCTACATTATAACACCAAATCGGTCTCTTACAATTACATCTAATTACCTTCAGTAAAACATCGCAAGCAGGAGACCTCTCTGTTTGTAGGAAATAATTCATCGAGATACGTGAATCCATATTTTGAAATGCACTTTCCCATTCATTTTCTGACTTAAAGATGAAACCCATAGCATATGTTATTTAACAGTTGCGGTTGTCGAGATAATTAGTTTTACTTCTACATACGATTTAATGAATGCAAGTTTATCACGAAATTTCTTGTACAGAATGAAATTTAAACATTTTATCTACACACAATACAAACTAAAATATTCTCACTTAATTTATTGGATCTTCTCTACTGAAAACGCTTGCTTTCGAAAGAAATAGCTACATCCAAAAAGTTTTCTTAAAACTCATTTTATTACAGTGGTTCATAATAAGGTTTACTTAAGAAATTCAAATAAATTATCATAAAACATACGAGAAAAAAAATCTTAAAAAGCAGAATTATTCTTGAAACAACACTCAAGCCTTTCTATTTCAATGACCAAGGCTCGTAAAATATTTATAACAGAAAAAGTTGAGTTTTTTTATTATTAGAAAAAAAATCACTTATTTGTTCTTCATGTTATTTGGCAGCGTGCTGCCAAACATGCTAGTGTGGACAAGTGCATTCTCTTTCAGATTAACAATTGTATCAGGAAACGTTTTGTAAAGTCAAGCAAACTGTTTTTTCTCGGAAAATAGCACGCAGTTTATCAGATGATTAGTAAGTTCAAGCTGATATTCTACTGACAAGTCATCCGCTAACACATTGAACGGATCAGCAAAAAGTTTCATCAACAATCTGCATTGGTCAAAGTCAAGAAACCGTGAGTTGAAGGATTGAATCAAGGTATCTAGCTTTCGAACATAAACTTGTGTGTCAATGTCCTGATTCTTCTGTAGCTGTGACTGAAAAGTGGGAAGTACACAAAGTTGCCCGATGCCTGTTGCTGCCAGAATAACTGCAACTTTGTCCTGAAAGCTGAGACGTGGTTTGTAAGCTGACGGACAAGCTGATTTTGGCCTTGCAACTTCAAATTCAGATCATTCAAGTATTGTGCCATGTCGACCAGAAAGGTTAAATCAGCTTGCTATGCTGGATCAATCATGGATATCACTTCTGTGTCTTTGTTCTTGCTTCTGAAGAATTATATCACCTCATCAATCAACTCTCAGAATCTTCTGAGCATCTTCCCTTGACTCAGCCAGCGTACTTCACAGTGATACACAAGGTCACCATTGTCTGAATCAATTTCTTCAAGAAGACTTCAAAACTAACGGTGATTGAGCCCCCGTGATTTGATGAAATTAATGGTTTTCGTCACTAATGCCATCAGTGTCTGAAAACCAAGTTCTTTACTGTACAGGTTCTGTTGGTGAATAATACATTGCAACTTCACCAACTGTCTGTTATGCTTTCCTCGATGCTTCATCAACAGTACTACCAGCCCGCTACTTTCTCAGGTCATGGCTGGTGCTCCATCAGTTGTCACACTTACCGGTTTCGTGAAATCAAATGAAACACTACTACACAGTTGTACTGTCTCCTCGAATAGAGAAGACCCAGTTGTCTGACCCTTCATGGAACCCATGCCCATTATTTCCTCTGTGATATCACACGATGACGACACACCACGAACAAAAAACTTGTAGCTGTGCTGTTGAACTGATGTCAGTCGACTCGTCTGCTACCAAAGAGAAGTAGACAAAGTTGGCTGCTTTATTCCAAGCTGCCTTGTCACGTCTGCCGAGAGGTGTCAAATTTTTCTTTGAACTGCTATACAATTCCAAGCCACCGTTTGTAGCTTGCGAACTGCTTCGTGACAACTTTTCCGATGCAATAATCATACATTGCTTGATAAAATCACCATCAGTAAACGGTCGGCCAAATTTCGCTATCATCAACGAAATATCGTAACTGACTTCACATGCTACACCTAAATATGCTGACTGCTTTGATGATTCAGCGACCGCTGTAGAGATTCAGTTCGGGCTGTTCGTTCATCACCGACAACGTTATGGAAATCTTTATGCCTTGACTCATAATGATGCTTTATATTGAATACCTTCGCCACTGCTACTGTCGAATGACACAGCAGACAAATCACGTTCTTCTGTTGTTGAACAAAACAGTATTACGCAGTCCACTCATCATGAAACTGCCGGTTTTCGTCAACTTTTTTTTTTACGATTAGCTGCCATTTTTGTTACGAAATATTAAAATAGGGCTCGTAAGTAAATCTCGAATAATAATTGGAACGCGTGAATTTCGTAATTACGGAAATATTACGACATTGCGCCAATGATTAAATGCCTATGCATTAACGAGATTTGCTTATTAAATTTTCTTTATTGCTCGACACAAATATGCAACCATCCAGTATCTAATCTAATGCATATTATTCTACAGCGATTAATATTCGCGCAGGGGCGAACTCTCTATATTTGACTTTCCCGTTGGACATCGCGGGCCACTCGGCGACTCGTCGTGGGCCGGACTTCGTGCACTGTCCTACACAGATAAAATTTCGCTGTAAAATTAGTCTTAACTTTCTGTTGTCTTAATACCTGGAAAGTCATCATGCTATAAATTGTCATTGTTTTCTATTGCCTGCAAGTTTTCAAAATAACATATTTAGTCTCAAGTTATTGAGTTTGCTTGCTTACAAGCTGCAGGTGTTCCCCTTTACCGGTACCGATGACCAACCGGGGTTTTCTCACTTTTAAAGTGAAAGTTTATCGTCATTAATTTGATTCAATATTTCTTAGTGAAGAGATTGCTTTACCCAAGCAAATGCATTGTAAATATTACCATTTTAATACTGAAAAAGTAATGAGAGATAAGATATTCATGCATAGTATCGAACACACGTATAAATAGATGGAAATAATTTCGTGCTTTTTTTTAAATTCAAAAACGTAAAATTTTCAACAATTAGTGCAGTTCTAATATTCAGGTACAAGTAAAATTATTTAACTACTGAAACACTTCATAGTAAAAAAGAATAACAACAGAATTGAATCTTGGACTCCGGTATAAATAGCACGTGCTTCGTCAGTGAGCCAAAGCCAGATTTAAATTTATTTCCCACACATATGCAACATTATTAAGTAAACTACTACACATATGAGAAGGGTATTATACCCTTTTAAGTAATGCTGCTCTTGTATTATGTAGTTGAACATAAATAAAACAAACTACTCGGCAGAATACTGGTGTATGTAGATTTAGAACAAAGAAATGTAAGAGCACGAAATAGCTATAAACGAAATACACCTCTGTACATTTTTATTTTTAATACACACTTGTTCCAGTGGATAACCTACATTCTTGACTAAGATCTTGAAATGTTTTTGATTGAGCTTTTGATAAAAGGACAAAACTATAGTATCAAGTGTATAAATGAACTTTTGTTATACTTTTTCTCTTTTGTTTTTGTAAATTTCGCTTGTGTACTTGTGTCGAAATCATATTTGCATATCACCTGAAGCCTGTAAATTATTTTCTTTCGTGCAATATGTTAACTGTGGAGCATAGAAACTGAAGTTGTGGCAGCGACCATTAAGACTAATTACTGATTTTATATTGAAGGAAAATATGTGCTTCAAGTGTGAAGCATATTTGAACTTTAGGCCTAGCTATCGATTTTGAGACATACTGGAATTTGAAATATAACGGTATTCCATTAGCTACAGGCCACAGAAAGGGAAAGAATTAGCTTACGGTGTTTATATGTTTATGTCACTGAAATAATTATCGTTAAAGTTGATATCACACAGGTCGTAGTCTTGTCCTCGTTTGAACTATACAATAACACGTTATTTTCACTTTTGCACTCGTATAAACTAGCCAGTATATTCGGTCTTCGAGAGCTAGCACGCATACAAGCACGGACTAAGAGACACAATGTTCCTTTCATTATGGCCTGGCATGGCCGAGCGCGTAAGGCGTGTGACTCGTAATCCGAGGGTCGCGCTAAACATGCTCGCCCTCCCAGCCGTGGGGGTGTATAAAGTACGGTCAATCCCACTATTCGTTGGTAAAAGAGTAGCCCAAGAGTTGGTGGTGGGTGGTGATGACTAGCTGCCTTCCCTTTGGTCTTACACTGCTAGATTAGGGAAGGCTAGCACAGACAGCCCTCGAGTAGCTTTGTGCGAAATTCCAAAACAAACAAACAAAATCCTTTCATTACACAGATTATACAGTTCTTTGTAGTGTATGAAATATATTTAGTATATTTATAACAGAACATGTTCCACAGTTTTAAGAAAACTCATCCTCAAGTATACATGATATTTTTAACAGTGTATGTGTTAAAAACGTATTATCATATAATATATTTTCGTACTGAATAGTCTCCAGATTATCTGTGCTTACACCCCAGTAGCGTAACTAAGGATGCTTCACTTGATGTAATCGATTTACTATTAACACCACCCTGCATATTTTTTTTTCTAACTTGAAAGTAATAGGCGTTTACATAGGGAAAAAAATACGCTGAATCCGAAAATGACTTTTAGTGTCAGGTCAGGTTTTCCCAAAAATTCCAGAAATCGAATTACATTTTTTTTAAATAATTAATCATACCATATTCATACTTTCAATATATTAATTGTATTTTCAATATTAATTACACTTTTATTAATAACTAGTTTATTTTGTTTTTCAGACTGAATTTTGAAATTTAACTGTACAAGTATAGAGCTATAGTGGATCGTAGAAAGTTCAGGTATAGTCCAAACATATTCTGTTAAATCTGTGGCAATTTTGAAACTGAAAAGCAAAGAAGTAAAATTAATGACTGTCAAAAGCGCCTACAATGCATATTTTGGAGTTAAGCTGGGCGATCAAGACAAATATTGGGCTTCGCATATTGTTTGCCGATCTTGTGATGAGGATTTGATGGATCAATGGTATCTGGGTATTTTGCCCTGGAGGGTCAGGTTCTCTTTGACCTCTTCCTACTTCCTGAACTTATTTTCCCTAACTGTTTGTATGTTAGGTCCTTCTCAGGGCAATGTCAATTTATAGTCTATTATTCACAGTAGGTCAAAGTTAGCTGGTGGCAATTTATTTTTTTATTTTTATTTTATTTATTTATTTATTTATTTTTTAAATACATAAATATGTAAACTATAAATATAAGATTTAAAGTTTATATACATACATATTTTACATTAATTTATTTTTCTTTATATTTAAAATATATGTTAATTGGGGAGAGATATTTAAGATTTTCTTCATCGTGTATGAGATACCTGTCTAGTTCGCATAATAAATCACTTTTCATCCAATTTTTGTTAAAGTACCTAATTGTAATATTTAGGAGTCTATCTGATATGGTTGGTATGTTCGAGTATTTATGAATGAATTTAAATGATATTGATCTCGGGACTCTGTATGCAGTTGTGAGAAGTGTGTTTTGGATTGTTTGTAGTTTAGTTTATGGGGATTTGAGACATCGGTTTGTTTTGTTTTTTGAATTTCGCGCAAAGCTACTCAAGGGCTATGTGCACTAGCCGTTTCTAATTTAGTAGTGCAAGGCTAGAGGGAAGGCAGCTAATCATCACCACTCACCGCCAACTCTTGGGCTACTCTTACCAACGAATAGTGGGATTGACAGTCACATTATAACGCTTCCACGGCTGAAAGGGCAAGCATGTTTAGCGCGAAGGGGATGTAAACCCGCGACCCTCAGATTACGAGTCGCACGCCTTAACACGCTAGGCTATGCCGGGCCCAGGGTCTTTGAGAACAGCCTAGTACCGAAACGCTTCCGCTGGGTTCAGGCCTGTGAGCAACGTAACCTTCGGCCTGGAAGACGCAAGGTAAATTTTTAAAACTTGTTTTGAAGAAAAAATAGCGTCTTCGACACCGAGGAATATGGTAATAATCATAAAAAGTAGCTACTTCCTGCAGTGTTAACTTTCTTTTCATTCAAGCAAGTTTTGAGGTCGTCACATGTACAATGTTTAAATTTTTCAGTTATATATACATAACTGTTTTAGTTTGTCTACTGTTCAAAGCATAATTGCCAAGTTTAAGCTTATAGGACCAATTGCTAACCTCCCTTGTTCCGAACGCCCCATAAGAATTCCATAGAGAACCAAAAGAAAGGTTCTCAGAGAAGTTAGTAGGAACCCTCCTTTAACACGTAATGACATGCAGAAACTGGTAATGGAAACTGGAGTTGAAGTAAGAACCTCTACAGTTACGAACATGTTGCACTCTTCTGGGTTCAAAGCATGCCGTCCTCGTAGAACTCCATATTTAAAGCCTGTTCATTTAGAAGCATGATTGACGGATGCAAAAAACATTGTAGATAAACCCTTTCCCTATTGGAAGAGTATCCTTTGGTCAGACGAGACTAAAATCGAGCTTTTCGGCCACAATGATGTTCGCTATATTTTCCGTAAGAAGGGGGAACGAAATCTTCAAAGGAACACCGTCCCTACAGTTGAAGACGGAGGTGGCTCGATTATGCTATGGGGTTCCCCGAAGCTCTTCTGGTATAGGCAGCCTTCAACGTGTCAACGGAATCATGAAAACAAAAGAGTGCGTTGATATATTAGGCACTTGTATCAAGAATGATGCTCGAAACTTATGACTCGGGCGTTGTTGGATTTTCCAGTACGACCATGACCTTAACCACACATCGAAGTATGCGCAATCCTGGTTGCAGAGGAACCATATAAGCGTTCTGGAGTGGCCATCGCAGTCACCCGATCTCAACCTAATTGAAAACGTTTGGTATGAGTTGAAGACCAGGGTTCATCAGTGTCATCCAAAAAAACTTGAAAGAGTTGGAGGCCTTCTGTAAAGAATAATGGAAGAAAATACCAGTCGAGTGCTATCAAATGATCACGGAGGCTATGAGGAGAGATTGCACCAAGTAATTCACCTGAAAGGCTACACAACTGACCATTAAAGTCAGTTTCTGCCCCTCCTATGTTTGGTTATTTGTTTAGACAGTCTATTTGTCGTTAAATATACATAAAACTTTATGTAGATGCGTGTTAGTATAATATTTATAACATACTATACTTTCATTATCCTAATCATGACACTAAGTTATGAAGAAAAACTACTCACGACGCAGGAGTACAAACACTTCCTGTCGTAACTGTATGCTATGAGAATAGCTGATTTAACCTTACCATAATATTTACAATCTATTCCACAGACAGAGCAGTATAAACTTGTGCGTTGCCAATTAAAATACTCTAATAATAATGACCATATCTCGGTGGGCCCTTTCATAGGAGCAACTTTCTCAGGATGTTGGAAATATTTCATATCTTCATTTTATTTAAATGATAGTACTTTAATGTACTGACCAAGTTCAAAGTTGTCATTTTGCCTTAGTCGATAGGAGTGGAATCCTAATTTATATTTTTCTCGCCCTAATTGCTCCTTCGGCTTCGATAAGGGCTTGTTCAGTCTCAAGACGTTCACTTTCTCTTCCATTTCAATACGGACTTGCTCATTCTTGGATTCAATGCAGACTTGTAGGAGCTCAATCTGTTTGAGGTTTAACTGGATTTGTAACTTTATTACTCATATCTTTAGTGGCTAGTGAAAACACTAGAGTATTCTCCTGATACTTCCTAAGAGAACAAACCATCAACAACTCTTTCAAAAATGTGCCTTTTTCAGTTCATTTTTTCTCTTTGATTTCTTAACTGCCAATTCTAAGGTTTTGGCAATTTTTGATATATTTTTCTTTATGTTTGATGGAGAGTGACTCAAGAAAATATTGATAATTAGACGTGATTAAATCTTTTTGGCACTGATAAATATAAACTGAATTATGATTTGAACTGTATTTCCATTGATTGGTTGGTTGGTTGGTTCCTTTAGTGTTTTATGGCACAAAGCAGCTAGGTTATCTATGCCAAACGTCCGGTAAAAAGTTAAAACTAAATTTACAAAATATAAATAGCATAAAACCAATGTTTACATCTAGTCTACAACGTTAAGAGCAAAATCACAGTAATACAAGTTCTAAAGGACTTTGTAGTATAACTGTAATTATCATAACTCACTACAAAGACCAGCAGGTAAGCACCAAAACCACCACCACACACCTGAAATTAACCTTTCCACTGTTGGTTCTGAGTTATATTTGATGTTATGACTATTTTTCAAAAAGTAATAAAAGTTTTAAAAGACTTGAGGCAAAATTTTAATGATAACGTGCCAAAATGACTAACAGGTAGTTCAAACAGCAGCATTAAACAGCTGAAGTTAGCCTTTCCAGTCCTGGTTTCGAGGTATTTGCCATTACATCCATTTTCTAATTTCAAATCGAACTATATGTACTTTGATTCTTAAAAGGAATCAAATAAAAAATATATATAATTTAAAAATGTTAAATGGCATTAAAAAGATTAATAGATTTAAGAAACTAAAAACATTTCTAACGGGACAGTGTCACGATTGCCAATAACACTAACATTACGGATAAACCTTGAGCCAAAATACGTTTAATATAGTGCTGTCGTTACGACTCTCAACGATGGCAAGACAGTAAAATGTAGCTTATTGTACACTGAGTGCATCAGTCTCACATAAAAGAAAATGATGAAATAAAAAAATGTAACCAATGCATAGTCTAGTTAGAACAACTGCCTCCTTCCAATCCTTACGGAAACAAGATAGTCATAATCCAATAAAGGGTTTTATTTGGAAAAGCTTATTTTCGTGTTTCTCACTCCAAGTCGACTGCCAGCTGCCACGGAGCTGAGCCTTGAATACAGGACCATAACCCATGTACAGAACAGGCGCAGCAGTGATAACACGAGAACAGATAGATTTAGCTGCTGTGTCAGCGAGCTCGTTCCCGTGAATACCAACCTCGCATGGTATCCATAAAACTGGATAGAAGTAGATATCAAAGAGATATGATCCAGTCAATTTTCAATGTCGACGAGGAGAGGGTGCGAACTAACGCGAAGCCATTCGATGACCAGTAGAGAACTAAGGGAATCAGTATAAATAGTACAGTTTTAGTACTGCTTCGCTTCTACCTGATTCAGGGCAGGAGAAATGGCCTACAGTTCAGCAGTAAACACAGAAGCTGTAGAAGGGATTCTGCGTGCAACAACCGGACCACAACAAACCATGACAGAGCCCACACAGTTACCTGATTTTGAACAATCTGTATAAATAGGAATGGAAGGATGGTTAGAAAGATGTTCAAACAAATAAAAGACAGTATTTCCAATCAAGAGTGTCTACTTTTCTCGAATTACTTAAAGATAGATCGCATTTAGTGGCTGTAAGAAGTCATGGTGGGAGGGGTTGACCAGTGGATACAGCAATGTTATCCAAGGACAGACCATATTCATCCAATTGTGCCTGGATACCAAGTCCAAAAGGAGCAGTGATAGACCATCTGGTCTAAAAAAAAACATATCCCATCAAGGAAGGAAAACACAATCCCAGGTGGGATACTTTGGTAAAGAACAAAGTTTCGAAGCATATGGTAAAGATAGTTACAAATGGTAGAGGTTCAAAGAAGGTGGATGAAACTATGTATAAGCTCTGAAGTAGGGAAATGCAGAAAGCTTCAGTGCAGAGCCAAAGTACTTGATGATGAATGGGGTCCAGCATCTTTAAGGCCGATGATCTGGCAGAGCCATAGATCAATGATCCACAGTCGAGTTTCGATCGAATAAAAGCATGATATATCTTTACCACAAAACATCGATCTGCTCCCCAAGTGGTGGAAGAGAGGATATAAAAATATAGAGTGGTCTTGTACATGTGACATGTAGCTGCTTGATGTGTGGTATAAAAATCAGCTTATTGTCAAAGATAAGCCCCAAGAACTGTGTCTCAGGGTCCACAGGAAGCACAACTTCACTAAAAGAGTTCAAGATCAGGAGGAATACCCTGTTGGCAGCAAAAGTGCATGCAAACGGTTTTAAAGAGAAAAGTTAAAGCCGTTTGGAATGATCCACTTCAGTAAGCAATTGAAAACAGTCTGTTGCTGCTGCTCAATATACCTTATGTTCTACAACTAATATGAGATGCGACAGTTGTTGACATAAAAACTATTTGCAACAGTAAGATGTAGTTGTTCAATGATGACATTAATTTTTATACTGAAAAGAGTGACAATCGAAACACAGTCGTGAGGCTTTACAAGTTTCTGTAGAAAAGAGCAGAAAAGTGTCAAACCCACACGAACTTGGAAACTCCTGTCCATTAAAAATTAGTAGAAATGGACAAATGGCCATGAAACCCATACATATTGAAATCTCGCAAAATTCCATACCTCCACGTTGTACCACAAGCCTCCTCAATGTCAAATAACACTGATACAAGATGTTGTTTGAGAAAGGTTTCTATGAGTGACATTTCAAGTCAAATCAGGTGGTCCATGGTGGAGCGGGTGGGCGAGAGGAGGTTAATTCGAGGAACCAAACAAGATCGAGCATTAACAGTCCTCTCTAGGGTCTTGCAGAGAGAGCTCGTTAAAGCAACTGGACAGTAGTTTGAAAGAATCTTGGGATCCTTCTGAGGCTTAGAGAAAGAAAGGACATTAGCCTGATGCAGAGCATCAGGAAACACGTTTTCTTGCCAGATCCAGTTAAAAACAATCAGACGAATAGCAAGAGAAGTAGAAAATAGATGGTGCAGCATTTTATAGTGTACATCACCAGATTCAACCAATGTATTGCCAGTTTGAGTTCCACCAGTATAAAGAGATGACTATAGTCATAAAGACAATCAGCTTGAAAGGAAAGAGGTAATACTCTGCCCAAGTCCTAATGCCTAATAAGGTGGAGGAAGAAGCAGAAGTGCTAGATATCTGGCAAAAGCTTTCACAAAAAGTATTGACGATACTTTAGGTATCCACTACTTCTTGGCCATCAGGAAGCAAAATCGAAGGAGGGACAGAATCATATTGCTCAGACTTTTTTAATCTTGTCCCACGTGACTTTGACACTGGTAGTAGAAGTACACTGGTTGTGAACTTAATCCAAGATTCCTTTTCACTTTGATATCTTACCAACTAAGCATGTGCATGGGCCTGCTGGAAAGTGATGTAGTGCGAGAGTGTGGAATACCTACAAAAAGTATCCCAGGCCCGTTTTTGAGCCTTCCATGCCACATGGAGGGCAGGATTCCACCATGAATAAAGATATCGTATTAAACGTGACAATGGTTTAGGAATACATTGAACAGTTGGCTACTATGATAGAGTCAGTTACTGCAGCGTCTACTGATGGCTAACAGACAATGTCAGGATCAAGTTCTTCAATAGCAGTGAAAGAGGACCAGTGTGCTTGATCCAGCTTCCACTGGGACACGTGAGTCGGGTGGCATCAACCATGGCAAGTCTCTCTCAAAATTATTGGAAATAATTAATGCCTCGTGGATTATTGTTAACCCTCCATCAAAAATAGGAGAACAGTGAAGGGGAGCAAAGTGAGTGATAAATAGCCGTAAAGGAGTGACTTGGTGCATGAAAATAAGTAGAAGAAACAGTATTAAAACAGATAAAAGTTGTAATCAGAGACCATTCGCTCTACAGAGCAACCCCGCCCTTATCAATATCAGAATTTCCCCAGAGGGGATGATGTCCATTAATGTTCCCCAGGATTAAAAATGGAGACAACTCTTCAATGAGAGTATTAAGATCTGATTGATCATAGGTCTCTTCATGAACTAGGTAGAAAGAAGAAACAATGATGTTACGAACCAAGGAAATACAGATGGCTATGGCCTCCAAGAGTGTGCCAAGTGGCAAAAACAGAGCAGACACATGTTGATCAACCAGCAGTGCCACCACACTATGCACTCGTCCATTACACAGCCTGTCATTTCTGTACAAAGAAAACCGCCAACAGGTAACTGTATCGGCAGGTTTCAGAAATGTCTGCTGTAAAAAAAGACAGTTTTGCAAAGAAATCAGTTTGATGTCATTCAGATTAGAACATAAATCTCGACAATTCCATTCTTTCAAGATAACCATTTTTATTTACGTGTAGGCAAAATGGGTGAAGAACCCTTCTGTTTACGACCACGTTTTTTTCCTTACTGTCCTTATTCAAAGGAGGTCTATCGACCTCCACGGATCCAGCCCTGGGTCAATTTGGCTGGTCTTTACTGTTGGAAAGAGATTCCAGTAATGGAGGACATGAACGAATGATCATTTTGCATTCTGGGGTGGGAGAAGATGTATCCAAGGAAATGCCGATATAAGGAACTAAAGGAAGTGGATCTTGGGATTTGTTGGAATGTATGTAAGAAAAGGAGATGGGTGTTGGAGTTGTTTCATTAACTTTTTAACTATGGAAGTGAGAAAACTTTTCATTTGTTTTGAGCACGATTTTTTGGAGGCACAAAGATCTGTCTGCACTCCCACTACAGTTGTGGAATAAAGTGCAGCAGCATACGAGATGAAGTGATGGACAGCAACTTTCAAGCCTCAGGATAAGTAATGTTATGAACTGCTTTCAGATGTTGCACCTCTTTTCCTTCCAACCATTTGGAGCAAGAACAAACGTAGGACGGGTGAGAGCCATTGCAAATATATCCTCATTGCGTCAGTTAACACTCATATGCATCATTGTTCTAGCCACTACAACGAGCACACATCAAGTAACCACGACATGACGTTTTTGAGTGACCATGCCTGGTGGATGTGGTGATGTAAATTTCAGAAGAATAATACTGGTCGGCATCTTTATCTTTGCAATAGGAGATAAGTCTCACTGTAGAAACAGATTGAGTGGAGAAACCAGCAAAAATCTGACAAGGGAATGTTCTTCAAATCCCACTTGATAATAAGTTTTTGTGATTAATTCAGTGTAGCTTAAGGTGTAACCTCAATAGGTATATCCTCAATTGCCTTTGAATGCAAGAGGAGTTAACTGTGTTGAGATGTGGATGTGTCCACTAATATGTCACTAGATTGACGCTTCTTTGGTGACTTTGGAAAGCCATCAAGTCCCTCTAGTTGTTTTTGAACGATAAAAGGGAAGACATTTGCCCTGAAGGTTTGTTTGAAAAAGAATGTAGGATAAGAAAATAATGTACAACAGGTGTTACAAATATTGAAGATTGCTGCTCCGAATCTTAAAGACGTGGTCGTTTACCTTTGGACTGTTTTTCCACTATTTTATTTAAGTTTTCATTTGGAAGATCCATAAAGGAAATTTGAGTACCCACTGACCCAACCCACCATGAAGCCCTACGAGTTGACGCACTACAATATCAAACAAGGACACTGCAGTAACACCAGGTTTTCATGAGCACTATACTCAAAAACCAGCATCAGATACAATGTCAACAACACCTGTTGAAAAATCCAACACTGGTACTTGGTTGACCCTAGTCCAAGTGGACTAACCAACTGACACAATGGGGCCAGCCCAAGGCTGCTCCGTCCACAGGAATTCAAGGCCAAAATGGTGTGTTAGGGTTGGACCCCTGAACCACCAGGATCCTTTCCTCCCATTCACAGGTGCCACGCACGGCAAACAGTGGGTGGATGTTTAGATACCAGAGGAGGTAAACTGAAAGAACAGAACATTCCTTAGGAATGTCCTCCCTCACCACGTACAGGAATCCACACCGAGGGGATGTATTTCGAATTTTGTTCCCGATTCAGATCACAGACATGAACCCCGAATTTATGTTTCCTCTTACAATTTCAAATAACCAGAAATATAAATTTAGATATTAATTAAATGTTAGCATGTATTAAAGCTACGATATTTGCCAACAAGACTGATATCCAGAACTTTGTTTCTTAAATATATTTTAATATAGAAAAATAATTGTTCTGGAGAATCTTCTACAAATTTAGAGAACACGTGAGACTTGCACAATAAACATCCAACAACGTACATCACATGCAAAATAAAGTATTATACTGAAACAAACATATCTATTAAAATAAACATAACTGTAAACCTGTTACACAATGAGAAGTCTAATTACTGTTGAACTGTGTGACTGGATCTGACTATGAAATGAATAAATGAAGTTTTCCATGATTATTTTGTTGTAATAACAGCAGACGATACTTATCTCTCACACAATGATCTATACAGTAGGACAAAAGCATCTTCTTTGATTGTAGGTAATAAAACATTAAAAGCAGGACTGTCTGTATTTTTCTCAAGACAAAACAAACCAAACATGAGTTACACCTGACTAAAAATTACGGAGGGGCAAAGTGAGGAAATGGCTGCTATTACTCCCAATCCAAACTCTTGAATCTTGGAGATGAACCTACTGCAGAAATTGTAAGCCAATTTTGCCTGTTCAACAGGTGGACTGTAGCTCCTCACAAAAATCGAATAAAAATCTAATGGTTGCCTGAATGTCTAAACCAAAACAAATTACACGAGTGTATATAATGAAGAGTCAATATAGAGAGTTATTGCAGTATGACGAAAAAACGGAAACAATGAATTCAAATATGCTGCTTCGTGTCCATAAAACAGATTGCACTTGCCCAAACAGTTATTTGATCGAGTGATGATAAAGTCTCTGTGAACAAGCCGTAATACTCAGCTACTCAGTGGAATAGCTATTGGAATGACGAATGAAGCAATAATTATAACTAGCTGTACAACAGAATAGCTTTTGATCACAATACATTCGAGAGCACATGGATGGTTGCCAGAGCATCCAAGATCACTGGTTGTGCAAGCAATATCGATTCAACACATTTACCCATTGGCTTCAATACTGAAAACACTGATGCAAATGGCTGTTTGGGTTAGACAAAAGAGAAAGAAGTAGGTGTTGTATATCCTATCAAAACCTGCTATAGTGATACAGATATTTTTCTAGATCACTACAGCAGATTTTTGATACGATGCACAACACAGTATTTAATAAATCTCTAGTGGTAACTGTCATGAATACAGATGGTACACCAAGGTTTTGTGTTGACTTCAGATGGGTGGATGAAGCAACATTCATCGATCCTTTTCTATTACCATGAACAGATAAAAGCTTGAACCAGCACAAACTAGACTTGACTTTAAACATCTGTGTGGACTTAAGGAAATTATAGTAACCAACATTGATAATTTTCTATTACTTCGGACAATTGAATGTTCAACACACTGGAAGGTGGATGTAGACTTAGCATGCTGTATCTAGTATCAGGATACTATCAAATCGAACTGGATGATGAGATATAAAAGTGCTTTCAGTACTTTAAGGTTTATATGAATTCTACATAAAGATATTTGGGCTGTGAAATATACCTGTTACTCTTGAATGACTGATGCATTTTACAGAGAGAAATCTGTAATGAGAGATATAACTTATTTATAGTGATAATGTCTTCTGTTTGATTGGATATTTCAATCTACTGCTGAAAACTTGGACATAGGTTATTCAGCATATACGTTAATATACGCATAAAACTGACGCCAGTAAGTGTAATGCAAACTCAAGCGAAATTCCTTGGTCAGGCTCTTGAAAGAAAACAGCCTCACACAGACTGGTATGGTAAAAGATAGGTTTCAACCCATGATTAAATAAAAAAAATAAATCTACAACTTACAAAGTTTTCGGCATGTTATGGATGATTTGTTGCCAATTTCTCTATGATTGTTGTACTGCTGTGGCAATGGCTAAAGTTGAAACAGATTTTTGATTAAATTAAAACTATGTCAATGCACTTGAGTCATTAAAGTTTTTGTAGAGATTCCAGTATTAGTTCTCCATAACGAGATCATACGTTCGTCGTTGATATTTGATACCAGCAATAGAAGAACTGAGACACTTTGTACAAGAGGCTCGTCATTGACATATGACTAGGTTCTCAAAGTAGAATCAATAGTTGGAGATACTACGAGTCATAGAACAGTAGAGAAAAATTTTATACAACTTCAATTTCACAGGTGATGATAATTGTTCTGGTGATACTTATTTTTCTATTTGAATTCTTACATACTTATATCAGTGGGAGCTATGTGCTCTAGATCCAACGACAGAATGATATAGTGACATCATTCTCCTGATCATAATGGTTATTACAATTAGCTGTCAAATAAAAATCAGAAAAGTCGCTTACTGAAAAATTGATGACAAGTAAAAAATACATTATTATCATCTGAGCCACTGAGTAGAGTTTCACTGTGGGATATTCACAAGAGATCATGTGGTAGCTGCAATACTTATAAACAGATGATGTATGTAGATTTGATGTCTAGAACGCGAACAGCTGACATACGACAAGAGATTATCGCTATAAATTCAAATCAATTTTTAAGTTGAAAGAGTGTTGTATGCGTGTGTGTTTCCTTATAGCAAAGCCCTATAGGGCTATTTGCTGTGTCCGCCAAAGGAAATCGAATCCCTGGTTTTAGCATTGTATGGCCCAAGATTTATTGCTGTCCCACTGGAGGACAAGAGTACTGTAACACTTATCACACGACATTCCCCACTAGGATGTACATATTGCATTACAGCCACCTGATTAAACTATAACTAGAATAACTGATATTATTTGCTGTGATGCCTAGAATAATGCAGGTGGAATAACTGAGAATAATCACTAAGATTTCTGATACACTCAGATGCTGAAAAAATTATTTTTTCTCCCAAACGCTCAACTGCGTGTGTGTAAAAATAAGTAGTAAATTTAAGTATGCCAGGTTTGTATGGGGCCGAATTTTTTTTACAACAGGTGTCTGGAATTGTTTGTGATACATTTAAACAATAAATGGACAGCGCACAATCCACTTGTTTTAAAATTATATTCAAACCACGTCAAAAGTGCATAAAAAAAAACTTTGTTACATTACTGGTTATCACACAGTCGTATCCAGAACAGGCAAGTTCAATTAATTTAGAACACCCTTTAAGAAAGTAAATTATTCTTTTCTATTCGCTTATCACAATATAATTAGTGATAAATTCATTTACCTCGTGGGTTACAACAGTTGTATACAGAGCTTTAAATAATTCTATTTCACATTAACAGTCCACACAGGCTGGTTCAATTACTTTAAAACCCAACTGAAAAATTATTCTTACTCTGTTGTTACAGTACAAGTTGGAAAACTCACTTTAAAATTAACACTATTACACTTTTGGTTACCACAGTTGTATCCATACTTTAAATAATTACCTCCTTTTCATTAAAGTCCACACAGGCGGGTTCAATTACTTTAGAGCATACTCTGACAAGACAGACTACACATACTGCAGCTAAGCTAACAATCACAGACACTAACTTCATCTCCACTTTCATTCATTTTCTTGCTGACTTCCTTACTTCCTCTCTGTATCTTTACATATTAAGTCTAGAAATACAGAAGCATCGGAACAGAAGATGCTGTAGGAAGTGAATTTTACGTGTTTAACTTACGTAGTAACTTGTATAATCTGACACTTCAGAAGAACTTTTTACTGATTATGTAGCTTTCGAGAATAAAAGTTTTCTATATGAAGTTACTATTTATGTTCCAGTTCCGAATATTTCATTGCGATACGTTTTTAAAAAGTAAGAATACTTACCTTCGTCATACACATCTTGCTACATTTTAAGTTTTCCTACAAAGTTTTTGCTTTATAGAACTGTAAATTTTATTATTTTGATTCTAAAAACACCACACGCAGTTTCGCTGTGATTATGATTATTGGTATAAAATTAAAATAACCTACGTACCATAAAATTACAGGCAAGCTATTTTTTAGAACCGTTAATCAAAAAAATTCATTTTGTGATAAGTGTAAAATAATATTTAATATTGGTTTACATTTTTTAGATTATTTTCTTTGCTCAATAAAGCACTTAGGCTCAGAAGGCCTAATATACACACGAAACAGTTCCGCTACTTTATTAGAGAAACAAAACTATGTATGGTCAAGTAAAAAATAATTTAGCTTAAGCCTACCCCCCTTCTTGTTCCATGAAACAATTTCTTATTATACTACAATATAATAATTCAAATGAAGTATGAAATGATAAAGCACGGTTTAGAAAATTCATGACTAATTGTTGAAGATAAATATTCTTTCTTCTGGTATATATTACCAGGCTACGCTTTTATCATTTCGTTCCAATATCTGTGTAAATATCTGTTGAAACGGAAGCCATATCGACTTGTACAGTTGAAAACAAAAAAATAGCTTTCATTACATGTTTAGATCACTACTAGACTACGACTTTTGGAAGCTAAGACAAAAGCAATTACATCTCACCACGACAACAGTAGATACGAAACAATGATTGGCTGTCAATCGATAAAACTACGCCTGTGTAAGCTGTACTCCAGTTACAAGGTTGAATTAGCGTTATTCTTTAATAAACTATTACTACTATCCTCCTAGCAGGTTACAAAGGTTAAATAATGCTCTCTCTCCGACACACACACAATTCAAAACAAAGAAATTATCTGTTTGTTTTGAATTTCGCGCAAATGACACAAGGACCATATACGCTAGCAGTCCCTAATTTAACTGCAAGACTAACTCTTGGGCTACTCTTTTAAAACAAATAGTAGCATTGACTGTAACATCATGATGCCCCCATGGCTGAAATGACAAGCATGTTTGATGTGACAGAGATTCGAACCCGCAATACTCGGATTAATAGTCAAGCACCTTAAGCACCTGGACCCACACAAATAGTCAGGAACTCTATAAACATTTACGATTTCGTAAGAAATGTTTTAAAAATCAACCAAAAAATCAATTTGTAATTTTTATCTCATACATAATATTAAATGAATTAGTCGTTCTTCCAAATATTAAAATAAAGTTTATTTTCCACTTTCTCTAAAGTAGCTTGTTTTCCCAAGGGCAAGTCAAAAGTTCATCTACGTAACAAAGTGTATATTACTTGTCAGAAAATACAAACTTAAATATTGTATTACCATTCTAAAGTCTTTTGCGTGCATATTTATGTAAAGTTATGCAAGTGTTAAGAATTCTTGGAATAGACTATTTCTTACACCGAGAAAATTGGGCAATACAAAAAAGCGTTCATGCTCTTTCCTATCGAATCTTTAATTAACGCACAAGCTTTTCACATGTGGCAACACCTGAGAAAACAGCAGTGAATTAAACAACTGTTTTGACAAAGTACGCGAAGAATTAGATAAAGTATTCGAGTAAGTACGCCACTTGTGAAAGACTCACTTTGATGCTAAAATATAATAACGGGCGTACCTTACCCGACCCAGAACTCAATAAGCGTCACACAATGTTCGTTTATATCAATAGATAGGGAAATAATATTGCTAGTACAAGAACAAACAAATAAAAATACCCTTAGGAAAAATGGATTAGCAGTGTAATAATCAGTGATGTTGGGAAAACACACTTGTAGAGAAAAATATGTATGTAAAAACGACTCGTGTAGGTTGAGAATTTTTTTACGTGGAGGAGCAAACAATATTTCGATCTTCTTCGCTACGTAAAAAATTTAACCCAAACGAGCCGTTTTTACATTAAATATATATATATAGGTAATAACAAGTTATACATGCGAGTTTGTTTCCAGATATATATACGTAGGTTTAGGCCATCCGACAAATTGATCGCTCCAACAACAGATTACTTGTACTTTCCTTTATTTGAAATCACCGTTTTATCCAGTAGGGATGGGGCGTTCATATTATTAAAAACATATTCATGTGCTCTCGTGTTTCTAACTGACGGAAATTTCTTAAACGCGCAAAACAAAACTACATTCAGATACGTACACATTCTTAAACAAGAATTCAACTACCAGTAAACTTAGACAACCAATGTAGAATATCAGACAATATTTCAATACACAACTGAGATCCTACAAGAAAATCACTACCAAATTTAGATATTAATCCAGCACGTAGCACAAAAATAATAGCTTACAACCACTTACAATAACACAGCAATTTAACGGGTGGCACAGAACATGGTAATTACAACAAGCACGAGCCAAGGACTACACAACAAAACACTCCTCTCCATAACCGGTTTCGAACCGAATCCAAAACAACTACAGATGTAGCACGCGCACGCACGCTCTCGTTACGTATAGTACTTTTTTCACAAATTTGGTTCATTTCTTTTATTGTGATCATATATTTCAGAATTAAAAAAAGATACTAATCGTTTGGGACAAAAACACAGGAAATGGTACTTATGTAATGTTATTGTGATAAATCTTATCTGACAAGCGACTCCCTCAGTTCTATTGCCATCTTACGTCTTAAATTAAGGATGAAAAACTAATCAGTGCCCAGAATTGGAGTGTTTTATCTCAAGAAACATTTTAGCTTTTAATTTACAAAAACATTTTAATGAGCCAATAAATTTCTTAGCAATTGCTACAATAATAGCAGAGGAATTAACGAAAAAAAAAAAAAAAAGATTACCGCCAAGCGGGTTTGATGTCTCATGAAAAACAGATTTTAATATTCTAAACGTTAAACATCAAAATTAGGTTTATTTGTTTTTCAAAAACAATCACAATATGCAATAAGTCTATTGCTGTTTTAGATAGATAATTTACCTAGACATTTCACTCGGACGATGTTTAAACAGTGCAAATATCACATAGAACATAGAAAAACTCATTTCCACATTAAATTCACAAAACTATTTCTTACACCCACACACCCTTCTTTCGCAAGTAACTAAATATCGTAATTATTCAAATTTTAAAAAACCAATAAGTTTTTAAAAGCTCATTTATGCTGTCAGCGTGTACAAATTTTCTATATAAAAATATCTCAGCTTCGCACTTTTGATATTAGGTTGTCCAGAAACAAACATGTTTGAGCTGTGAAGTTTGGAAAAGTATAAACCAGTGTTGTAAAACACCCGTTAATCAAAGCAAGCATTTTACTTCACACTTTTGCCAACGTGTAACGATACTGTTTATGCCTCTGGTTTAGAAATCAAAGTTTCTATGGTCAATGAACTCTCTCTTGGAAGTTTCTTCCGCAGTTTCCTGTTTTTGAAATTGTTTATTGTTCAAAAAGTTGTTATAGTGCATGAAAAAATGAAAATCTGTAGCAGAAAGGTCTGGAGAATAAGATGGATGAGGCAGAACCTCGATTACCAATTTGTTCAATTTTTGGAGCATCATTTTTGACAGGTCTTATAACGCCGATTTTTGTTGATCTTCAGTCAGCTCATGCGAAACCCACATATCCAACTTTTTCGTCTTTCTAATCCCAATCAGGTGATAGGCAATGCTTGATTTGCTTTTGCCTAGCTTCTCTACAAGTTTACATACTGTTTGTTGTGCGAGGATGTGTCTCAACTACTTCCCCTAATGTGTTTTCATCTAAGGACAGCGTCTTTCCACGACCTTCGTGGTCTTCAAAACTTTTATCTCCATGTCGAAACTTGTATGTTCAGCAACAGATACATGACCGAATGCCTGGTTGATATTCCGTGTAGTTTTGGCATCTTTTCATCGAAGTTTGAAGTCGTAAGAAGAATGATACCAAAGTCCTTGTCCATGTTGTCTTGGGGACTGCGAAACTTACCCTGAGTACAGTTGAAACAGCAGACGATTAAGTCACCTTGTAAGCGACGAACGCTGAATTAAATCAACGATACGTTACTCAACATTCAGCTTCTAAGTGTCATCGTGAGAATTCTGACTTGTTTCTCAACAACCTAATATTTTAGATAACGTCAGTCTTAAACTTTTACATTTACAGCACATTAATAAATACCCCAAACTTATAATATATAGTCACAGAAACATTAAAAGCGAACGCCTGCCCTGAAATCTGTCACAAAAATATTCTTAAAATAACAGCATAACGTAAAACTACATAACAATGCAAAAGCACAGAGTGTGATCCGCAGCTTCCTTTACCAGAGGTTAAACCACAATGCAACTGTATTGTTACATAAATTGTATATACATACTATTCAAAAACCATGTACAACATTCCTTCGCTGCTGTATGTCTCCAAAAGTTCTACAATGTGTGGGTGCTTCAACATGTGGCAGATGGTTACCTCTCTCTTCAAGTCTGTAACAAAAGAAATACACATTCAATACAATTTAAAACAATACAAAAAAAACGTATAATTTTATTGTTGTTAAAATAATAAACACGTCTTGTAAAATTGGAGATTATATAAAGAGGCTCATTCTGTACAATATAGAAAGACATTTCTTTAACCCCAAGTTATAGAGTATTAGAAACATGTGGTTTCATAAGCAAACAATATTTCAGTAAACAATGTACTTTTATCTGCTTATAACTACTAATATTACTTTAGAGTCAATAGACTATATATAGTAATTAACTTAAAATTCATTTGACCCCCAGCATTATGTGAAAAAACTTCCGTAGCTCGAACCTTATTTCCTCATTGACTCACGTTATATGTAGTTGTACACTAATGGAAGTTTTTTGATACACAAACGTAATAATAACATGAATGTAAAAAAAATTAATGTAACTGACCTACTTTAATAGTTTTAATAATCAAAAACAATAGTAGGTAAACAGGGAGAAAAAAGGGAGACTTCGAACTGGTGCTGACATCTATCTTGATCTGTAAATCATGATCATTATTATGGTAGGGTGGTTAAGGCTCATCTCTTTTAACAAAGATAACGACGACAGCTATTTCTGCTGTAACTTCTCCTTGTAGCAACGATTTACATCATGTAGTCCTCTTGTAACATCAGCCTGTGTTCACAGCAAGAATTAACGGCACTAAAGATTTTCAAGCGCTTCTTATACGGGAGCAAAGGATTGGTAGAAGAGGTTGGTCACCAAATGAAGTCGCATGGATGGTGTTTCAGTAACTTTCTCCTCTTCTGCAGCACCCTCTTGTTCCAACATTATTAAATCCTCATTCGACATCTCCATTGGGCTTTAATAATTCCTTCACATTACCTTCTACGGTATCTTCTAAACTAGCTATTCTTGAAAGAGCCACAATATCTTGGTATACATTCCCTGCATTTTCTACATAGAACCATGTAAACTCGTTTGTACACTCGTCCACACACCACTCATAGCTGACTACTTTACTTCATCCCACGACTTTGTGATTTTTGAAAGAAATATAACATTATGAATGCAATAGACAACATCACCAATTCTAGGCTTATCCCTATTATTACAAGCTTTAATCAGTTGTTTCGGCCCGGCATGGCCAAGCGTGTTAAGGCGTGCGACTCGTAATCTGAGGGTCGCGGGTTTACATCCCCTTCGCGCTAAACATGCTCGCCCTTTCAGCCGTGGGGGCGTTATAATGTTACCGTCCATTCCACTATTCGTTGGTAAAAGAGTAGCGGTGTTGGCGGTGAGTGGTGATGATTAGCTGCCTTCCCTCTAGCCTTACACTACTAAATTAGAAACGGCTAGCGCACATAGCCCTCGAGTAGCTTTGTGCGAAATTAAAAAAATATATATATAATCGGTTGTTTCAGAGTTCTCTCGAACTGACATCTCATGAAATTGAAGATACCACCTTGATGTGAGCCATGTAGTTTTGTTCACAAAGATGTATGTTATCATAAAGATCATTCAAGTTTAATAGGCGGCTTGTTGAATTGTATAAAATGAACAATGCTTTGTTGGCAATCTTATGTTTAACAATACTTTTTAACAGCAGGACAGAAGAAGCTGATGAACTAGTCTTACAAAATATTTATACTCAGTCTTATTTGAGCGATACATCACTGGTAAATTAGGGCTGGGATATCATTTAAGAACACTTGGAGTTCCGATATGTACACTAATAAGGCTTTAATTTAAAATATCTAGTCAGACTCTCTTTCAAAGCGTTCAACGCTGTTGCAGACTTATTTCCTAAAAATAAATATCGAACCTGGCATAAGTTTCCAGAACAGCTCCGTTTCATCTCCATTGAAAACTTCTGGACTGTAACCCCTTTCATCAATACTCTTCTTGAGCTCATTAAGGTATCTTGGTGCAGCTTCTACATCAGCACTAGCAGCCTCACAATTTAGTTGTATGTTGCACAAGATAAAACAGTTCCTGAACCTATCAAACTACACCTTTTACTCGCCAGGGAGGGTTTTTCTTCAGAAGTATCACCACCACTTTGTTCAACCACCAAATTGCCATACAAGCTTTTTGCCTTAGAAGATATTCCTATACGACTTTCAATCCTAAAATCTAATGTTACACTACAAAATGTATACTTTAAAAATACTGCAGTTGGAAGTTGTATATTCCTAACTTTTGGCATGCAGTTTGTTTATCATAATATTATGGTCATGTAACGGCAAGCTTCAAAGTAGTTAGATTAAAAGCCTACGATTTACGCACAAGGAAAACCCATGTTATGTCAAAATATATCTCGATCAGTACACTCTCACTGTAAAATTGGTCAAATTAACAGGCTTCGCAATTATCTTGTACTAGTGCATTTTACTGTGCAACATTGAAAGTGATCTAAGGATGACCTATGTGTAGCTGCATTTTCTCCACGTTCTTGGTTGGATTCCTTTTGACAACGTCATCCATACACCATTTTACATTTACAATTTTTATTACTTTTTTTTAATATAAAATAGTATATTACGCAAATTATCCACTTTTGTTCTATATAAACATGTTTTAACTAACATATTCGCTAAAAGCAATAATTTCTTTTACCTGATCTCGCATTTATATGTGACTATAAAACTGTTGTAACGATATGGAATATTTTATCTTACAGTATGCATGTCTGCATGCGCGTAAAAACTGAACGAAGTTTAAACTGGAACCAAATGATTTGAAATACAATTAAGATGTTACCAAATACAGATTGCATAAGAGGCTTTTATGGTAATGAGGTGATAAAAATAAATACGTCTCAGTAAGGAACGGGAAATTAGCTCGGGATTTGTTAGTTGTTTTTTTTGTGAAGTAACTCTTCCGCGAGGAAATAAGCTGATTCATCACCTTTTACCACACTGACTAATTTTTTGAGGTTATTAGAGAAATGTTTTACGTCCTATTTCTTCACATTAAAAACCAAACCCACTTCAGTCTTGCGCGTGTTCTACCTAACTGAGTAATTCGAAAATACGCGTACTAAGCACAAAACGATTCCTTGAAAAACTACTTGTCTAAGCTACGAAAGTAACGCTCAAGATTAACAAGTAATATTAAAATTAATGAATTTTCTAGGCGTAAATTACAAAATCCAAGCATGAACCACGTCCATAAAACTATCAAACAAGAAAGAAAACTAAAGTATTTAATATTCTTTCGTGATATTCCAGTATCTCGGTTTTGTGTTCATACATAAAACAGTGATATACTCACCTTCACTGTCAAGTTACAGACTTAAAACGACAAACACACACAAACGATATATATCTGTACGTTGTGGCTGTCGACATATAACTTCTAAACAAACCACAATTACGTCAATATTACCAACGTCTTCAACTAGCTTAGTTATTTCGAAAAATGTGCTTCAGCTCAATTACCATGCGGACCACACAACAAGAACATACTAGTTTTCTCCCTCTTTGAGAAAAAAAACACTTTAAAATAAAAATTATCCAAGTCTATAGTTAATACGTTAGAAAAGAAAAGGAGTTAAACAAAGATTTAACACTTACAAAAGATTGTTTGTTGAATTCCGCGCATAGTTACTTCAGGGTTATCTGCACTAGTCGTCCTTAATTTAGAAATAATAGGTTAGAAGGAAGGTAGTTAGTCAACACCATATACTGCCAGCTCTTGGGCTATTGTTTCCATCTAAGCTGCAAACATTCCTCAGTGGATGTAGTTCTTCAGATCAGTCCAACATTTCCTATTCGTAGCATATTATGTTCATCTAATTTCTGCTTCCGACACGACATCATCCCTTCACCTTCTCAGTTGCCTTCGCTTGGATCGTTTCTTCATCCTAGGCTGTCAGTCCGTTGTTCTTAATGTCTACCTGTTATCGAAATATTGCTACATGTCCAGCCCATTTATTTCTGAGAATGAATCTTTCTGAATCTATTATTTGTTGTTTTTCTGATTCTGTTATTTTTCCATCTGTCTTGTCATATTATATAAAGTATACTTCTTTCCATATCTTTTTGTTGTCTCTTATTTTTTGCTCATCTCTTTTGTTAGTGCTCATATTTGACCGCCATATGTTAAGGTTAGTAACATACAATGATCCATGATATTTTTCTTCAAAATAATGGGAATATTTTGGTGTTTAGAGTTACTTTACACATTCCAAAATATCACGTTGTTGCTTTTACTGTTATCATAATTTCTTTCGTTGCATTTTCCATTCTGAAGATTTGTTCTAAATATTTGTACTTTTGACACTATTTCTTAATTCCAATTTTGATGGTATACGTATCACGATAGGTGGTCAATACATTTGTTTTATCCCTTACGTATTTGTACTCCTGCTTTCTCAATACGAGAATTCAAACTGGACAATGAAGCTTTCACTGTTTTGTTAAATTTGTAAAAGACAGCTACATCATCTGCAAACCTTAAATCTATTAATGTCTCACTATACGTTTCTTACACCAATATCAAACTCGTTTTGTCTGAATACTTCTTGCAAAGTTGCTGTAAACAGTTTAAAATAATTTAACCACCTTCTCTTACCTCCTCTTTATCGCTGATGATACCTCTTTATGGAGATGTATTTTTCCATTATTTCTTTGTATATCTATTAAAATTTCGATGTACATTACATTAACAATTATTGTTGCTAAAACATTTAATATTGCGTTATGTTCTACAGTGTAAAATGCATTTCCACAATTTATAAATCCCAAAAAAGAGAGTTAAGTTGTATTTATTTGATTTTCTATTATTTCGTTTGTTGCACAAGCTGGGGTACCGGTACCCGGGACGTAAGCTATGTAAATTTATGATTAATGAAAGGTTATCATAAGACAAGTTTTCCTTTATGTATAATTTCAAAAAGCAACCCAAAACACCCACAAAATCAGCAACACACAAAATGTAAAACCGTAAATTTCAATGTATCTCCTCATCGACCCAACAAACCTTTATGCCAAATTTGGGGAAGATCCATCAACAGGGGCGAAGTAGTGGTAAAAAACAAAGAGCAAAAACATTTGTAAAAACTGCAAAGTGCAAAATTAAAAATTTATATGTATTTCCCCATGGGTATAGTGAATCTCCATACCAATTTTTGTAAAAATCCATCAACACCCAACACCTTGCAAAGTATTAATTGGACATACAAATGACAGTACTATTATGTTTATACAGATAGTGACAGTGCATTAGATGCGCATGTGACGTATTCATGACGTTATATATTTTCCTCTATTTTCAGGGTGCATAAAATTTCCGTGACAGGAAACAGAGGCGAAACGGGAAAATCGTGATTACTACTGCAAATCCACATGCACACAGAATAAAAATTTCGCGAAGTTAGGAGTTGTACATCGCATAATAAAAACGTTTTTTCCAGTATCACTCAAGCAAGTGTTCCATTATAGTATGATGTACATTATATGCTGTTGAGAATTTTTTCTTAAAGCCTCCTTGTTCTCTGGGTTAGTTTACGTCCAAAATTCATTTAAATCTAGTTTGTAGTACTATTGTGAATTGTTTACATAAGTGAGATAATATACTTGTAGTACAGTGATTCTTTATATCTTGCTTGTCTCCCTTATTACGTTAAATAATGATCTTGGCCTCTTTCCATTTCTTTATTTTTTTAACTTCAGTATTTTATTAAACAATTTTGTTATTTGCCTTAATGTTTCAGTTTCAATTTCGTTTCCTGGAGTTTCTGTACTCTTCATCCGAGTTGATACGTTAACCACTTCCGAGATTAATTTTGAGAACAAAGCCGATAAAACAGAAATACCTAAAAAATTTAAATTCTGTTCCTTTTCATCTTTAATTCACGATGTATATAAATCTCTGAAAAATCTTTACGTATTTGAACTATTTCTGTTTTATAATTTGTTTTGATTCCTTCTTTGCTTTATATTAAGCATATTTTCCTGTTTACGATATTTCTATTAATACTCTTTGGTCCTCTACTAGCTCTAAACATTTTTTCAATCTTTTTTCCCTTCCTTACTCTCTTTGTTAACTCAGCATATTTTTCTATTGTATGGGCTTTCTCTATATTCGTCATAACTTTTTCTGTCATCCATTTTCCACATAACCTGTTTATTTTTTCTGTTTCTTCGATTTAAATCGAATTTAGTTTTCCACAAAAGTTACTCAGATTTTGGTCTTCCTCCAACACTAAAAAACTGTTTATTAACTCAAAATCTCTAATTTACAGTTAGATAATTAATATTAATCTTCATAGTTTTTTTTCTGTGTATAGTTTTAAGTCTTGTCAATCTCTTATTTATCTTACTTCTTGTTCTCACTATTCTGCGATCACCTCCTATATTTGCCTTGGTTATGACTTCACAATTTTCAACGACTGACTTTGATTAAAATCGATTTGTTTTTTCGTACTTCCATTTGGGATGTATAATGTCCAATCTCTCTCTTTTTGCGTTTCCTATTACTAACTGTTCTTTTTATGCAAACTCGACAAGTCTTTCTCTTTATTTGTTTTTTTTACCTATGCCATATTTTCATGTCTTGAAACGGTTCGTTGTCTCCTTTAATTCTCATGTTAGCATTAAAATCACTTATGACAACTTTGTACTTTACTTTGTTTTATCTCGGTACCTTTTCAACGTTATCATAGAATTTCTATTTCTCATCATCATCAGTCAGATGTTTGGACATAAACTTGAATTACTGTCATTGCTTTCTTTCTGCCAGTATTTATGTCTAGGGCTATCACTTTGTTCGACTATGTATGAAAGTTGTAATACAATCTTCACTTTTAAATGGATGGCCAAAGCTACACCTTTCGCTTGTGAATCTTGTTTTGTCATATATTCATATTTCTCTCGTCACTCCGAGAGATTATCCAATTCTTTTAGTCGCACTTAGACCAAAGATGATGTCCCATTTCATTTCTTTAATCTCTTCCAGTAATCTTTCAAGGTTATAATCGTAAGTACGATTATGTATATCAAACTTGCGAGTTCCTTTATCAGTTTGTGATCTTCCCATTAGATTTAAACCAGAAACATTATGAAACGGAATCAGCTTTTTTTCCATTTGAAGAATGCTACACTCTGTCTTGAGCAGTACGGCTTATGTTCGCTTCACTTTCCATATTCCGATGAAATTTTAGCCCTTCACTAACATGCAGGCCAAGAGTATCATTGGTGGATTTTTTTGTTGTTGTTTTATTTTATATTGATACTATCTCGCGGTATTTCGCTAACTGAAGCAGATACAGCCAACCATTGACCAAAATAATTATTCGACCCGTCAGTATACTAATCTCAACTGCAGATAACTTAACTTACCAAAGTATTCTGAGATAGCATCCATCATTTCCCTCGTACAGGGCCCTAACTAGTTACTGATAGTCAGAGCCAGCCGAGCCCGGAACTCGGGATCGATCTGGGCATGGTCAGTACTCCCTGAATAAGTGCTACCTGCTACGGTTTATCAACGAATAATTGGTTTGACCGTCACATTATAGCGCTCTCACAGCTAAATAGGCCGGCATGTTAGGTAATGGGATCCGAACTCGCGACCCATACATTGAGAATTTATCGCCCTTACAAGACAAATGAGGCTACAAAAGTACCTCATCTTGGGACATGTAATGACATGCGATCGAGTATTATAGCTTCAGTCACAGATTTCCAGATTTTTCTCTTTAAAAAATCGTCAATAATACATACAAGTAATTAATTAACGGTTAGCAATAACTTTAACTGTTCGTCTTTTAATGAATCAAAAGTGTATTTGTACTAACACTTCTGATGCAACTTCACACCAATATCCTGTTGAAAAACAAAAACTACCGATTTGTATTTTAAGATATAGTGAAGAGGTTGCTTAAGCCTTTTAAGAGCTGATACATTTGCAATTACATAATCGTATTTTATTTTTAATTATCTTTTTCTCGTGAATAGAAGGAGTCGATGCTTGCGCCTATTAGGGATAATTTATCCTTACATTTTCTTAAAAAAACAATAGTTTGAAAAATATTACGTTGCCTTTAAATTACCTTATATAACCTGTACATAAATGATTCTAAAGCATGAGCAAAAATCTGGTTCACCTTTCATAGATACCGAGGTAAATTGAACTGGCGTATATCACAAAGACTTTTCCATGGATATCTGCTCATTTTGACAGTTTTCTTCCTATAAGTAACATGCATTTAAAACTGTTTACACGATTTGCAACTAATTATCCTTTGATACTTGAATAATTACGTCATGCATAGCTATACATATATAACGAAACGTTAAATTAAATTATATTAATGAAAGCAAAATCGGTAAAATATTCAAGAAAGTGGCTATCTCGCTCTATCAATGTACAAGTTCAAGACATCCTTCGTGAAGAGGTTATTAACAAGTAGAAAGGCTGAATATTGGTCAAACACCACATGAACGTTTTGAAAATAAAACATTTTGTCAGATTATGATGAACAGCAACTAGTGATTTAAAAACATTCTAGCTGGTAATTACTCGAATGTTATCTGCGCTTGTTGTTCATACTTTACGTGACAGACTAGAGGGTTTGGTTTAAATTTCGCGCAAAGCTACAGGAGAGCTATCTACGATAGCCATTCTTAATTCTGCAGTGCGAGACCAGAAGAATGGCAGCTAGTTATCACCACCCACCGCCAACTCTCGGGCTACTCTTACCAACGAATAGTAGGACTAACAGTCACATTATAACGACCCCACGGCTGAAAGGGCGAGCAAGTTTGATGTAATGGGGATTCGAGCCCAGACTAGGGGAAACGCCTAGACTGTATTACATATCGTCCATTTCATACAACAGAAAAATAATTTTTCAACTACATAATTTGAAGCTTCACCAGTTCATTACGTAAGAGAAATAAAACTGGTAACTTGTTTTTAGTACCACACCTATTCGTGAAATTTTGGCTTAGTTTTTAATATGGTCAAATATCAATTTCACAGTTTATTTACTTCCTTTTCTATAGTTATTTCTTTCTTGAGTATCTGAAAAACAAAAACGTTTGAGGGACACAAGTTGACTCTGTAGTACAGTTATGAACTTCGAAGCAGGGAAGCCTATTCAAATCCGTAAGGTACGATTCAGTAAATGTTTACCTTACTTTAAGTTGTGGATGTGTTATAACAGTGGTGGCCAATCCTAACAGAAGTTGTTGCTGACTAGCTGGATTCCTTCTGGATTGTACTTCAAAATCAGGGTTTGATTTGACTTAAGCACAATGCTGCAAAATGTGTTATCGCTATTTTGACTACTACGGATATCGAAATATGATTTTTGGCAATTTGAACCACTAGGGTTAGGGAGAAGGGACTCAACAATGGTTGGATGATTTAATTTAGTGTGTTATGGCACAAATCAACTGGGCTATCTGCGCCAGACTTAAAATTAAGAACAGCAGTAAACAGCCTTAGTATCTACCATAAATAAAAAATTATAGATAATTTAGTTTGATTTTCGCTCAAAGCCACCCAAGGTTATCTGCGCTAGCTAGAGTAAAGGCAGATAGTCATCATCACCCACCGACAACTCTTGCGCTTCTGTTTTACCAACGAATTGTGGGAATGGCCGTCACATTATATCACCCCCACGGCTGAAAGGGTGAGCATGTTTAGTAAAACAGAAAATAAAGATACGAGAGGATCACGTTTGAGAGTAGTTAGTGCTTGTTCATATGATGAACAAAAATAATAAATCTTGAGAAGGAAAAATAAGTATAATTTATAATATGTTTACTATTTAATAATGCCAAATTAAATTGTACAAAGTCTGTACACACACACACACACACACAGTTTCATGTATGCAGTAAAGATACAGAATGATCGATTTAAAAATGAATACAGGTTGACACCTTGTTTCTCTAACAACTGCAACATTTTTGTCCTTACTTGTTTTTCACCAACACCTTTAAGAACTTGTCTTCATTAAAGTTTGTGATATATAAAACTTAGTGTCTCTTATCCTTTTGGTCAGATGGCAATTTTATATTTATAAACTTGTAAGCCTTTCCCCATATTTATGCGCGTATAATTAATATGCAAAAAGACCAGTTCTAAAATGTAGTTAGCTTGTTGGTACCACAATTATATCAGGCCTACATAATTATATTCAGATCTGGAAGCCAGTTCCGATATAAAAAAGTTAAATATATTTTGAGTCTGTGTGCGGTTATGACACGAAACAGTTTCACACTAAGAAATGAAGGGATCGTGACTAAACGTTATTATAAAACATTTAATAAACTTTAATATATGAATTATCAAAATAATAAACGAAATATCTATAACTTAAGTAAATTTTTACAATGAATGAAACTAAAATTTAAAAAAATAAGTCATCGATAGGCCAAAGCAGGTTGTTTCAGAATGGGTCTTATCTAATCATCAAATAAAATACTGTACAACGAATAGCAAAGGCATTTTGGTGTTTCTAACCTAACTGCTTGTACTGGGAAATGAAGCTATATTTGTGTACTTTCGCGGCAAGGAGTGCATGCTAACGATCACATTACATATATCAATAATCGCATGATAGTATTGCCTGAACTAACTGATTTTGGTCCCGTCTGACTAAGCATGCACACCGATTGGTTGAATTGAGAGAAAGAAAAAACAAAATGGCGCGAAATTAGTACTGTACTGTACAACTGCAGCACTTCGTTCCCGGTTTTGAATTCGATTCTGGATTCAATGAGCTAGAAAATAAATCCTGAATTCCAAAAGTCCAGAAGTGTTGAAATTTTGAGTTCAATTTAAAACATCCCTATGTACGATTAGAATGAGTGGAAAACTAAGTACCACGAAGAAATTTTCAGTCACTATGACGACCTAGCGCCCGGAATTTGTCGAGACCCGAGTTATACCTTCTCATAGGCCGATTTCCTTTAATACTGGTGAACTCTTCCACAGGAGGTGTCATTGTGTGGGTTAGTACAATAACACTGTTTTATAACGAGGTCAACTGTGTAAAGATTTAGAAATACATCGAGAGTACCTTATTACTTTTAGAACGAACTTACGACGCAAGAGACCAGTGAGCATTCTTGAAGAGATGACCATGTTGTAATTATTTTGTGATAATTCACTCTCTCATTCGAATATCCTCATATTCCAGATAAGGTGTCTTGTCATTTTAGGTTAATGTTGTCCACTATTTGATTTGCGTTGCAAGTGAAAAACATTATTTTCCAATGTTTTTATATTATGGTCAGTATCTCTTATTTTATTTCTTAACGTTAGTTAAGTAAGAAATTCAGGTTAGACTGTATAACCTTTTCTGAATGTTATCATAGCTGCACAAATAACAAATTTATACCCATGTAACATTGCTTCAAAATACATTCCTAGATTATAATTCACGAAAATACAGATTAACAAAAAAGCTTCAAAAACCTGAGCCTACAAAAACAGAAGCATTCTTTATGATTCACGTTTCCAACATGACGGGTTTTATTTTATAACCTGCTTTAAATCACTAAATTGAGAATCTAAATCTATGGTATTTAAAACTGAATTTTGTTATTAAAACAATAAGAAAAAACTTGTATGTCTATATCACTGGGCACTTACTCTAAAACCTAAGACCAGTTTTTATATTTTTGGTACTGTACATATCTTATTTTCTCAGCAAGACCAAAAACTCTACCGAGCTCTTATCATTTGAACGAGTTCATCCTTGTACCTTAACCTGTGTTTCTTCGTCATCTACGTGATCTTACAAAACCGAATGTTATCGTACTAAAATAAAGTCCTTAAAATAACATCCTGCAAAAACACCATCGTATTTCAAGAAGTTTTAAAACCTGAATAGATTGCAGTGATCATAGAATTTGTATGTTCTGACTGACAAAAAAATCATCATGATTTCTACTAAACCTTACAACTGCCAGATTTTCAGGTCTCTATAGTGACCTTAAAACATGTTCTTTACTTGTAAAGTGGGAAAAAAACGAGACTCTCTTACACATTAAAAAGCACAGATACAAAATAACGTCTTCTCAGACGCTAAAAGTTATTACTGAACATATTTTAATGTAAATCCATCAATAAAATATGGTAAAAAATGTATGCATGTTAAACCGTGAAAAGTAATTTCCCGATTAGTCTAGACTCTAGAGTAACTATAAAATAAACTTTGACGTTATGGTTTCATCGCGTTAAAATAGCTCGAATCCACCACTGGTAACGGCTACATTCCTGAAACTAAAGTAGTTTCAAATATTTACATCAGGTGCCAGAGTGCACTTTGGTGCTTTATTATGCGCAAGGGATACGAGGTATATACGAGTGAAACATATTTATAGTTCGATAATTACTGTATACATAAAATATTTTGCATAATTTAATAAATTTATTGAGGGATATCATCAGTTAAAAGGATCTACACGGTTTTGGTATAAAAGCAAGAAGGAGAGACGAGAAAGCTAATTTCAATGATTCCTACTTTCGCCCATCTACCTCGAGCAATAGATTTAAATAAAGAAAACCTCCATGGACTCTCCTTATTTGTTTAACTTGTCCTTCGGCTAATAAAACTAAAGTAACAGTAACTGGAAGAAATATTCTTATTTCATCACTAGCTACATATTCTTTCTCATAAGCTTTAAAAATAGTTTGTGATTAGAACAGCAAGTGGAGAGACGTTTTTATCAAATTCTTTCTAAAGTTTCAGTAGACTGAAACAAGTAACGTGTTTCTATAGGATAAAGTTGCTGGTTGTAGCGTCTCGTTGAAATGTTACTCATATTTTATGTTTTTGGTAATTGTAATAACGTTAAATGCAATTTTGCAATATGGATGATGGTTTCATTATAAACCTACTTTATATCTGTGGTATGGTTACAATATTTTATTTCCAAAACCAAAAGTCAATGATATGGTACTTAAAAAAAACTTTCACTGTTCACGATAACTTATCACAATCATTGGATGTTTAAATTGTGATAGAATGGTTATTAAGATGAACAAGTAAAAATAAAGAAAAAATCCCACCCCCCAAATGCAAACAAGATGGTACGGATGGCATTCGCAAACCAACTATTTAAACAGAGAAACGCCCAAATAAAGTATTTCAAATTAATTAGTTACTAATTACTTGAGTATACAAAATTTTAAATATCACAATAAAGGTTTTATCCATCCATTCTGTAGACGTACATAAGAAAAAATATTTAAATATCCGAATCTACATAATATGGGAAGTTTCTTTATAAAAGTAATACTCAAAAAGTTAATTATTTTATTTTAAAATTAAATCTAAAATAACAAATTAAGACAGATTTCCTGAGAGGATTAATCGAAAACATGATCATTTTTCAACGTTATAAAATATTATTCGGTACAAACCCACCTTCAGGGCTAAGTCCAGGATAAGAAGTCAACTTCGCTACATCGATAATTTTGACAGCAAACTGCTGACCAGTAATCCTATGAAGACATCTGCGGACTACACTAAAAGTCCCCCTATTGGGAAATAAAAAACATTAGTATAGTAATTTACCAATTTTTTCACATTTAATTTATCTAGCTGATAGTTTAAAAATTAATATTTTTTTTAATGTCAATCTTCGTTGATAAAGTAATGTAAGATTTGGTAAACATTAAATACCATTTCGAATGTAACCGAAGCACAGTCGTTATTTTGAGTTCCAATCTTAAAAAATAACACAAATAAAGAAAAAGTATTATGGTCCCACGATTGTGTTTTTATTCATCTAGTCATATAGTAGTGTATTTTTGTAGAGTAAAGAAAATTAAATGTAATTTTTATCGTACGAACTTTCACAAAGTAATTAACAAATTTATAAGCAAGTAGCGAAGTAATAGTCTACTAACACATTTTAAAAGATACAATGACCTCAAAACAATTAAAGAAACTGAAGTTATCAGTTATTTATTATACTAGCCTTTCTAGCTCAACTAACAAAGTAAATATCTTAATAAGAGTCAATTAGGCGTATGCTCAAGTCCAACTTTCTAGTATTAAGTAACTTGAAAAATAGAATTATTTTACACACATCTATAGATTCTACATTCCTTGAAGTTTTTATAACTCAAAACTAAGATTTTGTCAAGCTAAAAGTTGTTTGACAGTATCGTATTTCTCAGGCACTAAACAGAAATACTTAAATCCAAATATATCTTGATCACAATATCTATATTATGAAGTTAAATAGAGCTTTTACATCAACTAGGAAAATTTTATAGTACATTTTCAGGAATTTTCATATATTAGTTTAAAAACGTTTTCATAACTTTAAAAAATCATAACAGATATATGAAAGTGTACAAAACTTATCAACGATAGCACATTGTTAAAAGCCTTCCTAGATGTGCATGGTCTACAACAACTTTCCAAAGGGTAAAAACGACGATTTTATTAAATTACAAAATTTACTTCCAGCGAAGAAAAAAAAATCAACAGAAAATGTTCCACTTTCACGATTATTTCTTGGACTTTATACATATGATACAACAAAAGGTGTTAATTTATGCTAATTGTATTAAAATTTAATATGCAAATGAGAAAGCCACATGATAACACAATCAATATAAAAGTTATAATGAAACAGAATGTATCAGAACTACATTTCGACAAATTGTAAGATGCTGCTGAAAATTTCTTCCTTTTGGGAAATAGATGCAGTAGCCATTCCCAATATAAAATATTCGTGCACTCAAATCATAACTATACGTTAAACCTGAAGAAATATAATTTACATAAGATAGATATCTCTGAGAGAGTTGATGGGATTAGAAAACGTGAAGCTTCAGAACCATTCAAAAAGAAACCCGAAACAAGCCGTAACTTAACTATTGTTAGCCAAGTCCGGAGTCATGTAACAGATAAAAATCCAGACCAAAGAGATCAGTGGCAAAAATCATTCCCATACCCAAGGCAGTAGTACGTATCAAACAAGAAAAATCTTCATCTGGAAAAGCAACAAGTCTTGCACACAAGTTTCTTTCAAAAACATATCGAGGAACGCTATCTAACCAGGATAAAATGGAATAACTGGTGATACTCGGCGAAATGTATGTGTACTTTGATAATTGTAGCAAGTATTGTGCACTTTGGTATTGCACAGCAAGTGGGAAAAATAATTACAAAGGTGACATAAAGCATATCGTAAAGCTTCATCAAAATAATTTCTGGTCATCAGCAGATACTGCACTGAGGACAATTTAGGAACGAGCTCTTCTTTACTACCAGCAATCTTCATCTTTTGCACTACATGGAAATAAGGCGAAAAGTATAGGGGTTTGCCAAAATAAGGCCAAAACAGAAAATACACTGCTGAGCTGGTTTCAAGGTGCTTGATCGTCTTTGAGTATACAAAGAGTATGTAAAATTAATGTTCCCCAGGATATATATATATAAAAGTCTCGCATAATGCGAAACCTCCATGTAGTACCATTAGCTTTCTCAATATCAAAAAATATTGATACAAGATGTTGTCGTTTGATGAAAAAGCCTTCTCTGATTTGCGTTTCAAGTCGAATCAGGTGGTCTATGGTAGAGAGCTGTAATCAAAACCTACACTGGGTGGGTGAGAGAAGGTTTTTTTGATTCGAAAAACCAAACACGAGTATGAACCATCTTCTCTAAGATCTTACAAAGATAACTCGTCAAAGCAATTGAACTGTAGTTTGAAAGAATCCTGGTATCATTCTCAGCCTTAGAGAAAGGTTGGACAATAGCCTGGCACCAAGAAAAACATTCTCTTGCCAGATCTGGTTAAAAACAATCAGAATAGCAAGAGAAGTAGGAGACAGATAGCACAGCATTTAATAAGTGTACATCATCAGGTTCAACTGATGTACTGCCAGACCGATGAAGGGCCGGTTTGAGTTCCAGTGTAAAGGGACGATTATAGTCATAGAGACGACAATCAGCTCGAAAGGAAAGAGATAATCACTCCGCCCGTGTCTTGATAACCACGAAGGTGAAGTAAGAAGGAGAAGTGATAGACACCCGGCAAAAGCTTTCACCTAGAGTATTGGCGATGCTGTGGGTATCAGCTACTTCCTATCCATCAAAGAATAATATCGAGAGTGTGACAGAATTATATTGCTCACGACCTTTTGAATTATGTCTCACGTGACTTTGGAATTAATGGTAGAAGATATGCTGGTTGTGAACTTAATCCAAGATTCCTTCTGGCTTTGACGTCTTACATGTGCACGGGCCTGCTGGAAAGTGATGCAGTGCGAGAATGTGAAATACCAATGAAAAGTATCCCATGCTCGTTTATGAGCCATACGGCAGGCAGGATTTCACCACGGACGAGGATATCGTGGAAAACGTGTCGAGGGTTTAGGAATACATTGAACAGCTGCTCCTATGATAGAGTCAGTTACTGCTGCGTCTACTGATGACTAACAGACAATGTCAGGATCAAGTTCTGCAATAGCAGTGAAAGAGAACCAGTGTGCTCGATCCAGCTACCACTGGGGCACGTGGGTCGGGTGGCATCAACCATGGCCAGTCTCTCTCAAAATTATAGGGAAATTATTACTGCCTCGTGTATTATTGTCAACCCTCCATGTAAAATAAGAGAACAGTGATGGGGAGCAAAGTGACAAATCAATAGCCATAAAGGATTGACTTGGTATTCGAAAACAAGTAGAAGAAACAGTAATGAAAACAAAGGTTGTGATCAGAGAGCATTCGCTATACAGAGCAACCCCTCCCCTATCAATACCAGCATTTCCCCAGAGGGGATGATGTCCATTAATGTTCCCCAGGATTAAAAATGGAGACAACTCTTCAACGAGAGTATCAATATCTGTTTGATCATAGGTCTCTTCATGAGATAGGTAAAAAGAAGAAACAATGATGTTACGAACCAAGGAAATACAGATGGCTATGGCCTCCAAGAGTGTGCCAAGTGGCAAAAACAGAGCAGACACATGTTGATCAACCAGCAGTGCCACCACACTATGCACTCGTCCATCACACAGTCTGTCATTTCTGTACAAAAAAAACACCAATAGATGAATGTATCGGGAGGTTTCAGAAATGTTTCCTGTAAGGAAAGACATACAGGACGGTAGGAGGCAACCAGTGTTTTGATGTTATCCAAATTATAACGTAAACCTCGACAGTTCCATTGTATAAAAGGTGGCCATTTTTATTTATGTGTAGGTGAATTGGGTGTAGAACCATTCTGCTTACAACCACATCTTTTGTCTTTATTCAAAGGTCTATCGACCTTCATGGATCCTGCCCTTGGTCAATTGGGCAGGTCATTGCTATTTAAAGAAGATTCCAGCGACTGAGGACGTGAATGATTGATCGTTTTGCATCTTGGGGTGGGAGAAGATATATCCTAGGTAGTGCATGTACCCGGAACCAAAGAAAGTGGATCTTATGACTTGCCAGAATTTATACAAGGGACAGAGATGGGTGTTGAAATTGATTCAACTTTTTTAACCATGGAAGTCAAAATACTTCATTTGGTTTGAGAACGATTCTTTTGAAGTCACAGAGAGATCGGTCTGCACTCTCACGAAGTGCAGCAGCATACGTCCGAGATGAAGCGGTAGACAGCAACTTTCGAGCCTCAGGATAAATGATGTTATCAATCGTTTTCAAACGCTGCACATCTTTTTCTTCCAACCATTTAGGGCAAGAACAAACATAGGATGGGTGAGAGCCATTGCAATTGATGCAATGAGGGTCCGTTTCACACTCACAGGCATCGTGGTCCTTGCCACCGCAACAAGCACACACGTCAAGGAAACATGACATGACTCTTCGAGTGACTGATTCGCTGACACTAGAAACATCTGGGAGAGTTTGGAATGTATGGCCTACTCTGCAATTAAGATAGCCTGCCTTGATAGTGGCAGGTAGATGTAGTGATGTAAATGTCAGAATGAGGACATTCATCGGCATCACAATTCCATCTTTGCGAGTAAAGATACGCCTCACTACAGAAACACCTTGAGTGGAGAAACCAGCAAGAATCTCTGTCTCGGGGATGTTCTTTAAATACCTCTCAACAATAACTTGTCGTTATGAATTCAAAGTGACATGAGATATAATCTCAATAAATATATTCCCAATCGTCTTTGAATGCAAGTGGAGTTCACTGAGTTGAGATGTGGATGTTTCTACCAATAAATTACCAGATCAAAGTTTCTTTACTGACTTTGGAGAGTCAGCAAGTCAGTCTAGTCCTTTTTGAATGAAAAATGGAAACTTATGCCCTAAAGGTTTGTCTGAAAGAGAATGTTGTATAAGAAAATAAGGTACAACAGGTGTTACAGATGTTGAAGATTGCTGCTCAGAATCTTAAAGACATGGTTGTTTACCTATGGACTGTTTTTTTCATTATTTTATTTAAGTTTTCATTTGGAAGATCCATAATATAAAGAATATTTCAGTGTCCACTGACTCCACCCACCACTGGAAGAACGAATGGTTTGATGCGTAACTAACTAGTTTAGAAATTTAGAAAAACGTTTGAATTGCCGATTGTGTCCGCCCTCTTAGTAATTCTATTGTTCCGTAAAACTTAAATTTAATAGCAATAATACATTGATATACTACAAATATTTTAGATGCAGTTTTAGTTAGTAAGATGAAACTCCTTCAGTTTACAGTGCCTTCTTGTTTTAACAATAGGCAATGATAAGAGTAATATCTTACAATACGTGGCTATATCTTCAAACAGACAAAAGTAAAACTGTACCTTCACGCACAAAAACATCTACAAGATGCTACATAGTGAAGAAATCAGTTATAAAATAATTTAATAAGATACACTAAATATTAAAACAAATAATTCTGAATGCTTTGTAATCCAAGATTACACATAAATCTAATGAAACATTTTGTGAAATTACTGAATGATTTTTGCCATATTTAGTTACCCGACTTCAGATGTAAATATGGCTATAATTCTGCGTTAAATTAATGTAGATTCACATTAATAAAACAAAATAAAACATTCGATTTACAGTCATCACGCGTGCCCATAAACTAGTCGTTTTTATTGTATTATAGGTGTAATGATCTGCTTTAAGTTAGCGAGCTTTCAGGGATTCTATTTCCTGTAGCATACATACACGTCGTATAACAGTAAATATCCGTGAAGTTGTCTTAGCCGTAGCAGGAAGAATGGAGCTGACAGTTTATTCCACTGTACATTTAAAGCGGATCTGTAATGTTTCACAGAACAGCGTGAGCCTGCGAGTGACTTGTTACCTAATGCACCATTTACAGTGTTAGAAATAACTTCCGTTCTCAAACATATCTATAAACCATTCAACACTTATTTGTATGTACATGGTTTCATCACTAAGGTTACTTATTTTACGACTTTCCTTGTTAAAACTGAACTAAAACGGAGTTCGATATGAAATGACTCAATATATTGCATTGGAGAACAAAACAAAACGAAGTTCTGTGTAAAAGCAGAAGTGGTAAGACATGTGAAACCACGAGCATCGCAGCACGTGTTTCCTCGCGTGGTACTACAAATCTGCACTTCACGTGAAAAAGATAGAATGAAAGACACAAACGCTACCGAGCATGCCGTATTTTCACTGAAGCATCCGAATGTGCACTTAACACGTTCTCGGTAAGGAAAGAACTGATGCATGACAAATCTTGTTAAGCGCAAGGGAAGGAAGACATGTGAAGACTCACTGGTTATTTATGGTAACTGATTATTTGGTTTTACAGAAGATAATAAACCCGAAACTGCTAGTGTTGATGAACAACACTAGAGCTAATTACAAATTCGTTTATTAAGCACACTCACCATGTCGAGATGTCGCTGTTTTATTGGGAAACATTTTATTTTTATTTGTGAGGTACCTGTAACAATTACTCTAGCGTTGATTATTTCTATTAGCCTTAAGGACAGTAAATCTTCACATCTGTTTTGCGCCTAAACGTAATGGCCGCCAATTCTCTGAGGATGTAAGAGTTTTAATTTAATCATCTTTAAACGAAAGCAGATTTGAATAAGGTATGGCATTACACATAAGAGCCGTTCGATCAGTAAAACCTCATCTAAACTAATTACTGATAAGTTTATAAACGCTATGTTTAAGACCATATTCACCCCTACTTTACCAATTAATCCCAATCTTTTTTTCCAGCTTATCAAACCTGAAACCTTCTCCCATCTGGATCTTAGTTTAAAGTAACTTGAGTTACTCCGTAAGAACAAATTCACAATAATTTGGTTTTGATCTCAAATTTAAGACGCTGAGCGATTCAGGTTTTACTTTAAATCTTTTGTTCTTGTTTATGTATTACATTTCACTAGTCCATGTCAGCTTCATTGTCAAAGGAGTGAAAAACGGTACATGTGATGCGATCCACACAGTAAATGCGACAACGTACTAAAAAGAAAATAACAAAACTGCAATTCCCACACAATAAATGTCAACGATGTGTCACGAGAGCCACTTAAGTTCATCCACTGTTTACTGCTCTGACTTAATCGGTATATTTCCTCCTCAATTTACACTACCAACAGTCAGAATCAACTAAATACCACGTCACAAACCACTACTGAAAATAAATGGATATGTAGTCGTGAAGTAATTTAAAGTGACCGACACCACATATTTTCTCCCCTTCTGTATGATGATTATTATCTTATGATACAAGAAGAACAACGAAAGGAGTTTAAACTGTATTTTTAAGCGTCTCGGGTCGACCAGTGGACCCTGTATACGTTACGTTTAGTTGGTCCTAAAAATATGAAGCAACAATAACATTAATAACAGATTGTTACATATTAGGCTACACGAGTCTATTGTATATAATTTGGGTGTGTTTGTTATATTAACGTTGTTATGGCATATTGTGTACGTTAAAAGTTGTGGTTGGAATACTGGACCACATGCAAGACAAATAAGTATAAACGCATCAGAAGGGATAATACTGGAGAAATACAGTGGTTCCTAACATTCTGTCTTCATGAACTCCATGAACCTAAAACAACTTCGCAGACCTTCATTTTCAGATGCTGATCCAACAGTGTCAGCTTATTACATTAAGTAAAACACTTGTTTTCACTTAACCTGACGTAGTATCACGCTCTCTCTCTTTTAAACTAAAATATGGAAAATCGATCTCTTACCATCATGGATCCCCTTAAGGATCTGAAGAAAAAGCATTTTACATATCATGAGCAGTTGAAATCAGCAAAACACAGACTAGATTAGTTTGTTAGAATCTGGAGATCGCCTTAAGCTTTAACAGTAAATTCTAAAGGGTCAACAGATCGAAGATTATGGAGGATCGGCAGGAAAAAAACAGAAATCGTTGAGTACGTACTTACTATAAATGTTCTTACAAGCGGAGCGGACAAAGAACAGGATAACTTATTTGAGGATTTAGACATTACGGGAATGATGACTGAGGAACCCCTACAGGGCCTAATCGAGATGGTTGTTCGTTTTAATACTAGGAAAGTACGGTACTACATCTCTTCTTGCAGACAACTGCGTACTTTTTTGGTTGCAAATAAATTTTGAAACAACACTGAAAAGAAAGTGGAATTCGCACATTACCATAAAATTTTAGTCATATGGACACAATTTTTCTATAATTTAATTTGGTTATCGTTAGGCATAAGGTTACACAATGGATATCTGTGCTATTCCCACCACTGATATCGAAAACCGATTTTTAGCATTATAAGCCCGTAGACTAACAAACAAGGGAGAGTATAATTTAGTAACTTTCATATCATGAATTAAGTGGACATGAGAATTACGTTATCAAAACCTTTGAAGGGTGATTATTAAACAGAAGTTTTTTAGCCGAAAGAAGGGCAATAGAAAAAAAGACTTTATAAAACAAATTTCAAGTTGGAAAATCGAAACTAATTAGTTTTAATTGCTTTTTAATTTTCACAATATACTTTCTCTTTCATGCGTGTACAAAAACATGTACAGCAGGCTAGAGATAAAATCGTTTCTTCTTAGTGTGATTAATTAATTTTTGATATTACACAGAACAACACTAACAAATTCATTTTTTTTTTACATTCTGATACTTAGCATGAAGCACTTCTTACACAGTAACGATACTATAGACATATACTGTGTTTGAAGGAATAATTTCCTGGATCTTCCTACTGTTCCACCGCTTCTTTTTCTTCGATGATTCTCTATCTTCCTCATCAGTTATACGTGAACTATCATTTTAAATCTAAATTACAATTGTTACGAACTAAACTACGAAGGAAACGAAACAAACCGAAATTACGCGAAAAACACACAGATCCGCCTTTAAGTCATGAATTTCAACGGTTGTTCAACAGCAGTAAAATGATTTCCGCGCATCATAAAAAAAAAAAAAAAAAATCAAAAAAAATCAGGGCTAGATGAATTCGAAGGTCACAGTTTATGGGAGAACACACGAACCACTCGATTCACCCTGTTAGTAACAATCTTGCAAGTTTCATTTACTGAAGACAAGAAGCTTGGTTACAAAATATGACAAAATGAAGGTAACCAAAATGACTCTTAGGCAAGTATATATGAAGATATTTAGCTCTAGTGCCATAACAAAGTAAAATGTAGTTGTTATTTGAAACTATTTACTGAAAACTTAAGATCAACCGACTTACCAAATAAAGGTATAAATGTAACACAAATTACGATGAAATATATGAATGAAATTTTTATACATTTTATAAAACTTATTATTTATGCCTTTTTTATGCGAGAAATTTTCCAAAATACCAAAACATGAAAAATTTTGACTATGCTACATCAGCAAGAGCCTACACAAGTCTCGAAACAATAAAAAATGTACTTTAACAAAAGTCTTCCAAATCTTCCGAGGATAAATTGCTCTGTAGCACAAAAGCCTACACAACTGTCCTGAGATAATACTGTAAACACAAGACTCCTAGAATCTCTCAAGATAGTAATACCGAACTTTCACACAACTCTCACGAAATTATATTGGTCTATGACACAAGAATTACTTAAATTTCAAAAATAAATAAAACTGAGGGAAAATATTTGTTCAAGTCTCCAGAGATACTAATATTGCTTTATAACAAGTTTCCTTAACTCTCCCGAGACCTTAAAATTTGAAAAGAGCACAAGTCTTCAACTTTACACAGAGAGAAAAATTGCATTATATCACATCACAAATGTTGTTAATCCAAACGGCAGAATGAACACATTTCCGTCACACCTTCGAGTTTTGATTGTAAGGGAGAGACCACAAAATGATCTTTTGCACTTCACTTTTAATTAATACCTATATTTTCTCCCTACACTTCTTACAAAGTTACATAAGTTGAACGTATACTAATAGTCATTGTGTCACGCTTTGGGTTCAGGCGTCCTCAGTTCATGTCCCATTATTGCAAGCAAATCTTATTCCGCTGTGAATGCGTTATAAGAGTGATGGTTAAATATCACTGTTGGATTTGATTAGCCTAAGAGTTAGCGACAAGTGTTGTTTATAAGCTGTCTTTTCTTTAATCTATCACTTGGAACGAATATCCAGAATATCCGAAACAAAAATTAAATGGCATAACCAAGCATATACTTACCTAACACGTCACAATAATCCAAAAAAAGGTAAAATTCGTTAGAGGTAAATCAAAATTGTAACTTGCGTACGTTTATCTTCAGTTAAACTGTACCGTACTTAATTCTATAAATGTTATTCAATGACCTTTTCAAAAACTTTAATATATTGTACAAAATGTCTACTAAAGTATATTTACACCCACTGAAATAAAATACCCATGCATTTTCAGAACAGACGAACACTGAATTTTACAATAGCAGTTTTCCCATATTGTTTTCAACGTTTACCAAACAAATCCTGCAATAAAGGAAGTTATGACATAATAGCTTCTCTGTACTACATTTGACTAATTGAAAACTTGAAGAAATAAATCACAGTATGCGTTAAGCCCATTTGTCACGGATTACGTTTTCAATTTTACTTTTGGTAAAAACAAGAACAAAAAGAAACTGCTATAATTGTTAAGCACCCGATCGTTTAAACGTATTTGCCGATACTGCGTACTCGCTTAGTCTCGGCTTGATTATAATTGTTAAAATTTTTCTTCCCAAACTATCATGCGCGGACACAAAGTACACACCTAATAAACCAAATTAACTTAACACAGTAATGATCCCAGAGGTATTGCAGCTGTTACATTTATACAATCCTCTCGTGATGTGGGTACTAAGAAGCCGCAATGGCATGTTGTTGCGCGTTTTTTTTTGTTTTTTTTTGTAGTGTGCATCGTGTCTACGTAGGTGCTGCAAGATGTGTTAAGCTAACACTTTGTGTCAATGCTCTATTTACTTCTTACTAAGTGTAACCCCATATTATATAAAATGGAAGAAGAGTACAGTAAACAGGTACTCGCATCACGACACGGCCATTGTTGCCAATAATTGTTGCCTAAGCATGCATCAGTTTCATGTTTAAAATAATTAGTTTACCTGTATTTCACTCTAACACCAAAACTATAATTCAATGAATTAAAAGGATGTCTAATAATTGGTTCTTTAACACTAAATTATACTGTTCTTCAACAAGAAATCTGACAATTGGTAAGTACAATATATTTGTCTTAACCAATTTATGTTGGATCGAATTGATCCTTCGATGTAAGAAAAAGCCTAATCAGCAGAAAAATCGTGATCTCCACAGCACAGGATGCTATTGAGCTGGGCTTTACAGGTACCAGTAGGCTCGTGTTAGAACACATCACCAATCCAAATATGTTTTAAAGGGAGAATCTGATATTTGTCAAACGTATGTTCCGTTGCATAACTTGACTACACCATATTTTTCACGGACAAGCTGAGTGATACAATTTATTTATATGCAAGGTACATTACAGTTTTCGAGTTGAAGAAAAAACAGTGAGCACGTCTTATTAGTTTTTAAAGTACTTACCAAAATCATAAATGCTGTATGTGATGCTTAATATAACACCCTAGCTAACTTTAATCTTTCTTGGTTAATTTGTTTCGGCTCTCTGTGTAACAGTTCAAGGAATTTTTGTGGTTTATATGCAAACGCACTGAGCTTTATATACTGTTAGACCACATCTTACAGAATTTTGAAAGAGCAGTTTCTGCGCAAGACACATACAAGTACAGTGAGTGCACCTCAACCCACACAAAATAAACAATAAGAACAAAGCTATTACCGAGTAACTAACGAATTTCAAACGTCACGATCGTCTTTAATTATGATAGTCTGCAATAACTGGTAGAGTATCATCATCAGATGTTCCAGGTTTATCAGTAGCACATGGGTGATTTTACCTTAGTACTCTAAGCTGCATAAAGACATACCTGTTATCACCATGAATCAATCTTGCTTGTGGTATGCAGGCGTAACATGCGAGTACTGACAGCCCTTTCTTAATAGATAATTTGCTGATTTTTTTTAATTTGTTTATCCAGATGGATAGTTTTAACACAGAATGTTGTTCAAAAAAGTCACTCGAGTTTCTTACGCATTTTCTAGGGAAAGGTGAAGTGACATATCGAGGTTGTAGCTTTCCTTATGTTACAATGAAAATGCTCAACAATCACGGAGATAGCGCATGTACCGTTGAGAACTAGCAATGTTGAATCGTATATGCAATGTGTTTTCTCAGTCTAAAACAATTTCAACTTCTTCAGGTTTAGAAAGATCAACATCTTATATTTAGGAAGCTGTCTCCGGTAAAGGCGTCCTCCTTTGTCCATACAAAGAGAGAGAGATATATATTACGTAAAAATGGAAATATTACGTAAAAATTAAATGAAAATCACAAGAGAGTAAGAGCTAAAGGAAGAATAAATATCTTCAGAACCCGTAACGTAAAGTAGATGAAAAGAAACGAAAATAAGAAACAGTATTAAAGGTTAATTAAAAGCAAAACGGAAACAGTTTTAGTGTAAATGAAATCAACACATGTTAATAGAATATAGACAAGTCAACATCAAAGCACTATTTATGTTAGCTGACCCTAATTTTTAACTAATAAACTATAGTGCGAAACGCGATTTTGGGTATAATTTTGTGAAAGAAACAGTCCGACATCCTCGATTTCTCATTATTTATGTGTTATGTTACACTTGACACTAATGACAGTTAGTAAAAATTAACTCTGAACTAAGAAGATTATGTAACGCAAAGGAAATTTTAATGAACATCGGAAACCGAGGAAATAATGAGAAAAACACGGTCATCGAATTTTCACGCGCGACTTTTCCACATGTTTGAAATGGGAAGATTTGGAATAGTGATGAATGTTACCACACAAAAACTATGATTCGATAATTTGGTTTATACAGTCTCCAAATATCATTTTCATTCCAGATAGGAAATAAAACAGAAAACGTCATGCACCACAATGCAAAAACCAAAAAAAAATTATGTTACAAACAAGATTATGAAAAACTAAACAATAACCTACAGCTCAATGTGTATCACATAAAAATGAAGTACATGGACATAAATCGCATGAAAAAATGTAACAAGACAAGCATTAATTTCGGTTTGTGGTGTTAGTTCGACAAAGACTGTATACACGTGGACGAAAAATAACAGCGATACGGTAGCAAGGTTATCCATAGAATGAGAAAATGTAACTCTTAAAAACGCTACTTTTAATGAGAATTTATAACGCAAGTAGAGTAGTAGCAATCGTAGAGCCAACTCGTGAATCAAGATATTGGATGAAATATGGTCCTTGCACTGTACAAGTCAAGACAGTTTTGAAATCACTGCTATTATCTAATGGTCTATTGTTGACGTTTATGAAAAGCAAAATGGAGAATTATATGACAGACTAAATCATTTAAGCTATTTGTGCTATTCTTTATTGTGATTTCCCGTGAAGCAAGAGAGGTTTGGAGACACCTATAACAATTTTCTCGTCAGTACTTCAGAATAACTGTCCACAACAGTCAGCTGTATAAACTATAATCAGTTACGTACGTACGGCTCTTCTGTAGTGAAACATGCTTAATTCTGAGAGTAATTTCTTTATATCTACAGCAGAACCATACGAATAATTATTACATTTTTATTGGAGTTTCTTCTGCGTGCTTACAATACAACTGATTTAAGGGTTTATCGCATATTCGTGTGTGCGTGTGCACCCGCTAATGGTACATTCTACGTGAACTACGACTTATTGATGCACAAACAAAACTTCTATGTAGATATTTTTGTTTTTATTTTATTGTGATTTTGAACACAAGCGGCTGTAATACTGGTGTTACGTAGTTTAACGAAACTGCTGTGGAATGTTACTTGGTTTATTTCTGTCAATGCACAGTATATATAACTGTCGTGAATAGTTTCCGAGCACGTGCTACATAGTTTTATGGAGGAGAATCGTACACTGACCCATAAATTCTTCCCGCTTAAAAACTGAGATCTGATGATACTAAGAGGCTGTATCGCATATTTCGTGTAAAGTAATGTAGGGCTTCTCAAACTATGATACGCAGGTTTCTCAACAGGTACGCCAAATGAGTCATTTGTACGGTACTATCTGTTCTGAAGTAGATAAGACTATATAACAGGGCAATAATTTTATCAATATTTTAAACGTGGTACGGAAAAGGGTAGAGAATCACTATTCTAGTGTAATTACACTGTATATACTTTCAGCTTTGACAGCGATTGTTGTGCTAACGAGCAGAGAACATGGTACAGGAGTTACAAAATAATGCCTAAAACAATTAAACTGAAACCCCTTATTGACTTTAAAATTTAATTTGCAAAAAACATGTAACTGAATAATGATTAGGACTTCATTTAATAAAGCCATAATTATCTCCATTAGAGCTTTCATATTTATATAAAAGCTAAGAAAAGGTAAATACATCATAATATAAATTAACAACAGAATAAAATCTATTAAAACATTTAAACGTACGTTCTTTTTCTCTGTATTTCAAACTTATAAAAAAAACACGAAATTTAGCAAAGAAAACCTTTTCTGAAATATCTAAATGAGACTGTGCATACTCTCTAGTTGCATAAAATGCAGTATTTAACTGGAATTATTTCTTATATCTGCACAATCGAAGAGTTGATCAGCAAGCATCTTGAAGATCCGAACAGGAGAATATGGAACAAGTAACCAGATCAAACTAGGATAATTTCCAGTTATTATTGGCTGATTTCACGGTTGCTCTGGAAGAACTCTTCAAATGGAAGCTTATGGAGCCATAGGGGTTAAATCGCAAAGCTTGCTAGGGATATGGAAGACTTACCTTCATGAATTTCGGAGTTTCCCGAGAGACAAGTTATACAGTGCATGCTAAATTCGTTGATACATAACATTTTGGATATAAACATGATCATCACGCTAAGACTTTACAATTTCACAAGATTAATCCGTTGAGATTATTCATATACAACTCGGCATGTCTGCTAAACATGAGTGGTATTATTAAAACAGCTGATCCGAACTCAGTTCTTAACGCTAGTGCACTGAATGATAAAAAGTGGTTAATTCAGCTAATACACACATTGTAGGGTTTGCTGAGAGGAATATCGTATAAAGCAAAAAGAAATACAGGACATTTTATCAACAACATCATTATAATATATAGAAGACAGTTAAAACAAGGTTAGCATCATTATAACTAATAATAACAATAATAATAAATACAATAAAAATCCCGAATGAGTAGTTTGGAAGATCAGAACAAGATGCAAGAAAATGTGGTACCATTGAAGCTATAGTTTGGTTCAAAAAATAACTTGAACACTAGAAGTCGCGATATACGCAACTATGCCCAGTTTTTGAAAAGTTCCTTATTAAAACACAAACAATAACTACAGCACTAGACTTTTTAAACAATAGAGTAAATTAACCAATGAAACATTTTTTCCCTTTTTTATTAGCTACAATGTTGTGCACCAGCACCACTAAACACGAGTATACCCGATTCAATTATATTACTCACCCTACCCTTGAAATAAAATTCTTAGACAGGATTACAGTACATAAATCTACGAGACCTTGGCGTGGGTCAAATACATCGATGGAAAGGATTTTACCTCCCGAGTCCAAAATTGTAATTAGATTAAGTCAGCCAAGAGGTGAAGGAGCTACGTGTTAAAATTCTATACTTGAAAGAAAAAAAAAAAAACGAAAAATCAGCTATTCTCTGACTCATTATGGCGCGGATAAAAATTTGTACACTGATTAACAAAATATTAACAGTCGTTGTTTTGTAAGACGTTACTTGCGTAGAAGCTAGAGAATGCCTTGCTGCAGAATGGACGTATGGTGATAATGTTCAAGACAGCACAAAAGGTCCTTTGGAAGTACCTTTGTACGAAATATTGTTAGAGTAATAAACCTCCGTACATGCTAAAATCGAGGTGATAATCAGAACAGCTGATACGGACTCGCTTTCTCTGAGGGATAATTACGGATTTAATGGTTTTACCTTATGTAAACATACGTGCGTGCACAAGGGAGAGCATATGAGCAACGGTACCGGTTACCGATAAAGCGGCATAAAACGTAGAGTATGTAGCTGCAAGAAATCGAGGACAACTAGAATCCTAAACAAAGGACGAAGGAGGACATTTAGACACCATTTGTTTATTATAAAATAAAACGATTACTCAACAGATGCGTTCTATTTACAACACTATGTATTTCATTCTATGATTGAATACAAAATTCTGCGGAGATCGTATTTATCTGGTCCTAAGCGAGGTCATTAAAGAGGAAATGGTATAGTTTACATGCTGCTATGAATGCAAATGGTTTGGAAACTGATCACATTAATTTAAACCTGTTCTTTACTCCATTATTATGTGCATCATTTTTTGGCCTACTACATTACCTGTTTGCATTACTCCATTATAACATATTATCTTCACTGCATGTATCTTAAGCATGTTGCAAAGTTTTAACACCCCTGTAAAATTATTAGAAGTCTAAATGCCTTACTTGTATATTTTGTTTGTGTCTAATTGTCCGGTTACTAGCTACAAATCCGCAAGTTACAGTTTACCTTCGTTCATTGTGTAAAGAAGTTATTTAATCCAATACGGGCAAAAAAGTATGGTTACATTAACTTTCGAGACAGCCAATTAGTCGTCGGTGTGCTGGATCTGGCAAGAGTGAACATGTAGTTAATAAGTGTATACGATTATATCAATATTCACGGAGACTGCGACATGTGGAGACCAACTGTCAAGAATGTGCTTTTACAAAAAGTTCATTAACTGATAATGTAAATATTCAGTTTAATGTTTGTAGACAATTTTCACAAATTCTTTAATGATAAACATTCGTGACTTATCCACATATATTAGGCACATTTTGAATAATCTGGTCAGGTTTTACGTTTTTCGACAACTGTGAACCCTTACAGCTGCTGACTAGCTGGAAGAAGTCGCTCTTTCAAACTTGAAGCTTGAGAGTCACGAGGTATGTTCTGGAATATACTGGCAGATTTGTCCTAATCCAAACGTATATTATTAGTAGCTAACCCGAAGGTATAGATATTTTTAATACCTGAATGTTATGCATATACATGTTATTTAAAAACAGTGTTTGTTTCAAATCTATTCAAAACACCGTCTTCCTAAAAAGGAAAAATTTTATACGTTAAAAAGAGCGCAAAAATATCGATCAGTACTGTATACTCTATAAATATTACCAATTATCTTAAACTAAAAAATAATCTGAATGGTATGCATTTTATCCTGGTGGGTTTCTCTTAAAGCTGCTCAAATGCAACAGTTCTGTATAGACTACAGAATCGCGTGCCCCACAAAATATACGTATAGACAAGACAGACAGACAGGTATATTGAATGCCCACAATAAAAATGTTTATATAATTACACTATTCACACCACGTTCCAAGAAGGCCGATCATTTATTTTATTTCTTTTTACCAATATAAACCATGACACGTGCAATTTACTATCAGAAAACAATCACAATAATGTTGACGTAGATTGATAAAAATCCCATAATACGCTCATAATATTACTTACCACGCCTAGTATGGTTGTATAGCCATTATACACAGTAACAACATAATGCTTTAGAATTAGATAGTAAAAATCAACCTCATACAGTAATTTCATACGTGTGGTTTCCACCGTATTAGTTCACGTTTCTTACAAGCATTACAGTAGAAGACCAACTATAAAAATAAATGTTTTTGTTGCTCTTGTATTGAAAAGGTAACAGCAATAGTTTTAATCATGGTAACGAAAAGCGTGCTTCTTAACAGACGCACATAAAACCAATCACAATCATTATTAAAATAAAAGCTGAAAATACACGTATTTGGAATCCGATTATTAGCAAATAAATGTATGTTAAAAGCTGAATTTTGTTTTGCTCTCCTGTCTACCACTTGTTTTACACAATGATGAAAAAATGTATACGTCACCCAATTTTCTCAAACTTTTCTTCGGAATCATCGTCTGTTTCGGGACGCTGATTCATGTAGATGTAAACGTGTTTCGTGGATAATGCACCACTGTCTGAATATCAGCAGCGTTATAAGTTGTCTGAGCAATGCAGCCTTTAATGGAAATAATTTTTACTGAAAGTCAATTTAGAAACCTAATCTGCTACTATGTGCGTGCCTCACTACTATGACCACCAAGTGTTGAAAGACAACTAACTTTACAGTAAAGAAGAGGGACTTTAGACAAAGCAGAAAGAATTAGATTTGAAAAGCTTAATGTGAGTTACTTTGTGCACAAACACAGTCTGGCTGTTCTGAGCAGCTTTAGGGAAGTAGTTAGAAAGATTACATAGAAGATGACGATCGTGTTCTGAACGCACAAGTATGCAGAATCGTCGAAAGTCGTCCATAGATCTCAAAAGGACATGACAGGAAACTTTAGGAGTCATTATATCCACGTACACGACCCAGCATCGCCTGGAGAGATAACGGATCAAGACACTACACTGACCAGACAACAACTAATATCTCCATCCTATCCAAAACCGGTAAGTTTATGGGTAATAAAGTGCAAGAGGAAAAAAAAAAAAAAAGCACCTTGGAACTGCTGGAAGCCATGATTCACCCGTAGCATCATGGACTCGCTCACTCCTGCCTGCATTCAGTACAGTGACTCTTATGTCAAGGCGACGTCAAGAAGTTAACAAAACCAAAGGGGGCACCAACCAAATATTAAAGCAAGAAATAAACTTTAGGACCACATTAAATTACTGGCGTTATCTCTAAATTTATGTTTTCTTACTCTCAAAACATATTCTTATTTCGTTTGTTAATAAAAATGTATTTGTATCTTTGGATGATTGAAGTACAAGTTAGCTTAAATGATACAATCCTCATCACCATTGTAGATTAGTTATGACACTTCCACATTGCACAATGTCGTAAAAAATACAAAAATGAAAAGTGTGTAAACAATTGTGATGCAATATTTTTCCTCCACTGTAGTCTTCATCTATAATAATAATAATATTATGAAAACAAGATGCAGAATAAATATACTTTAGTAGATATTCTGGACAACATATTAATGGCTTATCCATATTTTTTTTAAAGCGGTCTAACGTTGTAGAATAGCGTAACTTTATTTACCGATAGTATGAAGTGTGGTAAAATATAGCCCTAACTACACTAAGCTCGAAAATTTTTGTAGTCAATCACAAAGCTATACAACGAGATATCTTTGCTGCACCAACCAGGAGTATCGAAAAACTTTTGTTTTTTATCGTTGTAAGTTCACAGACATTCCGCTTTGCCACTGGGGTAACGTAGAAGACGCAGAAAAGTTTCAGTTAATTTATCTCTTATCAAATACAAGCCGTACTTAATATTAGGACTGAGACAAGTGACTTTGAACAATATGGTGTCCACGATTATAATTATTTTATATTATTCTAGAAATCCTATGTTAAAAAACTACTGTGGCAATCAAAATAGTAATTTGACAGCACGTGTCCCTGCTAGTATATTTTATTACGCAGTTACTTTGCATAGTTGCCAGCAGTTTTAGTAGATGCAAAGCATCACTCAGTCGTAATGTTTTAAATAATTAATCATGACAAAGATTATGTAACAAGACAAACATGAGCTTCTATTCGCTTATTAGCAAAACAATATGCGTAAACATTAATAAGTAGTAATTACTTCTAAAATTCAGGGGAAACGTACAGCGACTTCTTATAAATCTCAAATAGATAAACATCATCACCACGTTAGGTTGCTTAACTTCACGTAGTTTCCATAAAACACCTACTATTTACCACTCATTAACCGAGCAGCACGAATGAATATATTTCTAGTATACAAATGCCCCTAGGTGGCGAGGAAGAACCCTTCTGATCCAACTTGAGTGATTAAAAGACACAATAACAGACACTTATACCGTGATGAATCTTAGATTCTGAAGATCTATTGTGCTGTTGTGGATGACGGACGAAACGTAATTAGAAACTTTGTTCTGCAAGTATAACAAACTACTTACTGTATAATTCACGTTCGTGGGAATATTCACTGCCCCTTCTGTATTCTTTACAACCACTTGAAATGACCGCTTTTTTAAAGTTTAACTTTGCGTGTTCAAACAAGTGATGCATGTTTCTTTACAACTGGCGTTTAAAGAATAAGATACCATATTGCCACGTATTTAGTGGTCAAATCAACTACTTAATAGTACAATAAACAGGATAGAGATGCCACAAAAAAACTGGTATCCTTTGAAACAATGTAGACCACACGAAAAACTAAGATATTAAAAGAAAGATACTAAAATAGCACCTGAGCTTACCAAGTTGCAGAAACACGACCTAAAACAAATCAACAAATACAATCAAATTTTAATGCTCATACAAATCAAATTACATGTTTCGGTGATTTATGTTACTTGATATTTCAAGAGCTTTACACTCTCCCATCCACAGTATATAAATAAATCAAGATTTAAATTAATTTGTTCTCCAGCAGACCTGAAATTGTTTATTTTAGGGGTATTGATCAATCTGATTAATTAATATAAATTTACAAATTAGTTTATTAACATATGCCTACTTCCAATTTCTGGAAAACGAGTACCTTCATATGCAATTCAAAGTGGTCAGAGTTTAGTCTCGCTGAGAATCAATCCCCACCCCCGGCATTAATACAATATGCATGCAAGATCTGTGACGCAACATAGCGAGTTCATTTACCTTAAGTGTACTAAGAGATTTAAATGAACAGTTTTTGCTGGCAAGTTCTTGATCTTCGTGGTTTATTTATTAAATAAAAATACAAAACTTGGAATTTTCGCCTTCAATGATACAGAAAAAACTAAAAATAGTTTTAATCTTGGAACCTTTTATTTTACTTTACACTTCTAAAATCATTTTTAAACTTTTGTTTTTGAACTGATAAATAACAACATTTCATTTTTGCAAAGAAAATTATGCATCCTGCCAGAGAGCTTAATGGGCTGACCGATCTTTTTGTCCTATAGACAAAAAAGTGAACCAAACCCATCTTTCCGCTATCTCTTGAACAGCTCAAAAAGCATCATCGATGCATTTCATAATTTGTCAAGAAAAACAGAAGTTTCCACTTTCCATCGAGTCTTGAAAAGCCTCCGACATGACCATATTAGTAAAACGTCTTCTAGTTTCCGCCATCCTTTAAAAATATATAGGAGGTACACTGCCTATCTTCTAATTATTGGAAGCTTTACTGATACAAACTAGATTCTCCAAAGCAACAATTAAAATTCCCACTATCTGTTTTTATTTTAGTTTCCTTTTTAAGCTTCTTGGAGGTTTCAGGATAAATCTCACTTGAACCAGGAGCTTTATTCTCAAAGCTTTTGAAGCATTTAAGACAGCTACTTCCTCAACATAAATAAATTCTAAGCAAAAATCTATACAATCTTAAAAGAATTAAATCAGCGAAAATCTTTCCTCGCCTTTATCGTTAAAGACTAAAAACGAAAAACATTCTGACGTATTAACTGCTTCGTAATAACGTTCCTTTCAAACGACCAATATTATTATTACCTTTTTTTTAAATTATGCAAGCATAAAACACCAAACCATATTTGATGTTTTAAGCCAAACGAACAAATAATCCCTCTTATTCTAAAAGACAGCTTAAGACTTGTTGTCGACTGAAAGGTAATGAAAAAGTAATTATGTTACATATATACTCCTTATCTTTAATGCACAAAGAAGCAGTGTGGGTCAAGCCTCGTTACAAATGTAATAGTACTTTCATGCAAAAACTGATTATAATAGTTTTATATTAGTATTTATGGCAAATCAAAATGCACCAAGGTTATTTGTCGATATCCCTAATTTTGCACAATCAGCAACACCCTACGACCTGCCATCTCCTACAGACTATCACTCTTAAAGTTATCGAAATATTTTTGTAAGATCTTGCAGGTTGGAATTCGGTTAACCAACTCCAAAATCTTGGGCTCTTCAAATCCACGCCGTACAAGCCTGCAAAGCCACGTTTTGGTGTGAAGCAAGTTACTAATTTAACAAGACAAGGATATTTTGTTTGAAAGAAACAGTAGGTCGATATGCTAGATGGTGGAATAACACTAACCTCTCTCCACTCGACTCATTTCTATCATTCAAAGTAGAATAATACAAGTATTTCGCAAATAGAAAAGTGATTTATAAATTTTAGTAACTGCATAGCTGTGTAGAGTATTTATACTGTGCTTATATCAGTTTCCAGAATTATGATAATGACAACAGACATTTAATGTCACCGACAAACAAAAAACTGTCACAATTTATTTACTTTAAGATAATTTAATTCTAAATCATTTACATTCCAAATTGGCTGAGGATCCATGACTTGGTTAGTTTTATCTTTCTTTACTGAATTTCGCGTAAAGCTACACGAGGTTTATCTGCGATAACCGCCATAATTTTGAAACGACAGACTAATAGAAAGGCAGCTAATTAACACCATCAATGCACCGAAAGCTCTTGGACTACTTATCAACAATGTATGACATTGAAAGTCACTATAAAACGACCTCACGGGCGAAAGAATAAGCTTTTTCGGTGGTAGCATTTAATCTCGCAACATCCAAGTTTAGAATTGGGTTTCCTAGTCACCAGGTCATGCTAAGCCGACTAATGGTTAGAGGCCCTAGGTTGCATACGATTCACGTACTGAAATGCCTTCTATTAATCGAATAGTTTTTACTAAGCACCTCCTTACGTACTGTATATAAATGAGTAATTTCATTCGAGTTTCTTCGATAGTTCTTTACACTGGCTGTTTTAACTGTCAAAAACTGAAATCACCACGTACGATGCAGTATGTGAAACGGTTTATATACATGTCAGACAATTGAAGGATAAACTATTACGCATTTAACACAGTAGTACTTCTTGCTTATCCAGTTCAATAAGTATACGCTATTACTTAAAATTGAAAAAGTCCCAATTACACCCCACAGAGTTTGACCTTATTCAGTGCAGTGTACAAAATCGTTGGACAATAAAAGTCGGCATTGATATAACAATTGTAAACTACTTGAAATAGTTGGAATATAAACAGAAAAATGGCGACTTTTATTTACAATGCACCTGTATTACACGCGCGCACGCACGCACGCACACACACACACACACACACACACACACACAAACAAACAGTTAACTTTGCAATTGGAATCTATAAACTACACATGTGGGTTTTGAAGACATCAGCTCTTCTTTCACGTACAGAGCACGTGTCTAAAGTTTCATCTCAACAGATATGAAGTCAGCCAGCCATGATAGAGAGGTAAGAGCATGTTTAGATCAAGTTAATCACCAAAAAGACATCACGTGCCAGCTATATATAAAACTAGAGCCAGAAAATATGAACGTTTCTTTTTAAGGGAGAATTTATATACCTTTATTTTATTAGGTAGGACAAGTCAGACCTGTTTATATTTTGCGTTACATTTCTTAACAAGACTCCTGATTATGGAGTTTAGTAGTTTAGATGAGTCAATTCTGTTTATAAAAACAAGAATATAATTATATACAGGACTATATACACGTTGTGAACGTTTTAAATATATTTTGGAGACTCACCACGTCGCTATGGTCAACATCACTAAGTCTGGCCATGTTTTATTTCATTACTATGCATTTTGACAGTAATCATTCAGAGTAGTGTCCTTTGAAAAAACTCCATCCCACAAACTCACAACTCATGTTCAAAGCACACTACTTCTCTCTACAGTTTTCAATAAAATATTTTGTATCCGAGTACGGTGTTTTCAATCAATCGTTTCAAAAGGTATAACTGAATAACAAAATTCTACAAACAACTAGATCGGTATTTATTCATTTTAATGGCAAGAGTGCCTATTTCACTCTACAGCGGCTATAGGTTTGCAGTTGAACGGGAAGGATTGACTGGAATCCTTATCTCGATGAAGTCGAACGCTGTTAGCCTAGTTTCTATGCAAAGCAGTGATTTGGTGTATGGTATAAAGGGCTAGAACATGAGGTCTGATAATCAAAGTCCACTTTGATCTTTGTATCCATTCTACTTATTCTGGAGTAGTATTCAGTAACGATCATAAATATCCTTTAAATCGTTTCACATGCCATGTACCACTTTAGAAATGCTTTTCATCTATTTGTCACTAAAAAAAAAAAGCACAAGACTGGTTGCAGTTAAGTTATACACGTGCTTTATTGATTGCCACTACTACTGACATACTGTTTTCTGAAATTGACCTTTGTCTGAATATATTGCAAAATACACTAGTATACATGTATTGTACATCGCTTTTCTAAATATGTTGTGAAATATATTTGTCTTGTAGAGTTTCCCTATAGAAACATCCTTCTTGATTGTGTCTGATTTGAGCGGCTTCTGCCACTGACTTCTTTGTTCGTCAGTTATCACTTTTCTCACCTTTGAAACGGTACAAGTTGAAGGTCCCTTCTATCGCAGCCCCATGCTCCTCCGTTTGCCAATAGCATTGAAAATATCTCAATCTTAGAAATTCTACATCCTCGATCTGAACACACCCTAACAATCTGAATGTAAAAATATTTTGTAGAGAAAAAGGATTTTAAATACTCTTCCTCTGCTAAACACTATCTCTGTAACGCCAAATAATTTCAACATGCAGTTCTGAACTTAACAAGCAACTGCATTGTGACTTTATATCAGTTGTTTTTCAAGTGACCTGATGACTTTTATATTCACACTCTTTTTAGCATAACATAGTGAACCATCTTTATTAATCGATTATACTTTTGTATGAACTATTTATTCACTCATGTCCGTTCAACAAAAGGTAATTGTACTATTATCTTCAAATGGTTATACAAATTTCGAAGTTTACAAGTTGTATTTGAGAAGTTTTGGCTTTAGTTTCACTAACAATTTTTTACCTCATGTTTTGTTATCGTAGGTAACCTACAAACGTCTACTCAATAGAGCGAACAAGAAGAACAATGACAAGACTAACTTTATAAATAATATGCAATTTATTTTACAAATATTCTAAAAACACGGTTTTGAACATGCAGTTAAAATCTCGTGTGATAGACATCGCTCCAGTTTTGTTTTTTTATTATTATTTAATCTGGCTATAGTTCTTAGACAATAAAGTATCGGTAACGTTAAGGCTGCAAATTTAGGAAAAGAGCATGTTAGCCGTCGCAACAAATATGCTCGCATTTTCAGCCGTGGGAGCGTTATAATGTGACGGTCAATTCCACTATTAGTTGATAAAAGAGTTGCCCAAGAGTTGGCGGTGGGTGGTGATAACTAGCTGCCTTTCCTCTAGTCCTACGCTACTAAATTAGGGACGGGTAGTGCACATAGCCCTTGAGTAGCTTTGTGCGAAATTCAAAAACAAAAAAGTGTTAACTGTTAGTGTCAACTTTTGTGAGAATTATATTTTTTCTCCGTGATTCGAATTAAGCCTTGTGTTTTCAAGGTACTCCAAAAGATTCTTGGATGAATAACATTTCAAATTATCTTTCATCAGGACAATGTCTAATCTGATTCCACTAGAACGAGAAAGATCGAATTAATAGAAAGTCAATATATTTTTCAAGCAGTGAATTTGCCGCTTATAAGCGAGATAGTATCATACCAATTCCCTTTCATTCTATGAGCATAATGCCACCAAATCTTGAAGTTATATCAAGTGTGTAGTTTACATCTGAATATGAAGGTATAAACTCGTCAGGTTTTGATTACAATGGGAAATTTTTGATTATCAGCAAACATATCACTAACTAGTGAAGCCTTTCAATTATGAAGAAAACATAGGAACCAAGGATACGACACAGGGGGGATAGACCCGAACATCGATCCTCATGACAACCCTCAGGAGGATCGTAATGATTCATAACAAACTCGACTGAGATTAATCAATCAAAGCCAAGCGCGTAAGAGACTGACACAAAGACAGGAGCCCCCCACCTCCAAGAAGTAACATGAGGGGTGGGAAAATCAGACCGAACTCACCTATCACACTCCTCAGATGGCATTAATTGTGCATGCGAAGTTTATCTCGGATCAGTAGAAACATGTAGATGTAAAATGCAAGTCGCAAAGGACAATTCTGTTTTATATGAATTAAATCATAAAAGTTTCTATACATATAGGACGAATCAAGGCGTTGCTGGCAATTCTGGCAGTGTCGACTGATGTCCAAACAAGTTACGTGGTCAAGTTCGGGTCTAAAGCAGGTTTTTATGTTCCTTGAGACGATTTACAAGGTATACTTCTGGCCAACTAATCAGTAATGATCAGTAGAGTTACTGTCACATTTGACTTTGTGACTAGTGAACTGGAAATTTCCAACTACCATGTCGCGTGGATAGCGATCACTACATAGCATAATTGACGTTCCATGGCTTTATTTACGACGACAAGAGTGCAAATCAACTACTTAATAGTATGTTCATAATGTTTTCATTATAGATTTAAATACAACAAAATGAACTGCCACTTATTTCCAAGGTTGTCTGGCTTACAAAATGTAAACAGTTCTGAAAGTTTGTATTTTCATCCGCTATCAACATGTAATACTGTCATATAATTATCTGTAAATAATAGCCAAAGACAAGTTAATCATAAAACAAGTTATTTATGAAATTCTCATAAGAAATAGAGGGATTTTTTTCTTTAGTATGCGTATTAGTTTGGTTGTGAATTTCGCGCAAAGCTACTCGAGTGCTATCTGCGCTAGTCGTTCCTAATTTAGCAGTTTAAGACTAGAGGGAAGGCAACTAGTCATCATCCTACAGCCAACTCTTAGACTATTCTTTTACCAACACAATATGACGCCCATGGCTAAAAGGGTTAGTAAGTTTGGTGGAAAGGAATTCGAGCCCGTGACCCTCAGATTGCAAATCGAGCACCCCAACCACCTGGTTATGCCAGGCTAGTATGGATATTAATTACATACAAAAGGCAAAGGAGCAAACACACATTGTCGAAATTGGACGAGTAAAACATGCACACAGGTGTAATTCTCAACTGTTTTCATATAGTGTATATACAAAACAAAACTACCGGTTGAAACGTTATAATGATAATTCCACTAACCCTAAGATATTTGAACTTACGATTTTCTTTATATTCTACAATTATAACAGCATTATTCGTAAGTTTTAAAAAAAAAATACGATAAACACAGAAAATTGGACTTGTTTGAAAGTAATTTGGACTATGGTGGCTTTTGTTTGTTCGGTACAAATCAGATTTTAGTATACGTTCTACCCTGTATAGGATTGACGAACCAATAATTCTAACCTAATTCAGTTCAAATGCATCAGCGCCATACGACCGTGTATCTTGATAGTACCTCTTCAGCGTAATTTCCATTCTGTCATGTTTCATCATGTTATATCTAAAGCACAACACGCTCCCCTGTTAACTCTGTTCCAGCTGAAAAGGTAATTTACAAAATACGCAATCAATGCTTTAATAACAGCCAGCTTGTAATTGATTCTTATGTATAAATGCAAGTTCGTACGTAAACAATAAAGATTAGCACTTCGCCTTGATTAAAACGAATGCTGTGTTGTTTCTAAATTACGATACACAATAATTTCTTCCATTGAATTTCTGTCATACTTGTTTTGTAAAGTATGACCTGTAAAAAGGATTCGATTCCAAATGTCGATCTGAATTCAAACAACCAGAATTTTACTCAACTTTCAACTTCATGGTATATGACCTTGGATTCCACAAGAACCTGTGTTCCCAGAACTGAAGTAACTATAGATTATCATTCCAAATCGTTATTTCATTACTACATAGTACTTTGCAGCTTTTAGTTGCAGTCAGACGTTTTCCAGAAAGTAAACATTATCACGCATATGATCTTAAATGAAATATATCCAAAACCAAACCAAGATTAGAAAGAGTAAATACACAACCTCCTTATCTAATACACGTGCAACGCCATTGTTAGAACAAAGGTATATTGGGGTTTAGTGAATATTTTGCTCTCTTTGGATCAATAAAATATTTACTTCTGTTTTCCAGTACTATTGTTGTAAGGAATAATCACTTTATTTACTCTCCAGAACAATCGAATAACATGTAAAAAGAACAATGCACCATTATCACGAGAATAAGTTATATTTCTACAAAACGCTGATTGAACTCGAGGGAAAGTAAACAATATTCCAGAATACTAGAAATGCAAAAGAAATCTTACTCGATTGTGCGTATTTTTAGCGCGATAATTCTTCTGACGTCTCTTCAAACGATAGGTTAAATCTGAAAATTACTGTTACAAACCTTCACTACAAAACTGTGGATACAATACACTATAAACCACGAGATAAAACGTATGAAAAACATACATTCTTCCTCTAAAACTACAGCGTCAAAGTCAACTTTTACGTCATGGACATATAAAAAGAAACCTGTATCCGTTTGACAACAGTAAATACTTCCTTTCCTTACCAAAGTGCTGGTCATCAAGAAAAAAATTCTATTTTCAAAAATTACAAAATATGCACCTTTTCCCATACAAACTCTTGTAGCTATATACAATAGAAATATAACGAACATTGTAATTGCTGTTTCTTTATTGAGAGTAGCACTGTTGTGTAGGAAGAAAATACATTGTTATTTTTCTTTCACTATATCGGGAACAGTTTATCTCTCTCAGGAGCCTTGATTTTTATTACATGAAGAAAACATTCGTTACTGCACGGTGTTTGTCGCTCTCTGTCTTGAAAGTTGTGGAAAAACTTGGCTTCTTTCAGTTTTAATATCTGAAGTACCAAAACACTAGAGTACTCTCATTTTACATTTGATGAAGGAATAATTTTCTCTCTAGAACAACAAGAACTGCATATGAAATTTGTAAATGTTTTCTTTAAAACATTTCTCGTACACACTTGTAAAAACTTCAAAAATTTAAATGGTAGACATGACGATGTGACTATTTACTTTGTTATTTCACATTATCCCATGAATCTTTTGTACTATTGGATAGAATTAGGGTTAATAACAGAAATACACTGTGCCATTCAGAGTGTGTGCTTGAATCTTGCACGTACTAAATGAACAACTGATAAAGACGGACCAGATCAGCCGTACTGGTCAAATGTAAATACAATAATAATAAAAGAGAAGTTGAAGAAATAAGAAACTAGTGTTAACATTTTTAGCAAGTAAACATAAGACAGCCTTTAAAAAGTTTTGTAAGATATAGTTTTATATATCAATATAGTTTTTATTCTGTTCTACAATTACTATAACACCACTCGTTGAAAGCAATAATGTATAACTTATAACAGGATATTAACCCTCAAATTACTCACTTGCTTACATATCCTTTTCTGACAGTGTAGCACACATACTAAGCCATATTGCTGGGTCACTAGTAAGTTTAGAGTTACAACACTAAAAACACTAACTAATTTAAACATACGTTCACTTCTTGACTTCGCGCAAATCTACATAAAGTTTTTAAACTGACAGAAGTCATCTTTATGACTTCTCTTCTCGAGCAGAGGGTTTTAACCGATACTTTTAAAGCGCACCCATAGCTGAAAGGGCAGCTCGTTTTTTTGTAATAGGAAGCAAACTCCTTGGACTCATCGTCAGGACATGCTCACCACAAGCTCACACCCGGTCTGGTTTAATAAAAATACTTTAACATTTGTAAGATTTTTCAGGGACATCAATATTTCATGCGATATTGAAAAATCACTGAAAGCTTACAGTGTTAATAAAGAAAAAATATTCTCCTGGATGTAACTTCGGTGTTTATTCCTAGTTCTATACATGGCTACTAAACCTGTTGGTCTGCATTTTAGTTGCTCTTTCTTTGCTTGTCGGATTTTGTGCAAAGCTACTGAAGGGTTCTTTGCGCTAGTCATCTCTATTTTTAAGAGAGAAACTACACACTTTACATATCGGCTTTCACTGGCAAACTGAAAATGCAGAAAGAAAAAAAAATAAATTACCTTGTCATCCAACATGATAAATTTACAGTTTATACATTCATTTTATTTATGAAGTATTATCAATTATTTCGCAAAGACAACAAAAGTTTAACTACAGGTAAAGCTAAGGGCATACAAGCCTTATCGTAATGTGTGTGCGAGTAAGCCTCAACTCTTCTTATTGCCGTTAAAGTTGGTTTCTATACTTCTGTTATAATTATTGTTATAGTAGTGTGTTAATACTACATTACAAAATTAATACAATTATCACTTCATTAACTACAATCAACAAACTGAATTTCCGTGTGAAACGTATGTTCGTGCTAAAAATTTTTACGCTCCATTGATTCATAGTTAATAAGGAAATAAAAAGCGGCACCCAATATTTCAAACATGTTGCTAATATACATATTGGAGTAAGAACGGCATGGAAACCGCTACGTTTTAGTTTATTTGTGCTAAAATTATTATTTTCATACTTAAACAGATTGGTTTTTAAGTATTATTACATTTAACGTTGAATGTATTTGACAAAACAACAGTTTAATTTAACGTACAGCACGTTTCCAATTGTAACTAACAATACACACAAACAAACATTAATAACTATACTGACATGTGTACGTACACACTATCTGGTTTTTCAACCTCTAAAGGTCACCTTATGCAACACGAGTTAAAAAGCCAGGACAAACACCTGGTCTCAGGACCAGTCATCTCTAATTTAGAAGTACTGATCAGGAGAAGAACAACCAGTCAGTAGCGCCTTCCGTATTGAACATCATGGTTATATTAACACAGTTATATAATTACAAGAAAGTATACACATCGCTACGTTTACAAGTGAATCTCAAAAAGTTTATAGAAACAACAGCCACGACTGACAGACAAATGAACGCCTCTTAATTCAAAAGATTAGTTGGGCTGAATTATTTCACAAGAAGTCTTTGTCAGTATAAATTCAGCGTTAACTAAACGACTGGAGTATAAAAAAGTAAAGACACTGATGACGATATGCACACATACAAGTTTTAAAAATTATTCACAGAAATATTTTAAATTAAAAAAAATAAAAATTAATGTTAACATAACGCTCCTTTAAGAATATTTCTATTACGTGGTACTTCCATGTTTTGTTTGTGATTAAGCGCAAAGCTACACAATGAAATACCTTGCCTACTATGTGTATCGAAACTCGAGTTTTAGCATTACAAGTCCACATACATACCGCTGAGCCACTGGGAGGCAGGTACTTTCAGAACTTAGAGCAAAGAAAGACGTATACCAATAAAAGGCTAAGGATTTCACGATTATGGTTCGATTCAGGACTAATTGGGTCAAGATTTATTTACTACTGGAAGCCATTGCTCCGTTTTATTTTTACGCGGTTGTACTTGCATCGCTACACGTGTCATATGTCGAAATTCGATTGTGCTCGACCACCATACCATGAGGCAAATAGTGTACAGAAGTTTGGAACTTAGATGCTTTGCAGTTAAACACAGACAAAGAAATACACATACAGAGCATGCGCGAGGAATAACTTCTTATCCGATTCTAAACGTTAGAGCCGAAGCGGTAACATTGATATGACAGCTCGTGTAAATTACTTGTTCTCAAATAGAAGCCAGAGTTAACAATATATTTTTTTAATTTAAATGTACTATTGAACAATCAAAACTCAACACAAGGGTACACGAGTTTTACAACGTGACATCGACAATTCTTGAACTTGCGTAAACACTAAGTCAAACCAGTAACCGGTTATAAATCGGTTCAAGCATGATGCTAAACCGATTTTCAAATGTTTAAATTGTAACTTTTTTTAAAGGAACTTGTAAATTAGAGAAGTGAAACGAAACATTTTCACACTCAAATACATTTAAATGAAACTGATAGTAGCACTGTAGTTCTTCCACCATTGACATTTGTGTGTTAAATTTATAGTGACAAAGTTTCCATAAGTAATATATGATAATATTTGATCCGGCTAATGATCACACAGTAGGAAAATCCGCTTACTTTTTTTTTAATCATTTGGAGATAAATTTTCCTAATATATATTAACTTTTTTATACAAGATAGCGTATGTGGGTTATTACGTTATAAAGAGTATTTTCACGCTTTATAAATCTTGCATAAAATAGTAATAAAACAGGCAATCGAAAATCGTAGCATTTTACACTATCAAATGATAAAATTACAGTTACTGTCAAAACTAGGTAGGAAGTAGATAATGATCTTGGTTTTGGCCATTCACAGGTTTGACATCAAATAGTCAAAGGAATGTTTTAGAAAAGGTTTAAATCTTAGCCTAAGATAAAACTTCTTTTGGCGACAGAAATTGGGTTTCGATACCCGTGGATTGCAGAGCACATTCTGTAGTTTTGTGCTTAACAAACAAAATGTTGGCGTCCAACTTTGTGATTAAAATTATGTTGCATATCAAACTATCCTAATTAGTCACTAAATAATAGTTTAAAACTTTTGATTGTCACGTTCAATGCACGTGTGTAACATTAAGAACAATTATTATAAACAATCCCATACGTATCTTCGAAGTCCCTATTTTCTTCATGAACATTTGTAATTACAATTATGTTATGAGTGACTGTTATAATACAAACACGCCAAAAACTCTCCAGCTTTGAATGCAACTTATAATGTGTATGCTGTGGTTAAAGTGAGAAGGCTCCGATTTCAGGCCTCCCACTCCCAGTTGAGACATTTCCTAAAGAGAGCACCTCTTAGCTATATAGAATAAGGGAGTAAGGGAAGCTGAAACAATACGAACGACACTTGAAAATTTGTAAATGAATTGCCAAGACGAGCGTAAGATGGATCTATGAGAGATTGATATGAACAACCTTGGTGCCCAACTGCAACAATTATAGCGACTTTTCTTTCTCTAACGTGCAATATATGTAATAAAATATTGTAGTAAATACTTCGATTTTTAAATTTGGTGCGACGAATCAATACTTTCGTCACTTCGTTTTACACATGGAATGTCCAACGTAAAGTTAGAAATTAAATAGCAAATTTAAATATCTTGTAAACCTCTATCTACACCTCGTCTTGACTAAATCTAGTTGAAAACACTGAAAGAAGGATTAATGGCTATCGTCAAAACTTATGTTGATTCAAGTTTCCCGTTTCAACACAGACACATACATAAAATCACCATTTCAAATTACGCACTGCACGTAGAGTGACTTGCACTGCTTATTCACTTGTGATGTCAATTCGAAGAACCCCTGCCAAAACAATTCTTTCAGAAAGCCACATGAAAAGCAGGATGTCTTCTAATGAAAACTACGCAGTAGTTATGAATACATGTATTGAAGCGCTATGCTCTATTGACTTTGTCTAGAAAATTACTTCACGTGGAAATAAAATAGAAACTCGGTACTATACATGGTAACGGGTTTTAGGAGTAGCAACTTGTTTATGGAGATCAAATTTTACGCAAAATTAACCTGGTAAATTATAATAACCAATATGCGGCACCAACTTTGAAACAACTTGTTCCAACTATCTTGAATTGGTATTACTACTGCTAAAATAATCAGGTTAACTTTATATTTATTTCGATCACATTATCTAAGCTATAGCTACATGTTACACAATACCATTATAAACTTAAAACGACGAATATATAAACGCTTGTACCAAATTACTAACGAAAAGAACTGCGTCGGTAAACAATGATTGTTGAAATGCGAAAAAAAAAAACGAATATCTTATACTAAAACTATTTTGAATAAGCAAAGTAAGCAAGTCACATGACAACCGCAGCCTATTTATAGTCGAGGTTAAACGCCACATAAACTATTTTCACATTTAGTATTTAGTAGGTAGTGTGATGCCACCACAAAATAATTGCTTTGGAAAGTGTATGTAATAGCTCTTTCCGGCTTAACTGAGGTTTACGATTTAAAAGATATCTTTCATATTTAACGACACTGAAAAACAAAGAAATGTGGATCACCTTGAGATATCAGAACCATCCAAAGAGCGACTTTAAATAAATCGTCCCCTATCATGGTAAGAAAAGTGTAGTCTTTTAATAATTATGAAGGCACGGCATCATAACGACAGCTTATTAATTAAACTATAAAGATAGTAAAAACATACTTTCAAAGAGGAAGGTTATCAAACTATTTCAATACTCGTGAAGACACGTTAAAGTTTATTACGTTACATAAACACGACGACACGACCACCTTCGAAAGTGTATAAAATAACTAACTGTTAACAGTTATTGGACATTGGTCAACACGCAGGATACACGAAAATAAGCACTGGCCGAAGTTGCCATTGGTCGATACTCTTGCCAGTTATTTATTCGTAGCATTTATAGCGTTATTTCGATATTTCTTGGAGTTGGTAGTTTACAACGGACAATTCAATAAACTACACAACACACGCGTTCAGAAAGTTTAGCATTAATACATTACTGAAGTGTGTCGGTAAGTTGTTGGCTTAGTCCTTTAGCTCAGGTGATAAAATATTCACCTGATATGCAAGAAGTCCTGGGTTCATCTCCCAATCGAGGAGATGAAATCAACTATATATGCGTGACGAAAAATGACAAGATAGCCACAACCTCTATATCAGACAAACAAAACTTATGCATCTGTAAGTAGGCTGTAATAATTATCAGCACATGGAAACAGAATGACTGCAATAGTAATAGTAGAACCCAAACGCGTTATTTAATAAAATGCTAATGGAAAACATAGCGGAATCTAACCATCTACAAGTAACTCCTTTACATTACCCCTTTTCTTTATTCTGTAAATACAATTATTTATCATGGTATTCATTCTGTCTGAGCGTACATTTATGTGACTTTTGCTTCATTTTCATCGCGCATCAATCCAAACTTTCGTACGAGGAAGAGAAAGTGATCTATAACTTATCAAAGCAGAGTTCAACTTCACAAAATAAACATCAAAGCAGATTTGTACATGCGTGACGAAAGAAAAACCCAACAATTACGACAATCAGGACCAGGTAGGAAGAGCATCTGTACACGCAAAATTGGTGACACGATGTCTAGTTAGTTGTTATAGCCTTGCAGGCTTCAATAACCTTCCCACAAAAACAATACGAATATTTTCCTGTTAATATATTAATGCATATATAGTGCATGTAAACATAACCTCTTTAGTCAATAATTGCTAATAATACCAAATCTCAGTTATTATTACATAATGTGTACATAAACCTTCAAGTACAATAAAGAACGTTAAAATAAATGGATAGGTTTGAAACAAAGAGGGAAAAGGAAAGATGAACACAGTGAAAATTATACCTTAAATGTTGAACTTTATTGACGATAAATTTTAATATTTTCTTCTCTTTATAATAAATATGTCAACTCTTTAGCGTATTAGAAAAAAACACATTAACTTCATAAATATTATGTTTGTGTTATTTTATTAGTCAGTTCCACATAATTTGTAAAAGAAAACACTTGAATCTAAAGACTCTGAAAGCTTATTAATTATAGATATAATCTGTCAAAAAGTTTGTAAGCCATATGTATGTAAAAAGTATGTATATTTGAACACTATAGGTGTTTTGAAAATTTGTTTCACCTAATGATCAAAGACTGAGCTTCATATTTTCTGACGTCACAATGTCCAAAATGGTTTACAAAAATCGCATACATCATTCAGTTACAAAGCTTTCTCATTATCTATCCAAAATATTTTGGCAGCATTTGTAATCTTTATTCCTGTATTTCATACTTAGTGATGTGCATCTCACAAAACAGTTTTGATGTCAATAAACACGCAAAAGCTCACATTATTTGAGTGATACTCAACAATACATGTTATGTTGCTTTACCCACTATCTAATTCATATACGATATTCTTCAGGTATTATAAGAACTATAATCTACCAATAAATATTAAAAAACAACAAAAGTATCACATGGCAGTAGAAGTGGTTAGAAAAAGTGGTCCAAAAAGAGAGGGTCATTAACTTTACTTTTCTAGAGAATGCAGAGGGTGGTATTTCCACTTATTCTTACCTACATCTTAATTCCACCACCACCATATTTCACTTTCCATTTTGAATATAGCATTGAATCTGGTTCTTGCTTCTGCCACTATTTGGTTACATTATCAGGTACAAAACGTCTGTAAAGAGAATATTGCTCCATATATTGACTGTCCACTGGCCCAGTTCTTTGCATCATTGTAGATAAGCTGTTTCATGATGTCTATTTCAAGTTTTAAGCATCTGATTAAGTTTCAAAACAGGTGCCTTACAATTATGTTGTGGATATTGACTGGCATAGTCCAGGTGCCTGAGAAACTTTACCATCAGTTCCACATTGTTGGTATACCAAGATAAATTTACAAGCTAAATATCCAAGTCATTTCTGAGGTCTAACCTCAACCATGTAGTTCAAGAAAAAACTTGGAGAGTTTTAACTTTTCTGGTTTACTTCAAACAAAGAACTAAAAACACTGTACAAGACTGCTATGTATGAAGCATAGGCTAAATAACCAACCACCTACATTTCAGGTAATATCAGTAGTCATCACATGTCTGATCTGCATAAAAATGATCAGAGTGAAACAGCTAACACTACTTTATAACAGTGATTGATTCCTGTGTTTAGTATTTTAGAAATTTCAATTACATTTTGATTATTTTGTGCAATGTATAACATTAACCTCAAAACCTTTATATTGGTAACCCAAGGTTGAGTATGTTTATTACACGTTAATTAATTGCATTTTGGAAATTGCACCAAAATCTAAAACAAAATCAATATTCTAAAAAGTTCACTAATACTTTTAATAAAAACAGATAAAATACAATACAAAGAGGAATGTAACAAAATACTAGTTACAGATGCAACATAACAATATCCACACATGAATCGACTGTATGACAGGTGTCACATAATAAAGACAAACTGTACATATACCAGCACTGTGTTTTGAAATTCCTGCCTCTACACACTTCCTAATTTTGTTTGCGCAACGCGACATACAACTTCTGGCATTCATGGTGAAACACACTGTGTGGATGCCATTTTTCGATGGAGTAATTACAAGTAAGATGTGAAATAGTTTAAAGAAACATACCTCATAAAACATTTTTATATAAAACTCATAATATAAATATATTACATTGTATCAAATTTATTTATCCGAAAAGTTGCTAGTTAGCAAGATTTCCAATGGCTGCCTTTCATTATAAGAACCTTACACAGTATGAAACTCTTCCAATTATATTTTCAACTGCCACAAGCAAACCAAAGTTTGCTTAAAAAAACAAACAAACAAGTATCATCTCTATCAAATGAAATAGTTAATTAAATACTTGTTTGGATTATTTTAACATATATACATGCATAAAATTAATTGTTGAAAACAAATGGTTCAAATAGTTGGTTGGCGTTTTATGGCGCAAAGCAACTAGGCTATTCGGGCCAAACATCCGACAAATTTTAAAATTAGAGAAATCATTAAAACCTGTAAAAATGAATCAAATAAAAATTTGATTTAACGCCATTTAAGTTTTTAATTCAAAATTTTATTTTTCTATCTAGTTTACCGTATTAAGAGATAAAGCAAAGTAATACAAATTTTAAAGGACTTTCTACAACATAATTTTAATTATCATAACTCGCCAGGATGAATAACGGGTAAGTTCAAACATCAGCATCAGTTACCTACAATTGTACTTTCCAGTCCTGGTTTCAATTTATTTGAAATTTCTAATTTCATATCAAATTAGCTGTACTGAAAAAAAAAGAAATCATATTACAAAAACGTCTAATTTATGAATTAAAAAAAACTTAGTGTTTAAAACGTTAACGGCCTTTAAAAAACTAAAAATATTTGTAAGGCGGACAGTGTCGCCATCACCAATAACACTGTCTGACGTTAGGGATAAACCTTGGGACAAAGCACATTAAAAAATGGTGCCGTCGTTGAGAATCGTAACGACGGAAAGGAAGTAAGATGTGACTCATTGTGACCTGAGTGTTACACATTGGTGCATCAGTTCCAGGTAAAATAAAACGAGTTAAAAACTGACTGATGCGTAATATAGTTAGAACAACAGCCAAAGTTCAATATAGGGTTTTATTTGGAAAAGCAGTTTTCACGTTGCTCACTCCACGTCGACTGCCAGCTGGCACAGAGCAAAGCCTTGAATACAGGACCATTATTCTGATTATCGGCGTATACAGGGTGTGAACTAACGTAAAGCGATTCCAGGGCCACTAGAGAACTAAGCAAGTCAGTATAAATGGTGCAGTTTGAGTACTACTTAGCTCTATGTGATCCAGGGCATGAAAAATAGCGTACAGTTCAGCAGTGAACACAGAAGCTGTAGAGGGGGTTCAGTACATAACCACCAAACCACAAGAGTCCACATAGTCACCTGATTTTGAACCATCTGTATAAATAAAAATGGAAAGATGGTTAGGAAGATGTTTAGCAAATAACAGTATTTTCAATCAGGAATGTCTGCTTTTCTCAGATGACGTAAAATTAGATCACATTTGGAGATAATAAAAAGCCACGGTGGGATGAGTTGACCAGTGGATACAGCAATGTTATCTAAGAACAGACCCAATTCCTCCAACAGTGCCTGGATACGAAGGCCAAAAGGAGCAATAGCAGATTATCCGTTTTAAAAAAGTATGGCCCACCAAGGAAGGAAACCACAACCCCAGATTGAATGCTTTGATAAGGAACGAAGTTTCAAAGCAACAGTTGCAAATGGCAGAGGTGCAAAGAAGGTTCATGAGACAATGTATAAGCTTTGAACTGGAGAAGTACGGAAAGCCCTAGTGCAGAGCCAAAGTCCTTGATGATGAATGGGGTCCAGCATCTTTAAGGCCAAGGTCCTGGTAGATCCATAAACCAGTGGTCCATAGTCGAGTTTCGATCGTATAAGAGCACAATATATCTTTAACATAGAACACTGATCCATCCCCCAAGAGGTGGAAGAGAAGACCTGGCGGATAATCAGTAGTCTTGTACACTTGACCCATAGTTTCTTGATGTGTGATATATATAAAGGTCAACTTATGGTTAAAGATAAATCCCAAGAACTTTGTCCCAGGGACTACAGGTAGCACAACTTCAGTGATATGGAGTTCAGGATCAGCATGAATACCCCATTGGCAGAAAAAATGCATGCAAACGGTTTTAGAGAGAGAAAAGTTAAAGCCATTTGGTGTGATCCACTTTAGTAAACAACTAAGGGCAGTTTGTAGCTCAATATACCTCACGTTCAACAATTGATACGAGATGTGACAGTCATCGACATAAAGTCTGTTTGAACAGTAAGATGGAGTTGTTCAATGATGGCATTAATCTTTACATTGAAAAGTGTGGCACTCAAAACAGCCCTGAGAGACTACAAGTTCCTATAAAAAAGAACAGGAAAGTGTCGAACCCACATCAACTTGGAATCTTCTGTCTATTAAAAATTAATAGAAATGGACAAATGGCCATATAACTCATACACATGGAAGTCTCGCAAAATTCCATACCTCCACGTTGTGTCATAAGCCTTCTCAATGTCAAAGAATACTGATACAAGATGTTGTTTGAGAAAGGTTTCTATAATTGACATTTCAAGTCAAATCAGGTGGCCCATGGTGGAGCACTGTCATCAGAACCCATACCGGGTGGGCGAGAGGATGTTGTTTAATTTGAGAAACCAAACAAGACGAGCATTAACAGTCCTCTCTAATGTCTTACAAAGACAGCTCGTCAAAGCAACTGGCTGGTAGTTTGAAGGAATCTTGGTATCCTCCCAGGCTTAGAGAAAGGTAGGATAATAGCCTGGCGCCAGGCATAAGGAAAACCATTCTCCTGCCAGATCGAGTTAGAAACAATCAGAAGAATAGCAAGAGAAGCTGGAGTTTCATGATGCACCATTTCAGTGTACATCGTCAGGTCCAACCAATGTACTGCCAGTTTGAGTTCCACCAGTGTAAAGGGACAATTATACTCAAAGAGACAATCAGCTTGAAAAGAAAGAGGTGATTGCTCTGCCAGTCTTGGTGGCCAAGAAGGTGAAGGAAGAGGCAGAAGTGCTATATACCTGGAAAAAGCTTTCACAGAGAGTATTGGCGATACTCTGGGTATCAGCTACTTCTTAGCCATCTGCGAGCAAGATCGAGAGGGGGACAGAATTATATTTCCCACAGACCTTTTGAATCTTGTCTAATGTGACTTTGGAACTTGTGTTAAAAGATACGCTGTTTGTGAACTTAATCCAAGATTCCTTCTGGCTTTGACTCTTACCCAAGGAAGTTTGTGCACGGGCCAGCTGGAATGCAACGTGGTGAGAGAGTGTGGGATACCTATGAAAGGTATCCCAAGCCCATTTTTGAGCCTTCCATGCCAGACAAGGATATCATAGAAATCATGTCGAGGTTTTAGAAATACATTGAGTAGCTGGTTGTATAATACAGTCAGTTAATGCTGCCACAAGTCGTCTATTGATGGTTTACAGACGATGTTAGGATCAAGTTCTCTGAGTGCAGTGAAAGAAGGCCAGTGTCCTTGATCCAGCTTCCACTGGGGCATGTGGGTCTGATGGCACTGACCACGGCTAGTCTCTCTCAAAATTATAGGAAAATTATCAGTGCCTTGTGGATTATTGTCAACCCTCCATGAAAAATGAGAGAATAGTAAAGGGTCAAATTGAGAGATCAATAGCAGTAAAGTAAATAGAAGAACCACTACTGAAAACAGAAATATTGTGATCAGAGAGCATATGTTCTATGGAGCAACCCCTCCTATCATTATCAGCACTTCCCCAGAAGGGATAATGTCCATTAAAGTCCCCAGAATTAAAAGGGAAGACAGCAGCTCTTTAATGAGATCATCAAGGTCTGATTGATCATAGGTCTCTGCAGATAACAGGTAAAGAGAACAGTGATGGTATGACCCAAGAGACACTGATGGCTGCAGCCTCCAAAGGTGTATCGAGTGGTAAAGACAGGGTAAGCACATGCTGAACAACCCACAGTGTTACCCCTTCATGCACACGTCCACCACAAATCCTGTCATTTCTGTACAATGAAAACCACCAAAAGGTGACTGTATCAGCAATTTTCAGAAAGGGAAAGACATACAGGATGGTAGAACGCAATTTGTGTTTTGATGTCATCCAGATTGGAATGTAAACCTCGACAGTTCCATTGTGTCAAGGTGGCCATTATTATTTATGTGTATGCGAACTGAGTGGAGAACCCTCCTGTTTACGACCATGTCTTTTTTCTTTACCGTCTTTATTCGTAGGGGGTCTATCGACCTCCATGGATCTTGCCCTGGGTCAACTGGGCAAGTCTTTGCTCTTGGAAAAGGATTCCAACGATTGAGGACGTAAACAAATGACTGTTTTGGATCTTGATGTGTGAGAAGTTAATGTACCCGAGGTATGCCCATAAATGGAACCAAAGGAAATGGATTTTGGGATTTACTGTAATGTATGTGATGGGCATAGATAGATGTTGAAGTTGATTCATTAACTTTAACAATGGAGGTAAAAAGACATTTGTTTTGAGAATGATTCATTTTGAGACACAGAGAGATCCGTCTGCACTCCCATTGCACAGAGAAACCTCAATGGGCATATCCCCAATCTCCTTTAAATGTAAGAGGAGTTCACTCTGTTTAGATGTGGATGTTTCCACCAATATGTCACTTTGGAGAGCCAGAAAATCCCTCTAGACCTTTTTAAATAAAAAAGGAAACACTTGCCCTAAAGGTTTGTCTGAAAGAGAATGTAACAAGAAAATGAGGTACAGGTGTTACAGATGTTGAAGATTGCTGCTCAGAATCTTCAAAACGTGATCGTTTACCTACAGAACATTTTTCCACTGTTTTTAAGATTTTATTTGGGGAATTCATGACAAGGAAAGAATGTTTCAGTACTCACTGACCCAACTCACCATGAAATACTATGAGGGAATGCACTGTAATGGCAAATAAGGACACTGCAGTAACACCAGGGTTTTGTGAGCACTATACCCAAAAACCAGCATCAGATACAACGTCAACAACACCTGTTGAGAACATCCAACACTGGTAGTTGGTTAACCCTAGCCCAAGTGGACCAGCTAAATAACCCTAGGGGACATCCCAAGGCCACCCCATCTATAGGAATCGAAGGCCAAAGTGGTGTGTTAGGATCAGACCTCTTAACCACCAGGATCCTCTCCTCCCCTTCAGGTGTCACCACACATGGCAAACACATCGGTGAATGTTTTTATCCTAGAAGAGATAAACTGAAATAACAGACCCTTCTCTGGGAGGTTCCCTAACCACATGTATGATTCCACACTGAGGGGTGGTTCAAATGAGTCATCATATTGTACGATATGAAAAATTCACCCATTTTTTCCTTTACAGCCAAATAATAAGAAAATTTAATAAATATATGCGAGATTAGTTGCTTGCACTTATTTTCCAGTAGTAGTTTGTACCAATTGCTAGATATGTGCACACATTCTTCTTATATCTACAGTATTATATTGTACATTTTTTCATGTGGTTTTGAGCAGTTGATTAATATCTTCTGAATTTAATCTTCACACTGCCATGGCAAAAACCAGACAGTATGTTGTCTGTATAATGTTTGGAAAATCTAGTGAACTAAATCTTAATGTCTCGCCACATTATCAGTCTTTTATGAAAGAGGATTTATTTAACAAACCTTTGGAAACTGTCCAGTTTGTTTTCATTTGACTGTGCAAAAAAGGTTACTCAAAAAGTTGAACAAATATGAAAGAGTACAAGCATTCCCAAAGCATACAAATGCATTGTTAAAAATATTCAACCACATCATTAAGGACATCATGCAAGCAGCATTAAAGATTTACTGACATATAGAGAAAAGATTACAAAATTTAAAGATGAAGCCAAGAAATTATCTGATAATACTGTATGCAAATACAAACAAACATCTACCACTGTCAGACTGAAAAACAAAAAATCCCAAAGAAAAATAATGGATAATCAGCATTCCAAAAGAAAAATGTAAAGAAATCCCAAGAACTAACACATACAAGCATAATTAACAAAATAAAGCTTGTTTTTCTAAGTACTTAAAAGTTACATTGTTTTCTGCATTAATGGTTTGTTTGTTTTTGAATTTTGCACAAAGCTATTTAAGGGCTATCTGCAGTAGCCATCCCTAATTTAGCAGTGTAAGGCTAGAGGGAAGACAGCTAGTCATCATCACCCACCACCAACTCTTGGGCTACTCTTTTACCAATGAATAGTGAGATTGAGAGTCACATTATAATGCCCCCATGGCTGAAAGGGCAAGCATGTTTGGTGCGACTGTGATTCAAAATCATGGCTCTCAAATTACGAACCGAATGCCTTAACCCACCTGATCATGCTGGGCCCGCATTAATGGTGCCCATTGTATCTGCCAAAATAGCTACTGAAGAGAATGACCATAAGGATTTAATGGTTTAAAGTCCAGAAATATTTGATGGTACTACAACTGTACTTTCTACATCAAAATCCTAAAATGAAGTCACAAATTACAATCATACTTTCAATGATAGTGACAAAAGCTTACAGGTACTATATTTTAGAGAGCTGTTACAGTCATCTACCTTAGTTGTTTTGAAAGATATACATTATTCCCAAAACTTACAATGCTAAAATTGTTGATAAAAACAAAATACAACAAAAAAAAATACCAAGAAAAAATATTGACTTCTGATGAATCAATCTGTATTAAATGTATTTACTTTGATGATAGAATACATTTAACTAAAACTCTCATTAGAAATGGGGAAAAATGATAGGTATGTAGCCAAGGTACAGCACTTAACTTTGGTCAGCGAACCTAAATCAATTTTCACAGATCATATTGCTCTTTCTTACAGTACATCAGAAGATATAAAAATTCTATCAGTCAGTGATTTGAAGATAAAATTTCATCAGATCATTTAGTTGCTGTAGGTTGCAACAATATATACATCAATACTGTCAAATAAGCTGAAGTTATGCAAATTCTTGAATATTACTTAGAAAAACCTGATCATTGGTTAACTTGTTTGTTATGTGCAAATGAGTTACCCTTGTGTTATATAATTATACATCTTTATGGAGTAACTCTAGGACTGTCCACTTTTTTCTAATCCTCTCCAAAAGATACTGAATACTTGTGAATCACTTGCTTCAGGAAACTTTGTTTCAGTTCAAATTAGTCATTACTGAAAATTAACCATCCTGAAAATCCAAAATATTTGAATTGCATGTGCAATGCAGTCGTGTCAGGTCACTGTTCAAGAGACCTTGTTTTATGTTTACAAGTACAATGAATTAATTCCAGCTGGTTAACAACAGCAAACAGGATTTTTCACCTTCATGTCACAACTGCCAACCCATCTAAAAAGCTTAATTTGTTACCAAGATATATAACTGATGTGTATGCAACAGTTAGGTTTGATATCAAGAAAAATCCCTTGTGCAGCAATGGCTCACTGTACCTTTTTCTATTTGTAACAAAATTAGATTTTCTTCCTGAATTGGAGAAATATGTAATGGATAGAGCAATCTAGAGAAATGCTTATTTTACCCTTATGGAAAATTTGCTGCACGTAATGCTTCAAGATGATTCTCAGACTATCAAACAACTTGCTTTTCATAGAATATTTGCTGCTCAATCCACCTCAAATTCTAACACAATTAAACAATTTGTGATCCCAAATATCAATATCAAAGCTCAGCATTACAGTGATCTAATAATGTGGAGCAAGAATGAAAGGCTAGAGCTACCACTTGCATAAAATATAAACAATGAACAGTTGATGTTTTTCATTAATCAAGACACTAGTTCTAATTCAGCATGCAATGTCATACATAACTTGTTGAAAGTGGTGTTAAAATTCACATTCTCTCCTCTACATAAAAAATTTTCTCAACCCAAACCACCCATTTTTACGTATATATCATGTTAAAATTATAACAGAAGCTTCATCTGCTATTTGTGACTAACGCAAAACTTTAATCTTGCAAAACTATGAAAAAGTTAAACAATACATAGCCCAGTGGAAGGGTGTAACATAACACACAACTACCTCATCATTGCAAGTTTTGGTAATTTACAATAAAAAAACTTATATTAGCTAAACAGTGCAAATTTAAAATAATGGTACTTTGATTATAGATATCTTAAGAAAAATACCCCCCCTTCAGCAATACAAGATACAATTTTGGAAGCCTGAAACTTACCCACATAAATTACTACAATTGAAAGGCACCAACTACATATCTTCCATTAATAATATTTAAAAACATGTATATTTTTGATGCACTCTAATACATACATTTTTCTTAAATTCTTTAAGTTTTAGTATTGATTGATACACTTCATACAAAACTATTCTACTTTTTAAGTAATAACTATTAAACAGTCAAAAGTACTTGAATTGAGAATATTTTACACATTGTTAATACTGAATAAATACTTACATTTTATTTGCATGGTAAAAAAAATTAAAAATTATTGTTTTTCTGTGGTTTACTCAAACTTCAGCATTATTTTTTCATGAACAAGTTCAATAATTTACACTGATGGTCTATGTACTATTAATTTTATAATTAATGTTGCAAGTTATGATTTACAATCTCAATGTCCAACCCTGTACAAATTACAATCAACTCCTTTCTGAATCTAAAGTTCTTAAAAAAAAAAAAAAGGGCATGCTATCATCTAACATTACATGTACAATGAAAAATGTCAGAAAAAGTAAGCCCTACACACCAATACAACCTCATAATATAAAAAAATGTATATGTAAAAATGGCTGGTATGGGTAGTGAAAACTATGTAGAGGAGCAAACAATGTTTCGACCTTCTTCGATCATCATCAGGTTCACAAAGTGGGTTTTCTCATCATCACAGAAGAAAAACAACGAAATATCACCTTTCATATCCACACAACAACCCACCAATAAATTGCAAACAAAAGATTCAAGTTAATTATGCACATTACAACAGAAATTTACAATTCAATACATTAAAACATTTTTGTTAAAAATAACCCTGCATATGATCCTCCAAGGCTTAAACCTGCTAGCCCTTATTCTTAAATATGCACTCCAAACTTATCATTCCACTAGAGAGACAGACATAGCACACAAAATCTTTTCAAATTGACAATCTTAAACTCCTGATATTAATTACTATAATTTATGAAGAAATTGTGGTTTAACATCTAATGTGTCTTTGAAGATTTATTAATTTTCACATTTAATCTTTAATGTTTTCTTAGGATAGAAACTATCAGAAAACAATTGAGTGAAGTACTTCATAAATGCTTCAGAGAAAAGTTTGTTTCTTCATAACAAAGCTAGAAAATGCAAACAAATTCAAAAATGCACCTACTTTTAGTCAGCAATATCTTTCCATAAATATGTACAATCCAAGAAGCATAAATATTTCAACAACTACCAGTACACATTTGAATGATTTCTTGTACTGAGAAAAATTTAAACCTAGCTTTTTCAATAGTTTTACGTCTGAGAAGAAAAATATTAGGTGAAAATATTCTAAATCTTATACAGGCTGAATAAAATGTACCAGGTGTTCAGTTTTATAATATCTTCACAGTTTAGAATTATATTAGAATGGTTGTACTCTTTAATTATACTATTTCACCTACTTTAGACAAGTTTGTGCATCTCAGTCCAAAAACAAAAAAAAAAATTGTTTTAAACATGAAACAGTTTCATCAGTTTAAAAATTAACTTTTATACATATAATTCATTATAAATTTATGGAATTAACATCATACAACTAACTGTCTAATATGGTTTCTCACTAAGAATAGATCTGAAATTACTAATATCTAAAGGTACCTGGGTATCTTGACCTACAATGTATCAGTCTTTTAATAAACTCAAGAGTACTTTTGTCGAGCAACCTGAAATTTAGAAATGTACTAAAATCAATGTTGGATAACTGAAATCGTTAGCCACCAACTATGATGATACATCAAAAGAAAAATGAAGAAATCAATACAAGGGCAGAAACAATTTTTTCATTGTAAAAATCTAACTAAGCTAACCGTATCACACTAATTTTTGTTTTAAAAAAATTGGAGCTCTGGGCTACTATTATAGCTCATTCAAAAATTGCATTTGTGCTACTGCAAATAAACAAAATGCATGGTATATAACTATGTCAGACACTGCAAGATATTCTCTATTTCAGAGCATGTTACATCACAAGCAACACTTCACATAAAATCCTTTTTCAAAGCTAACCATACACGTACATTTCTTGAAAGAAAAAATGTTTACAGGTATTAATTACTGTACATTAATATGCTAATTATACTCAATATTCTTTATTACCTTTTTCTGGAACAGCATTTTAAAATGTCTTAACTAGTTAATATGAATATGCAACTGAATTGTTAAATTTTTCGTTGGCTAATAGTGTAGTTTAGTTAAAATAAACTGTTGAAAAACATTAAGTAAAAAGAGCCATCCATATAAATGAGCTCAGTGTTCTGTTACTATACACTTTCTTGTATTTTCTTCAATAGCTACTCATCAAATGGCATTTCAGCTCTAGTAAACTTTAATTATATAATTTCCAAATTACTGAAACAATTAAACATGTCACATTTAAATAAAAGTACAGAAATTATTATAAAAAAGCATAAAAAGTACAAACTTTTACAACCTCAATTTTATATTTAATATAATATAGCTTACAAATATATTTTCATTCCTCTTTTATACATTGTAATTTTAGTATTAAAACCTAACTTTGCATCATTATTAGCTTCTCTCTTTGCACTGTTACTTTCCTCTGAAAATTAAATAATGATTAGTTAAGTGGTAGTGTTTATCATATAATCAGAAAGACATCCACAATGTATTATGCAGGACTTTCAAAGAGAAAGAATATCAATTTGAGAGAAATGCATTTCATGCATTATATTGCAGCTACATTAAAGTTGATCAAAACTTACAAGAATCACCACAAAGAATTTAATTAATAGTGCCTCAACATACAATTTTAATAATTTGCATCAAACACAGAAATGATTAACTAAATTCACCAAAGGTTCTTTTTAAATGTAATCCAAATGACTGGCAGGTTGCTATCAACACATTCATAAAAATATACATCAAATAATTAATAAGAGAATTAGGTTTAAGAACATTTCAGCTTTATATAAACTTAAACACAGAAATTAAGTTTCAAATATATATCTTTTTTTTTCTTGAGCTGCTAATTATACACTATATAAAATACTTTCAATCACCTTTCATGTATTCACTGTGTGCATTACCACTTAAATAAAACAGGGTTACAGGCCATTCACAATTTATCAGTAATAATTACTGAACACAGTTCCAATAATTCCAAGACCAACACACACACACACACACACACACACACTTTTATTTAACATTAAATTTTTAAAATATAACCTGGTAAGGAAGAAGAAAGAATGAAATAAATGTCCTTTTAAGACATGTTCATTTACAAAAAAGGCACAAAACAAAAAAGATAAAAATTTCTTAACTCTGTTGACTGTATATTGACCAGGTAAATGCTTTTCTATAAATTCATTTTTAATAAATAGTTATAACAACAGTCAATCACCCTATATTCAGTGCCAAGACCTTTCACTTCATAGTAGCACTCATCAGATTTAATGGAAAACAAAAGACATAGCACTAGTGACATTACTATTTATATCATCAGTTACTCGCACACACAAGCTGTTTCGGTCTGACCAAGATAAAATCCATAAATGGCAATTTTATTTAAATCACAACACCTCAGAATTGGTTTGTTTTTGTATTAACATCAAATTATTTACTAAGTTGTTTGATAATTTTTAATGATGACAAATATAGTTTCATAAAGCTAGCTTGGAAAAGTTTAGATTTGTATTCAAGCACGTTATTCTTTAATTACAAGTTTCAACAAATCAATGCAAGTAAAAAATAAGATTCTGTTAGATGAAAAAACATAGCCATAAACACTATTAATCTTATTCTGTTAGCTGTAAAGATTATGTATATGTCTGTACATAAAATGTATGCATGCATAAAATTCTGCTTGTTAATGACAATGTTATGGATGCTGCTGGCTACGAGGAGAATGCTGCTGTACAAAAGTATCTGATTATTTGGTGAATAAATGGCAAGTGCCCTTTAGTTATAATAAATACAAAGTAATGCAATATTGATATTTAAATTGTAAGTACAATTTTGATGAGATTATCCATAACAGTGTTATGAAAGAAAAACAATTTTTGATGTTCTGGTTGATCAGTCTTTAAGCTGTACATGAAATGTGCTATTGTTAGTGGTAGGGCTAACAAGATTTTAAATTTTATATATGTAAATACTGAATGGAAGTCTCAAAAGGTTATAATTTCATTGCAGAGGTCACTGGTTAGGCCACATTTTAAAGACTATGTTCAGACTTAAACTCCTTACTTTAGAAAGAACACTGAATTGCTGGAAAGAATTTAAAGAAAGGCTATTAGGATAACTGGAATGGAAAGATTGACATACGAGGACAGGTCAAAAACACTGAAATTACTTAAGATTGTTAAGGGAGTTAACAATATTGATGCATCATCTTTTCACAGAATGGTAAGAATGGTAGGCCATGGGGCATAAATATACATTGTGATAGAATAGAAGTTATCTTCAACTAAGATAGTTTTACTTTTATGAAATGGTAGTCGAGTTTTGAAATGCATTACTTTTAGATGTAATGGATCTAATATACGAGAGATTAAGGAAAATCTTAAGAAATATTTGAATACAAAAATAGCTTTAACTGTTTATTTTGGAGTTATTTTTATTAATACAATGGATAGGACAGCCTAAATTAACTAACATTATCTTTGGATTATATGCTTGTATGCATGTATATAGCTTTGAGATTTTTCTTTTAACCAAATCATAAACAAGAGTCAACGTATACATAAAAACCAAGAACTAAATGTTGATCAGGAACAGCTACTTTTTAAATCATCATACAAGTACAAGCATATTATCAAAATTTGTATTATTACCTGAATATGAAGTTATTTTAGAAATTCCCTCACACAGTTACAAAAACATAAACTAATTAATGGCAGAAGTAAGGATTTTTTTCTCAATTAAAAATTTATTTTTCTTACAAAAAGGAAATTAGAAACAAAAGACAAAACAAATGACTTAGGCTTTTAAAGACTATTTTTTATGAACTAAATTCATAAATATTCATTTAGTATTGTAAATGATACATTGACTATTATAAAATATCAGTAAACATTGTTTAACAAAGTTCATTCCTTTTATGTTCTAGTTTTTAACTTCACTGTAGATGCATAACATGACAGTTAATATAACTTAAAATTTTAAAATAATAACAGTACACACATAAAGTTAACATTTTAAATCAAATACTAACAGTAATATTTAAACTGCTTCCACAATTTTGTTTACGGTTTCATACATAGAATGTACCATAACACCTTACAGATGAACAATATAACTCATTACACGTGAAGTCATTAACTATTGCATCTGATGCTTTTTAAAACATGCTTTGCAAATCTACTTACAAATTCCAAGATATTTTTAAAAGATTTCTTAATGGTTTTCAATATGGGTGCATTTATATTTATATTCACACATGCTCAGAAAAGTAAACCTGATGAGTAAATAATAACAATAAATGATCTCATAACCATTTCCTCAAAGTGTTTGTTTATAGAAAATTTAATTACACTGACTTATACAATTATTTTGAATTAACTTTTAGGATTAAAAAAAATATGGTTTAAAAGCCTGTCACAGAACACCCACATCCTTTATCTTTTCCTCTCTATCAGTTCACAAGAGCAAACAACCATGGCACTCACTATTCAAGATTTTCATAAGTTTCTCAAATGAATCCTTAAAAGAATAAAAGTATGAAGGTTCTAAATTTTTGCTGTAAAATAATAAAAAATTTACTTTCATTAAAGAAGAGGATTCCAAGAACAATTCACCAAAAGCACATGATATTTCACAATAATGGTCATTATTAAACTCATTAACCCAATCTGTTACACAAAATTAAGAATTTTCCAGTGTCCAAGAAAAAAGACATTACAATTGTGCATTTTATTAACACAAGTATTCTTTAATTATACTTATTACTTAATGTAATTTGGAAAATGTTCTGTCAAAACTAAAATACTTATATTTGACATCAACCTAAAATATATATATTGCCTTGCTTTATTAAGTAGTTAAGTTGCTCAAAAAACTTTCAAACTTCATGAATAAAATATAATTATTAGCAACACAATTTGTTCAAAACACATTTTAAACTTTAATTTACCTACTTCAATTTAACTTAAAAATCTATTCAGTGTTACTTTGATAAGTAACATATTAATTAATTTACAAGTACAATAACAAACTTACAACAAAGAAATTCTGTTACTTTGAGGTAACACAATCACCTGTATCAAAACGTGGTGATAATTAAGAACAGAATTACTCTTTTGTAAAAGTTGTTAGTCATTATTATTAATTTTTCTAGACATATTTATTCAGTATAAAACTAGTAACACAGTTCCATTGTAATAACTCAAATTTTTGTTTGAACTTTGGAATGCCATAAAACTTTAAAAAAGAGTAAGAACTAGGAAATACTAAACTAGTATGTATAAATAAATATTTCAACAAATTTAAACTTAGCAGTAACAATAATACAAATACTAAAAATATAGTATTGCAATTAACTGATCACCCTAGACGTTCATATTTCAGTTGAACAACTACTTGTACAAGTAACATGATTTAATTACTGATCTTTTACTAATAGTATTAAATTCCCATCCCATTATCAATCGCATGTGAAAATCAAACGGCAAATAAGCCTTCTTTAAAGTTAGTTATAAACTTACCTTCCAATAACTTCATACTGATCGTAGACTTCATCAAAAAGTACATCATCTTCGGCCATCTTCTTTGCTGCACTTTGTTCTAACTATTGGCAATTATGATAAGTCTTTTGTTTAGTATAGAAATTTATTCCACTGCGTAAAATTAGTGTTGCAATTTGAAAGGTTAAACCTAAGTAATCTCGCTGCTCTCACCTCACCAGTTTTAGGCCTAACTGACCACAGTTCGCAAGGGGGTGTGTCACTACACAATCCAGAAGAACGAGAAGCGTGTTAATCGGCATGAACACTAACATTTATCTGCTAATTGCAGTTCTTTTATACCACATTTTACTTTCAACACATCGCATACAAACAAATTAAATATTAGAAAGTTTCACTTAAATGGTATCTCTAGTCTGTATCTTCTCCCGAATAAACTTAGAAACATGATATATAATAAACGTTACAACCAACTGCATTCACGTTGCCTAAGACCAGTTGCCGACAAGAGCTCCATATATAACACCACACGAACTCCTGCGCAATCTCGAACCTAAACCAGGAATGCCCACAAATGTACCACATAAGAAAGAAAGGTTCATTACGTTTCAAGTTTTTGAAGTGAGGAAGAATCCTACCACTGTGTTCAGTGTAAGAACGATAAAATAATAAAATATATGTAATTTTTCGATAAAAGTATCAAAAGCCGAAAATGCAAATTGATATTTTCATCGGGTTTGAAAAAAACTGTGGCAATAATATTTCAGTTCTAATGGCATAACTCGCGATTAAAAATTACAGATGACAGTAGATAGCGTGGAGCTAATATTTTGTAGTAGTAAACTATTTCCATTAAATGAAAATCAGTTTACTTTTTGTTGTTACTTTTAAAATCACAAAACAGAAACAAGTAGTTTACAGAAATTTTTCATTTAATTTTGAAACGATACTTATCATGATAAATTACAAAATGCCTATCAATGTGTCAGTACTGGTTAATCGTTAATCTTACAATAACAAAATTCGGGGTTCGAATCCTCGAGGTAAAAAAAGCGTAGCTTTTGCACTCAAAAATACCATTTCAAATAATCCTAATTGGGTCATTATTTTGCAATTTTTTTGTTATTGTTCGAGTTAAAATAAATTTACTGAAAGCTTTTAAATATACAGTACTAAATAGAAATATTTCACTATAGCAAATTGGGTTTTATTAACCAACTATTAACCAACTGTTGCTGGCAGACAACAACTTTATTATAATCACGTAAGTGCCTCAAAAGAGTTTCCCTCTGGTACATCGGTTAGTCTACGGATTAATAGATACTAGCTGCAAAAAAATACATAAATATACTTATCACCCATTTAAAGATTTAGTCTTTGCAGATGTGGATTTTATCAAAATGCTTTAATGACGAACAATAAATTTGTTCACATGCAAAAACATGATACTGGCTTATGTACACTTTGTGGTAAAGACACTGAAACTTGTTGTTGTTGCTGTTTCGAATTAAGCACAAAGCTACACAATGGGCTATCTGTGCTCTGCCCACCACGGGTATCGAAACACGGATTTTAGCGTGTAAGTCCGCAGACATACCGCTGAGCCACTGGGGGGCGACACTGAAACAGTGGGAGATTTATATTGCTTGTGTCCAATGGTTCAACCCTTATGGACATTAGTTTTCGACATTATTTCCTTTATCATTCAAAAATTAGTACCAGTGAATCAGAAACGGCGAATTCTTGTACAGGGCTTCCTAAAAGGATTAAGAAAAGACGACACCCTACAGTGTATGTTTTTGATTACTTTAGCTAAATATTGTGTAACGACTGTTAGGAAAATTTGTTTAGCCAAAAATATCCATTTAAATTTGTGGTCATTTTATAAGGGTCAGTTAAGAAAGCAAATAAGTTTCGATTATTCCAGGTATGTTATTAGTAATGATGTCAATTCTTTCTTTCAATTTTATTCCAAACATATTTGTTCTTGTTCACAACGTTACATTATTGTGTGTTCTTTGATATGAGCAATAACAGATAGTATTAGGTGCATTCAATTGTATATAACTGTGTATTTGATCTTTGTACTTGTTTTGTTTGTAATATATGTGATTATGAAACCTCTTCAAGAGGTTTGTAAATAAAAAAAAACTACAGATTTATAACGTTTAACTCAAAAATTCGATACCCCTCGGTGGACTCAGAAGATAGCCCGACGTTGCTTTTTTAAGAAAACAAAAACACACACACATGCATGCCTAAAGAAAATGTTAGTAGTACAAAATATAATTATAAAACTTTTGAGTATCACTTCACTTATGCTCAATGGTTTGCATGCTTAGACTATGAGCGAATTCGAAAATTTGTAGCCCGTTGTTATAACAAACTTTATGAATTTTAAAGTCAAGAATGCGCTTTAAAAATGACTATCAAATCATGCAGTTTGTTCAGACAAGTATAGTCAAGGAGTTTACGATAGCTTTTGTTGAGTAGCTACCTTGCATCTGATCTCTCAAAGTACACTTTGTGGGGAAATGCTGATAAAAACCTTACTCGACTTAAACCAAGCGTGACAAAATAATTAGCGTGCTGACCGTTCTATTGATTTCCATTCTTTTCTCCTCCTAGCTACACCATACAGTGTTTTGCTTTTGAATAGTAACATTCACTCTGAATGTCGATGAAAACCTTTCATGATTATCATTAGTTTAGAAGAGGTCGAAATTTCTCCAGCATTTTTGTACCAGATTTTATATAGGGGATTCTATTGCGAGTTTGCCACTTCCTCGATTAGCTTCACATCTGCATGAATTAGCACATACATATAGAAGATGGCCTTACCATCCGAATAATTTGCTTTCTGTCTTCTTTCTGGGGACTAACCACTCTGAATTTTACAAAATACTGCCTTCGAGTCGTCGCAAATATTATGTTGGTTGCATTACCTATTTGTGGTTCATTGCTTTAAACAATCCAGATGAGGACATGCTTTACGGCTTACAGCTACATTCTTGTGCTACTTGGGAGAAGCTTATGTGCGCCATCAGCCTGATACGGAATGATGTTATTCTGTAAGGGGATTAAGCTATCTCACTATTTGTGGTGTAGAAACTACGGTTTTCGCCAAAATGTTTGCATAATGTTCTATATTAATCTTATCGTTTATATTAATAGAACAGTTATTGAGTAAATGCCTAAGTAGCAACAGAGAAGATAGCGTAAGAATAGATAGACATGTACAAGTTGTTATTCTGGTCTCTTTTAAGTTGTTTTGAGCATTTCTTTGTCAAAACACATATACATATCTGCTCGTATTAAAGTGTATGATTTTAATATAATATTTTTAAAAACATGTCGATTCATTGTATAATGTACTCGGTTTTGAGTCATGCTTCATAACGTGCCAGAAGGTATGGGACGTCAAATTATTTGAGGGTCCAGAAATGATATGAAACAAACGGAGATTGCCAGAACTGTACGGTATTGTATATACAATCTTGAAACGTCATTGAACAAAGGGAAAAGTTGTATTAGGAACATCTACTGGAAGACCCCGAATAACTACTGCTCAAGGTGGCTATGTTTTGATCAAGTTAACACGTCAAGGTTGAAAACAAATGTCTTAAACCACCTTACGACAGAAATGGCATAAATACATTCATTCCAGGTTATCTAGAATATTATAGTGACAAATAAGAACGAAAGTATGTGGAGTTACATCAATAACCTCACTAACAGTATGCCACATCGCCTTGCAGAGATTATTAGATACGAGGAGAATCAACTATGAACTAAATGTTCAATACGAACTGTTATATTGTTACAGATAATAATAATAACAATTTGATGTTATATTTTGTTATTGTGTATATTTTTGTGAGGTTTTGTTGTGATGGGCAATATGCACAATTGCACATTTTTCTACAGGCGTCTGATAAAACTGTTTGCTTAAAAATAAATATTTCACAAATGTCCATAGATTCTGTATCGTTATACAAATTACATAAGCAAATGTTTACTATAACATGCATTTTTCAGTTCGAAAAATGAGAATCTATCTTAATAATAATTTTATTTGTTACAAAATATGCAAATTTTGGCCAAACCTGTTATTTTTTCTGTCAAAAACTCAAGTATGATTCAATCCACAAACCTTCATACAAGCAAAGAAAAATACAATATAATATGTATGTGTGCCTAAATGCCCCTTGTATGAGCCACTGTTACGAGGTTAAATTATTTTCCTGAGTACTTTGTTGATCACTATTCTCTACCCGAGCCCCCCAGTGGCTCAGCGGTATGTCTGCGGACTTACACGCTAAAATCCGGGTTTCAATACCCGTGGTGGGCAGAGCACAAATAGCCCATTGTGTAGCTTTGTGCTTAATTCAAAACAACAACAACAACTCTACCCGAAGTACCTCTGCTAGATGACTATACTTTGATAGGCTAGATGAAATGCATCTTGTCAACGTCACCAATCAGTTCTGAAACTAAAATTAGTTGTCTGATAAAATAGTTGGATTGGATCGTTTCTCTTATAGAGCATACTCGACAGTACAAATTCACGTTTTAATGCCACAGGGTCGCGGACCTTTATACTTAGGTTTACCAACTGGGCAGCCAAACCACAAGACCACCCATAATTCAAACTAAAAATAAACAACTCGAACATATATTCACTTAGTTACTTTTATAATATCATTTTCATCAATAGATCGACTCATTTAAAATCAATGCCTTGCTGTGACAGTATTTAGACTAAACTATAGTCAGAGAGAAGAAAAAACCTGATTTATAAGGTTAAACATTCATTAGGTTAGGCTGAGACATTAAGACAGCACAAGTAACAATGTTATGTTGTGTCACGACATGATTTAATGTTAATGCAACATTAATAACTTAGGTATTTATTAATACGAAAATATCAATGTGTAGAACAGGTGTGAAAAATAAAGACAATATGAATGACATGATCCAACACTACGAAAGAGAATACAATAATTTATATGATTATTAATGATTGATATAACAATGATTAAGGAGTAGGCAATTAATAATTATACTTTTTTTTAATGAGTGATGTCATTTAACATTGCTGCACCCACTTTAGGTCGCCATATTGGCATAAGTAACGGCTGTGTACTCAAAACTGGTACCTGGACCTGATGTAGAATCAAGGGTTTGGAAATGAGGTGTTCTAGTATGTTATATGGTAATTAATAAAATTTTAATAGGAATTATTGATATTAACTGCATACAGTTTGAGGGTAATTAAAAATAGTTATCAAATATAGACAACGTCACGCAATATGGCTGGATCATAGAAGTCGATAAGATGAAACATCAAATGCCAAAAGGGTAAATAGACGTGATATCAGAGGTCAACAAGTTGTGACGAGTTTGTTTGTTTGTTTTGAATTTGGTGCAAAGCTACACAAGGGCTATCTACGCTAGTCGTCCATAATTTAACAGTTTAAGACTAGAGGGAAGAAAGCTAGTCATCACTATCAATCCCCGACTCTTGGTTTTTACCACGGTATAGAGGGATTTACCATTACATTATAACGCTTTCACGGCTGAAAGGGCGATCATATTTGGTGGAACGGAAATTTGAATCCTCGATCCTCATAGCATAAGTCGAGTTTCCTAACTACCTGGCAATGTCGCGCCTAACAAGTTGTGATATCAAACAAAGAAGAAAAAAGCAGATATTTTTCTGTCATACTACTTACAAATCCTAACTATACTCATTTCCGCTGGTTCTAATGAGCACCAGATGTTTACTGACGTTGAAGCTTCTGACATTTGCTGGGAACCAATTATGCTATTGATTACTACCCTGAAGTGTCTTTTCGGAAATTCTTTGCTTCGTTGCTATCTCTAAGTTGTGGAATAGCAACATTCAAATTGAAAATGGTAGTGGTCTTTACAGTGTGAAGAAGTTTACTTGTTATTGGTATCCTGTGATCTAAATGAGACTTATGAGGTGTAACAAACCCCTGATTAAGGTAAGTGAAGTATATATATGACCAGACTTCAGCAGTTGTTTTGTACCTTTTCAATTTTATCTGGCAATTTAGAACTCATTCTGATTATTGGTTATGCATAATGTAGAATGGAGCAGATAAGACTGGTAAAGGTTAAACAAGTAATGTTTCTTCTATCTTATTCATCTCCTAAGCAGCACTAGTTATTATGGTGCAGATGTGGTTAGTAAAGTTGAGTTGTATGTATAAAGGTACTTCTAGATATTTCAGAGTTTATCCCAAACGTATGTTAGTGCTCACCAAGAATTGTGATCGTTTGTCCTCATAAGCATGCTTGTTGTTGAATATAGAGAACATCCCTGTGGGTTTGGCAGGAATAATATTAAATGCAAATAACAAATTTACAGTTTTACTAAACATGACTAAAAAGATTTTGTTCAACTATGATGTTAATTTTATATTATATGCGTAATGCTTTTTGTAAAATGTAAGGGGATAAATGCCGTCTCTTGCGCCTTCCTGAAAAAGCCGTTTTCAATGCTAATTTTTGTAATGAGATTTGCCATAATGGTTGTAGCAGATGTGCAATGGTAATCTAAGCTTTTGAGTCAATATTTGGTATGAAGTTAAAAGCAGTGAAAATATGAAAATTTAGTCTCATGAATGGTGAGATGTTTTCACCGTCTCCAAACAACATTTGCTTTCTCCTAATCACGTTGACGCTTCAACATCCTATTGTAATGTGAAGATGGTGAAATCTGGTGTATTTCTTTTACACATAAGTTATTTATCAGGTTGGTGTTTCAGTCTAATTTTCCTCTGTTTCCTTTCTTCTGTTATATAATAATAAATGAACACCTCCGTGAGTTTATGTGTGTCTGCGTGACCGCCACAGTCCCAAGAGGAAAAAACCTAGAAACCTGAAATTTTGCAGACATACTAAGAGGACACTAAGGGTGTGTAGTATTCTGTTGATATAGGTATGTGTGCGCATGCTAATCACATTTTTTTTCATGAGGCAAGCTAGCAAAAAAACATATAGAAAAGAGAAGTGGTTCCTTATGTAACAACTTCTGATATATATAAAAGACATGCATTTTAGTAACAATCCATTCCAAAAATGTCTTTTATTTGGTTCAAAATACATATATACTATCAAATCAATAACCTGATCGAAACCAGGTATTTTTGCTAGTTTTAAATAAATGTGTCAGTAAAGTTAATAAAATATCAAACTAATAAAATTGCTAAAGTGAAGAAATATTCGACAATCACATATAGTGGCACTTGCTTGTTCAAAGTGATAAAAGAGAAAATCATAATAGATAATATACATATATAGGAAAAGTAAACCGCTGATCACTACAAGAAATTATCCTGTTTGATGAAAAACACATATCAGATATTAATAATTATAACTGCATATAGTTTGCTTTGTTTCTTTTCAGTTTCGCGCAAACTACAAGAAGGCTATATGCGCTAGTCGTCCCTAATTTAGCAGTGTGAGACTAAAGGGAAGACAGCTAGTCAACATCACTCACCGCCAACTCTTGGGCTACTCTTTTACCAACAAATAGTGGGATTGACCGTAACATTATAACGCCCCTACGGCTGAAAGGGCAAGCATGTTTGGTGTGACGGGGATTCGAACCAGCAACCCTCGGATTACGAGTCAAGCTCCTTAATCACCTGATCATACTTGGTTCCTATAGTGTGGAAGGTGTTGAAGTAGACTTCAACACAAATATACACTAGTAATGAAACAACAAATCTGTTTCGAGTTTTCTTTCTGCAAAACTTTGAATAAAAGTTTGTAAACTACTGTTACGTATTATAATTTATTTCGAACTAGTCTTCGATTTATTATATTACATACGTTACGTATTACTATTTCAAATAACAGGAAATTGTAATTTTAATTTATATGTTAATTAAATGTTAATGTGTATCAGATTTACAATATTTGTCAACAAGACTGATGCGTACAACATTTTAAACACAAACATATTTTAGTATATAAACAAAACAAAACAATAAGTTCATAATAACGGTTTTTACTAATAGTTATTACAAATGATGGTTTATATACAAGAGTTTACAAACTTACAGACCATACGGATTCTTATGTTTGGTCTAGAAGGTAATATTTTATGGAATCCAGGTCCACTTCGCGAATTACTTAAATGTTAATACATGTGATTATTTCGTAACTTGACGGGAATAGTAGCTAGCTTTATTCTTGTTTGGCCTCAAATCCTTACAAACGGTACGTCATGGCCAGGTGGTTAAGGCACTTGTTTCATAATCTGAGAGTCGAGGGCTTGAATCTCCAACACACTAAACATGTTTGCCCTCTCAGCCGTGGGACATTATAATGTGACGGTCAATCCCACTATTCGTTGATAAAAGAGTAACCCAAGAGTTGGCAGTGGGTGGTGATAAATAGCTGCCTTCCCTCTAGTCTTACATTGCTAAATTAGGGACGGCTTACAAGGATTGATACGTTCTTGGCGAAGATATTTAATGTCCTCGTAGAAATGACAACTTTCGAAGTAGTTCACTGAAGTTAAACGTTGTAATGTTCGATATCTATAACGTTTCTGATCCAATTGTGCAGTTTTTGGATTAATAGATGTTAATCACAATTATAGCTTCTCAAGCCTAGAGCACAATGACTATAGCTGTCTATTAACATTCTTCTTCTGTTTCTTGGCTATTCACATAAGTAACATGAGTTTGTGGAAATTTCAACAATGTTTTAGCGCGTTTTCGTCAAACAAATATTGTTGATTTTTACTCTCACAAATCTTCTATAAATAGCAAAAATAGGCGGAACATGCGCAATACACAGTAAATAATATATGTTACATTGAAAAAGAAAATTATGCTTAAACAATTATAGGTATTAAAATAGATGTGTGACGGAATATCCGATACCCCACAGAAATGATTGATATATTCTTCAAGTTGGTATTTTCTTCTTTTAACCTTGCGTTCGATCTTCGCGTTGGAAACAGCATAAAGAGTCCATTTGATAGCTTTGCGCTATTTATATTTAATTATCAGATGAAGATTTTAACGATACATATATGTTTTTAACTTTTTTGAAAATTTCTTAAGTGGAAATTGCAATAATAATCCATACTATTTGAGTCATATCATGTAACTTGTGTTTACAGGTTGATATCTGTATTCGACACATGGTACTTGGTAAACTGTGTCGAATCTTAAGCAGTAATTTTTCAGTAATACAACCAAAAAATAATTTTTATGAAGATTCTAAGTAATAAAAAATAGTGGTTCCCGAACTGTTAGTAAAAGTTTAATAATGTTCATATAACACAAATAAAAACAATTTGCAAAACATATTAACTGTCTCTTGTAACAAACATAATGAGACGAATACAGAAAATAATAAGAAGAGATGAAGTTTCTGTAAAACAAACTGTAAGAATTCTTTCTAAAATTTTTAAAAGATCAAAGATATAATACTACACAACATTATTGTATGAAAGGTTGCTGATTCTTTGGGTTCATGCAATATACTAGTATTTTCATATGCTAGCCTTGAACTTAATTCACTAAAAAGTATTTAATTTTTCACGTGGATAGAAGGAAACCAAATTTGACATGAACAAGTGTTACTCAGCAAGTTTACTTAAGCTAAAGGTTTTATGACATTTGCACTTTTACTTAGAGTTGAGATGAAACACCTACATTTATTTTGATTTCCTATCACTACGTAATATATATATATATTTGTGTGTGTGTGTGTGTGTATACAGCGTAATCTTGTTGAGTTCAAAGCTTTTTTTTGTTTATATTGAATGAGGTTAGATATCCTTGCTTGAACTTTGTCTTATTACCTTGTCATTCCGGAAGCAACCACTCCAAGACCCACTCGTGCCATATTCTCCTAAAAGATACTGATAAATATGCCACCAATCTATAGACCAAAGAAAGAAAATATTGTTTCGTATTAGCCATAAATATGAAAACTAGTAGTGACGAAGTGTAATTTTTGGCTGTTCAACTCTAGCTATATGCATTTTGGCAACACAAAGTACGCTGGGATACCAATATAAAATAAAAGACGAGTGGATACCCGATCGTCTAATAATTACCGATATAAATACAAAATTTAGCACATTGTATTATAAAGCTAGATATAAACACAAGTAAACATTTACTCGTCCAATAAATTAACTTGAGAGCTTATAACACTAGAATTCGGAGTTTAATCCCTGTCGGGGACACATCGTTGAAATATGCAGGCACGTAACAAGAAATATTCGTATTTACAATATGGTGATTATATAGGTTTGCATTCGTATTTGTTTCGCGTTAAGCACAAGGCTACGCAATTTTTAGAAATTCCTATTTTGTAATTCGGTGGGTTTATTTGCGTCCTCATTTTGCCATGATTGTTATCTAATGTAGTTAAGCCTTATATTTGTTTGGCAACTATTACCCTAAAAGAGCAGTTTCTTTTTACATCACTGTTTATAAATAGCTGCATTTAATAGGGCTAAGAATAAAGTATTTTATTTGAGTATTTATGTGCACCTCTAATTTGATGAAAAATACATGTTCACAGTTACTTCTTTCTATTACTCTTCAATTTAACTTCAAAATTTGTTTTCCACGCTGAATCATGAAACAGAGTATCGACTTTTAAGTTCGCGATTCAATAGTTATTGTGTTATACATGTATATTACGAAAGTGAAAAAAGTCAAAATTATGGTAATGGTTTTTACAACATAAAATATACCTTATAATTTTAAAAAAATTCGAATAATGCATTTCTGACTGGTATTCTGCCATTTGTTACCTAACTATTTGGAAGGTCGCTCCATTCCACTGGATTATCCTCAAAAAGGAGTGTTCCTGCAGCAACTAGTGTCAGAAACTCTAGTATGAGAAAATAACACTGTACCTGGCGTGATAAGTTTCTAACTTGTTATATTGTGGTTTAAGGATTTGCCGAATTGAACGCCATGAGTTAAAACAGTGTTAGACTATTATTTTGCTTATTTAGTACCTACTTTGGTTACGCAATGTCCGACCCGCCATATAGGTGCAGAATAGTGGCCTTAACGTGATATCAATTTTTAGACTGTGTACACTAAAAATAGGATTTTCATTAATAACAGTTTTAAAGAAGGCACACAACGCACGTAAGCAGAAAAAAAATGTTTGCAATGTGTGAACTCTTGACACAAAAACTGAAAATTATTACGTTAACTTAAAAAATTACTTGGTGGTAAACATTTCGTAACGATATAATGAACTGTTTGTTTTTGAATTTCGCGCAAAGCTATACGAGGGATATCTGCTCTAGCCGTCCCTAATTTAGCAGTGTAAGACTAGAGGGAAGGCAGCTAGTTATCACCACCCCCTGCCAACTCTTGGACTACTATTTTACCAACGAAATTGATAGTCACATTATAACGCTTGCTTGACTGAAAGGGCCAGAATGTTTTATGTGACGGGGATTTGAACCCATGCCGTCAGATTATGAGTCGAGTGCCTTAAACACTTGGCTGTGCTGGGCCGAGATTTAATGAAGATCAGGCCTGTCTTTGTAATGAATTACTTTACAGTAACAGAGACTAAAATAACAATAATATGTAAATACCTTCATCAATTAATATTTCTATGATTTAATGTAGATGGTTATATTTTATAAATGTAAATTAGTACATGTTAAGTGTCACTTCATGCATTCTCAACTATTAGTACTTTGATTTCCTTGCAGGAGTTCTGTGCTTGTTCTTCCATGAGGTGAAGTTGGTCATAAAGAAATAGTTTCCAAACTGTGTGTCACGGAAAATTGTTGAGGGTTCCACGAGAGTTTCATAAAATTAAGAATAAATAAAAATGACTGGGAATGACTGTCATAAAGAATGACAGAGTCTGACTCTGCAGGATAAGAAGGATATGGTTAATTTGCTCAGAAGTATCCTGCTTGCTGTGCTGTAGAAAGGCAGTGCTGGTTGTTAGGATAACATCTACACTTCGACTACGATTATGAAGTCCTGCTTCACTTCATTACATGTTGCAGTTAGTAGCAATGTTGCAAAAATTAAATATTAACTTGTTTGCAAAGACATACTTTGTTCTAATTTAAAATATCACATTTTGATACGTTTTAACAGAATTTGGTAATTTACAAATGCGCGTATTTTAAATTTTACATATTTGTATCATTTGATCTAATTATGTACTTATCATGATGACATTTGTTGATTTGTTAGAATGCAACAGACATTTTGAAGAGAAACAGAACATACAGTAACTTCTAGCACTCAGTCTTTATTTCATGATAAATTGGTTTTAGCACAATCGAACGATGATATAATTTAAATCGTTGCCATTGTGTGTTTCAATGGATCATTATTAACATAACAATGATTATAATAGTGAAATGTTTTTGTTGGTGGTATTTCCAGTAAAAACCAGTTGGATTGTTTATATAAAAAAAAATCTCATACACCAAATATAAACTTTATCTGACCATCCACAGTCTTATTTTCTTAAAGGGATTTTTACCTGGTTGACATGGAGACACTTTCATCCTTTACTATCGTGTGCACGTGGATTAGTAGTTAGAATGATTGTTGCATGGCAAGGCAGTAGGAGATGACACATGTGTCGATCCCAGGCAATAAAGAAGGGGTAGAGATGATCACGTAATAATTATACGAAAGGGGAACAAGAGATTGTATTGCTAATGGTACGTTGCTAGGCTTGGTGACAGATATTTTCTGTTATCAGAAAGTATATTGCTAGGAGTAGCATCATAATTCGATGGCTATCTGATAGATAACGTGTAGCGAGGCCATGAAGTGGTACCACAGAGAGAGTTGGCAAAATGAACTTTAAAATAGCTTGCGAGTGAGCCACCCAGTGAGGGTGCAGATCCATGTGTCATCCACATTATAGTAATACTCAGTCTTAAAATTAAAAAACATAATATAATTTGCATGACGTTGTGTTTACAATTATCAGTGTTGAAAAGTGTGTTTATCACAATTACACTTTTGCTTTATAGGTAATACATTAAATATATTTTAAAAAGATAGATGAGATTTCTATAAATGGACAGTATCACTATACTTCTATAGGGATGTGTGTGTACAGATTCCATTTTGTCTTAACTTATGTTTGCCCCACAGTAGCTCAGCGGTATGTCTGCGGACTTACACGCTAAAATCCGGGTTTCGATACCCGTGGTGGGCAGAGCACAGATAGCCCATTGTGTAGCTTTGTGCTTAATTCAAAACAATAACAACAACAATAACTTGTGTTTATGCTTTCCTCTTAGATATTTAATTGTATTACGTGCGTTTTACAAAGGCGATTTATGTCACGGAGGTTCAATAAGAAGATGGTTTTACTTCACAAAATTTATTTCCAAAGGAGTCATTGCTAGGGTGGATTATGTTTATATAAATGGATAATTCAATAGGATGATTATTTCATTGTGGGGCAGATCAACGTGTTTCAACATATGATTATCTTTTGATAGTTTATGATTGACCCACCAGGGAATGATTTAAATCAACGTGTCGTCGATATATTACGTATTCTGAATTAAATTTATTCTATACTTCTACCCTTGGTCAGTTGGATTATATATCGAAGTGTTGATGACACTTCATAATAATCATTATCATTACATCATTTATTAATGTATTTAACTTTAACTATTGCATTTTCAGTCAAACCATGTGTTTTTTACTAGATGAAAGTTTTGTCAGCCGCTGCTCGTGTCACAAAGTCCAGTTTCTGTTTCATTTCTCCTCATTGGAAACCAATAGTAAGGGTCATTAAAAAGAGAGATATGAAAAGATATTGTCCTTTTATTGTTATGCATATGGACGTTCCCTTAACTCAAGAAAGTTGTTGCGTATTTTACTTAAATTGAACACGAGTTTGTGTGACTCTGTACACTATACAAGGGAGACTATTTACAATTTACAGCGCCTCAGCTCATACACTGACAGCCTAGGCGTGAGATTCTAGACCGCTATCAAACTCTGGTCCTGTATAGTTGTCTTTCCGCAGACAAAAATAAATATTGTACCAGCAAAAGACGGTACATCCAATTACCATTAAAAGAACATTTTTAAATCATTGGTTCCAACCCTACTTAAGAAGAAATAACTTTTTCTTATCAATTAGAACCTTAATATAATAACATAGTTTTTATTACTGTAACTTAAGTGAGTTTGTTTGTTTGTTTATGAATTTCGCACAAAGCTACACGAGGGCTACCTTCGTTAGCCGTCCATAATTTAGCAGTGTAAGACTAGAGGGAAGTCAAACAGTCATCACTACCCACTGTTAACTCTTAAGCTACACTTTTACCAATAAACTGTGGGATTGGCCGCACATTATAATGCCCCCGACAGCTAAAAGGGAGAGCTTGTTTCGTGTGTGAGTGATTCGAGCCTGCGACCCTCACTGAGATTGCGAGTCAAGCGTCCTAACCACAAGGCTACGCCAAACCAAACTGAAGGAGAACCATACGATAATGTGTTATTTATTTATGTTATTTCTAGTACTACTACAATGAGTTTTACTAGTTTTTTACAACGGTAGTAATTATATTAATTTAATTAAAATAAGCATTGTCTTTAAACAAGTCTCTGAAGTAAGTTAAGTCACATTGGTAAATGTTTGACATATTTCTATGTGAATTTATATAACTCTTTTTAGGAACTGATTTCACATAAAAGGACAGGTGTGGTCTTTTGTGAGTTTTAGATCAAAAACCGGAAATAATTTCTTAATATAGAATATTATGAATATGCATTTAACTTCCCGCATCATTACGTGGAAGAAGAGATGAATTCGTTTTCCACTGATTGTTAAGTTTAATGATATACAACTTATTTTTAGGCAAAGTGATGATGGACAATAAATGTTACATATTTATAAAATGTTGAATGTTCTTGTAAACCTTTTACGGTACGAAGCAACAGTTTTTAAAATATTTTGTTAAGAACGTCTACAGATTTTTGTTTTTAAAAGCCGCAAAATAGAATGTATGCATAACATTTGTGATAAATTCTAGAAAATTTTCTCTTTTTTTCTAGCTTGGAGTTATGTTGATAAATATTTCAGTTTGTGAGATACTTGACAGAGCTATGATCTTCTTTACATATATTGACGAAGCATACTTGTTTGTTTTGTTTGTTTTTTTTAATTTCGCACAAAGTTACTCGAGGGCTATCTGCGCTAGCCGTCCCTAATTACGAGTCGCACGTTTCAACACGCTTGGCCATGCCGGACTCGAGGCATACTAGGCTATTGTTAAATATGTTGCTTAGAGGAGGCTAATGAGACGACCAAGATCTAATGTTCAGCATGATGGGGAAAATTCAGTTTAGTTATGGATTAAACTGCATGATATGTTTTGTAATTTTTAAAATACACTTCGATCGTATAAGCCTACCTGGAAGACCTAGCTAGAAGACTGGTGATCCAGAAGACTGGTGAAACTGAAAACACTAACAAAACAACGGAAAACAACCACCGTAAAGAAGACAACTTTGACAACAGCTCCACCAACAACCAATAATTATCTTTCCAGGTAGCACTGAAAATAAGTATTTCCCTGAAACACTTCAAAACAGTATCTTAAAGAATTTTTTCAAAGAATTTTCACATAAAATATCAACATAATTTCACAGAGAAGAAATAAAAAAAACTTCACACAAAATGATATTAATTCTATAAACACCTTAAAACAAGACAACAACATAAAAATTCTAAAAGCAGATAAAGGCAATGCTATAGTTATAATGAACACAAATTAATACACTCAAAAAATGAACATTTTATCAGATACAAGCAGATTTAAATTACCAAACATAAATCCAACAAAAACAAATGAAAACCAATTAAACAAAATACTACTACAAATGAAAAACCAACACAATCTCAGAAAACGTTTGTTTTTACCTACGAAAGACCGACTCACGCACGTCACAATTATATAGCACCCACAAACCTCACAAACCTGATTGTCCATTTTGACCCATAATGTTGACTTATGAATCATTTAACCACAACCTCGGGAAATATACATCGTGGGCATTTTCTAAATATGTAACATCAACCGTCTCCTTTTTCAAAGACTCTTTCAACTTGAAAGATATTCTTAATCAACTAAATCATAAAGCCTTAATGAACAGTTTGATGTAATCTCCCTCTTCACAGAAGTCTCAACTACTGAAGCCTGCAAGATAGCTTGAGAACTTTATATCCTCGACCCCAACCCATTGATACACATCCACAGCAATCAATTAGCAACCCTTATAAAATTCACTACCACCAAAACTAACTTTATTTTCAATAACCAAAAAGAAAGATCTTTTTGTGAAAGTTTGAGTTGAGTAACTTTTATCTATTTTAACTAGTTTTTTTGTTTTTTACTGATTCCAAAACAATATTTCATTTTAAAAATAACTTATTTTTGTTTAGGTATTAAAACAACTTGTGTTCTTATCAAAATTAAAACTGTGTTTCATAAACGAACACTGAAGAAAACATGTTAGTTTTAAAACGATGTAAAGCTAATGGAAAAGAAGTAGGTTTTGTTTATCTCTTATTTGAGCATGCTTTGCCTTTAATTCCATGCGAGTGAAACTGGCCTTAGTTTATAAGCCTTAAAACTATAACCTGCAACATTCTAGACTGTGACATCTTACGAAAACGGAATCTCGCGACACGACGAATAATGATGTCGGAAAGACGATCTGTGACATTCCAAACAAAAGAAAAATTTCTCATATGCCAAGAGGTGGCGTTACTATCTAGACTTTCTAATCAAAACTGCTCTGATAACAAAAGTAGAAAAAAATCCTATTTCAAACAAAAACCTATAAGAAAAACGAGTTGAACCACCAAAAATATTTTATTTATATTTAACATTTAATAATAGGAATATAATAAGATGATTGCCTCTTGTTAGACTCTGTATTTGTTCCTTCCAAAATGTGTGTTATGATAATTTTTGATTTCAAATTTAATGTTACCTGGAATACTTTTTATCGTGATGCTATTTTTATTTTTCAACTTAATACTCTTTAAAAGTTATTCAAACATTCATAATATATTATAGTGTATCGAAACGACGTAATCGCAATAAATGAACGTCATTCTCTCATTCATCATGTGTAATAGTGTATTGGTACGAAGTAATCGTGATAAATGAACGTTATTCACACATTCATCATGTGTAATAGTCTATCGGTACGAAGTAATCGTGATAAATGAACGTTATTCACACATTAATCGCACAAAGTAGTGTATTTATACGACACAATCGAAATAACTAAACTTATGCAATCCACTGCAAATGAAATTATTCAGCGCATGAACATTTCGTAAAGAAACGATTGAAACTGTTCCTGGAGCATAAAAAACTCTCATTTGTTAAGATTATGAAAACATAGCAATATATTTCCTTTGAAACAAGTTTTAAGTTACTTTAATACATCAATTAAGATTACGTATAAGATCTGTACACCTTGTTTTTTATGAATATGTGTGAGTTGAAACAGCTGGGATGCATGACAACTCTCACGAATGCTACGAATAATTTTAATATATCTAAAGTTTGTCAGTATTGGAATCTTGAAGACTAGCCGGGAAGTTTGCAATATGGTTGTTACGTTTTTTATGTAGACTGAACGCAACAGAAAGTCACAGATAACAGCTGGTATAATTTATTACAATAAACTAAATATATGTAACAGATATAACGTAAATTATATATTAACAATGACAGATATTAAGTTTAAACCTTCAAAATTAATTACAATACAAAATGGTACTGGCCTGTATCTAATAATATGATCTAGAATGAAAGTCCAGATTAGAAATCCAAAATTTCAGTCTAGGATGTGAATTTGGTCCCACGAAGAAATTTCGAAGTTTGAATGGAGAATGACGAAGTTCTTTTTACGGTGTTTTTGACGAATGTATCAGATTTGTTGTTTTCCAATTTGCCTCGGTTTCTCTTAAACAGTCCCGTACGTGCCGACCCTCAGCACAACCAGTAATTCGAATGAATCGCAAAGATTGACGAAATAAAATCACAGCTTCTGTAGATCTAGCTTCTGTCACAAATTTAAGTTGAATAAACACACAGCAAACGTTGAAAACTTCTCGAACAAAGACACTATTTCTTGAATTGAATATAAACTAATGACTGACTCTTCTTTCTTCGAATAAAAACTAATGACTCTCCAATTTCTCGCGTCTCCGTCTGTTTATATATTAGTAGACCTAGACTTCTCGAACCATCGCGTAACTTCCACAGAGCTCCAGAGCAATACGCGCATGTCCGTTCTTGCACAAGACTCAACGTCTAGACACTAGGGCGTCATACATTTCCGTTTATAGTCATATATTTGATCTACCTAATTCTAGAAATTTCTAAATGTTATTTTAAATGAATAACAACATATTTTATTGGTTTAAACTTTGAAACAATAATATAAATATGGAAATATAAATAATAGAAATGAAAATTTAAACACAACACGACATGTTGTCGTTTACAAAACATTTACATAACAATGGTAAAAATTGTTTCACTTATTTTCAGAGTAATAACTTAATATTTACTGGAAGCAGGTAGGAGAGTAATTAGGCCTGATTGTGTGTTGCTAAGGTCTGTGTTAAACGATAGGTTCGGAAGGCCATGGTGATAGCGCTTAAGCAACAGGGCAGTATGAAAATATACGGGAATTTTAGAATCAATATGAATTTGCATAAATATAATTTAAGGAAACAGGAGATACTTCTGTCTGCTGTTCAAATCACTTTTAAGAAAGTGTTTTTTTTCCATTACATTCTTTGATTGTAATGATATATAATTCGATGTTTGCTTTGGATTATCTCGAGGACTATCTGCACCGGCCATCCCTAATTTTGAAGAGGAAATACAGCTAGTCAACACCATCTACTTCTAGCTTTTTAGATACTCTTTACCAACGAATAATGAGATTGACTGTCATATTATAATGCTCTCACAGTCGAAAGGGCAAATGTGTTTAGGAACGGGTTTTGATCTTATACAGATTGTGAGCTGGACGCTATAACCATGCCTTATAGAAATGAAGCAAGAATATAAGCATTTTTTTAAAGAAATTCAAATGTAAATCAAACGAAATGTAGATTGAAGTAAAGAATGATTCATTTCTGAGCTACTTTTAACTCCGAGTTTGATTTATGAAAAGAGATATTACTATTACCATCTTGAAAGTTTTGACATGATTTCCAAAGGTCATGGCAATTGGAAAATGTCAGTGATTTTTTTTTTTTAGTTTTAGGTTCGTTGGCGGGACACATCAGGAAATTTCATCTTGCAGATAAAAACCAGGAAAAGTAAGTAAATTTCATGTGCCTAGGTTATACTTTTAGGACATGGATGGTGAAAAATAAATTATCATAAGTGTCAAGAAGTTCTATACAGTTGATTCTGGCGTACTTAGCACGTTAGTATGCGTATTTTAGGCATAAACATTGTTATCTTCACATAAGTCTTTTTGTTTGTTTACCATTAATTATCATGGATTATGAAGGCAGCCTTAATAAACATAAATAGAAGCTAAAGTTCCCGCCTAAACAAGAGTGTAAAGGTTCTGAACAAGACTTCGTCTCGTTTTTTAAAAGTATGTTATAGAAGACAGTTTTTTACTACCTAAAAGCCCTTAACAAATTATTATTTAACAATATACTATTTCTGTTAAATAAATCATATTTATCCTATAAATATTAGTATATTAATAAAAAAATCACCATATAATACCCTGGGTATATTACGTCACTGAAACATTTGTGAACAAAATATAAAAAAGGAAAACAGTTTAACTACTTTATTACAAGGTGCAGCTTTTACAGTCAGGAAGATTATTTTTCAGAACAGGTAGTTGAGAAAGATAAAACCAATGATCAAAAAATGTCGTACCAGTGATCGAATCATTATACCTGTTCTATAAAAAAATAATTTTCTATACTGCATAAACTGTAACTTGTAAAAAAAGGTAATACTTAATCGGTAGGTAAGCTCAAAACGAAATTATAAAACCGGTTTAATTATTTTGCGTAAACCCAGCAGTTCAAAGAAAGAATGTACATAGTTTGTGAGTACTTTTAATACTAAGCAGCAGTTTTTAGTTAACTTAGTAACTATTACTATGTAAGAAGAAAATTAAAAAATTGGTATTTGAGTGATTTAATACTGTAATGAAATATATAACACTCAATGATGAACACCTTTCTTGTCTGTGCCAGTTACCGTAACTTTTCTGTATATGATTGTACACCATAATGGCGTAAGATTATACTGCAAATATAAGTGATTTGGCTGTTTTATCAACAGATCTGATTCGCTATATGAAGTATCCTGTGTGTATTATTAGAACTTACAACTTGGTTATTTGTAAGTATAATTTATCGATCTCGTGCATAAAAAAACAGGTGTAAACCTGTAATGTGATCGATCGATGAGTATATGGCCACATTATTCGAAAGATTTTATTACTTTTGGTACAGATGATTTTGATAAGCACAGTTTCAAAGAATGTGAAAAAATAATTCAATGTGCTCTGGAGCAGTAGATGATTTTGTTGATGTATGCAACTGTTTAATAGAAATAGAAAATATCAGTTTACACAGTGTTTGGTTTGCAACTGAAATTTGGTATATTTTTGTGTATGTACACTTCAATAAATACTTATTATAATTAAAAGTATTTTACATATGAGAAACATATTTGTTTAAAAATATTCTATTTTACATCCTTAAACATGTTCTTTCTATGTATTAAAAGTTGGAACATAATAATCACAAATATTAAAATCTATAATGTTTTTATGTTGCAATAATGTTATTGTGATTGAAACCAAGTGTGAGACATATGCACTATCATCTACAAACGGATAAACTGCCTTTGTTGTGAATGTTCTTATAAAGTATCAGTAACTCGACAAAGGCATGATTGGCCTGGCGTGGCCATGGGGGGTGGTTAAGGCGTTTGACTCCCAATCTAAGAATCGCGGGTTCAAATCCTCGTCTCACCAAACATGCTCGCCCTTTCAGCTGTGGGACGTTATTATGTGATAGTCAATTCCACTATTCGATAGTAAAAGAGTAACTCAAGAGTTGGCGGTGGGAGGTGATGACTAGTTACCTTCTCTCTAGTCTTACACTGCTAAATTATTGACGGCCAGCGCAGATAGCCCTCGAGTAGCTTTGCGCGAAATTCGAAACAAACAAACCAAGGCATGATTGATCATATTGCAATTTTGCGAGGTAACATTCAAGTAAAACGTGACTTTTAACATATTAGATGCCTTGTCTTTATTAAACAATGCATGAATATATTTTTCGAATTTCACACACTTTGTATTTAATGGCATTGGAAAGCAACATGGTTTAATGTGGTGAAAATCCACAAACAAAAGACTTGTAAGAAAAGTCATCGGTCAACAATATAAAACATAATTAAGAAGGAAGGACTGTGCGTAGAAAGAAACGAGGGTATGGTTTTACCAAGATAAGGCTTTCAATCACACCTTCTATTAAACTGTGGTATATAACTCGGCTGTTGAATAGTGAAATGGGCATACTACATACCAAGATATGCTGGTGAAGTCGCCTGACGCAGCATCTACGAACTGCTGTACAGTAGGATTGCTGAAATGTATTCCTTGTACACTAAATTGAGTACGGTAACCTAACAGGAAGGAGTGGTGTGCCTTTGATATGCCCTACAACTGAACTTTGAACAATAAAAACTGTGTTATTAACAATATTGTTAAAACTTGTAGTTGTCAGATATAACATGACCATATAAGGTGATACGGAATATAACGACACAGTAGCATCCAAATCGTTTCTGTATATTAAAACAGTGATGTAAAAATCTTTAGTATGTAGGAAATTTTCTCTACATAATGTTTTGTAGTTTTCAGAATAGACCATTATGTGATAGATTTGTTTCAAGTGTTCTACTGTTACTGTTACCTTTCCAGTTGAATCTTCCTATGGCCTTAAACCAAACTTTCACTGAAAGCGTTAACGTGTAAGTCCATGCATGATTTCTAATATTAAAATAGAGGCTAAAAGATCTGAGAAAGTACATCTTGAAGAACATAGGTCGCTTTTATTTTGGAAACAGCAGCTTAAAATCATCTTCAGCTTCCTATAGTATATCATTGTGTTCGTGTAATTTACGATTACAACATGTTAGAAATGTTACATTTACTTTACTGTTAAGTGCCTAAATAAAGCCAGTTATAAACGATAATCTTTTATACTGAATTACGGGGAGTAAACATGAGAGATAAAGTATACAACTGTAAGTTGTTTTTGGAACATAATACTTCCACCATGATAGAAATAAAATAAATAAATTACGTGAATCATTTCACATAGGTTACACTGATTTGTTTTTTTAATTTTGCGCAAAGCTACATAAAGGCTATCTGCGCTAGCTGTCTCTAATTTAACAGTTAAAGACTAGAAGGAAGGCCACTAGTTATTACTATCCACCAACAATTCTTCGGCTACTCTTTTACCGTTAACCGTCACATTATAACGCACCTGTGACTGAAAGAGCGAGCTAGTTTGCCATTTTGGGGATTCGAACCCTCGATTCTCAGATTACGAGTCGAACCCCCTAGTTTCACTGATAAATCACATATATTAGTGTAGCAAACAGTTAGAAATATTATTCGGTGCTTAAAATAACATAGTAATTGTTGTATAAATTTTACTAACCAACTTCCATGTCACTTCATCAAAGAACAGTCTTTGAGAATAATTAGTTTTCTATTCACGTTAAAGAATCTGGTTTTCCTAGTAAAGCAAAAAATATTACCCCTTATTGAAGAACAGAGTTTTGTGTTATAACAAATTGAAATCTGCAGTATCATTAAAAATATCAATGTCAAAATAACATGTAATTATTCCTTTATTCTTACCTGGACATATGTTTCAACAGATCACTTTTCATAATGGTAAAACACCACATGAAAGCTATACGAGGTTCTAGTGATAAAGCACAACATGACTGTTATACAAGTTCCATGGTTTGGAAACATACAATTATTTATGAGCCACATAATCATGAAAAACATACATAAACTTCAACAACGTCTAAACACTTTACACAGAAAGCTTATAGCACATTTAGATCACTAAAGAACACCTAACCAGTTCAGCTTATTTTTTATTTCTGCGATTAAAAATAAGAGAAAGTTCGTGTGTATTTTGTTGGAGACAGATTGAGAACGAAAGCCAAAAAATAAAAAAGGCATAGTATCTGCACTCACCCTATCACCCCGAAGGCCGTGTAACTCAGATACACGTGTGTGTTGTATAAAAAAAATGAAAAGAAACGTATTTCTTTGTGCGCTCGGATGAGTTGTGTTGGTCCTGCAAGAAATTAGGTTTACTTGAGCTTGTCTCCGAAATTCTGTAGGCGAGACAGAACTTCAAATAAATTTCTCTTATGCAGTTCAAATATTGCAAGCAGGTAAATTCTGGTTTTACTTGAAGCACAAAGCAATCTATTTTTTACCAATTCATAGGACATAATAGAATGTTAATCAGTGACTCTGAAGACAGCGGTTAAGTGAAGGATTTTATGGCACTAAACAAATAATATTGTAAGAAGAGTGGTTTAATGTATATGGAGTTATCAGTATCCCATATGATTATTGTAGCGTTGGCGTGTCAAGAGTCATATTTCACAAATCTCTATGAACCACACAAGTTACAGCCATAAGAGCTCTACAATTAAGAATAGTATGTAAATGAAATTGTAGTAACACATCAATCCTATAATTCACAAGTTACTGTTTCTATTATAACGAGGTCAAATAAGTTCGGCATTCTCGGATTACTGCGAATATTAAAGCAAGAACAATAAATTTTACGTTCTAAAGCTGCTGTGTATATTAGAACGACACTAAAACAGTTACATGTTTCGAAGGTGCCGTATATTATAACAACAAGGAAAGGATAAAGCAGCTACATGTTCTGAAACTGTTGTATGTATTACGTTATGAATAAAGCAGTTATATCTTTAAAATACATAAAAACAACAACAAAGACGGTACAGAAGATCGATACAAACAGATTAATCAATATATGTTGTTAATATGATTAAAAACATCAAAGGTGATGGAATTAACTGTGAAGGGTAGATATTTCAATAGTTTCGTTCGTACATAACAGACATAAAATGATGGCATAACCGTTTCCTCGCTTATTACGTTTCATTACCTGAATAACAAAAGCATTTCTTCTTGCACAACTACTGAAACAGCATGAGCTAATTACAAATCAAACAGAAGTTTGTTTTGTCTGTTTGTTTTTGAAATTCGTGCAAAGCTACACGAGAGCCATCTGCACTAGGCATCTCTAATTTAGCAGTGGACTACTCTTTTATCAACGAGATTGACCGTTACATGACAACGTCCCCACGGCTGAAATGGCGAGCATGTTTGATATGACGACCCTCACAATACGAATCGAACGCCATAACCACCCGACCATGCCGGGCCGTAAAAGAGAAGGAGCATTTTTGTTGTTGTGAGCATAATTTAGCATAAATTATGACAAATGTAGCTGATAATTAGTACATTAGTACAACACTGTAAGGGTAACATTCACATGAGCAGTCATGCGATTTAAAAAAATATATATATCAGAACAGGTTACCCACGTAGTTCATAACTAAAACTTAGACCATTAAAGAATGTAATTAATTTATAATCCTAGTCTAACTATAGTACTGCAAAACAAAACTTATAATAATTAAAGTGTATTGACTCATCAATTACATACTCCTATTGTTACTGATATTTTCGGCTACAACCCTAATTAGTAGATTTCCGTACGTCAAGCTAACTTTTGGAATTAATCATTAAAACATAATAATTGAAAAAAACAACAACACGTATATATATATTAAATGATTTAACCAAATACTGTTAAAGAAAATTGAATATAATGGTGTTTGTGTGTTTCTTTTTAGCAAAGCTACATCGGGCTATCTGTTGAGTCCACCGAGGGGAATCAAACGCCTGATTTTAGTGTTGTAAATCGGTCGACTTACCGCTGTACTAGCGGGGGACAAAATATAATGGAAAATAGCTTTTCTAACAATGCATACAAAACTAATGCCTTAAACACAGTCACTATGTTAGGAACTAAGTTTCATGAAATGTATATTTCAAAAGAGTTTATCATTTGTCCACTGTTGTATAAATGAAGGGTTAAAGGTAGTTTTAACACACAGCTAAAACTTTTATTCGTAATGCTGATTAATTATGGCTGATACTTTTATAAACTCCAGTATTCATCGTTCATGTCATGTAAGTGTGAGGTGATCACGTGGACTCTTAATATGTATAGTTTGTAGTTTAATCACACTTTAAAAAACACCTGATAACATCCTCGCGTTTTCTGAAAATGAGCTTATGTTCTCTAAGAGTTATAGCTAACAGAAGTATATATACAGTTTTCAAGCAAAGTATTAATGTTAAAGGTAACTCACAGGAATGTTTCAATAATAGGAGTCACAAAAGCGATAGCTGTGAACACTAATGAAATACATAACTTACAGTTTTCTTTCAACAAATAAATCGGCCGTGCACCAGACAAATCGATCCACATTTAGTTAAACCACCAGTCACAAAACGGAAACTATTGAGAAGGAAAAGAAAGAAAGAAAAAAAGCAAAAGGTCAGTTGTATAAAATCTCCGACTCTCTGGTAGGTAAAGATAAAAGCGTTAATCCCAGCTTTAGAAAGAATGTGTTAAAAGCAAATCTTTGATATAGTGTTTTTAAAGCAAATAAATTATTGCTACTTTTAGTCACATTACTCCCATCAATGTTGACAATATGAAATTAGAATAAATGATATTTGTGTTAATAGCAAAGAAACTATCCAATAATAGCGTACTTTAATTTTAGTTTTTGTCGTTTAAATAGAGCACACTGTGTTTGTCTTTTTTTATATCGTCAAACCGTACCATGGACTATCTGTGACATGTTCACAATACAACGTGAAAAAACAACATGAATGTGGTTCTTATTATATCATAGTCAATGTACACATCTATACGTTTGTCTTTGCATGTAGAAGTACGTTTTAAAATTAATATTTTATTTCAATTTTTGTTTAGTACGTATCATTAAAAAATTAAAATACCAAAGCAAAAAAAACCTCACTTGACAGTTCTCTGTACTAATTACAGAATTTTGTGTTCTTGGAATGAATGTATTGCACAGGCCTTGTGGTTAGGCCCTCCGTGCAACGCAATCGGCAGGATGCATTACAGAAACTCATAATCTAAAACGACCGCTCTTTTAGACGTGGGAACATTATTACATGATGGTCAATCTAACTGTTCTTAGGTAAGGAGTAAACCAAGAGTTGTCGTGAGTGATTTAGTATCTGCCTTCCTTCTAATCTATAACTTCAAAGTAGGGGCGGCTAGCGTTGATAGATCTTAATTAGATTTTCGCAAAATTTAAGAAAACAAACAAATATATTATAGAGTATTTTTATATTTTGCGTGTTACAGTGCTCGGTACAAAAGAACTTGGTAAAATAACTCTGTAAAGTATGTATGAAATCCAGTAATTAATTCGATTAATTACTGCACTTATGGTAGTATTTGTGTATGTATGTGAGTTGTATTTTACACTGTTTGTTCAAAACTAGGCACAAAGCAACAGAATGGGCTATCTTTGCTCTGCCTACCACGGGTATCGAAACCCAATTGCTTGCTGTGTGAGTCTGCAGACACACCGCTGTGCCACTGGAGGGCTGTATCTTATTAAGAACTCTCTAACCAATAAATTATGCATACACAAATAATTCTTTTCATAAATAACTTTAAAATATTACTTTTAAAATTAACGAACTTACTTATCACAAGAGAAGTTCAATAAACATCAAAAAATAAAAACGTTCAGTTTGTGGAAATGCTTCAAAACAACTATAGGTTTTATATATTTTTTAAAGTTTGTCTCTTTATTACGGCAAAAAACATACCGATGTAACTGCAAGATAGTTTTTTTGTAAAGCCATGTTCCAGATAATGTAATGTTTTTCTCACATTAACAAATAAAGTGTATAATTTTGACAAGAAATAAACACGAAGCTCTGTTGAACTCATGATTCGCAACTTGATACAGTAATTCTATATGCTATCAGTAACCCTAAAGAAATGCAATCGCAAAATCAATACTAGGCGTTTTGTAATTATTTGGTATTTCAGTTGTTCATTTTTCATCACAACGTAGCTATCTATATAAAGGTTTAAACATACTATTAAAGATAACTGCTCATTTTCAGAGGCAGACATGTTAAAAATTTTAGTTTTTTAAACAAAATATACACATATATATAAATTACTAGCACTTGTGTAATATTCGAAATTATAATAAATAAGTAAAACAGCGTTTTATATTTACACTGTCTAAAACTGTAGTGTAACCATATGGTTTCCACTCTAACATTCCACAAGTACAAGCTTTGGTGTGATCTATATCATCGTTAGAAGTCGCAAGACGTTAAAAGATATGCGTTATACTTTTACCCCTTTTCCCATTACTTTGCATATTTCCTTGATGTACTAAACTCTAATAATATATCTCAACATATATCAATATATTGACTTGATTGACTGTCACAGAAACTTTAGAAATAATGAAATATAAAAATAAGTACTAAATAGAGATGAAGGAACAGCACGTCAGTTTGTTAACATATGGCGAGATACTGAATAAAAAGTAGACCAAGGAAATATGCAAATAACAGTGACACAATGCGACATGGGTAAAAGTATCAAGTGTCTTGTGAGTAACCCCAGAAGATTACATAGAAAGTTGTACATGCAGAATGTCATTTTAAAGTGGAAGCTGTAACGCTTTAATAAACTTTTTAATTCTGTAAACACGAAAGTTCTTTAAAATTATTTGTTACAAATGTACACAACGAAATATTTTAGTTGTAACAGCATTATCGTGTACAAAGTACACATTTATAAAATCATTCAATAAAATGTTTCATTGTATAGTGTCAAATGTTTTGAAACACCATGAGAAAGATTTATTCTAAAAATTCATTGGTCTGTTTTATTATGTTTATTGATAATTATTAGATTTATTTAATTTGATGCTATCACAGAATAAATGTAAGTATCTATTTTTCAACTAAACGGAACAAGTCGTCCTTCTTCAGACAAAAGATATCCCATCCTTCAGTTTCTGTGAGGTCTATGACACCTTGCTCCTTGTAAAACTGAACAGAGGACGTATCCTGCTTCAACATAGTAAAATTTAAACGACAGCATCCATTTTGGATTCCTTCCTGTTGAAAACGTTAAGAAATCTTTGTAGTGCATGAAATATGTTATTTTCCTTAACAAATCATATTCCCTCACTGCAATAAAACAACTTCTGTATGTGTTGTTATGCTTAACTAGTGATGTATTTTTGTATTCAAACTGTATAAAAATAAGTAGGTAAACAACGATTTATAAGCATAAGTTTTATTGATGGTGGAACGTACTACATGTTTTGACAGAAGAATGGCCTGTCTTCTTTACAGATATGATCAGTACTAAGCAATACAAGGTTTATACGTCATTAGAAAGACTGGAATTAAATGTGATGTCAATTCTGGTGAACAGGTTTTGCCAAATACGCTGATGTTGTTATATAAACCTTGGATTGCTTATTACTGATCATATCTGAAGAAGACAGCCCAAATTCTGTCTAAAAATGTAATACGTTCTACCGTTAATAAAATTCTTCCTTATATTTATATTTTTTCTTTACCTACCTCTTATTTTTTAATCATAATATGCTTTTCAACTTAAGTAAGCAAATTACATCAAATTTTATTAAGAAACCCATGTTTGGGATTGTAGTAGGACCTGATAGTTCCTGGGTCAGTCTTAAAACAAAGAATACCAAAACAAAAAACATATTTTATGCTTTATGTATGCATTTTTACATATATCACTAAAAATTAAAAGGTCAAAATTAAAAATCATAAAAATAGTTTTCAGAGTTGAAATGAAAAATGTAAAGTAGTAAATAAGTTAAAAGCAAACACAAAAACAAAAATAACAAAACACAATAGGTACCCAAAGTTTCGTGTGAATAAGAAACCAAGGTATTTAATGATGACAAACATAAAAAATAAAACAGTTGAGTTATTATACAAAATATTAATATTGTAGGATATTGACAACAGATAAATGAATATCTTTAAATAATCTAAAATTATCAAAAAATACGAATAAATTATAGTAGATAATAAAGTAAACTACTGACATATCTTTCAATAAAGTTTTTATTATTAATTTCTTGCCTAATCTTTCTGTATGCTTCTATAGTCTACACTGTTAGTCGACTAGCTATGAAGATGTTAATAATATTTAATTTATCCTCAAATTAACTTGTTAAAAAAAAGATTAGTTATTAAAAACGATCTGTAGTTAAGATTTTCTACTATTAGCAGGAATTTGGTTGGATGAAATCAATCTTTTTGTGTATACCACTAACTTAAAATGACATAAAAAAGACTTTATTATGATATAAAAGAAAACTGACTTGAACCGTCCTTTTTTGTAGGGCGCTACCTATTCCACGCCCTCTATACTGGAGGCTAACGTACAAATCTTGCACGTGTATTGACCTGCCTTCCCATGTAGAATACGTAAAGAAGTATAGTACATATCCGACAATACCTGAAGAAAATAATCAAATAATACATATTACAAAAGTACTACACAAAATAAACATTTAATTAACAAATGAAATAATTGAGTATTACCTAAGTTTAATTCTTCTTTATTCAACTCTGCTACAAAACAGTGGTAAAATGGTTTCTTCTCGAACCCATCCTTCTGTAAGGCTTAAAAAAACACACACACAACATGAATGACTATTAGCTTTGTTTTATAAACATTAGAAGTACATTCAATTAACTAAAATTTTACCCTAATTCGTTTTACACTTTTCCTTTGAGTAATATAAACAATAAAAACATATGACATGATGTATAATGCCGCAATGCCACCTAGAATGCATGAGATAAATATACAGTTACCAATTCCAAAAAAAATGTAACTTTCTAGGTCCTTTCTTTTTATCTCTATCATTCTTTTATTTAATCATGATTAATTTTTCATAATTTAACATTTCTTAATCTCTTGACACATCCAGTTTAACATGTAGATGATAAAGTTAACACATTGTTAGATGAATGGTTTTATTTTTTGTGCATAGTAGTTTTGTGCAGTGCTTTAGTCATGTTTTTTTTTAGATGTAAAAGTGGAATCGCTGAAGTCTAAATACAATAAGGCCTGGCATGGCTAGGTGCTTAAGGCATTCGAATCGTAATCCGAGGGGCGCTTGTTATAGGCCGAGAAAGCAGTAAACGAGGACTTAAATTACATATATGACAAATAAATTTAATATGAACGGAAACAAGTAGTTAGAAAACTTTGTTTGTTTGGAATTAAGCATAATGGGTTCTCAACATACAGTTGAGTTAGTTTATCTTTTATTTTTTTATTAACAACTTTATAGTTTATCTCCTAAGCTTCTCAATAAAGTAGTGATTTAATTTACTTTAATCTACATAATTTTGATTTACGTCAAATAGCCTTTTGTTCACTTTCTTGTGAAATATTAAACTAAAGTACGATAAATAACGAATGCAGGCCCAACATGGCCAGGTGGTTAAGGCACTCTAATCGTAATCTAAGAGTCGCGGGTTCGAATCTCCATCACACGAAACATGCTCGCCTTTACAGCCGTGGGAGCGTTATAATGTTACAATCCATCCCAATATTCATTGGTAAAAAAGTAGCCCAAAAGTTGGCGGTAGGTGGTGATGATTATCTGCCTTTCTTTTAATCTTACACAGCTAAATTAGGGATAGCTAACGCAGATACCCCTTATGCAGCTCAAAATTCGATAAAAAAAAGGGGGGGCTTTACTTTCCTGATAATAACAAAAACTTTATTTCGTCCACCCATTCACCCTTATGACTTTACTAAGCTTGTAGTACAAAAACTCCACTTAGTCCAATACCACCATTATAATGGTAAAAACCAAGCTTTGATATTCATGGTTGATACAACATTGTGTGGTTTTACGCTTAACAATAACAAATAAACTTGTACTACTACCTACTAGCCCTCATGAAACCGCAAGGACAAATTTTTGGCTTAAATTAGTTTGTTTTATTATTATTTGAAGAAGTATAGTCGTTTTTCTCTCAAACTTTATTGCTAAAATGTCTAAATCCTTTTCTTGTGCACTAAAAGCTCAGCAAAGTTACAGAATGACTCGTTCAAAGCTTCCTATGTGTAATTTTTATTAAATGACCTTCAACACTGATTGAGATATTTACATTTGATCGAGGTCACTTCTGAAGGATTTGTAAAAAGAAAAGCGTGAGTGAACTGAAGTACGTGTTCAACACAAAAGTCCTTGTTCTTTAAATAATCCAAAACCACAAATTTATTTGTTTATCTGCTTTTAAGTAAAAACATTTAAAATGAGTTGTCAGCGTCATGTAACTGACGAGTCGCCGATATCCAGCAAAGAATTTGAGAACGTTGTTGTTTTGAATTAAGCACAAAGCTGCACAATGGGATATCTGTGCTCTGCCCACCACGGGTATAGAAACCCGGATTTTAGCGTGTAAGTCCGCAGACATACGGCTGAGCCACTGGGGGGGTTTTGAGAACGAGAACAAACTTTTTTTTTTTCATTCAAGTAAATTTTCATCAAAAATTACATTAAGACTGCGTAAACATGACACATATTCATGTGTCTGGCTTGTTTCTGTGGAATTCAAAGCAACACTTCTTGCCATATGACTTTATAACATTTCAACATCCATTACTGATTATTGACAAACAAACATAACAGAAGTTAAAAACAAAAGCTTTTAATTACGGTCGTACCACTGGACAGTATGTCTGTATGTTTATTTTCTTTAGGAATGACTTTTGATGTATAAGTTTTCGCCATTTGATGCACATGTGCTTTGGCAATTCCACTCACTATAGATTTCTCTCATAATAGTATCCAAAACTGAACATATCTAAACACAATTTGCACAATAAAATAAAAAGATGAAGCAAACTTTATTTTCGATAATATTATTGTTACGTCAGTTCCTATAGCTTCAACTTTACAAAATCTGGTAAATGCCCGGGAAACATGTAAATAATTTGTCGAATGAGGATCGTTTCATAATTTGTTATAAAATTACATACCTTCTTCATCTACACTGGGGCCATTTGGCATCCCTTTATTTTCTGCCATTTCCTAGTAACATTTTTCGAAAAAAAAGTGTGTTTTTAATTGACGGTAGATATAACAGAATGAAATTACACGTAACAAATATTATCAACTAACGAGAAGGGCAGATATATATAACGAACCAATATGCCATGAAATATTTATTTTTTTATGATTGATATATATATTTCAATTTATATATTCGAAACTTCGTAATTTTTTAAAGTCCAAACAATTCAAAATATCTGACATATCTTTAGCTTTGTAGAAAATTGTGTTTTTGAATTATTTATTATTATTCTTGACACTTGAATAACATTATTTACGTAACTATGGAAGTGTGTTGTTTTAAGTGCTAATAAATTAATAACTTTACGTAAATACGAAAACATTACTCACTACAATAACTAATACTAAAATGCAGCAGTTAAAATATATGTTCCGAACCATGTTAGATAAAATATCTATTTAAATTAAATTTAGAATCCTACATTTTGCTAGTGGTTATTGTATGTGTATATTTGATATAGAATTATTATACTGAGTAAGTAACGCAGCTTCCCACTTCAAATGAAATGGAAAAATAACATTTACCTTAATTAGCCGAACGATGTCCTTACAATCGTCTTTTGTTGCCGGTCGGATTGAAAATAAACTCATTTTTGCTTCCTTGTCGTTCCTGGCTTTTAGTAAATATATAATATATATATATATATATAGGCACCAAGACACTATATGTGTATATTCACTTCCTCTATTTGTCCTTGAAACGATGATGGTGTATTATTTTGTAGTTTTAGATACACTAAGCTCCAGAGGAGCGCTGTGAGCGACGTCTGGAGTTTCATTATACTGAATTTAGCCTCCAGTGTGATAAAAAATGTGTAGCACTATCTATTTTCTTTACAGACTTACTTTTCGTTATCAAATAAGTTTGAATTAACGTATTAACTTGCCGGCTTCGTGTAAAAATAATTAAATATATATAATATAAAAAAGCCACAAACACGAACATTTATAGTGTTAATTATATTTCGTTGGCGATAAACAGGCAAATTATTTGACCTTTGGCAGCAGCTGATTCACAGAATAAGTTCAGGTTTCTGTTTCAGTAATATGGTACATTAGGCTTATGTAATAAAGGTTGTGTTTGAATTTGATTAATGTGTTTATTTAGACAATATCATATAGGTGCATAAGTTTTGGTTCTTGTAATTACATTTCGTATATTCAACACTGTTCAAAGGTATTAAGACAAAGTCAAAAAATAAATGTCAGGCTACTTTTAAGGAAGAATGGAAGGTAAATCACAGGTAAAACATCAAAATTTTATTAATCTTCATATTTAGTACAACAGAAACTCAATAGAAGTGCTTGAGTTCAACAAACAGTTAATATTTTGAGTACTTACTTTTTTACTTTAATAACTGCTGAAAGTGTTCTTTGTGATTTTACTCCAAAAGCTTCTAATACACTTCTTTAAAGTTTCTTTAGAAGTAACTTTTGATTTGTCAAGTTTTTGATCCAGCAATTCCCAAATCTGCTCGGTTGGGTTGAGATCGGGCCATTATTCATTTGAATCATTTTAGAAGCTACTTGCTTCGTTAAGTAATTTCTGTACAGGTTTGATGATTCTTTGGGGTCGTTATTTTCTTGCTAGTATATTATGACAGATCAATATCTGTTAGTATTTGTGTTTATCCATTATTACATAGATTTTGCAAATATCTCCTCTTTAACAGAAAAACACTCCCTTATCATCACACTGCCTACCCCATGTTTCATAAGTATTATGCATTGAGGTAAGTACCAGTCACCTTTCTTTCTCTGGACGTACAACCAACGCTTTGAACCAAATATTTGAAACACTAACTCATTCGTCAATAAAACCCTTTTCCTATCATCAACAGTCTAGTTTTTGTATTTTTAGCAAATTTCAGTCTCTTGATAGTATCTGGAGATCGAAATAAATGTTTTTGAACTGCTACGCGACCCAATATTTCATTCTTGTTGAGTTCTTTTTGATACCGTCAATCTGGACACTTTTCGGTCATGCTTAAGATCAATGATAGTCTTCATTCTGTCCTAAAGGCTGCATAAACGCAAATACGTAATATCAGTACCATTGAGCTCAGGTGTTCTGCCCTTTTCTTTCTTATTTTCAAATTTACCTGTCTCGATCTGATGATCCAGGGTGCACTTGACAATGTTTGGCGAGCATTTCAAGTCTGTAACAATTTATCGGAAAACTCATCTAGCATTACGTAAAGCTTTTATGTGAACTCTTTGCTCTACTAAAAATTTTCTCTGCTGTTTCGGTCGTGGCATGGCAACAAAGCTTAATATATGGTGTTAAACATTATTTTTATCAAAATATATTTGTGGAGTGTATTAAAATGATTTCTTATAGCATATACCGGTACCATATGCTAGCTTCTTTCTAAATAGTTAATGCACTATTATACATTAATATAATACAATTTAATATAATATTTGGTATTATATTAATAATAGTAGTTATTAAAGACCCAAATTTGGTCAGTATGTTTATTCAAGTAGAATCTTTACAACGTGGCCTTGACACAAGTATATGGGAATTCTAAAGACTAAGTAGTCTCACGTTGGCTTTTTCATTTGTTAACAGAGAGCGTTGAAGTATTACCATAAGTGTTGAAATTTACATTTTTTAATGACATGGGAGAATTAGTTCAATAAACTAAAAAAATGACAAAATATATTCTATTGACCTTACAGTTCTGCACAATACTGTTCATATAAGCATATATCTTTGTGTTGTACGAATTTAATAACATATATTCATTTTAATATTGATGCCTGTTTTAGTTCAATATATATATTTAGAAGTGCATTAACTTATATTCGAAACTCTCGCATGTTCTCTAAAATTGTAGAAGATTCTTGAGTTTAAGAATTAACAATATATTAGGTAAATCCTACACGTTGCCAGTATTCTTACAAATTGAACTTCCGAGAACCTCGCCGTAAAGTTTATAAAGACAGTGGTATATATAAACTTCGGAAGCCATAACTGTAATTATTGCTTATCAATCTGGAAACTACAGATCTTTAACTAGGAACGTTTATAGATTTTGAACATTACAAACCATTTAATTTCAGTTAATTACCTTCGGACGTTAGTATTTTTACGAGGACATTAAATATCTTCGTCAGTAAAAAAATCAACTTATAAACGGTGTGAGGCCGACCAACAAAATATAGCTAACTAGCTCAAGCGAGATGTAACAGTATCACCTCAGGATTAATTCGTTCATCATGGACCTGGATCGTCGATAAAATATACAGTTCTAGATCAGATAGAAGACTCAATATTGCTTATAAAACTTTTGTATATAAACTGTTTTGCGATAAATTACACTCGTTTGTATATTAATATATATTTATGTTAAAAATTAAACTGTGTATATCAATCTTGTTGCCAAATATCATAAATTTGATACATATTGATATCAAATTAACTTCTAAATCAAATTAGAATTTCCGACTCTTTTGAAATCGTAATACGTCAGTTAATAAGATACGCAATTCGGAGACTCGTCCGAAATAAATTACAATACGTAACAGTGTGTATTTGCATTATACGCAATCATATATGTTTTATATCTGTTTTTATTAACATAAGAATTATTTAGTTTCTATGCAGTTTTGCCATAAATATATGGTCCAGTAGAGCAGTGATGTTTATTAAATTTGCTTGGTTTCTTTGTAGCAGCTAATATCTATCCACCCGAGAGAATGCTGTGATTTCTTCGCTTAAGTATTAGAAAGGATCGATGGCTGCAACTTCCTTTGTTGACTTAATGGATGATAGATATCTTTATGTTAAAGTCAACAAATGTTGCGATAGAACAACAGTCACGTAGTGCTACCCTCGAAGAAAAAATATAGGAAGTTACTTTAAAAATCGAAGTGTTTATTCTTTCTCAGTTTGACATGAACATCTTAACATTTAACTTGACAGTATCTCCGAGAGAAAGTTACCAACGACATATTGAACCATCAGTGACGATCGTATTTTTGCTTGTGCAAGTACGTACGGTGTGTTTTATTTCTGTTCAAATATTTGAATAATGTGTTCATTTTTCTTAGTGCTCTCTCTTTAAATAACAATCACAGGTTGAATATGAACCAAGTACTCTTGGCTGCATCTGACATATTGTAAACACTATAGTGGGTATTTTAGATTGTATTGCGGCTGCTGTAAAATTCACTGTAATGCTGTAATTCAAATTTTTAAAAATATTTTTACTAGTTAGATAGTTTTTATATTACCCATGTTTTAAAATATTGTACGTTTTTCGTTATTTTATAATAATAATATATAACAATATTGTTTGTTTATTTTGAATTAAGCACAAAGTTACACAATGGGCTATCGAAATCTGGTTTTTAGCGTAAGTCTGCAGACATACCGCTGAGCTACTAGGGGGTATATAACAATATACATTTGCTATGATCTACAATTTATTTTTGGTTACTATAGTAGAATATAAATTTTTTTATTGCAAAACAGAAACTTTCTCATTATAAAATAAGTAGCCAGAAAAGAACATATTAACTTAGGTACTCGCATTATTACATTTAAATATTTTAAAATTTAGTCCTGCCACATCATATTTGAAATACGTGCTATAACATCTGAAACCAAGTGTTTCACATGATTATAACATCTTTTTTAAAGTTTCATAAAATGCATCCTACTTTAGTATTTCTATTCACTTTTTATGATCCACAGTTTGCCTTCTAGAATAAAATATACATAAAAATAATTGTTTTATTAGCAACATAGTCATCTGCAAAGTACGAACGTTCGTAATTCCTCAACAGCCTGTTTTCAAATACCCCAAGAAAATGAAGTCTAAAATTATTTTTCTGTTCTGTCACACTTATTAGTTGGTGTTTCATTTCCACTTTATTAAAAAAATTAAAGTATGTCTCTTTTAATTTTCAGTAAAACGGTATAATTCATTCTTCTGTAGGCGGAAGATATGATATCCATCAGTTTCAGTGACGTTTGTTGCACCGTGTTTCTTGTAGAACTCGATAGAGGGCGTATTCCACTTCAGCACAGCAAAATTTAAAATAAAACATTCATTTTTGATTCCTTCCTGTTAAAAAAACATTTAAAATTTGTATATTGTATTAAATATATGATTAACTCAATTACTTGGAAAAACAAGCTGAAACCATAAGGAATAAAGTTTAATTTACTATTTATTTGTCCAGTGATACTTAATTGTAGTGATTTTGTTTTAATTGTAACATTGAAATTGTATAGAATTTTGAGTAAAAGTTTTATGTTCGAGATTTACGAACCTAATAGTTTTTTAGTCATTTTCTAAATCACTACTCTACATACATCAAACTAAAAAATAAAAAAAATTGAAGTCACGATATTTTATAGCATCAAAATGAAAAATGCAAAGCAAGTAATGGGTTTTACAAATTAGGAAAATTAAGATACTTAATTTGGTGTGAATAAGAAACCATAGTATTTAATAATAAACACAAGAAATAAAAATGCAGGAATTTTAAAGAAAATACTTTTTCAAATTAACAACTAGTATTGTAACAGATTAAAATAGAAAAATAATAAAATGTTCAGTAATTAATCATGATTGAATTGCATTAACAAATAAGATACAGTAAGTTAATGAATGACACATCTGAATTATCGTATTTCCAACCCTTGGTTTCTCTTTGCGAATTTCTTGCTATTATTTTACCAGTTGTTTTCCTAACACGAATTTGTTAAAATAAATTACTTAGTAATAAAAATCATGATTCTATTTTTGGGACATTTCTCACATTCAACAGGGTTTTGTCCTGGTCAAATGACAGGTTACTCTGAGTTTATATACAAATATTTCCGTAAATATCACTTACCTAAAATGACATACAAGGTTCTCATTACAAAATAACTGAATATTTACAATAATTTAACTAACTTGAGCAACCCTCTTCCACAGGGCACGACCTATTCCACACCGTCTATACTGAGGACTAACATACAAGTCTTCCATGTATAGAGACCTGCCTTCCACACTCGAATACGTGAAGTAGAAAATTACATATCCAACAATGCCTGAAGGAGAGAGTTTATCAATGATTATGAAAAATTGTACAATGTAAAAACATTTTTTATAATTTAATAGTTTGCTTGTTTGTTTGTTCTATAACCCCTCCTACGCTTTTCAATTTGGACCTGTCAAATATTGTTTATTAAGCTAGGTATGAATCGAGATGTATCAAAAGAAGTTATTTTTATGTTAAAATACATAGATTTCATATTCCAGTGCTGGCTAAATATAGATCAGTCAGTGTGAGGAGGTTGTGGCCGTTCTGAAATTCTATTAATCATTTGAGGATCTTCATTTTCACATTGCTTGAAATATGCGTAAGCAATGTAAGAAAAAGAAATTGGCATATTTTAAAGTCACGTTAAATATTGCCTTTACATGATATATACACATAACAAAATGTTAATTAAACAATTAAGCTCAGTGTACATGAATAATTTTATTCTTATGTACTTTCAATCTTTAAAATGTCACCAGTATATTTCGAAAAAAAAAAAAAACTTTCATAAACCTTCCAACGTGCGTTACACAAATACATCTTAAAGTAAGATAAAAAGGTTTAATTGACTTATCTAATAATTTAATCTTACCTGAACCTAATTCTTTATTGTTGCATTCTGCTACAAAACAGTGATAAAATGGTCTCTCCCCGAACCCATCCTTTCGTAGGACTAAAAAAAAAGTATATATACATATACATTTGTGTGTGTGTGTGTGTGTGTGTGTGTGTGTGTGTATTATAATATTTAAGTTAGTTGTAGTTAGATCTTAATTCGTTTTTCATTTCACGTTTTTCTCCAATCATTACTAGAAATAGTAAGGTTTAAGACATGAACAAGGTGCTGATATAAATATCACTTTGAACGCAAAGCAAAAGATATATATTTATAGTTCGAAATATATAGGCCTTCTAAAAAATCCTTTTAAATTCCTGATGCTTTGTGTTACTTATTCATATTCCATAAACTGCAATGACGCGTCTGCAGGTAAATATGCAGTTTAACACACATCTGCATGTATCGTTTTTTTGTTTTGTTTTCTCGAAAGAAACTACCGAACATAAATAACACGACCCTCGGTCTTAGCACTGCCTATATTTATATTTTGGATCTATAACAAAGTTATAAAATTTTGTTTCCATATAATCTTGAAATACTGACCAGAGGAAAGCAGTCAGTCTTCCACCATCATCTGAGTTGTGGAATCGAATTCAGTTCACTAGCTTGGAAATTCAGAGCTCTACCACACAAACAACTGATACTGATTTACACAGTGGGCTATTACTGCGGGAATCGAACGCCAATCTCAACGTATAAACCCTCGTTCTTACAGTTAAGTCACCATGAAGAAAAGCATAATGTGAAACAAATATAAAAACCACGCATGTAAACATATACCTTAGGCCGTCATTATATCAAAACTGGGGCGTCTATGATTAATTTAACAAAAATATTTTATATAAAAAAATAAAATCGTGTAAGATAGTGAAGTACATCATTAGGTCAAAAGAAACACATGGCAATACAGACAATTTATCTATTATTACATTTTTTGTGTGTGAACGTGTTTCTTTTAAAATACTGAACGTCAGCTCATCGAAAAACTACGAACTGATAGAACTAATTTGTTTGCCAATGCGTTCAGCATCCTTCTATCGCAAAAAGATTTAGTTACGGTAACGATTTGTATATATAGAGAATATAACGGCTGTGTTACCTTGTTTATATGTTTTTCGCACAACTATCAGCAGTGACCTTGTACTTTGATTTGTGAGGTTTCAACGAGTGTCATTTGCTGTAGTTTTAACATCTAAACAAATTTTATTTTATTGGCAAATCCAACATTACAGCAATTTCTCTTTATGGTGGTGTTTAAGCGTAATTATAAATTGAGTGAAGATTTAGTTGTTTATAAATCAATGAGATTTTGAAAGAAGCTGAACAAAAATTGCTTTTAATTCATATAACTTTACACAAAAATTTATGAAGATAGGTAGACATTAGACGTCAACGTTTGGAATGTGGGTGCAATTATCTGTTATTCTGTGGTGGTAGTAATACAAAGTGACCCATGGAACCGTCCTTCATTTTGCAGTAATAGACTAAACAGAGGGATGCTAATCCGTAGTACTCTCCTCCAAACTTGGGCTATTCTAATTTGCTTGAATAATGAATCTAACCAACTTTACCTGTCAAAGTAGCACAAAGTAGGCATGTTCTGATATAACTGTCTATCACAGTAGCATCCAAAATTGAACATATTTAAATATAATCGTTTGTCATAATACTATTCTGAACAAGACATATTTTGACATAGCTTTCAAAAAAAAAAGATAAAACTAATGTTTGATGCAATTAAATCAGATGCTAACGTTTAACTTTCAAAAATTCTAGAGGTCCATGGAACACAGAAATAATAATGTAGTGAATGAGAATCATTTTATAATTTAATACAGAACTACTCACCTTTTTCATCTATTTTGGGACCAAATGGAATTCTTTCATATTCAGCCAAATCCTAGTTAATATATTTTAAAAGAACTTTTAAATATATAAGATAATGCAACAGAATATCATTAAGATAAAGTAATGACAAGTACATATAAACGTATGTATCGAATTCGCACGCCAAGAATTATTTTCGAGTTTATGTTGTTGTTGTTGTTTTGAATTAAGCACAAAGCTACACAATGGGCTATCTGTGCTCTGCCCACCACGGGTATCGAAACCCGGATTTTAGCGTGTAAGTCCGCAGACATACCGCTGAGCCACTGGGGGGCTTCGAGTTTATACAAACGCAATGCGATTTCTATATTCAGTTTGTTTTGTTTTTGAATTTCGCGCAAAGTTACACAAGGGCTGTCTACACTATCCTTTCCTTATTTAGCAATATAAGACTAGAGGAGTGGCAACTAGTCGTCAACTCTTGGACTACTCTTTTATCAATGAATAGTGAGATTGACCGACACATTATAACGCCTCGCGGCTGAAAGGGCGGGCACGTTTGGTGTGACGCGGATTCAAACCCGCGACCCTCAGATTACGAGTCGAACGCCTTAACCCACTTGGTCATGGCAGGCCTTCCATAGTGGGAAATTTTTAATATGAAGTCCAAATAACTGAAAATATTTGAAGCATGCCCAACTGTTTGCAAACCTGTGACATATATTGACCATAATTTTCATAAAAAATTATATTGACTATGATAATTATGTAATCATGGACATTTGTGAATGTTTTAATATAGGCTACTGACAGCTTTCGAATAATTTAAATAAGTGAGAAAACAACGACTTGTAATTGCAATAAACAATGAAATGTTGTAATTAATAATCGGAATTTTGTGTGAAAGTAAATAAATATACGAGTGCTGTTCAAAAATACGCGGACTGACGTCATGAAACAAAATGTACTTTATTCAGAAGTTGCAGGTCTGGGACCCCTTCAAAGTACTCTCCTCCCCAACGCACACACTTATCCCAACGGTGTTTCCACTTGTTGAAGGCCTGGCATGGCCGAGCGCGTTAAGGCGTGCGCTCGTAATCCGAGGGTCGCGCTAAACATGCTCGCCCTCCCAGCCGTGGGGGTGTATAATGTGACGGTCAATCTCACTACTCGTTGGTAAAAGAGTAGCCCAAGAGGTGGCGGTGAGTGGTGATGACTAGCTGCCTTTCCTCTAGTCTTACACTACTAAGTTAGGGACGGCTAGCACAGATAGCTCTCGAGTAGCTTTGTGCGAAATTCCAAAACAAACAAACAAAACCACTTGTTGAAACAGTCATGGTACGCTTCTTTTGTGATGTCCTCCAGCTCCTTCGTCACATTTGTCTTAATCTCGGGAATCGTCTCAAATCTTCTTCCTTTCAAGGGTCTTTTGAATTCGGGGAACAAGAAAAAATCACAAGGAACAAGGTCAGATGAGTAGGGAGGGTGGGGAAGAACAGTGATCGAGTGTTTGGCCAAAAACTCACGAGTTTTGAGGTACAAATTTCGCAGCAACGCGATGCATCTTCAATTTTTCGGTCAAAATCTCGTAACAAGATCCAACTAATATCCCACACTCTTCAGCAAGCTCCCTGACAGTCAGACGTCGATTTGCCCTCACCAGGGTGTTGATTTTGTCGATGTGTGGGTCGTCAGTTGACGTGGAAAGACGTCCAGGACGCTCATCATCTTCAATGAACTGTCGACCATCCTTAAAACGTTCGTGCCACTTGAAACATGCCGTACGCTTCATAGCAACATCACCGTAAGCCGTGTTAAGCATAGCAAAAGTTTCAGTCACAGATTTTCCAAGTTTAACACAAAATTTCACAGCAAGTCGTTGCTCCTTCAGGTCATTCATTCTGAAATCCGCCAAATGAAAAAATCGCACTTCACTTAAAACCGCGTAGCTAATACACAAATAAAGATATCTGCAATCGGGAAATGGTGTCGTAATCAGCTGATCTGTGCAAACCTTGTGACACCAAGAAGATTCCCCTGGAACCAACCGGAGCCGCGCAATTCAACCAGTCCGCGTATTTTTTGAACAGACCTCGTATAATAACGTTCCAACAACAATATATCTGATATACCCAGCGTTGATGAAGCTTTTCATTCAATAACGAGTCACTTCAGACTGCCGGGGTGTGACAGACATAGTAGAAGTTGACACAGATTAAGACACGTACTAGTGTGCCTTACAGCAATAGAAACAGTCTACAGGATGGCCCGGCAGGTGGTTAAGGCACTCCACTCGTAATTCCCGTCACACCAAACATGTTCGCCCTTTCAGCCGTCGGGGCGTTATAATGTGACGGCCATTCCAACTATTCGTTGGTAAAAGAGTAGCTCAACAGTTGATAGTGGGTGGTGATGACTAGATGTCTTCTCTTTAGTCTTACACTGATAAATAAGGGACAACTAGCCCAGATAGCCATCGTGAAGCTTTGCGTAAAATTCAAACCAAATCATACGAATTTATTTCACTCAGGGGAATTTCTCGTGGCACCACTGATTGATAGTAGATACGGTACCATCTTAAGATCATATGTTTCATTGGAGATGCATGATAGCCAAGTAATTTTCGTATAAAACATCGGTCAGCCTTGGGTAGTGATGCCAACTGTCTTTTAAAAGCCAGATTTGGATTAGCGGCTAAATTTCGAACGAAATAAAATAAAATGAAATATGACGTCATAGCTGAAACTTGTAAAAATCTTAAACATTGCGATGCAATTAAATGTAACATTAATTGTTTCAATTTCAAAGTATATTTTTACGAAGTATAATTGTATTTTTGACAATTATAACTGGTGACTGTTAGGTTAGGTTAGATTTGTTGTAGTTTAATTAGACAAACTTGATACCAATGCGTGCCTGGCATGGTCAAGCGTGTTAAGGCGTGCGCTTCGTAATCTGAGGGTCGTGGGTTCGCGCCCGAGTTGCGCCAAACATGCTCGCCCTCCCAGCCGTGGGAGCGTTATGATGTGACGGTCATTCCCACTTTTCGTTGGTAAAAGAGTAGCCCAAGAGTTGGCGGTGATGACTAGCTGCCTTCCCTCTAGTCTTACACTGCTAAATTAGGAACGGCTAGCACAGATAGCCCTCGAGTAGCTTTGTGCGAAATTTCAAAACAAACAAATAAACACTACAAATGAACTCTATGACGTCATGTCTCAATTCGTCCTAAATTTAGACGCGCGTCAGATCTTGGTTAATATTTTGTTATTTGGCTTAAATTTTTCTGTTAAAAATAAAAACAAAAGTGTAAATATAGTAGGTTACCCTTTTCCTTTAGAAAAACATATTATTTTAGCAGTGCATTTTTTTTCCACAAATCTTTTTTTCCGACTTCGTTATTGCAACACTGATCTTTGGTCAGCATGTCATTGTATGATGATAAAACTAAAGTGCTTGAACGAGTTTTCATTAAGAAGCTATTTTGTGTCCGTGAAAATACTTTTGAAGTGCCAAAGATATAAGAATACGTTTTTAGACGTTGTTGTTGTTTTGAATTAAGCACAAAGCTTAATTACGGGTATAGAAACCCGGATTTTAGCGTGTAAGTCCGCAGACATACCGCTGAGCTACTGAGGGGCATTTTTTAAAATTAATAATTAGTTGTCACCTTTATAATGGATAAGTAACTGAGTATGAGTAATAAATCTGATACGAGTAAAACTCTTCCTAGGCCAGAGCCTAATACGAATTCATCGTCTTCTGCAAGCACTTCAATGCAGGGCTATGCAAGTACCGTAACAAAAAAAACGAAATGAAAGCATGATTAAAGATTTATTAAATATGGTTTTACATGGACAAGTAATGCATTGTATGTTGAATGTAGAATAGTGTTGAATAACAGTAGTTTACATCCATGTCAGCAAATTGCTAAACTGAGTTAATAAGGCGAGTAAAAGAGAATTCAATTTTTTCGCTTCAGATTGATGAATCAACAGATGTCGTAGGTTATGCGATAGTGCTCGTGATTGTTCGCTATACGAGTATTGACGAGGCTGTTTTTGAAGAAGACATGCTAATTTCCAAGTCTTTGCCAACTCAAACAACAGGCGAAGAAATATTTAAACTGATTTATTTATTTATGGAAGAACATGAGATCCAATGGCAGCTTTGTTGAAGTATTTGCACTGATGGCGCTGCAGCTATGAATGGAAAATTTTCAGGCGCAGTGGCGCGCATAAGAAATGAAAACCCAGACATCGAGAGTATCTACTGCGATATCCATCGTCATGCTCTTGTAATGAAGCGAATGGCAGAAGACTTAAAATTGGTATTGGGTGATATCATAAAAATAGTTACTTTTATAAAATCAAGACCACTCAATGCGAGGATCTTCAGTTTACTCTGTGAGGATATGGGAAGTTTGCATTAATATTTGTTGCTTCATACTGAAGTCACTTGGCTTTTTTAGGGAAAAGTTTCTGCTCCGTTTTACGAACTGCGTGAGGAGATATGTTTTTTTTTCTTTTTATATGAATGCAATTTTAAACTTGCATACAAATTAATGGACAAATGATGGATACAGAAAGCGGTTTACCTTTCGAACGTATTTACTTATCTAAATGAAGTGAATGCTACAATGCAGGGTACCACGATAACGTACTTCAAGCTCAGATTAAAATAGAAGAGCTTTAACATAAATTAAAACTTTGGAAGATCTTGATTGCTACGAAAATTTCAGTTTTTATTTTAAACTTATGAATGAAATTTCCTTAATAGAAGATGGAAAAGTTTCAGTCTTGCAGCACACACCTGACTTATGTACAACTATTGGTGAGTACTTCCCTCCTCATTTAGAAATATTACTATGGATTCAAAATCCCTTTGTTGATTCTGCAAATACCAATGATTTGCCTTTTAAAGAGAAAGAATAGCTTATAGAAATTTCAATCGATTACACCCTAAAAACAAAATTTCAGCAGGAACAAATTATTGCATTTTGGATTCAAACGGCCACGGAATACCCTGAAATAAGTAACAGAGCTTTGAAAATTTTGATGCGTTTTTCAACAACGTATCTTTAAGAACAAACATTTTCATTGTATATAGCTACGAAGACTAAATTTACAAAGCAGCTAAATATTGAATATGACTTGCGCTTACAGGTAACAACCATAACTCCAAGTACTGAACTACTCTGTGAACAAAACCAAGTCCACCCGAACCACTAATAAATAAAAAAAATACATTGTACTTTTACTGATATATATTTTGCAAATAGAAAATTTTGAACAAGTATATAAGGTAAAAGTTTTCGTTAAATAGTGATATTTTAAATAAATATATATATTCTAAAAGCTGAAAGTAAACTTTATCTGGTGCCAGTGACCGATTGTTTCGATTTTTATACTAAGTGTTACGTTTTTTTTATGTTGACTGCAGACTGAACGCAACAGAAAGACACAGATAACAGCTTGTATAATTTATTACAATAAACTATTATATATGTGACAGATATAATATAAATTATATAATAACAATGACAGATATTCAGTTTCAACCTTCAAAATTAATTACAATACAAAATGGTACTGGCCTGTGTCCAATATAATGATCTATAATGAAAGTCCAAAAGTCTAGATCAGAAATCCAAAATTCCAGTCTAGGGTGTGAATTTGGTCACAAAGAAATTCCGAAGCTTGAATGGAGAAGTCCAGAAACAATTCACACTTCAATAAATTTGACGAAGTTCTTTTTACGATGTTTTCGATGAATGTCTCAAATTTGTCGTTCTCCCACTTTTCCTGTCTCCCCTAAACAGTCCTATACGTGTTGACCTTCAGTATAACCAGTAATTCGAATGAATCGTAAAGATTGACGAAATAAAATCACAGCTTCTGTAGATCTAGCTCCAGTCACAAATCCAAGTTGAACAAACACACAGCAAACGTTGAAAATTTCTCAAACGGAGACAATATCTCTTGAATCGAAAGTAAAAACGAATGACTAACTGATTTCTTTTCGCTTCGCCGTCTGTTTATATACTAGTAGGCCTACTGTTTTCTCGAACAATCGCATAACTTTCACAGAATTCCAGAGCAATCCGCGCATGTCTGTGTTTGCACGAGACTCGTCGTCTAGACACCAAGGCCGACATACAAATTATTTATAAATATATGATTGATCTACCTAATTCTAGAAATTTTTTAAATGTTATTTTAAATGAACAGCAACATACTTTATTTATTTACACTTCGAAACAATAATATAAATATGGAAATCCAAACACAACACGACATGGTTGTCGTTTACATAAGATTTACATAACACTAAGGCTCCGGAATGTTTTTCTTTCTGATGTGAAGCTTCGTATATCTAAAACGTTTGGGAACGCCTGGGTTAAACGTCCACAGAATTGACGGGAGGAGAACACATCTATAATTACTAATAAGATTTTTTTATTTAAAGCAGAGAAAAAATGTATGATAATATATCAAGCACATTATATTTTCTACATCCAGAATTAACGTCCTATTCCAGAGTTCTGACAAGTTGGGAGGTAGCAAACATAGTAAGGGTAGATACACGATTTATTTCGTAGTCATAGTCATAAGTTCCTTTTTTTTTTTAGGTGAAATTTCGTACAAAGCTACTCGAGGGCTATTTGCGCTAGCCGTCCCTAATTTAGCAGTGTAAGACTAGAGGGAAGGCAGCTAATAATTACCACCACCCACCGACAACTCTTGGGCTACTACTTTTACCACGAATAGTGGAATTGACCATAACATTATAACGCCCCCACGGCTGTAAGGGCGAGCATGTTTGTCGCGACATGGATGCGAACCCGCGACCTGAGATTAGGAGTCGCACGCCTCAGCACGTTTGGCCATGACGGGCTCCATAAGTTCCTTAAACGTATGCCTAACTAGTGAATTTTTGTTAGGAATATATTTATGACCTAATTATTAGTAATACTACACTGCTTGTGTAACATTTTTTTTATTTTAAATGAAAACAAGTAAATAAAAAATAGCATTTATTTACCTTAATTAATCGAATAAGGTCTTTGCAATCATCTTCTTCTAACGGTCGGATTGAAAATGAACTTAAATTCATTTTTGTTTCTTCCATGTCCCTAGTTTCAGAAAAATTCTCTTGGGTGCTTGGTTTTTATGTTGGAAAACACACAACAATACAACTTTAAGGATACAGCTGTTCTCAACTTCAACATCAAGTGAAACGCATAATTTCTGCCGTTTGAGTCAACTTTTATGAGCATTCATATTACTTATAGTGACGGCATCTAGTGTTTAAATGTTGTAGCTTTCATAAAAATAAACGAAAAAAAGCAAGTTTGATTTAATACAAAACCGCTTAATAAGCTATCTTAGCTCTGTCACTATGGAGAATCGAACTTACTTATCACAAGAGAAGTTCAATAAACATCAAATAATAAAAACGTTCAGTTTGTGGAAATGCTTCAAAACAACTATAGGTTTTATATATTTTTTAAAGTTTGTCTCTTTATTACGGCAAAAAAACATACCGATGTAACTGCAAGATAGTTTTTTTGTAAAGCCATGTTCCAGATAATGTAATGTTTTTCTCACATTTACAAATAAAGTGTATAATTTTGACAAGAAATAAACACGAAGCTCTGTTGAACTCATGATTCGCAACTTGATACAGTAATTCTATATGCTATCAGTAACCCTAAAGAAATGCAATCGCAAAATCAACACTAGGCGTTTTGTAATTATTTGGTATTTCAGTTGTTCATTTTTCATCACAACGTAGCTATCTATATAAAGGTTTAAACACACTATTAAAGATAACTGCTCATTTTCAGAGGCAGACATGTTAAAAATTTTAGTTTTTTAAACAAAATATACACATATATATAAATTACTAGCAATTACTTTAAAATTATTTGTTACAAATGTACACAACGAAATATTTTAGTTGTAACAGCATTATCGTGTACAAAGTACACATTTATAAAATCATTCAATAAAATGTTTCATTGTATAGTGTCAAATGTTTTGAAACACCATGAGGAAGATTTATTCTAAAAATTCATTGGTCTGTTTTATTATGTTGAATCGAACCTAGTATTTCATCATTGCAAGTCCAGAAGCTAAACGCTGAATCACTCACAAGCAGATGTAGTACAAAACATGTATAAATAGTTGTTTTTTTATTACAGAAACGTTAGCGAACTTGTGAGGTAAAAATCATACAGAAACAAAATAAACATGTATAGACTTTTATTACTTTTGATTATAAGTAGATACAGTTCCACATGTATTATTCGTGACTTGTTCCCAGCCTATATTTAACTTTCTATTTGGTTGATATTATTTACCAATCATAAGTAAAGCAACAACAACAAATATAAAACAAATAAAATATACTTGTAATGAAGTATCATATGCAACATTCATTGTCTACTATGTCTCTTTAATTAAGGTTACATGTACTTGTCTTGAGATGGTAGGTGAAGCATTTACTGTGTTTGACTATTATATCTGTTCACATGAAGTCATGCATATTCGTCATGAAGTGTTAGATATGTTGCATTTTAAATTTATCGAGAAAGAGTCTTCAATTTATCATGTTAGGTATTACTATTTAAAAAAGCCAGAAATTTGAATTTGAATCTAAAAATTAATTTAATGTCGATATGTATCAAATATATGATATTTGGTAACAATATTGATATCCACAATTTTCTCTCTTAACATAAATATATTTTAATATGCAAACACAAGTACAATTTACAATAACGGTTATTACAAATAATGATTTATATGCAAAAGTTTTACAAACAATACTGAGTCTTCTGTCTGGTCTAGAACTGAAAATTTTATAGACGGTTTACGATGACCAAATTAATTCTAAGTTAATATTCGCTTAATGGCTAGCTATCGTGCCTATCCTGGCTGGTCTCACGTCGTTTTTGTACAAGCTGACGTTTCTCCCACGAAGATATCTAATGGCTTCGTTGACATACTAACATACAAAGTTACTTAATTGAAGTTTAACGGTTTGAAATGCTCTAAACTTATAAACGTTCCTGGCCATATATCTGTAGTTTTCCAATTGATAAATGTTTATCACAATTATAATTTCCGAGGTTTTGTTTGCTTTTGAATTTCGTGCAAAGCTGCAAGAGGGCTATATGCTCTAACAGTCCCTAATTCAGCAGTATGGGACTAGAGGGAAGGCAGCTACTCATCAACATACAGTGCCAACTGTTGAGCTACTTTTTATCACCAAACAATGGCATTCACCGTCATAATACAACACGCCCACGGCTGAAAGGGGGAGTATGTTTGGTGGGGCAGGGATTTGAACCGCGACCCTCAAATTACAAGTTGAGTGCCCTAACTACCTGGCCATACTGGACCAACGTTCGAAATCTATAGTATACTACCCGTGGCAAACCAACAACAATATTAAACTATTTATCTATCAATGTTAAGGCAAGGTTTTAGAAAATTCAGTTGGGAACAATGTAAAATATATATTGTTGGTTCTTGCGTTTGATTGTATTCTACAAATTTATTTAGAGAATAAGTGGGAATTTCGCAATACATTTAACTCGATAAGTCACATGCATTCATAAATATACATATTTAGCTAGAAAAACATCAATATTAAAATAAATAGACAATAGTAAATCTTTTACAGATTAAACTTTCAATTTCGTTTAGTGAAGGTCATTCATAATTGCCGTGTGGTGTTAGATACGACGTTTATTGCCTTTGATTGTTATATGTGTTTAGTTAAGGCCATATATGTGTGTTATGAGCAAGACCGGATTAAGGGTTTTATTGATCCCAAGCTATTCAACTTATACAGGCCACCTCGAGACAGAATCTCGACATGCAATACATTTATAGTCATAGCTTGAGGCCTTCTAATTAATGTGAGGCCCTGGGCTTCAACCCGGTTAACCCGTGCCTTAATTCAAGGGTTGGCTATGAGGTGTAATGTGCAAATTTTAATGTCTTTAGATGTTATATGGTTTGGTTGTGTTTGAATTTCGCCATCTCTAATTTAGCAGTGTAAGATTAGAGGAAAAGCAGCTAGTAATCGCCACCCACTGCCAACTCTTTTACCAACAAATAGTGGGATTGATGGTACCATTATAACGCTCCCACGGCTGAAAGGACGAACATGTTCGGCGAGACAGCGATTCAAACTCGCGACCCTCGCATTATGAGTCGAGCGTTTTAACCACCTGGTCATGCCTTGCCATCTGTTACATGTGTCTAATTAAGATCATATATACTTATCATGAAGTGTTGGATACAACATTTGCGATATTTGATTGCTATATTTATTTCGTTAAGCTTTGTAAAGTTTTTGAATATTTTATTTTAACAGTAAACGATGAAGTGAGGTGATTATTAAATGTCTAATATTTTTACATTAAATAAAACGTTTAACAATGTATGATCTAGAATGTTTTGTTTTTTATCTTTTGTCATCATAATTCTGAAGTTTGGAGTGATAGAATGGTATGTTTTATTTTGAATTTTGCGAAAAGCTATACGTGAAAGACTAGAGGGAAAGCCAAAATCTTTTAAATCCCAATTATCATGTAACATCTGTTTTCATCCAGTTTTTTTTTGGATAATCACAAACAATTGTCTCAGTTCTCTAGTTTATCTATGTTCATTTAGTTTTTCTAGGTTCTGTACTATCTGATTATTATTATCGAGAAAATGAGCTTACTGATACCACAGTCAAACTGGTCTTCACTGATGACCATTGTTCTGTTACAGAGTTAGAAGTTATTTCAATAAAGCTCCACTTTAACCACAGTTTCTTTAACCATTGTTTTCACTTCTACTTTCAACATGTGAGCAGTGTGAAACTACGTTGCAACCACAATAAACATTTCAGTACCAAGATGAATAAACGATTGTCTATTGTTACAAACAAGTACAAAGACATTCCCAGCACTTAGACAGCTGTTAAAATAATATGTTGGAAGCTACAACAATATACTACAGAACAAACACATTTAGAGACATGGTGAATCCCTGCTCGACATGCACACTGTTTCCAGGATCAATTCAGTCAACACAAGATTTTCTTTACCCACAGAATCACAGTTCATCTGTAGCACAAGTGAAACTAACTAGCTGCATTGTCTGGACTAGTATTAGAGACAACTATATTTATCCTGTGGCGATCACAGAAAAACAAAATTAGAGATGTCTCTTTTAACTTACATAATCAGCCTATCACTAATAGCTATAATGAAGTTTGTGTCAACTGGTTGAAGTGATGATTTCACTTGGATTGCCTAGTTTACTGCAAAATACTGTGGTATTCAGTCGGAAAGTTGGCTTTACTATCTTGTTTATATCCCACGAGGTGTTGAAGTTGCGAATTAAAGCTATTGATTAGTTTAGAATTAGCAGGAGTTAACTGTTCTGCTTCATAGTTTCAGTGATTGAAGGATCGTACAGATATTCAATAACGAAGTCAATGGCGTCAAATTAAAGTTTTGAAGGAATTTGGGTTTAACTTTTGGCGCAAAATCATTTGTTTTTCAACTGTTTCAGAAACTATATTTATTTTTCCATGAAAATTACGTTTTCTGGGTTTCTCTTACGTTAGATTTAGCTAAGTATGTCTTCACATTTAAGATTGGAAAGTCCAACATTCGAGTCGTTACGTCTAATTGTTATGCGTATTTCCGGTTGTAAATGTGTTGTAGTGCTTTCTTTACCCATATCAGCCGTTTTTAGATATATAAGATTATGTTGTAATTTTCAGTAAATTCATAATTAAAAGAATAGTTTTACTATAATTACGAAACGAATACCAGTTTGTTTTGTGGTAATTTAATTTATAGTTTGTTTTCGAGTTTCGCGCAAAGCTACTCGAGGGCTATCTATGCTAGCAAGATAAGACTAAAGGGAAGGCAGGTAGTCATCACTACCCACTACTAACTCTTGGATTACTCTTTTACCATGGCCGAGCGCGTTAAGGCGTGCGCTCGTAATCCGAGGGTCGCGCTAAACATGCTCGCCCTCCCAGCCGTGGGGGTGTATAATGTGACGGTCAATTCCATTATTCGTTGGCAAAAGAGTAGCCCAAGAGTTGGCGGTGGGTGGTGATGACTAGCTGCCTTCCCTCTAGTCTTACACTGCTAAATTAGGGACGGCAAGCACAGATAGCCCTTGAGTAGCTTTGTGCGAAATTCCAAAACAAATACTCTTTTACCAACGAATAGTTGGGCTTACCGTACATTGTAACGCTTCCACAGCTGAAAGAGCGAGCATATTTGGTATGATGGCGATTCGAACCCGCGACCCTCAGATTACGAGTCGAGTGCCATAACCGCATGCCATGCGGGGCCAATTTTTTTTACTTACTAAAAATCAGACCACACGTTCCGTTTTTTCACACCTTTGCTTAAAATTTTTAATTTAAGGGAACATTGGCTATTGCAGAGAAATATTTAAACTAGCTGGGTGATAGAAAACAATTCAGGTTTTAACAAAACAATAGGTAAATAAAATAAAATAATTTTTAAAATTAGTAAAATATATAATACTCTAAAATTAATTCAGAAAAAAATATCAGTCACGAGATTTTACTTTTTAAAAAATAACTCGCAGGAGAAAAATACCCTCTCACATTCAGTTTTTCATAAAAATAAAAACTGTACAATGACTGTTTACAATCAACGCCGTATTTTGGTTTTATATATACGAATATGTATGTATTACTATCTTGTAATTATGACGATGGCAAATTAATACTTCTAATAAATCAAATAAAAGAGTAAAGACAATTTGAGTAGCTATTAACTTTTTTCAGGTCATGTACCTATGATAGAAAACAAAATTACTACAAATAATTGAAAGTAATGTTTGTTAGACCATTCTGATTGGAAGCCCATAGAATAAATGAGAGAAAAAATAATTTTGGCAGTGTAAAGCACTTCTTCCTTCATTTAACTTAAAACAACATGAGCTATTTCAAAAACAAAAAAAAAAAATTAATCACATGATCAAATTCATTTCATAACATCTGGACTAAGTCAACCAGGAAACCAAGAGTTTTCAGGGTTTCTGGTCAATATTGTTATATCTGACACCTCTTTTACTCGTTCCTCCTGTTACTTTCTCTAGTTTTACATTCAAGGCATTGGGTACTCAGGAAAGATTCCTCAGCCCCCCTCTCGTTGGGTCTGATGACAACATACATATAATAAAGTCATGGCAGTGTGAAATGCTATTAAAATAAAGGACAACTTGTAAACTTGTTGAATTTGACATTTTATTGAAACATCAGAAAACGTTCAAACCAGCAGTCATGAATGTGCCACAAGTTTTGATACTACCTGGTGTATTTCTCATTTTAACCCTTTAAATTAGTTAAAATATCTTTTTGGAAAAATCATCAATGGTTTAATGTATGAATGAAACTGATAAAGTTTTCATACAACTGAGAAGCATAGCAACAACAAGACTCAAGAGGCCATTTAAAAAATGTTATAAAAATTATAAAAAACATGATTTTAATAACCTGAGTTATTAATATACTTTTCAATATCAGTTAGGTAAAACAAGAACATTTATTTTTATCGTTTTTTATGCCTTACTGATCTTGAGTTTCCTTGATGTTTGAGACACCTTTATAGCCGCAAGAGCAATGTTCAGAAAAAGTATTGTTCTTTCGAGTTATTATGGGATACGTTTCAAAACAATCTTTCAAAGTTTTAGGCATTTTGGAAGGCAAAGGTGAACGTCAAGTACTGGAGAATGGGGGTGATTAAATATATTCTTAATTGTTCAGTCACTTCAATTAGCTAATGCCTGTGGCTTTAACTTGAAAGAACATGAGAAAAATACATAAGCAGCTCCAATGCTGACATATACTTCCTGATAGGTTTATTTTTCACCATTATTTTAAATTAACATGGTTAGTAAAGTTTTTACTAAATTCTAGATGTTTCAAGATCTGTATCACCACCTATTTTATATCCTTGATACCTCTTAATAATGGGTTTTATACTAGCTTGGAAATATTGAACGATTAAAGTTAATTTGTTACTATTCCACAGTGTAATAGAAACATTAACAGCAACAAGTTATGGTCTAACTTAATATCTTAAATTTACACAACAGTAATAGACCTAAAAAAGAAAATAAATATCACACTTACAACGTTTACTATAATTATTTTCAACGTTTTATATTAAATTACTATACCAGAAGCTTCTAAAAACAAAACTTAAATTATTTTTAGATATATTTACAAAAACAAGTACTTTTCACAGTTTTAGGCAGTGTTTATTTGTAAATTTAATTCAGATTTACTGTCTAAACATTTTGCAAAATGGGTATAAGTATTTTTACAATGTTTCATTTCAGATTAAAATAACTGCATTATAACTTCTAGTATTATAATTAAACTTTCCTTCTTAGTTAGGTCTGCTAAGATATGTATTATTTGCCTTTACAAACAAGCAACATTACAACTTGTTGTTGCAGGATAAAATGAAGCAACATTCACAACCTTTGACCCTTGAACCTGTATTATTATTATTTAAATAAGGCACATCTGCCTTTATCTAAACAGAAAGTATTTTAAACTAACAAATTACTTTTCTTAAGTTATTTATTTATTGAATCAATAGCAACATCAGGGGGAAGTGGACACAACCTTAAATATTTATGTCTCTCCCTATCCATCCCCTAAAAATATCTCTACTGAAAACAACAACTCGGAGAATACCAAGTCCTTAGTTATCAGAAAACAAAAACCATAAAAAACATGAGAAAAACCAATCAAATGAAACACCTTTCCAGTCCCTGGGATGTATAGTTACTTCTATAATCAATCACAATAAGAATATTTGAAAGGTTTACTGAAACAAATACAAAAATTCAAAACTTTGCTATACAAGTCCAGTTATTTCTTGTAACGAAATGAAGCACCATATACAATTTACCCATACAAAGAATAGTAAAAGGATAAAAAGTTGGATAGACTGTATAAAGTTCTTAATATTTGTCATTATTAAGCTGTAAAAAACAACAATAGGTAATAAGTAGAATATTCTGAAACAAGCCTCTTCATGTTGGTCATTTATGATGAAAAAAAATTTACATAAAGAAACAGACCAGCAGGAAAAACAGCAGCACAAATAAGTGTATTAAACTGTGCAAAATATTGCAGTTTATACTTTGGAAAAATAATGTGTGTGTGTGTGTGTATACACACACACAAACACTCAGGTTTTGTATTAGAAACAAAAGTCGATAAAAAACACTAAAATCTCTATGTATGAAAGCTTTTGTAAAACTACAGACATTATTTTTTTACATTTTTATTCATTTTAAAACATCTTTAATATTGCATAAACAAAAAATAATGCAAAGTACACATAAAGTTTAAGGTTCCTTCATGGTAAAATTCCTAAGTTTGAGTTCTTGATGCAAACAGCACACCTACTAATATGAGACCTGAGATTACCAGCCTTAAGGGTCTCACTCGCAGGCCGCTCAAACTGGGATTGTTGTTCTATAGTAGATAACCAAAAACTATACTTGTTAGCAAAGTAATGGCATGTCCCACGGGCACCATTACACTCAATAAATGGAGTGGCTCTAAAGTCTTCCAGGCAGCTCCCAGGACTGGACAAGGACTGACCACCACCTTCTGCACCAGCTGCTGTGTGCTTCAAGTAACAAAAATTACTTCAGATAATGTATTAGATTATAACAAGGTGTTTCTGACTAATTACTTGATTAACAAACAAATTAGAGCATTTGGTTGTGTAACTTAGGTTGTAAAAGTTCTACAATGATAAGTTTTGTTAATTTCTGAATAATGATAATGGATAAGTAATTATTTCTGTATCTCACTTGCTCTTGGCACATCTAAAGTATTTTAGATTATCAATGCCGAGTAAAGAACTATATGTCCAAACCAAACAAATTGTTATGATATGATCTGATCACAGGATTACTAAAGGTGTGTCTACAAGTATGACAAAAGCTGAAAAACAACACATTTTGGTGGTTATATTGTATAGTGTTGCATGACAATGATATAAAGATTTACCCATAGGTTAGCAGTTACAGCTTCAAGAAAGAGAGTTAAACAACATAAAAATTAAACTTAAAGAGTTAGTTACACACACACACACTTAAGAAAAAAATGAAAAGCAAAAATGCATTACATATAAGAACAATTAGACTGCTAATCAAATTGTAGTGAATTCCAACACTTAAGTGAAACTACAATTGCTGCTATAAAGAGGAACAATGAAAGATTTAAGTTGTTTTTTTTGACACCATGAAAAAGGTAGAGTGAAAAAATGTAAATGAAGATGAAGAATTGATTAAGAGAGTTAACAGCTATCATAGGTGAGTTATGAATAAAGGTCATAAATAACTGATATGAAATAAAAACTATGTTAATATTATATGTGAAGGAAGGTCATTAGATAAAGATAACCTAATGTTGAAAAATTATACAGAAAGATACATTGCACGTTAAAATAATCAGTATAACAAAATTTAAACCACAACTAATATTGCAGGACAAATGTAACCTTGTAAAGCAGTAAATTATTATATGGTGTGGTTGAGATTAACAGGAGGAAGGTTAAAATTAAAGATTTGCTTGATTTAAGTTCCAAGTAATAGAACTTGATAGCAACTATCTGCAAGACTGATGAGTGCATATATGGAGGTTTTCCATTTATAATATAAATGCAAAAGATTATGGTACAAAGAACATAGCTGTATAATTTGACATTGGTATTTGTATTCTGCTGGATGAGATGTTAATTGTTGAAATAACAAGAAGTGAATATAGGATTTAAGCAAAAGTTTGGTGTTTCTGTTTTTAAAGGGAAAAGAAACAAAACAAAAACAAATCAGTTTTTATTTTTGAAATGGAGTTAATATGGGTCTACAATGCTTCATGATTTGGTTTATATATCAATCCGGAAACCTTTGAAAGATTAAACATCACTTGGTATATAGAGATATTGCCAGCAGATTAAATAAAGGAATACTGATGATATAAAACAGTAGTCAGAAACCAGCAGTCTACACATGACTCTCTACAGGCCAATTTTAGCCAAGCTCTTCTGCATCATAAGATATGATGTATATGCTAATTTGTGTTCAGATGCATCATTTCTGGCTTATATGTGGTGAAGGGGGTCTTGCAGCTCTTCAGGGTGTATTTGAGGGCCTCATACTTGGTCCATGGAATAGTTTAGGTTGTCTATCACTAATGCAAAGCCAAAGGGATTTCTTTGTTTTTTTTATAGTTGGTTTATAAGTAATTTCACAAAGAAAGCATAAAAAGGTGAAATTCTGTTGATGAGTCAATCAAACAAAATCTTTATTTTTACAAATAAAGATGAATTGATTTTAGCTCCAACTTTACCATATTCAAATTTTACAAAACTATTTATAGTAGACACTAAGTAGTATCAGGAAATCACGGGTAGAGTGTTGACTTAGTTTTAATTAAATCAAAATGCAAAAGTATTGTCCATCCAAATGAAGTGTATTTAAAGTACAACAAGTAAAGAATTACACTTTTGGCATTACTTGTACAATAAGAATCAGATTATGTTCTGATTATTCTGCTTTAAAACAGTTTTTAAACTCTTTAATATAAGCCATGAAAGTTAAGCAGTAAGGTGATTAGATACAACCATTAACATACAAGTTGGAAAAGGTACCAAACATAATAATACAAATTTCATTTCCCTGTTATCCTGAAAATCGTATTATCAATGTGGTAGGTTAAAAATAAAATATGGTAAGGAAAAACAGTTACAGGATGACTAAGTTCATTTTAGTCCTGGGTTGACAAAGGATGCATTTAAGAAAAATACTAGAGTATAAAATGATAAGTAGGTTAGCTGCATTAATAAATAAACAATGATGGTTTCCCCTTCATCAACTTGAATTGAAAGTTTTTGTAAAATTTTTTACTCAAAACTCATGGAAAAATAAACATTTAGTATTCATATACCATAAAATGAGAAGAATTAGATAATGCTCATAATTCTCTCACAAAAGTCAAGATGTCTTGAATTTTCAAAAGCTGTACTATAAGAAAGATTTACTAGGAAAATTAAAGTAATGAAGTGTATGTTTATGTAAATGTGACACCTGAAAAGCAAAGAATCTAAAACATGAATTTTGTGCTAATATTTGAGGTGTTTCCCAAAATACAGTATATGATTAAAATACACCACAAAGAAGTTACGTACCATTGCAAAACTATAACCAATCCAAAGTACACTCCATTCTGTTGGACAGTCAGGAATGGTAACAGACTGACTGTGAACAGCAATAATATTAGAAGGGGCTTCACAGACAACACAGCGACTGATGTATTGGTGAATTCCTTCTTCTCCAACAGGCATCATTGGAATAGGAGCAGTAGTAGAAAGCCAATACGATTTATCATTCCGACTAGCATAATTACAAATGCTGTTGAAGTCGCAGAAGAGGAAAGGCATTGTACTGAAACGTTTAAGACAGGAGCCAGCATAGCCTACTTACACCAAAAGATAAAATGAGTGATTTGAGAGAATAATATATATAATATACTAATCATGAGCAATAAAATTTATAATCCTCTTTAAACACATCAGTACATAATTTACAATTTTTGTTAGCAAACACCCACAATGTTAATAATTCATATGTTAATAGTATGAAAGTTTTACATTCTTAATTCTACAAGGCAATATTTAAAAAAAATTTGAATTTCCCAAAGTGTAGCTCACATGGTACATTTTCTTTTAGCATTTTATATTCACCTTAAAAAATTGTGAAATTAGTCCTAAATTATTACTCTCAATAAAGTTATCATTGCTCAGATAAACCATATATTTTGTAGTCTTAAGTTTCTTTGGTTACAGAACTATCAAATAGAAAATCAGACCTCTTCTCCCATACCTGTCTGTCACATCCTCTCTTTCAACATTTGTTAATAGTTCTCTTTTACATTTAATTATGTATTACAAGTAACTAATAGAAAGTCAAGCTTTTATCTATCAAATGATGTATTGTATAATGTTAGGTTCTGAATGGTTAAATCTTAAATTAATTCAGAGCATAAACATTATTCCCATGAGAAAGCTAACGACTAGCTTGGAAGACTTTGCAATAACTCTTTTTACATAGTTAGAAAGTCAGAAAATGTTTGAGAAGTAAGGGAATGTGTCTATGTTTTTCATGTTATTAGTCTGTATTGTTTGGTTCTTTATTTAATTAAATAAAAATTATTAAGTGCATTACTATCATTGGTATAAAACATTATGGTCAACAACTGACAGGAAGAAAAAATTAGATTGGTTACGCATTTTATTCTCCTATTTTTATATCTATTCTTTATGTATAATTATATAAGTAACTGAAATTTAAAAATATGGATCCTTTTAGGTTAGTTATGGTTATATTTGATAAAATAAATAATAACATCATAATAAAAATGTTTAATGAGGTACACATGCAAATATCCTGTAGTTTCATGTCACAATCTGAAGTCATTCTAGAAAGAAAACAAGGGTAATTTAGAGTTATTTATTTATTTTTGGTTGTTACAATCTCATTCAAATTGACTTATTCTGTTTTGGAATAGGGTTGGGAAAATAACAGATAAACTATAAAGTTTCATTGAAAACAAATATTTAAAGTATATTTAAGATGTTTTAGGGATTACACAAACAAAATTTGACAGTTTTAATTTTAATATGAAAATTACTCTGCACACGTACTATTCAAAACAAATAATATATTCATGGACAAACCTTTACTGTATTGAAAATACTTCATTACAAATGATACCTCTGTGTACTCTATACTAAAAGTTATAAGTATTAAATCTAAAAAGATTTAAGATGAGTACAAAGAGGCCAAGTTGTTAGTCAAATCGACCGAGCCCATATCGAGAGAGTTAAGTATGTACTCACAGATTAGATATAAAAAAGCAGCCTATGTAAGGTTAAAAGTTAAAGAATAAAATAATACGTTTTTGATACAAGAAAAATCTGATTACCCAAGTCTTGGTGGTGAGCTTTCTCATTGCCTTCAATGTAAAGCAAACTGTATCCATCCCACATTTGTTGCATTTTCTGTGGGCACTGAGGTACATTAGAAGATTGGCTGTGGCGTACCAGTAGAATTCCCATTAAATAATCACTTCCTGGTAGACCTGGGGGTCCTGGTGGACCTGACAGTCCACTTAGACCAGAAATACCAGGTTGTCCTGGTATACCTGGGAAACCATCAATACCTTTTAATCCCTGAGGGCCAACCAATCCAGGTAAACCTACAGGTCCTTTTCTCCCTGGTTGTCCTGGAAGACCTATAACAGTCGACATTAAATATAAGCAATAAATTAAATATTTTCTATTATTTCTCATTTTTAAGGACAGAAACCTATACACATTTTTGTACATATTTTTTTCCTATTTGTTATTTCTTTTTTTCTGTATAGCCTTTATTATTTTACAAAATAAGTTTCTGTGAATCATTCTTTATTACATATATTATTTATTTGGTGAAATTATTTATAACTTCCAATTAGACAATACTTTATCTTGTATCGTTTTACATAAATCTAGACACATTTGTTTTTTATATATTCTACAGAAAAATAACTGTCTTCTTTCACTTCAAATTTTCAGCAAAAATTTCAGTCAACAGGAATTGTTATTTTATGTTCTCAGAATTTAAGCACATATTACTTTACTATTAAACTTTCAAGTATTTTGTGTTACTTACAAATCAACATTTATACATACCAGGCAATCCTGGAGGTCCTCTTGGGCCTGATTCCCCTTTCTGTCCAGATTCTCCTCTTTCTCCTGGGAATCCTTTATCTCCCTTCTCACCATGATACAAGTTTATTGGTGCAGGAACACCTTTCTCTCCCTTTGGTCCACCTTTTCCTTTTTCACCTTGATGTAAGAGAGAAGGAAATAACTGTACAAGTCATTTCAGTTATATAATAATGAAATATATAACGTAAATATCTTTGTGAAAATTAAGTTGTATGACACATCTTTATTGACTACCATAAACAATCACAGTACTGTAAAATAGTTTCTCTCACCTTGTAGTCCAAGGAAGCCAGGAAGACCTTGATAGCCTCTTTCCCCTTTGACTCCAGGAAGGCCTGGCTCTCCTGGAAAACCAGCAGTGCCTTTGTCACCCTTAGGCCCATCAAGTCCCGGTAATCCATCATGACCTTTTTTAAACAAGTAATCAAAATCAATTAGTTTTATAAAACCCAAAATTTCACAGCTTTTATAAAAGAAATAAAATTATAAAACAGTTCTAAGAACTTTGAGTATCTGTTCTAATAAAGTGAGAGTTAAGGTGAAATGCTTACTAACTCAATTTTGTGTATAAATAAAGAAATCTTAAAAATATTAAATGATAAAGTTATTGTGAGATGTATACTTTTAAACAGTTATAAAGTTTGAAAAATTAGTTTCACATTCAAATATTTTTTCTTAAAACTTATTCAATAACAGTACATCACTTATGAGATATACAATTCCATAGTATTTAAAAAGGTATAGTTCTTCTCTATATATGAAATATAATATTTAATCATGTTACAAAGATATAAAAAAAATCACATTTTCAAGTAACATTTATTACTGTATTTGACTTAACAATGAGATTGGGTCAAACACTCTTTCATTGTGAAAAACAATGACAAAAAAAGAAGATATATTATCCATTCATTTTGGAACTATACTTTTAGCAACTAAACCATTAATGCTATAGCTATACTTACTATAGTCTAAACAGCTGAGAAAATCAAAAGCATTTGTACTTTATGCATATTAAAGTAATAATAACAGAGTTATAACATAACAGTTAAGGTATACCTACTGCAACAAAGCTGATCATATTTATACTTGCAACAGTTTTAACAGTTAAAAAAAGAAATTAAACTGTATATACTTTAACTAAATCACTAATGATTGTTACAGGTGTTTCAACTTTAAAAGCTAAATAAAAACAAACTACATTTACTGCAACTAAATGAACAATTCTAATAATACTCACATGTTTAATAATGAAAGATTAAAAGTACAACTATACTTTTAACAAGTAGTTATAGAGTTATACCACATATTTTTAATACAGATTATTATACAATTGTAATTTGTGTAATTACACCAACAATTCTGGAGTAAAGCTAAACCTGCTACAGTTTTATTACTTTCAATTATAGTTCTGACAACTAAAACTATAGAAAAACTAAATGTTATCAGATTAACACTATCAACAGCAAGTAATTGAGCAAGGATATCAGTAGAAGAATTATTTCTAGCCTGAGTAAAAAACAACTGTAATTTCAATAATCCATAATTACTTCAGGATGGGTGAATTGAAACCAATTTGTAGTACAACTATTTCTGTAATAGCTAATAATAGCTTTAACATATTCTACCTGAAAATCCAGGTTCTCCTTTTTCTCCAAGAGGACCTGGTAGTCCAGTCTTTCCTTTTTCACCACTGGGCCCAGGTAAACCTGGAAGTCCATCATCACCTTCAGGTCCAGAAAGTCCTTGTCCAGGAGGTCCAGGTATACCTGGGAATCCTTTATCACCTTTGTCCCCTGGAATTCCAGGTAGTCCAGGCTCTCCTTCTGGCCCTATTTCTCCATCATGACCCAGAAATCCTTTATCACCTAAAACATTAAATGAAAGTTAAATTCACTTTATAACAACAGAGCACAGTAGTAAAAACTAAACATTCTTGATGATACCAATACTTCATTTATATAAACAATTTATATTGCTCATTCTACTTTACTCAAATAAAAAGAATGGATTTATTTTTTGTTATTTTTCATTAAAATTTTATCACAAGGTTATCAAAAGAGTAATGTATCTTTCAATTGCAGTCCTCAATTTCAATATGATATACTAGATGGATGACAGTTAATCAACAGCACCTACAACCAATTCTTGTCTGATCTTAATTTTAGGATTTTACTGTGACTCTCACAGTACATCCATAGCCACAAAGCGACATATAACACATTTTTATGGCATTGATAGTGCAAATCATGAAATTCAAATTCTCATTCCAAGTTATTTACTGTTAGAACATACCTAGCCTAACAGCAGTTGATATAATTTAATTAGCAGAGATGTGTTTTCAGGTTTTGCAGTTTAAAAATATGCTATTTTTTAAAATTAAAATTAGTTTAGTGATTATAGCTTTTAATTTAAAAAAAATATTAGCTTCAAGTGATTGACAGATTGTGCCCAACTATATAGAAGTAAAGTTGGTCTTTTTGAAAAAAACCAATAGAAATATGTTTAGACTGAAAATACAATGATGCAATTGAGTGAGAAAAAGAAATATTTGTATGTGAGCTAAAAAGAAGAAAAATAGTACATAAAGGCAAGAAAAGGATGTGCAGAAGCAACTGGGCTTTAAAGGTAGATATGAAGATTGACAAAGAAATATAGGTATACTAGTAATGAAGTTTGTTTTGGGGTATACCTGGCTTGGAAAGGAGATATGAGTATATACGGATGTTAAAGGGTATATGAGTGTATCTGGAATGGAATGCTTAAATCTGAGTATAGTTGGACTTGAAAAGTTGTTTCAGAGTGTACCCAAGCTATATACACAATATAAATATATTAATACTACAATAAAATTTATAAAGGTGTCTGGAATAAATACGATTGTATGAGTCTGTCTAGATTAGAAAGAAGAGATATACATGTAGCTTGTTTGAAGAGTGTTAGGTAAATTACAGATTTTTCAACACTGGACAAAATGATGTAGTTAATAAGTTATTTCTATGCATTTTATAAAAACAATATTACCTTATAGAATAAAAAACTTAACATAAAACCACAGCACTTAAATTACATCAGTGTTTAACAAACTATAGGCCAGATAATTAACTTAGGTATGTTGAAATTTTCAGATAATATATTCAAAATTATACATTAAAACTTTACCTTTTAAACCAGGTTTGCCATTATTTCCATCTAAACCTGGCTGACCTGGCAGTCCAGGTTCACCCTTCTTTCCAAAGCCAGGATGTCCAGGAAGTCCAGGAGGTCCAGCTTGTCCCGGTTCCCCTTGAAACCACAATGAATAACATGTTCTTGTGAACTTACAGGCCACATTCCAGTTGATGCAATTATACTGTTATTACTCAGATATAATGCTTGCTGCATGAATTTTTAATTAATAAATGTAAAACCATTATATATTTAAAAAGTAAAACAGAGCTGGACCAGAACTCCAGAAGCTATATGCAGCATGAGATGCATGTGAGGACACAAGGTAAAAGATTGTGCAGGTACAAAGACATAAAAGACCATTACTGCTTTGGACTTTAGCCCTGGTAACTTAATTGATTAGTAATTGTATGGTAGTGAACCAAGGTAATTCAACATATGAACAGTCAAATTTCTAACCTTTACAATTATCATAATACCATGATTTATACATTGAATCTTAAAAATCCTACTTTCCTCAATAAATTTAATTTTGCTTAAATATACATGATCTATTATGCCATGGTAATTATATAGCAGTTGAAATTGAGGTTATATCCTTGTAGATCAGATGACTGAGAATTGGGTTTATAATAATGGTATGAGTTAAGAATCTCAGGTTAAATCCTAAGTTAGACAAGAGTTATTAGCTTCCTGATTCATTATAATAAAACAAAGGTGGAGAGATCATTATATTTTTAAAATGTAATATAAACCATACAATATTTCAAATCCAGTCTAATATCAAAATATTCAGTTTCACAGTAACAGCTTAATGACAGCTTATTACATCAAAATATAGTTTGTTACATTTTTTAGTTACAAAAAATATGGATTAATAGAATCTAGTGAAGTACCCATCTATACTTTCAAGATGTTTTTGAAACCACCAATAATACCATTTCCAGTAAGAGGAAGCTATAAAATTCCACCAGGATGAATTATAAGCAATATAAAACTGTGGTTCTTTTCTTCTTAAATATCTTGTAATGTGGTGGAGGGAAATAAAAGAGGCAAGACAAGTTTATTTGTACACTTAAAGATAAAATTTAAATTATTAGTAATTAAGTTAAAACTACAAGAAAGGTTTGAGTAAGTTAACTTTGCAAAATATTTAAGAATAAGGGATATATTAATCCATATAGATGATCCCATCTACAATACTAAACTAAAACTATTTTACAAAAAGAAAGAAAAAAATTCTTACAGTCAATCCTTATCATTCATATATTTATGAAGCCTTCCCCAAAACTCACTTAACTTTACTGCCTCTACCCCATCCAAAGACAACCAATTCCAAAGACCAAATACTACTAGAAAAATAAAAACTATTTTAGATTATGATGATTCTTACCCTACCAAATTTAATATGTACCCCATAGTCCTACCATTCTCTTTATTAAGTATGGAAAAAGGTGATGCATAATCACTACCAATTTCCTTTACAATCTTAAATACCTCGATTAGATACCTCCTAGTTCTTCTTTTAAGAGAAAACAATTTGAGATATTTCAACCTGTCCTCATATGACA